>CM052798.1:145754463-145901451 GCA_028533885.1 Nasua narica
TTATCACATGATCGCTCTGATATGAAGAATTCGAGAGGCAGGTCAGGGGGTTATGGGGGGGTAGGGAAGAGAAATGAAACAAGATCGGATGGGGAAGGAGACAAACCATAAGAGACTCCTAAACTCACGAAACAAACTAAGGGTTGCTGGGAGGTGGGGGAGGTAGGGATATGGACATTGGGGAGGGTATGTGCTATGGCAAATGCTGTGAAATGTGTAAGCCTGATGATTCACAGACATGTACCCTGGGGTAAATAATACATTATATGTTAATAAAAAAAAAAACCAAGGGGATTATTTTATGTGGACTGGTGTGTGTCCTCGAGGTAGGAACATATTCACCCCACTTATAAATCATTAGAAATAATTATTAATGTTCAGAGTGATTGTGTCATTCCAAGGGAAGATCTTGGAATGTAAAAAATGAGCATCAGTTCAGAATGTTCCATATATATATATATATATATATGAAACATGTCATATATATATATGAAAATTAACAAATCTATTCTTTTCAGTAGGAGTCTTAATAAAGAAAAAAGAAGAATGAGTTTAGGAGGAACTGATTTCACCACAATACTAAATTCCACTATCTAGGTTATTAATAAAAATGTTATTTTTACATATAATCTCATCTTCAATTTTATCTTTGAATTTCAAATATACCCCAAGCTGCTTACAAGTACCCAATGTAGGACAAACATTTGACCTGTACAAGCTTTCTTCCTATACTCCAGCTACAGCTCTCTTGCTTGCCAACTGGAATCAAGTGGGATCTAATGTTGAAATTAACGACAAACTTTGCACAGTTTGATCATATGCCCAACTCCAGCAATGAATCTGTTTCTATCTTTATTGTGTAATAAGTTGACATGATGATATTTTCCAAATGTAGGTCTGATCTTATAGTATGTGCCTCAAATATACTCATGATCAGCAAGTCAAAGTCCACAGTATGTCATGCAAGGCCATTTATACTGTGAATCCAGTCTTCCTTTTTAGCTATTTCCCACCTTTCTTTCCCATTGACCTTGCAGTTCAGCTTTCCTGAATTACTAGCCCTTTGCCCTGGTGTCATACTCAGCCTTTATAGGTGTCACTGTTTTCTCCAGATGTAAGCACCAGCTCTAGTTCCAGCCAACATGATTTCAGAGCCCAAACAAAGAAGCAAATCACTTGCTATGGAATTATATACTGTTATGGTTCTTCCCAGCATCACGTGGCTGTGACAGTATATGAAATAAATAAAATAATGTCACACTGAAGAATCAGGGATGATTCTCACAAGTAACAGTCGTGGCTATAATGTTCATGAATGTCCAGAAAAAATACTGTAACTACATTCTCATTGTATAGGGCATGAATATCGCAGCAAGTTTTCACAAAACATACTAAAAATGAGAAGATACAGAAGTATTGGTAAACTATGATTGAACATTCTTAAGATATGTTACAATCACCTGAGGGAAAAAAAACTAGCAGCAGAATAGCTAGTCCTAAGAGAGAAGAATGATGTTTAGTTGATTCTGGCAAGATAAGTTTATATAAAGAAACATCAGCTATTTGGGAAAGAGCAGTTTGGGTAAAGAAATCCTAGAAATCTAAGTCAGTTGAAAAACTGTCATGATCGCCTAGCCATAATGACATTTATGGTGAGTATGCAGCTGTCACTGAAAAAACACAAATCTGACTCACTACATCAGGGCGATGCCAGGGTTTCCAGGCAGGTGCTGTAACAAATTGTATATACGATGTAACATATATAGGAGAAACATTTATCTTTATAAAAATAAAGCTACAGCATCATTTTAATATAAACAATTAGTATTTTTGCTTAGCTGCGTACCATGGTAGAGAATGCATACTAGGTTATTAAAGTGGACAGAGGCAGATAATAGTATGCTCTGATTTGGAAAAAACACAAATTGATTCAATTAGCAAATATTTATTAAATCCTTAGTATGTTACCAGGCATGAGAGGTAGAGTGTTGAAACCCTCATAGATCTTACTTTATGAGCAAAAAGACCAACGTTTACTATATAATCATTCAAATAAGCTTTTAATGTGAAAACACATAATGGGGAGCCCTGACTTGTTCTGAATAAAGTCAAGACTTCTCTGAAGGACTGAAATTAGTAAATTAAAGGCAATAGGAGAAGGCAGGTTGGTGGAAAGAATATTTCAAACAGAAGAAACATTTCTGAACATATTATGGGGATGGGGGTTGTGACAGGTTCCGGGAACTGGTATGGGAGAGGTTTTATTTGTGCAAGTTTGAGCTGGAGGGAGGTCCCTCGGGATGAGAGTTTCTTTTGTTGTTTATCTGTTATGATAGGGAAAAAAACGTTTTTCTTAGATGTGTATGAAAGGGGATGTCACTAGACGTGAACTGCTTGTTGTTCTTGTCGTGGGGGAATAGCTTTGTTTTTAAGCCTTAGAAAGTCAGTTGAAGAAGATAAAGAATAGAGGAGTAGATTGAATGAGACTTGTTCATAAAATATTTGAGATTTGGGGTCAGAAATCTATTGCTTCATGGTTCAAGGGTTGCAGTGCTTTCTTGAAGTATAGTAAACATACTTTTGTCTACCAAAACATATACCCAGCGCCTTGTTTCCTTCATAGTTTTGTCTAGAATAAATTTTATGTTCTTAATAAGTGATGTCATTAATTTCTAATAAATTTTTTAAAGATTTTATTTATTTGAGAGAAAGAGATCACAAGTAGGCAGAGAGGCAGGCAGAGAGAGAGGAGGTAGCAGGCTCCCTGTTTAGCAGTTAGCCTGATGCAGGGCTCAATCCCAGGACCCTGAGATCATGACCAGAGCCGAAGGCAGAGGCTTTAGCCCACTGAGCCACCCAGGTGCCCCTGATGTCATTAATTTCTAAAGCCTAAGTTTGTTAATATGACTTTCTTGCAAAATAATCAATGTTATGATATTAATAGGTGGTAATGTTTCCTCTCTCTAATTTGAACTGGGAGGTCATCTTTAAATCATAAGAATTCATGATATAAAATATTGTATAATTTAGCAGCATATTAGGGAAATATTTTTGGAAAACAGGCATTTAATACTTCTTATTAAATATAAATATTTTCTGTAATCTCCAACCCAAATACTATATATAACGATACCTTTACTTTGTAAAAAACTAATTCTAGTCATATAAATATTTTTATTTAAACATAGAGATTAAAAAATCTATGCAAGTTACCCATATGAAACTCTTTGCTGAGCTGAAAATAATATGTTGATAAATGTGGCCTTCCTTGGATTGGAGTAGAAGAGATATGTGTACTGGAATCTGGTGATAAGAGTACTGCAACACTGAGGAATTCACTAGAGCAGGGATACTCATTGAATTTCAATTTTTTCTTACTTACTGAAAAACAGACCAGCCCATGCATCATTAATCTCCATTACTAGGATAAGAAAATCTGGTAGGATCTATTGTGTGTGTATAGCCACGTATTTTCAGATAAACTGGTAAAATGCTTTTCAGTAATTTGGCTGGGAAATTTGACAAATGTCTATGATCAGTGAAGTTTGCAGTTATTTTTAAGCATTTGCATTGCAACTGAATCTCTTCTTTTAGGCTATTTTGATAGACCATAGGTTATTTTAAAGTTGTTTTGTGAAAGCAGTTAAAATGAACTTGATTTGGATTATTCAAAAAATTTCAAACCTAAACATATGATATGCTAAGTCAAATAAAGTATAGCATTAAGTGGGGTGCCTGGGTGGCTCAGTGGGTTAAAGCCTCTGCCTCTGGCTCAGGTCATGGTCTCAGGCTATCTGCTCAGTGGGGAGCCTGCTTCCCCCATCTCTCTGCCTGCCTCTCTGCCTACTTGTGGTATCTCTCTCTGTCAAATAAATAAATAAAATCTTTAAAAAAAAAAAAAAGGTATAGCATTAAGTAGAAATGTTATTGTCCATATGCTTAATTATTACCAGAGGAAAAATAATAGTAATGATTGTATACATATAGAAAGATACAGGTTGGGGGGGTGGCATTCAAACTGTCAAATCCATATCAACCACTTATTTTATGTCATATATGTAAATTTACCTTTTTTAAGTTTTTAATCAGTTATTGAACCTATTATGTCCCAAATCTAATTTCTTCTTTATTTCATCAAATTAAGACACCATGGATTTTAAGAGGTATCATTATTTTGTGTCTCTAAGAAAGCAAAACATTGCCAATAATCTATGATAGCTATTGATTGTGACATACATACCAATTTCAGAGATGTTAATTCTTTTGAAAGGGGCATCTAAGAAATTGTGAAATGTGATAAAATGTGTTAATAAGATTGAATACATTCAGGAACACTTCTCTTAATATGCCTTTATGACTTGACAGTATAAATAACACATTAGTTCCATAGAACATTTTTGTCAATTTTTTTTCTCAAATAGGTAAAAAAGCTTAGATTCCCATAAAGTGGTGGAAATTAAAGGGAAGAGAAATATATTAATCTTTTTATGCCACTGCTAAAAATATGAGAATCCATTAGTGTTACTTGTATGAAGTCTGGGTTTCCTTTCCTTCATTGTTCTTAGACAACAGTGTCACTTTACTGGATTTTTTTTTTCTTTTTTCCAGTCTCTACAAATATAATGCATTATATGTCCAAGTACAAACTACTGCTTGTTAAAGTTATTTACAAATCAAGAGTTTCTAAAAACAGATTTCCACTGGAAGAAATTAAGTTGGAATTTGTTTTTTTTCTTCTTAAATTCCATTTTAATGCATTTTCTATATTTTTGGCAATCATCATGACCATGCAGAGCTATTATTTTATTAATTAAAATCATAATTAGAGAGCATAAGTTTAAAACTTTATTTTTTTAAAGATTTTTATATAAGAGAGAGAGAGAGAGAGTACGCACATGAGTGGGAGGGCAGAGGGAGAAGATGAAACAGACTCCCCACTGAGCAGGGAGCACCACACAGGGCTCTATCCCAGGACCCTGGGTTCATGAGCTCAGCCAAAGGCAGACGCTTAATCAACTGAGCCACCCAGGTGCCCCCAAACTTATTTTTATTAAATATACAATTTTCTCCCTGTGGAAATCTGTGGAGGATTTCCTACAACCTGACATTGTCCTTTCATGCTTCCTTTACTTGTATAAGCGGTATTCAAGGTCTACTCTGCTCAGTTTATGTGCTCATTAAAGATAACACTAACAATTATACCTATGGATATAATTATACCTATGGATATACAAGGTAGTACCTTAAGTCTTGGGGATAAGGTTCTTCTCCCTCATGGGATTCGTGGTCAGAAGAGACAGACATGAAAACAGGCACAGCACTACTATATAATCTGTAGCAGAACACAAATTTGCAATGATCTGGAATGGCAAAAATGAGGCAATAATAACATTTTAAAGTAGTGGTAAGAGAACGTGTCAAGGAAGACTTCATGGAATAATTTATCCTTGATCTGAATCAAAAAAAAAAAAATCCCAAAGTAATAAAAATGGTGAAAAAAGATCCCAGGCAGTAAGAATTGTTTGAATGAAAGGACAAGTAGGTCAATCAGATTGCTATACTTAGGAGAACCAATAGTTCATGTGCATTTCTAGGAAACTCAGACTTTATCATGTAGGCACTAGAGATCCATCGGAGAGTTTTAAGAAAAGAAAAAGATGATCAGATTTGTTAAACCCATTAGAGCAGCTCTGTGGGGGAATGGATTATAGCCCTGGGTTCCTAGAAGCAGAAAAACCTAGAGAAGGTAATTGTAGAATGTCAAACAGGAGATGGTAAGTGTTTGAACTAAGGTGATGGAGGAAGAAATCGAAAGTAAAGGTTCTAGAACTCAGACCAGTTGGGAGTGGGAAATAGAAGGGAAAGGTAGAGAAGATAGGAGGAAGAGTGGCTTTGAGTATGTTGATGAACTTATTTTTGTACATGATGAATTTTCTATGCCTGTGGGATATCATATGGAAAAGTCCACTAAGCAGCTAGACATGCTTGTAGTCACGGGATTACTAGTGTAAATCACAAACAAAAGGCTGCATCCAGGGATTTTGAATGAATTGAGAAGAAAAGCAAACTAACACCAGATTCCTTGGAACCTCAGAACTCGACATTCAAGGAAGGTGCTTTCATGAAGGAGTAGGGAGGTTATAGATTCAAGGAGATTGTCAGCAGTGTTAAATGCCAGAGGGAGTTCAATTAAGATGAATTCTAAGAGTTCACTGCTTTGGTAATTAAGAAGCTGGGAAGAAAGAGAGTAAGATAAAGTCTTTAATGATACTGGTGGTAAAGATAAGGAGAGAAACACAAGGACAGCCAGGGGTGACACAGGCTTGAAGGCAGAGTTCTTTGTGGTTGTTTGTGGTTTTATTGTTGTTATTCTAGTTTGGGTTAGTTGTGAATTTTAAAAGACTTGAAGATGTTTATATTATAATAGTACTGAGACAGAGGTTCAGAGAGATTTTCAAAAGCCATCCCAACTCTGAAGACCAAATTGTCTAGTATCCTAAAACTAGATTAATAAATCAACTTGGGAAAATCTGTGTGATTTTTATTGTGATAGGTGAAGATGCAGATTTAAATTCCACATACACTATGATTATGGAACAAGAAATGGATTATGGAACAAGAATACATAAGAAAAAATACTATTAGAGAATATAGCAATAAATCTTTTAGTAGTTTTCAGATAAATGACTTAATATTTAAAAATGCACTGAAAAGATGTGATCATTGTGCTTAGAATAGATTATTTTGTTTTCATTATTTTTTGAAGATTTCATGGTGGGCTCAGATAGTTATTGATTTGTAATGATAAGACTTTAAGCATATATTTTACTCTTTGACTACCTCATTTAATTCAACTGATAAAATAATAGATTTAAAAATTATTGGTGTAGTACCAAAAATGTTTCTATAAAAATACTCCTACCCCACTTAAGTATATTTCATACATTGTTATAACATAAGAGAAAATATTCTTTTAAGTACTAGTAATGTTTTTACGTTTCCTAGCAAGTTATTTCAGTGAAGGGAACCAAATTGTAGTAGTAAAGTATTCTGAGAGTAAGACAACAACTACTAATATTTCTGATATCCCAAGATTCTATATACTTTTCTAGACCCTGTGAAAGCCCAGTAAATAGTGTTAACTCAATAATAAGGCAGAAGGAATACTAGAATAAGAGAAACAACTTATTTTTGGAATAAAAGTATAATAATAGTGTTTGTAGAAAACAAGAACAAAATATTATTCTTTCATCTAATAGAATTTAACTATTTTGCATGTTATATGCAAAGCTCTATATATGAAGGGGATATACAGAGTAACAATGGTTAATAGAATTTAAGTGCTTCCTATACTAAGTGCCTTATTTATACTTTGCAGTGAAGTGAGCCTGTGTTTCTAAAGAGAAATCACAAAATTGGTAAAGATTCAAACTCAGATCTGTTTGTCTCCAGACTCCAAACTCTCAACTACTAGTTGATATTTCCACTAAAAGATGAATAAGATACAAACTACAAAATCAGGGCAGGGACTGCAAAAATTACTATGCTGTGAAGAAGGGGGTGTAAAAAAAAAAACTGATAGTATTTACAGCTTTAAAGGAGAGAAAAATCCCTCTGTATGGAAAAGTCAGACAATGCTTAGATCAAGAAGGTAGTATTTTGAATGCACCTTTAAGGGTATATAGAATTCCGATGGCCTGAGAAGGAAAAGGGGCATTTATGGGAAAAAAGGTAGTTTCACTGAAGAATATTATTCGTTTTCCTGAAGGTAAGAGAGGAAGAAAGGAAAGGTAGGAGTAACTTTTAATTTTACTCACTCCAATAGGTATGTATGTAGAAATACAAATCTCCAGCTTCATAACAGCCTTGGGAATTTGCTCTCTGTGATGTGTTGATTAAATACTTAATATTAAATTTAATCTTAAACCACAGGTATCAGAGATGTTCAAAACAAGTTTCCTTCTTAGAGGTTAAAATGCAGGATCTTTCATCTAAAATAGTCTCAGATTAAGAACAAGCTTAATAAAGTTATCTACTGAAACAGAAAGAAGGGGAGTTGGAAAGGGGAGCTGAAAATGTCTTCTTTGTACATTTTCCTCTATTACTTTTTGTGAGCACTGTCTAACATTTTTTAATGGAAGGTTAAGAAAGCAAATAAGGCACAAGTGGTTTCTTAAATATGAGGGTGATTTCTTTTCTTTTTTTTTTTAAGATTTTATTTATTTATTTGACAGAGATAGAGATCACAAGCAGGCAGAAAGGCAGGCAGAGGGAGAGGGGGAAGCAGGCTCCCCGCTAAGCAGAAAGCCTGATGCGGGGCTCGATTCCAGGACCCTGAGATCAGGACCTGAGCTGAAGGCAGAGGCTTTAACCCACTGAGCCACCCAGGCGCCCCCAGGGTGATTTCTATGCTATTGAAAGCTAATTAAATGAACCAACCATTACAGGAAACAAACTTTTTAAAGTATATAAAATAGCACACTTACAAAGGAGAGTGTAAAATATATTGAATGTTAGGAGTATGTTAGCTAAATTAAGGTATGGTTAAAAAACATAGTTACTTTATGGGAAATAAAATCTCCATTAAACAAATGTAGTCATTTAAGCAGGATCATTGATTCACATGTCATTGTATACATAAAATAAACATTATTTTAGCATTTTAGTATTGACATTATTTAGTATTTAGTATTATTTTAGTCCAGAAATCCTTAAGAACTGTTTCCAAAGCTCATTTCCACAAATATAATCATAATTAAGCTTGGAATTTTTGTAAAGAATTTCTGGTATGATCTGTTGATCCTGCCCTAAGCTCTAAGTTAAGGCCCTTGTGAGAAGAGGGACAGTCTTGTTTCTCACACTTCAACACTGTAAAGGAGCCTCAGCAAAAGGAAAGGAGAATTTGGGTCTCTTAGCTTCCTGTCCTTTAGGTAACATATATAATCTCAAATCTCTGATATTTCCCTAGTTCCCATTATCAAGTTTGAACTGGCAATGGTCAGGATGAGATGTTCTTAGCTCTTTGAAAGCCAAGTTGCTGCTGATTTCTCCATTTCTTCCCTTCTTGCTGATAATAATGAACAATTTTATAATATGATGTAATTAACCAATAATAGGTGGCCCGAGGTTATTCTGACTAGTAGCTTTCCAGTTCTGCAGAAGTCCTAAAACATTATCTCCCAAGTCTTTCAAAAAACCCACAAGAACTAATGAGGAAAGTCCCTGGGACTGACGGCCACCTTCCCCCCAGAGCATCATCTGACTCTCATCTCTAGCTACACTCTGGGGGCTGATGAAAGTGGACTTCAGGACCTTCAGGAGTCTATTGAGCCTGCAATGATGGACTTTGCTTTAAATGATGCATGGAATGTCAGCCTTTCAAATTCAGGGAGAAGCCTTATGCTTTCCTCCTCAAACTGTATTAAAATACACCTTGCGAAATCCTCAATAATTATATTCATATCCTGTAAAGCAAGCTATATACAATTCCTGGAAAATGTGGCATTTTAGATGAGTTTTTAAGATATCAAGGATTTACTATGGATTGAAACATTTTTGCAAATTGAACATATCAAGAGAAACAAAATGTAATATACTAACAATTTAATAATTTCTAAATAACTTTCCAAAATAAGAAATTTAGCTCAACTTCTAAGGTTCATAGACATGGAATGACTGATGGATACCACTCCTAATCCAGATAATTCTTAATTTACCTCTGCTAATGAAGAGCTAGAGTCGCAATCTAGACTATATACATGATAGCAGGTACATCTTCTGGGTATTTAAAACTTTCTAAGCAAAGGAAACATAGGGAGTATTTACATTCTATGGAATGTACCAAATTAATCCAAGAAAATGAGTCACCCTGGGTTTTGTCACTTTAATTTACTAATCAGTTATTGTCTCCTTTATATTAGTAGCAAAAAGAGACAAAAATATCTTCAAAAAAGACTAGTCTAATTTTGAATGGGCACTTGAGATTACACCCCTCCTACACACACACACAAACCCCTACACACACACACACACACACACACACACACACACACACATCCAGAAATTTAAAAATAATTCAAAGAATCAAACTCAGCAAGATAGCTAAGTATTGACATTGTCAGCTTATGTTTTGTTTCAAGGCATGATCGTTAACAGACTACTGGTTTTGGAAATGGCTTTTCCATTCAAACTAGGTATGAATCATTGGTACTAGCGTGGCATTTGTTGCTGAAAACAACACATATTGAGTCATTTCATACTTCCATTACAGATTCTAGATAATGGACTAAAATTCAAATGTGTCTTCTTGTGTCTATTGGACAATAAGATTGCAAGCAGAATAGATAATTTGTCAATATAAAACATAAGAAACTCACATTTCCCTTAAGTGACAGAAATCTAACCATCTAAAATATAGCACCTTGAATTAAAATGTTACATTTTAAACATCTGATGGGTAGAAATTCTAGTACATAACAGGCACTCTGGGAGTATAGAAGAGTGAGATAAACAGATAGATTAAATGATGAATTGCTATGCAATGTGCTAAGTGCTATAAAAACAAATATAAACAAGTTGGGTGGGAGTACTGTGAATGGAATAACCAATTTTGCCTGCAAAAGTTGAAGAAAGCCCACAGAGAAAATGAAACTTAATCAGGTCTTAAAGGCATGAAGCACAATCTGCTAAAACATTGTAGAATGCTTTTGCTTTTCCTAAGAAATATCTCATCTCATTATGTTCCTTATGTTCTTAAGAGGCATTATCAATCAGCTATAACAGATATATAAACACATTAATTTTTATTTATGTGATCTAATGCCTGCATGAATGTGAATAAGAAACTATCCCACTTCCCTGGTCTTTACTACACCAGTTTCTTAGGAATAGTGGATAGATTGGAGATTCCTTGGAGATCTTTCACCTTATATAGTAACTGTACATTCTCTGTCTTCTATCCTAATGGGATAACCATTCAGAGCATAGATTGCAGTGTACAGAAATATGTCAGGAGATTATTATAAATCCTAGGACCAACTGGAGAATAGGGACTTGCCCATCCTGTCTCCTCCATAGCAACACTACAGAGTAGGGGATGATCAGTGGTCCACTGGAAGAAAAAAAATTATAAAAGAGGGGCAAACATACTACAATCCTGCAGTGTATAATTTTAGACAGTATCAATTACAAACATATTAAAACTTTAATCTGTAAAGTTAATTCCATGTGTTCTAAAACTGACTGAATGAAAATGGTCTCCACACACATGGCTTGAGTGTTCTTCTAGCATATTGTTACTGAAGATGCCTTTTTTTTCTTCTTCTTTCAATGTTTGCTATTCTCTGTTTTTCTTTCCTTGCTCTTATTTTCTTCACTACTGTTATTATTACAACAGAGGTTTTGGTTTCATTTTGTTAGTTTGCCTGCTTACTTATATCTTTTACGGAAAAAGTACTCTATAAAGCAAAAATTGAAAGAAGAAAATCTTTTTTTTTTAAAGATTTTGTTTATTTATTTGACAGAGAGAGAGAGATCACAAGCGGGCAGAGAGGCAGGCAGAGAGAGAGAGGGGGAAGCAGGCTCCCCGCTGAGCAGAGAGCCTGATGTGGGGCTCGATCCCAGGACCCTGGGATTATGACCTGAGCCGAAGGCAGAGGCTTTAACCCACTGAGCCACCCAGGCACCCCAAATGAAGAAAATCTTCTTGTAGCAGGTCATATGTGTGGAGTTTCATTTTATATAAGCTTGAGTTACACAAATTTGAAAATCTTAATAATTCAGATATTAACAAATCCTTACTTTATGTAACTAACTTTAATTTATGTACATAATTCCATTAAAATAATAAAGAATCTCATAATTTCAAATCTGTGGACAAAATAGGTGGTAAACCACGTTTATTTTGATGTCGTATGGCCTTCTCCTTTGTTTTAACTGGAAATACCTACTTTTCTTTGGTACACTATGCTTTGCCTGAGAAATCCTATGGCATGATTACAGTGCATTCCTTCATTCATCTTACAAATATTTATTGCCTACCAGTATGAACTAGTAGACACTATTTTTTTACACTAGAGATTCAGCCACACACACACACACACACACACACGAGAGAGAGAGAGAGAGAGAGAGAGAGAGATGAAAATCCTTATTTCTGTGAAGTATCAATTCCTGTAATAGGAGACAGACAACAAATAAGTAGAAATAAATAAATTAAATAATAGATAAGATGGTCATTAGTGCTAAGAAGAAAAAAGCAAATTAAAAAAGAGTGGGGACAGGAGGGCGATTCATGGAGGGTATTCTTTGAGAAATCACATTTGATCAGAGAACTGCAAGAGGTAAAGGAACAAATATGTCATTATATAAGGAAAAGCATTACGGGTAGAGCGAGTAGCAAATCCAGGTGGGACTGAGGTTGGCATCTGGGGAGCCAGCAAGGAGACCAGTGCAACAGCAGTGCAATGACTGTGATAGTAAAGTCACCTCTCCTTTCCCTCCCACTCTCCCTCCCTGGAGTTTATTCCCAACTCAGAACCTGAATGACTGTGATGTCATTCATAATAGGGACATCCAAGGATCCCTATGCCCCTTTGCCAATCCTTTGTTCAGACCCTCCATGTCATTCTGAGTAAAACCAATGTCTCAGTAATGGCCCAAAAAGTACCACATGATATACTCTTCTCTCTTAACTTTCTGCCTATCTTTCTGCCTGATCTCAATCTTCCTCTTCCTTCTTCTACTTCACTGCACTATGCTCTGCTCTCGCCTTCTCTACTGTCCTTGGGTTCTGATGAATGGACTACCAAAGGCACTATAAGGATCCTAAGATATATGTCTTTTAATAATCATGAATTCAGGCCCTGAGCTGGGAACAGTCTGGTAAAACAAAGGTGCTCACTATTGCTTTGCTATTATTTAAACAATCACTATAATTATAATTACATATTATTGTCTTATAAAAATTTCTGTCAAGAATCTAAGCACTCATAAAGTGTGGTGATGCTAACATCAGAAAAAACAAACACTTTAGAAGAAAGTTATAGGTGACAAAACACAATGAAACTGGTGAACTACCATGATTGACCTTACTGTTAATTTAGGGGAGATCAGTCTGCAAAATATTATGAATAATACTGAAACATTTTTAAAAGCAGCATTAAAGCAAAAGAGAGGGGCGCCTGGGTGGCTCAGTTGGTTGGGCGACTGCCTTCGGCTCAGGTCATGATCCCGGAGTCCCGGGATCGAGTCCCATATCGGGCTCCCGGCTCTGCGGGAAGTCTGCTTCTCCCTCTGACCTTCTCCCCTTTCATTCTCAGTCTCTCTCTCTCTAATAAATAAAAAATAAAAAAATCTTTAAAAAAAAAACATTAAAAAAAAAGCAAAAGAGAACCCCTATTATTCTAGGTTTATGAATTTTAAGAATGCTTCCCCTTCTTTTAATTAATTACTATAGGAAACGCATGCATGATTTAAGAGAATTTGAATTGTGATGTCTCTGAGAATATAACCCTTACATAAAATGGGATGACTTTGTATAACTTTTTTTTTCTTTCTCAAAATTTTTATTTAAATTCCAGTTAGTTAACATATGGTGTAATTTTAGTTTCAGGAGTAGAATTTAGTGATTCATCACTTGCATACAATATCCAATGCTTATCACAAACAGTGCCCTCCTTAATACCCATTACCCATTTAACCCAGCCCCCAATCCATCTCCCCTCAAGTAACCTTCTAAAATTAAGAGTCTTTTTCCTGGTCTCTGTCTCCCCCATACCCAACCTATGTTCATCTGTTTTGTTCTTAAATTTCACATGTGTGAAATCATATACTATTTGTCTTTTTTCTGACTTATTTCACTTAGCATAATACTTTGTAGCTCCATCCACATCGCTGCAAAAGGCAGGATTTCATTCTTTTGACTGTGGGTAACTTCTAAGAGTTAATTTTCTGCCCTCTTTGTACCCTATCTCAGTGAACATCAGCTGAATAGCTTGTTAAGACAAATAGTACCACAAATGTTCTCTGCTTTTTCTTGAGACCAGTCTTTTTCAGGAGCCATTACCCCTAAATAGAACATTTTCTCTCCTATTCACACTGATCCCCCCCACACATGTAACTAATGCCTACTCATCCCTTAGGTTCAAATATAGATCATTTTCTCTGGGGAAGCCTCTTTCATTTTAGAGCATTTATCACACTCTATTAAAATTGCCTATTTAACTGTTTATATCTTCCTCAAACTCTTAGCTTGTACAAATCAAGTAATTTATCATTGCCCTGGGACAATGATATCTCAATTGCCTAACACAGTGGTTGGCCCAGAGTGAATAATATTGAGTAGGTACTCAGTAAATTTATATTAGTTAAAATAGTATTTTAGAGTATTAATCTTAATTTAGGTTCCATATTCTTCACAAACTAAGTACAAACTTTAAAAAATATATTTAATAAGACCAATTGTTGTCTTCTGACCTCAGGAAACATGAACAGAGATTGATGTTTCCCTCTTTATGCTTATAATTATTCCAATCTCCAACAGATAAATTTGGTAAATGAATTAACTCAATAACTAATTTTTATGCTGAATCATGAGAATAACAGTGGGGTATTTTAAAAACTTAGACATAACCATATGAAAATGAATTAACAGCAATGTGAAAAAGATACAATTTGTGTAATGAATTGGTTCTTAAGAGATTTTGAAACACTCAAATTCTAATCCTCGCGACAGGTAACTTAGAGGCACACAAGGAATGGAATTTAAACTGAAAATAATTTTTAATTTCTAACTTTGTATAGCTCTTTGTTCAAAACAGAATATTTTAGAAGGAAATGGTTAACTGTAAGTCTAGAAAAGAAATTCTGGGGTAAAAAAAAAAAAAGGATTGAGCTGTCCATGGAGCAGATACAGAGGTCCTTTGTAACAGAAGTCATCTCTCCAGGAAGTTATTTGTGACTGTGTGTATTTATGTCTGTTGGGAGGAAGAGATTGCGGAGGGGGCCGTTGGAAGCTCCAATGGAAACCTGGAGGAAATAGCCTTCTGAACAGTTTATCTCTTTTTGTTCTGACTCTCAATAACTAAGCAACCTGACTATTGGATTGGTATCCCTGGTAACCTGATGTCAGGAAGCCAGGATAATGACTACAAATATTGGGATCATTAGACTATAATGTATCCCTCTTCTAATAAATCAACACATTTGTTTAACCAATTTTGTCTGGCATGTGTGAATTCTCCTAGCAGGCTTCACAAAGTTGACTTCACACCCTGCAATCTGGTTCTGAATTAGGGGACTTCACCAGGATAACGCCAGCCTTTGAGGCCTCAACACAGCTTTGCCAACCTTGTGCATCCGTTTTCTTATCAGTAAATTAGGTAAAATCTCTCTTATAGTAGTGATAATTGGAAATCATAAAATTAAGTTGTCTAGAACCAAACTGGGCACAAAGTAATTAATAAATGACAAGTAGTAGTAAGAGCAAAGTAGTAGTAGTCAATATCCTCATAGTACTTCAGTAGTAATGGTGCCTTTCTCTAATTGTGATACTGGGTTTTTCTAAATATTACTTATGGTGCATTCTGTAATCAGAATTACTAAAGAGAAACACATAGTACTCACTGACAGCCTCAGAATGCAATGTAGATGACACTGCATGAAAATGATTAATTGGAATTTAGAAACTGAATAAAAACTGAAGAGAGGGGTGCCTGGGTGACTCAGTGGGTTAAGCCTCTGCCTTTGGCTCAGATCATGATCCCAGGGTCCTGGGATTGAGTCCTGAATGGGCTCTCTGCTCAGCAGGGAGACTGTTTCCTCCTCTCTCTCTGCCTACTTGTGATCTCTCTTTCCCGGTCAAATAAATAAATAAAATCTTTTTTTTCAAGATTTTATTTATTTATTTATTTGACAAAGGGAGGGGGAGAGAGAGAGAGAGAGCGAGCGAGCCACCCAGGTGCACCGATAAATAATATCTTTAAAAAAAAAAACACTGAAGAGAGCCTCGTGGTATATTTAATTAATCTGCTAGTGGTCATTTATATCATATATACAACCTCCATGAAATTGCTATGCATAGAACAGAAGAACTAAATTTAGGTATAAGATGCAATAATTTTTGACAATTAGACTTTTTAATTTATGTGGAAAATTACTTAATATCTTAAATTTCTTTAAAAAATCATAAACCAACAAACCGATTTTAAACTAAAATAATGTCACATAAATATTTGTTAGATTTTTATCATTTTTATCATTTGAGAATTGAAAGGTTATGATTTGAAGAGGCTTGCTTAACACTTTTAGAGCATAGAATTCATGTTAAGACTTCAAAAGCATGCTCTTCTCTAAAATACACTATAAATGTATTATTTACTGATAACTTGGATAACAATATGTTTTATGACTTTAAAGTCCTCTTAAATGATACAATTGGACTTATTATATAATAATTCTGTATGTTTTGCAATAACCTACAACAAATTAATTTTTAAAATATATTTCCTGAACAAAGTTTGAGCTGATATTTGAAAATAAAACACTTTTTTGATCATGCAAAATGTAACATACCAAATTCTATCATAAAATATGTGAACTTGAACTGTCAGAACCCATAATAGATGAGATTAATTTAGTAGCTTTGAACCATGACAGCAGAGTATTTCACAAAAGTTGAACAAATATACACTTATGTTCTCAAGAGTTAACCTACCAATAAAACCTAAACACATTTCCTGAAATGTCTTTTTAAATGCCCATAGAAATAGTCATGAAATTACTGAACCTGCAAATTTTAATTGAGAGTTTGTTGATCTTTCCAGATAGTTAAGATAGCATAGTAATTGGAATCTAGAAGCATGCAGAAAACTACCTTAACCTGAAGCAAAAAAGATTCAAATGAAAGATTTTTACAGCCACTCTGGACAAGATGTAGAAATATGTATATGTCATAAAATTTAGCCAATAATGTAACTACTAATTACAAAACCTATAAAAGGCTGTCACAATATGTGGCTCTTAAAGAATGACAAAATTACATACTCTAAGCTATATGAGAAAGAGTTCTGGTATTTTGGAGGCAGTGTTGTGGATATATATCTATTGTCCCTATGGATATTGGAGCTACTATAAAGAAAATATAACAAAGAAATAGTGAAAAATAGTGCCTTTGTGCTATATAAATTTTATTTGTACAAGAAAATAATATTTATGCGAGCTAAGTATCGGTCTTGTTTTTGCTGGAAGGCACTAGCAATTGATTATCTCTGGAATTAAGGAAAGAAAATCCCATTCCTTGTTTATTTAATTTGAGAAACAGATATTTCCCTGTAGAGGGACCATGAAGCTTCTTTGAGCTACCATAGAAGTGGTAATGTTTGGGAAATTCACTTTCATTAATTAGAGCCACAATATAATACAGTAATTTAAGGTGACTCTAGAGTCAGGATACCTGGGTTCTCACCTGGGCTCTACTTATATGACCTCAAGCAAGTTACTTAATCTTATGTGTTTTCATATATAAAATAAAGATGATCGTAGTACCAAATTTGTGGTGGTTGTGAGGATTAACATATAATGGATTCGGAACAAAGTCACATAACCTGTAAACAGTCAACAAATGTTATCTTCTATTGTGTCAATGCATCCTCATGTATGATGTCGGTATTTTTTAGTGTTGTTCCATTGTAAGGATATGGAAATATATGATGGCAACACACACAGTTTGATGACTGCTACATATATTCCTACTGCACAGTGGTCCTACCCTATAAGATAGATTACCTATAGATATTTAATAGATGTTTGAATTCAGAGCATTGCTTTCATGAGTTATGGCATTGGTAAGTGGTCAAGCAGTCCCTAGTATCAGTGCAATAGCTAATAAAGGCACAAGGGTCACTTCCACAGCTAATAGGTTGGCTTACCACTCTTCCATGGATTGGAGTCTTAAGAAGATAACAAGCCAAAATGGATTCAGCTCATGACTTACACAGACAGGAAATACAGGATTAACATAATGCCATCTTCTTGTATGACTTGTCCCAGAGTAGAACATCAAACCAAAGAGTCCAGATGACAGATGGCATGGGTTTTAGGTCACTCTGCCTTTGATGAGTCAACTCCAAATTAGAGTCAGGAAGTTTTAAAGGCTTCCACAGGAGCTTACGAATGTACCTTAAGAGGGGAGCAGCAAAAAGTCCTGGCACGTGTGAAACTAGGGAGATGAATAAGAAATGGACTGGTGGCAACTCCTCACAGGCCTGCTTATCTCCCCTGATTCCTGAAAGAATCCCAGGACATTCTGCCAAGAGTCAGGTCAGCCTGCAGATAGACTTCACCTGCATGACCCACACGAGAATGTGCAAGGGTTCAGGGAACCTACTACACAGTAGAACTGTTTTTCTTGCAGGCTTGTTTACCTTTAAAAAATTATAGTAATACATGTGTAAAATTTGACAACAAAATAATATAGATTATGTAGAGTTGGGTGAGAAGTAGATTAACAATAACATATAAGACTTGATCTTCCATGTTCCAGCACAAAGAGGAAATAATATTGATTTAGAATTTTTTTTCTTACTTAGGCAAAATGTTAAGACCCATGTTAAAATAGAAGTCAGATGATTTTATTTTTTCACATTAAAATAAATGACCACTTTTCTAAACATACATACTTCTGGCCTAGGCCATTATTAAAAGAGGTAGGAGGTACATGAATTAGTGTTTGAAGCACAAGTAAAGTCTTTGCAATTTTGGGGTAGATTATGTGTAAATATGCTGGAGAGAAAACAACTCGCAATAGCTAAAAATATTCAGGCTCATTAGTAAAGCACACAGCAGTTTCAAATCTGTAATTATCTCACTGAATAAAGAGCCTCTCTTTTTTGTTGTTGTTGTTTAAAAGGACATACTCCACATTGATCCTTGAAGGTTGAAAACTAAAAATGTCACGTTATGTAAAACAAATTCCATGGCCAGGGAACATGTGGGTAATCTATCCTTTCTTTGGCTTTCTATGAGTCAAATCCTGGGGCCATTACATCGACTGGTGGATTTCAACGATTATAATTCTTACCATCTATCCCAACATAAACCAGGGATCCCTTTCTACTAAAATCTTCAGAATAAATAATCAATATGTGGAACAGGGGTTCACTAAAGAAAACTTAAGTATATGTCTTTACCAGGCCATTTCTGGGTTTTTAACTCAGACCGTGTATGTAGAGAGAACCTTCACTTTTCCTTTCCTTCAACACACATGTCTGCTGCTGCCAGAGGGAACGAGCAGGCCCACCCCTTTGTGCACCTCTTTATACCCATGTGTTTATATAACAACAGAAGTTCCTGGGAGAAAAGTTCATGAAACCTGATAGTCATCAGCTCTCTATTCTGACTCTGCCTCTGAGGCTGACATATATAAAAATGCCTGATGAACTCCAGTGATCCTAAGTGAGGCCCCACTTCAGGAGGGGAAATCTGAACAAAAGCTCAACATGAGCTTAGAAGGAGACAGGACCAGGGAACTACAGACCTGAGGGGAGTAGAGAATTGGGGCATTCCTTATTGCTGCAGGTGCTGACACCCAACAGAGCTTAGCTACCTCTGAGCAACGGGCTCATCTTATGTAAAGTACTTACTTGTGAATCTGCAATGACTTCTGACAAAGAACTCTAACACTTAAGGTTCAGCTGGATTATCTGTAAAATACTTCTGGGAGAGTCTTACTACAAAGGTAATCACCATCTTCCCTTTCAAGGAAGAGGGTTTTATAGAAACCTAAGGTTCAGCTTTGTTTTTGAAGACTCTGGCTATAACTTTGGCTTCCCTCCACCTACCAAGCAGTTTAATGGAGCAACAGATTTGTGAGAAATTAATTACAGGAAAATTTTCACAGTCACACACACACACTTTTTTTTTTTTTAATAACATGTTTTCTCATACGATATTCTCTCACAATGACTTTATCCCCATTTCAATTACAAGTTAGGCTACACTACTAAGTGACTTGTTCAAGACATTAGCTGGTACTTAGTAAGTCAAGACTTAAATCCAAATTCTCAGACTTGAAATTTCCAAGTCTTCATACAATGCCAATTACTTATAAGCAGGATCATGAAGTGATTAAAGAGTAGTGACCAGGAAAGTAGGGAAGAAAGTAGCCAATGTACAGATTAAGGGTGATAAGAAAAGGAAGACAGACCTCCTAACAAGAGAAAGTTAAAACTATTGAGGAAAGTTCTCTGGAGGAAGATAGAAGGGTCCCCTACATTAAAAACAAACAACATAAAGATACTTCTTCTGACCTAAAATCATGACCTGCATTCAGACTATGAAAGAATGGCTGTTGAGAGCAGACAGCTTTCACATTATAAAGGAATCACCCAGCGGACTTCCATTTCTTATAGCTCTGAAGTTAACTCAAATTGAGAAGTAGCAATTAGAAACAGAAATAGAAATAGTTCAAGAAATAGAAATATGGTTAGTAAAACCAAGTCAAGACAGAGGGTTTATTATTTTAAGGACTGGCGTTGTGTCTTTGAAAAAGGAGAAACTGCAACTTTTCTGTAATCAGAATAGCTTCAAGAATCATCCCAAGCCAGAGTTACTAATGAAGCTTAAATTTCAGGACCCTTTATGGGCACAGGTTCCTTCCAAAACTCTGTGCCTAATTTTACATTAGCAACTGCATTATTCTTCTTTAAGAGGTCTCCCAAAGTTTTTGAACTTTACCCCAAAGTCTAGATCTACTTCTGAAAGCAACTAATCCAATCTGGACCATTATGGAGTATAGACACACATGATCTGGATTGGCAACAGAACAAGGACCATAAAGAAAGATGGGGACCCAAACTGGATGAAAAGGCATTAACTAAAATTACTCCTGGCTCTAGGTTTTATCTTGGAGAGCAGTGTTAATACCGAACCACTCTGTAATCATTCCTGCATGTATCACAAGATATATTCATGCTTAAGTTAATGCTTGCAACCAGTACTTCTGGGGTTCAGTTCATTTCAAATAATTCTATTATTTGTATCTCTATTTGGCTCAGATCATCTTTATATAAAAAGGCAGCTGAATCAAAGTGACTCATAGGCCCTGGAATCAGATTGGGAGTTATGATTTCTGATTCCTTATCAAGTGCATGACAATTTATTTAACTTCCTTGTGCCTCAGCTTCTGAATCTACAAAGTGAGGATTATAATGGTGCCTACATAGGACTGCTATGAGGATGACATATATGTGAAATCTTAGATCAATGCTGAGTGTGTTATTAAGTGCTCAACAGCTGATATCTCATTTCCTTTGCTTTCTTTGCAGTCTTCTGAGGGAGCGGCTGTTTTCCCTCCTGCACTCCAGTGCCTGGAGGTGCAGTAGGATTGCTTAATTCTCATCATTGCTTACTCCTTCCCTCATTTGAGGCTTCAAACCACACATTATCAGAACGTGGGTCTCCTGTGGGAGTTTTTCACTACTCCCTTCACTCCTGGACTGGTTTTAAGCTCCTGGTTTACTGTCACTGGAAATACAACTTCTGTCCTATTTCTTGGTGCTTTCAATATTTTCTTTTCTCTCTTTCTCTCTCTCTCTTTTTTTTCTTTTTTTCTTTCTTTTTCTTTTTTTTTTTTTTTTGAGAGAGAGAAAAAGAATGCATGCCTGTAAACTGGTCAGGTTGGGGACAGGGTAGGGGAGGAAGGGGCAGATGGAATGGGAGAGAGATTAAGCAGCCTCCAAGCTCAGCATGGAGCTCAAAGCCAGGCTCAATCTCAGGACCCTGAGATCATGACCTGAGCCAAAATCAAGAGTTGGATGCTTAACTGACTGAGCCACCCAGGCACCCCAACTTTCAATATTTTCTAATTCATTCAGTCTCCCACTCCTTTATGACTATTTCATACCTTTATCTCTCTTCTCAAATATGTAGTGTCCTCCTCTCAGATAATAATCTTGTCTCCTACTTTACAGAGAAAACTAATCAAAAGACTTCTTAAGTTTCTGGCAACATGGCACCACGTTGACCCCACCTACTTGCATCTGTGCCCACATTCCCTGCTTTTATTCTGTGATCCTTCACTTGGGGTGATCATTTGTGTTCCTAAGGTTTGTATGTTTACAGCCCCAGGACTGAAACATTATTCTTGCTTAAGCAAGAACAGCACTCTGCTAATTTGCCATCAATTTCTTCTCCTCATTGGATCATTTTCATTAGCTTATAAACATGTATTTTTCTCTTATAAAAAATAAACCCAAACAACAAAGCTTCAGTAATGAGATCAAACATCATCCATAATACCAAGATATCTAGATTTTATAGAACATAAGCATGAAGCTTAATTTGGATTTTAATTTTGGAAGAGAAATAACTATAAAAGAGATTTGTGGAAAAAAGGAAATTTGAAGGTGGACTTGATGTTAAACGATTCCAGCTATAGTAATGGTATTACAATTATGCAGGGCAATGACTGTATTTTTAGAAATCCCTATTGAAATATTTTGGGGAGAGGGCACCTGGGTGGCTCGGTGGGTTGAAGCCTCTGCCTTCGGCTCGGGTCATGATCTTGGGGTCCTGGGATCGAGCCCCACATCGGGCTCTCTGCTCAGCAGGAAACCTGCTTCCCCCCCTCTCTCTCTGCCTGCCTCGCTGCCTACTTGTGATCTCTCTCTGTCAAATAAATAAAATGTTTTAAAAAAATATATTTTTGGGAGAAATATCTGACATCTGCAATGTACTTTCAAATGTTACAGAAAAACTAATATAAAGATAAATATGGCAAAATTTCAATAATTGTTAAACTTCAGTGGTATCTATATGGACATCTTACCCTTTCATCTTTGGATCATATTTGAAAATCTTTATCATAAAAATTGTGAGGAGAAAAATTCTTGATCTAACCCTTCCCTCCAGCTACCACTTCACTATACAGATCTTAGCAAAACTTCTCAGAAGTGTTGTGTAGATTCACTCTGCAATTTCCCTCCGATTTTCTCAAATTGTCACCCTTGCACTTCACTGAAACTGCATTTGTCATGTTCACCAATTACTTCTACATATTTATGTATATTTGCAGCCCTCATCTTAATCCTTGGGCAACATTTGGGGCAGGTTTACTCCTTTCTCCTTGAAACTCTTTCTTTACGTAACCTCTAGGACACCAGTCTACTTATTTTTCTCCTTTGTTACAGAGTCCCCTTTCTCAATCTCCTTTGCTCGTTTTTATCTCCTGTATTTCTAAACATTGGTGAGACCCAGGGTTTGGCTTCTTCTCAGTCTATGAGGGAGTCTATTAACTCCTTTGCTTTTCTTATCCAAACTCATGGGTTTCAGTAGCATCTATATGCAGAAAACTTGTAAATTTTTCTCAGTCTGGACCTCTGCTATGATTTCCAGATTGTGTATTCAGTTGGAATCTTCTCCTGGCTGGAGCCTGGAGACCATGCCACAGGAGTAAAGGGTCCTTATTCTCCCTCTGTGGTACTCAAGAGGAAGTTGTCTCTTGGAATAGTCTGCAGCCTGGCTATGAAATAAAAGTAGTGGATGAGCATACAGAAGAGAAGTTCTGTGAATTCTGACCAGGAAGCCAAGAATCTGCCTCTGAATTGGAGATGTTATACTAAACTGATTCCAGGAATTGGGATCTTACTAGGCAGTAACTGCTGCTGCATGTAACTTGAACAAATTAAGGAGGGGTTTATCATCAAACATTCTGGAGATCTTTAACACAAATAATCTTTGGTACTTAAAACTGCCCCCTCCTCTCCAATTTTACTGTTTTGCTCCATAAGTTTATGTAAGGAGTATTAAAACACTTTCCTAATGGATTTCCCTAATCTTAGTAGAGCAAACTCAAGCTAAAGAAACCCAGATCTGTCATCCATATATGTAAATATCTGAAATATCTTGTAACATGTCAATTTGGCTATGTTTTCCCTTTACTTAAAACATCTTAATGGGTCTCAATTGCACCGTAACATAGCATATAAGATTCTTAAACTCTGTCTGCCTCTCATTTTGTCCAGGCTTAGTCTATTGCATAAGGAATGAGGATTGCTGTTTTCAGCTTCAGATTTCTTAAAGCTAGACCTTCTTGTTTGGTCTGTATGCAAAAGAATGAATTTAAGCTCATTCATAGGGCCTCTTTATAACAATGTAAAAGTCAGGCAATGAGCATTGTGTTCCCTTGGGCACCCAGCTACCTAAGGGAAATAACTACTCTATTTTTCATTGGTCTTATCTGCACATGAAAGCGATAATAATGTTTTTTTCTACATGGTACTCATTGAGAAGGTCGAATGGGTTAATACATATAAATCACTTGGCACCATGCCTGGCCATAGTAAGAACTCGGTAAATCTAAACATTTTTAAAAATTGAATCTCTCTTTTACAGATAAGGCAGAAAGGTTAACTATCTTGTTCAACTTGCCACAGATGGGGGTCAGCAGTGCTAAATATCTTGCCCAACTTACCACAACCACTAGGCTGTGAAGCCATGATTTGACCCTAGGGTATATTTTTCCCATGTGCAGAGTCTGTACCCTATGGAATGTTACAGAGTTGTTACTTATTAATATATCAATTCTAATAAATAATTCAGATTTCTGAAAACACAGAAAAATATGTGAAATAAGAAATATCTGTCATTGTAGGAAATGTGGCCTTCATGAATTGATTAAAAAGCAGAAAGAAGAAAGTGTTAGCTACATATTGACTACAGCTATAATTGAACTGGGACTCAGAAAAGAGGTATGAAAAAGCCTTTCAGACCCAAAACAGATTTATAGACAAATAAATTTTACCTGTTTGACTTATGTTATATCCTTTGACTAGGGAGTCATCTCCACCTTTTCTATCTGGTAAAATCTAGCTCATTTTCACAAATATAACATTTTTGAGAAGCTGTTGTCTACCCTTCCAGGAAAAAATAAAAAGTTTTTCATCTCTGCTATATTATAGGTTTTATTTACCACTTTCATCTCATGATGTATTATTAGTCTTAAGTATTTATTTTCCCTTACAAACAGAGTAGGAGATCCTTAATGAAAGAGCATGTATTATATATTTTTACTTTTGCCAACCCAACTCAGTCAGTGCTCACTAAATACTAGTTGGATTAATTTTTGTTAGGTGATAGAATAGATAATATTCTAATAATATTCTGACCAAATCTGTCAGTGTGTGTATGTGTGTGTGTTTTTAAGAGAGTGAGGTGGGGTGTGGCAGAAGGAGAGAGAGAGAGAGAGAGAGAGAGAGAGAGAGAGAAAGAAAGAATCTTAAGCAGGCTCCATGCCCAGCATGGAGTCCAATGTGGGGCTTGATCTCCTGACCCTGAGATCACAACCTGGGCCAAAATGAAGAGTCAGATGCTGAAGTGACTGAGCCACCCAGGCACCCCATCCCAGTGATATTTTCTAATAATTGCTGATATTATTTTTATGTCATCATCACCTAACACAGTGTGCCAACCATTATTGTCATTCAAGCTAAGTTTGGTGAATTTATAAATATATGTATGAATGAATAAAAGAATGAATGGAAACTAAATTTCAAAGGGGTGAGTTTTAGAGATGTCATGTTTTAGAGATAACCTGAAAGCTAAGGTATTAGATAGCTTAATGACAGAAAAGCTGTCATCCATTAATATGAACAACACTCATTTTGGGGAGTCACAAAAACATATTGCTAAAGAAGAAAAAAATTTTGCGCAATAAACAGGGTTTTTGGAAGTTTTCAATGTTACATTATTATGTACAAAAAAGAATAATTCTAACCCTAGATAGATAATATCACAGTATTTATTGAAATTCAATTCTTGTTTTTATTAACATTTCTATGGGCAATGCTTGTAAATTGAAGACCATGTCTCTTCAAAATTTGGGAATGAATTAAATATCATATTTAATTGTCCTGAAAATTAAATAAACTGAATTCAAGGAAAACTTCCTTGGAAAATCCCATAATTTTATTTTTAGTCCCAAAACCATACTCTTTTTCCCCTTGAAGAAAATAAAAACAAGTGATGTTCACAGAATGGCAGTATGATCTGTGTCATTATTGCAACTCTAGAAAAATTCAAATAAACAAAGTATGAAGTAAGGAATCTGGACTATGAGATTTGGAAGATAGATGCATCCAAGTTTACTAGTTGTGACACCTAATGTGAACCACTTTGCCTCACTGAGCCTTGCATTCTCAATATGGGAAGTGGAAATATTAATACCTACCTAATACGATTATTGTAAGGAGTAAATGAGAGAAAAACATCATAGTACCAGGCATGCTGCCATGTACATCATAAGCACTCAACAACATAATTTCTCTTCTCTCTCCAATTATAGCTTTGGCACACTACTAAAAGGCTGAAAATTCCTTAAAGATATGATTTCCATTTCTAGGGTATTTGATTCTGACTAACCAACAACTCACAGATCCCTTGATGTTTATTAAGCTTCAGCAATTTGCATGTTCTCTTTATTCCTATTTGATTCTCTTTAGTTACTTCTTTGTACATTTGTTTGTTGTTACTTTTATGAGAAAGGCATTGTGAGATCAATAATTGGAATACAATCAAATGAAACTGTCACAGGGGGAGGGGATCAGAAAAAAAGGGGAAAAAAAGATATCAAAACATCATAGAGTCAATGATGATGAATTGTACCTGAGGAATAAAACAGTAATGCCCTGTTAATGTTTTTCCAAGGTCACAAGAAAATGTGGACTGCAAGGAACCTCACTATATTATTCTCTTCACCAGTGGATCTCAACCTTTTGTTTTAACCAACACACCTGAGGATCATACAGGGCATCATTAGTGATCAGGGTTGATTATTGTAGTCATTTTATTTCATGAGCAGAGTGGTGGGGCTGGAGGTGGGTAGGAGAGGACCGGCTCTTAGCAAGAGAGTGGAGGGTTTTTCAGTTTTACAAAACTTATCAGATAGGTTTTATTGGTCCTATATAGCAGGAAGAAGGCAGGGGGCCTTTTAAACTATCATGGAGTAATATCAGAAAAAATGCATATTGGATGAATAAAGAAATGTGGGATAAGGTAGCATATACAGCCTGGACCATCATCCAAAGAGTTTTTCTATAAAGTTTCCAAGTAGTAAAAGATTTAACTTGGTTTTCCTTTTACGGATGGGGGCATCAATATAGTGGGGAATCCCTTGTATGGTGTTTCACCCAGGCAAATGACATCAAGTGGTTTCAAATACCATGACTGAACATGTGGGGAATTATCTTACATTATCAGAAAAAGAGAACAATATCTTTAAACAAATCCAAAGCTTCCCAGAATAAATAAAACCCAGGATTTCTTTTAGGAAGTAGTGCTCAGATTCAATAGATATTCCAATTTTACAGGATTGGAAAATGTTACTATTTTATACCTACAGAACTCTGTAGCCAAGCATAATAAAACATAGAGTGCAAATTCAGAAAGGTATAATAAAATGCATGAAATAAAAACTATCTATCACTTTTTGAAACACAGTCTTTGTAGACTGATTAAAACATAAGAAGAGAAAAATGTTACCTATGCATTGAGCATACCAATAATTGAACTGGGATTCAAACAGAGTTATCAAGAGTACTTGAGTATACAATGCAGAGATGTAGAAAAAAATGGCTTTTGGCGAGAAATTTGGTTTGTAGGAGGGTTAATAATCCCCTAACTCTTTTCTTTAAAACACCTGTTTGAAAGGCAATGTTTAAATTCTGCAAAAAAACTTCCTAAAGCTCTAAGTTCATTTTTCTCTGTTTTCTCAGTAATTTACCTTGACATTTTTAAATGATTGCCAAGCTACTGTTTATTTAAATAAGCACACTCTCTCAAACCTGACTTATACGTCCCTTCTTGATACTGGATTTAACTTAGCTTATTCTGTAACATTATATTATTTCCATGGCAACTGTCTTAGTATACTAAACAAAGGAAGATTACTTTAGCTGCTTTGTCCTGTGAAGGAGCTGGATTTGAGATTGAAAAGCTTGATCTGCAAACAGCTAAAAAACAGAAATAATGGTGAAAATAATGTAATTCTTTTTATCGCATATCTTTGATTAGGGGGTGAATGCATTTACTATTCAGAATAACCACAGTCCTACTTTCCTGGACTCACCCTAAACCTATCCCAATTAGTGCCACTGAACCTCAAACTGATTGGTTGCTTAGTACAATGCATTGTTCCTAATTGATAGTTCTAGTCTGTTCCAGTGTTCTTTTGTCTGTTTTCAAAGCCCTAGGTACATCTGAACATATCTTAGCTAAATGCATTACCAGATGAGAAATAATAAAACCATTTATTAGGAATCAAACTCTGTAGTAATGGCATGCATATTTTTTGCTATTATTTTCATTATGAGGCTGAAATGGGGAAAAAAAAGTCTATACACCAGATAGGCAAAATAAATAGACTTTATAAGAACATAGAATTAGAAGTAATTTTAAAATCTATTTGCCTAATGTGACAATGACCTTTCCTCCCAGTTTCAAAAGGCTTTTAGGTACTGTCGGTCTATTACAACTTCAATTAAATCTTACCCTCTCCTGAGACATGGCATCAAAATCTAATTCAGTTACAAGTAGCAATAACATTTAATTATCTCCTCCAGTTATCTACACTGCCAAATGATAGTATTTCCTGAGAACCACAGCTGTCACTGTTGTAAGCAAGAACCAGTATAGAGATACGTACAGAATATTATCACACTGGTTTATTTAATGCTTTTATTCTTTATAACTCATATTTACATATAGCAAAAAAATTGCTCCCAATGTAATCTGCTTCAAATAAAAATACTGTTAGTATATTCTCCTAGGGAAAATTACTTAACCTCTATGTGCCTCAGTGTCTTTATTTAAACCTCATAAGACCATGCCATGCATATGGTAAACACAGAGCAAATATTAGCTTTTATTATTACCTCAGGTAAAATATTTCTTATCTGGCACTAATATGTACTAGGGGCCAGTTACCTTCTAATTAAGTAAAAATATATTAAGGTAAAAGCCAAAATTAGTTTGTCTAATGACAAAGTAGATAAATTTCATACTTTTTAGCTTAATATTAACATTTAGTTTTCTATAAAATGAGGCTCAGAGCTCTAACCATCTCCTTTTTTAAGAATGTTTCCCAATATATCTAGGTTACATTTATTAGATATGGAGGAGAGAAGAATGTGCTTGAGGTATTTCTGAACTTGGGCATATTCTCAATGCAATCAGGGAGAGGTCACTTAGAGGTTGCAAAGAAAGCAAGTTCCTCTGGTACTTTTGTGATTCTTTCTGGTAGGAGACTCTCACTTTTGCAATTGCCTTAAGGACATGACCTTGAAACACAGATTCCAGTAAATACTTCACTTTTGGCCCCTCTTCTATAACTCAACTCTTCCTAAAGAAGTCTCTATTTCTCTAAAGAAGTCCTCTAAGACCAAAACTAACTTATCTTCTAGGTTTCTAATTAGCAGGCAGATTTTGGCTTGCAACAAGATTTATCGTTAGAGCATGAAGACATATAAAGGGAATGAAGTGTTTTTAAGAGTCTGCCATTTATTAAGTTCTCATAAAAATTAAAAAAAATTGTCCAAAGAAATTTGAGACTCTAATAACACAGGAAATCATTTCAAAGTCTTGAATCACTATTATGTATAGGTCACAGTCTACTCTGATTAACAGGTTCATGATGATCACATAGTGAAATAACTTTATACTGTCTAATAAAGGATCAATGAGCACCTGTGATATGCCAAAGTTTATGGGAGACACACAGAAGGGCCAAAGATAACTAAGAGACAGCCTCCATCTTCAAGGGGCTCAGAGTCATCAGATGAAATAATATGTATTCACTCGCCAACTACAGTAAGCTTACACACTTATCTACTAACAGGCCAGTTGGATTATGAAAGGCTCTCTGTAAATCTGCACATTTACAAATCCCAAAGGAGTTAGAAAAGTTTAAGTTCACAGTCCTCTATGCAGTCCTGTTAAACAGGACATGCATATTGGTTCTTTTCGTACTTGTAAATGCTTACTTTCTGTCAGGCACATTTTTTTCTTCCTTTTCATTTTGTTGAAAAAAAAATTGTCAGCTCTTTCCTTTCTTGAACTCTGAATTTCACCACATGTTGAGGAAGGATTTATACCATATACACATACAAGACTCAACATTTCCTCCCATTTTCAATTTTTATGAATTTTTTTTTGTTTCTTTCAAACTTATAAGCCTCCCCTTAGTAGTCTCTTCAAGCACCCTCACTGTAGGTTGGTTTGCTGATTTACTTATTAAACTTAAGGGGTTATGTATTAATATCTGCACAGCAAATGATTTATAGACTAAAAACCAGTGCGATGGCCCAGGCTAAAATCACAGTTATAGTCCTTTATTTGTGTTAGGCTAAATACAGTACCTCTGAAGTAGTACTTTGTTCATATAAATTAAAGTTGAAAATGCAAAAAAAAAAAAAAGGAGCTTTGGCTATTATATATTCATTTCTCTTTTTTTAATCTTTTAAGATTTTATTTATTTAGTTGACAGAAAGAGAGATCACAAGTAGGCAGAGAGGCAGGTAGAGAGTAGGGGAAGCAGGCTCCCTGCTGAACAGAGAGCCTGATGTGGAGCTCTATCCCAGGACCCTGAGATCATGGCCTGAGCTGAAGGCCAGAGGCTTTAACCCACTGAGCCACCCAGGCACCCCTATATACTCATTTCTTTATCAACTCAACAAATTTACTGAAAGCTTTCTATATGCTAAAAACTGCTGTAGATAAAAAGGTAATTCAATACAGCATTATGAAACTTAGAAAGGAGAAATGCAAGAAAAGCTCATGAAACCTGTAGGAAGGACATGTAACACATACTTTGAAGGTCAGGAAGGCTTCATATCAGGAAGGAGAGATAAAGTGTATCTGAAGAATAAATTGGTTAGGCCAATGAGGGTAGGAGTAAGAAGGTCACATTCAGAATTTATTTTAAGGGGAATGGAGAACAATGGAAGAATTTTAAGTAAGAGAGTGACATCATCAAATTTGTATCATAGGAAATTCATTCTGAATCTAATGTTTGGTTTGGGGAAGAGGGACAAGAATGGAGACTAGAGTCGGTTTGGGCTGTTAAAATGCCACAGGTAAGTGATGATAGATAATGGTGTCTTGATCTATGGTAGGATGATAGGAATGGAAGCTCAACAGATTAAAATGCAAAGCCTCTCCAGCTACTAAATAACACGTTCAGTGTTTTCTCACTATACCTTTGCACTCACCTTAGAAATAAATTATTTATTTGCTCGTACCAATACAAGTGAAAGTTTGATGATTTGCATTCATTAGAACCTCAATAGGTTCTTAACATATTAAAGTATAGAAAGTGCTTGACATCTTTGATAATGGCATGTAGCATTGTGTTGTTGTATTCTAGAATGCATACAGGGGAATGACTACAGGAGACACTAAAGTCAACCTAAGAAAGGACTTAAGGCATTTCAATTTCATCCCATAGGTGATAGGAAATCAGTTAATGATTTAAGCAGGGAATAGACACAGTCTGGTCTTTCTAAGGATAACCAGTGTCAACAGGCTTTATGGTAAGCATCCCTTGATACCCATATTCTGGCATTTATTTGTGCCTTAGTGCAATCCCTTTCCTTGAGTTGAGTGGGAACTTGCTTCTCATTACTCATGTGACTATATTTCATTATATAAAACTGAATCTTGCTAAGACTCACTGGAGGGACTGTCTTTGTTGACATGGTAAGGAACTGTAGATGGCCTACAGAAACTGAGCAAAGAAATAAAACTTTCAGTCCTATACTCGCAACAAAATGCTTAGATCCAGTAACCTTGTGCATTTGAAAAAGGGTCCTGAACCTCAGGTGAGAATTCAACACCCTGAATGCAGCTCTTGAGACCCTGCAAGGAGGACCAGTTCAGCTGTGCCAAGACTCCTCACCCACAGAAACCATAAGAAAGCAAATGTGTTGTTTTATGCTGCTAAATTTGTGGTAATATGTTACTTATCAATAAAAAACAAATATAATTAGCAATGTTACTGAGGAACATTAGATGAAATTTGGAAACAGAAAATCCAACTAGAAGAAAGAGATAACACAGTGGAATTACACATGTAATTGCTAAGACATGAGCACTGGAATCAGAAAGAGATGATTTTAAGATCTTTATCAAGTTAGGCAATTAATCTACATATAAATGGGAAAATAATATTCTCTCAAAAGGTTTTTAAAAGGAGAATGTGAAATGTGAAAGAAGAAAATATATATATAGTTCGGCACAATGCCTAGCACACATTATTATCATTATGCTATTATGTTAATCTGTATGAGGACCAACGAGAGCTGGACAAGCATAAAGATAGTGAAAACAGAAATGGTGGTAAGTCTGAGTAATAGCTTTAGGTGGTAGGTCTTTGTGACTATTTCAATATGGATAGAGAGAAAGAGAGGGGGTGGTGAAAGATGACACAATTTCTAGCTTGGATGGCTGGCTGAGAATGATGCCATAACTGAAATAAAAAGTACAGAAGGAAGAGCTGATTTGGCTGAGGAGATAATGAGTTCTGTTTGGCATGTGAAGTCGATGTGCCTGTGGGAGGACATCCATATGGAGAGGTCCAGTGTACAGCTGGGAATGCAGACTTGGTACACAGAAGAGATCTGGGTATCTGGAAGGTTTTGGAGATGGTCTTGTGTTATCCAGAAATTACATCAGTGTTCACACACACACACACACCATCCCGATACTCTTTCTGTAAAAACATGAGAAATCTTTTCTCTTAGAAGTAAGTAAATTATGTGCTACTTTAATAAACAGAGCCCATCATTTTAAAAAACTAGAGAATAGGTAAAGAATTCTTTTTTCTTTCCTTAGAGGTGAATGACTAGTAAATCCCCAAATGCAAAGAGGTTATTTAAGTAAACTAACCTTGGTTAGTCTGTTGTAAAGGTTAGCAAACTATGGCCCCAGGGCCACATCCAGCTTGTTGCCTGCTTTTGTAAATAAAGTTCTCCTGGAACCAGACATACCTGTTCACTCATTTCTACTGTTGCTTTCAGGACACAATGGCAGTTTAGTAGTTGTGACCACAAGTTACAAATCCCAAAATATTTATTGCCTGGCACTTTATAGAAGAAAGTTTGCTCACCCCTAGTCTGTTCTATTAAAAAAAAAAAAGGTAGTAGTCCAAACTAGTGCATCAGTAAATAAAATAATAAAGAATATCACAGCACTGGTCTAAAACGTTCAAGACTTGGTTTCTGGCATAACCTTCCACTCATTACTTACAATCTTTCCAAACAGCATTTCCTTAGCTGGTAAATAGCAATAATACCTTCTTGGCTCACTTTGTAAAGTCACAAATAAGAAACTCAAAAACAAACAACAGACAAAAACAAACTATAAAGCATGAACAGGTATAAGTTAGTATTGTGGATTTTTACACTGTCAAATCAAGAGATCAATGCACCCAGTCATAGTTATACAAGAAAAATATAAATATACATTTGTATATATAATTTATTAGAGCATTTTTCTATCTAATGTTTTCTGTTATCATTACAAGAAATATTTGGGTTGAGTAGAACGCATATTGGCACCATTCTTTCTAGAATAGAGAAGTACAGAAAATTAAGGCATTTGCTTAGAGTCAGTTAATTAATGGTAGCATATGAAATCAAGGCAGGTCTCTTATACTAATTTGCTTTTTACATGGTTATATATCTGCAATGCTGACTAACTTGATAAATCAGTGATACACATACACACATATATATATTGTATGTATGTATATATTGTCTGATGTATATAATTTTAGCATAGAATTTTGGAGACTGACATGAAATATACAAAATTTGTTCAAAGATAAATTACCTCTTCAAATGCATTTTACTCTTATTTTTTTTAATTTTTAATATTTTTTAATGTTAAGATTGTTCTAGATTTACAGAGATGTTACAGTGATAGTACAGAGGTCCCATATATGCTGCACCCTGTTTTCCCTATTTTTAACATTGATTTTTAAACTAAATAACAAATAACAATCAGCATATGTCATCTAAAAAGTCATAAAAGTGAAAAAAAATGTGTAGATGTAGATGTATAATACAGAGTTATCATTTTTCTCATTTGACTTATGATTAAAGAAAGATGTTTTTACTTGTCCAAGGTCAGATAAAAAAATCAACGACACATAAAATTAGAAACAGAAGTAGATGTGTTAAATGGGAGACTATGAGGATGAACAAATTAATGTTTTTAAATCGACTTCAAAATGTGTGGACTTCCTAAAATGTGTGGACTCCTGCCTAAAGACAAGTCATTTCTAACACTGAACTTGCTAATCTATTTTCCAAAACAATATGTTCTTTCATTAGCTCCTTGTTTATTTGCAACATGACCTGGCATGATTTCTGGTATATTTGGAGGCTGGATACAGATATGCAAGTTTTTTCTTGATTTAGAAAGATGACAGTGGGAATACCAATGTTTTTTGTAATGTGAACTTCAGCAAAGAAAATCAGGTACTCACTTTTTGGCCAAAAACAGAGCAGTGTTTCTTATTTTCAAAGTAATCAATTCAAAATATATATATATATTTTGCTTTTGGCCACTTAAAAAGATGACCAGGTTACCCATTTCCATAGAAACACAGCTCTCCAGGATAATCACTTAAATATAAAATGTCTTCACTGAAATATCATTTTATCTGCTGATTATTTTTATCTCTTCCAAAATGTAATACATAGTTATAGGTAAATGTTTCTTTTTAAGAGAAAACTTTCATCTTGATCATTAAGTAGTAAATAAGATTTTATGTGTGAAATACTTAGCTACTGATGAAACATTAAACTTTCTCATCTCCTTCTCTTCTCTTTCTTCTCCTGCTGGTTGGTAATAATCAATCCTCACAATTCTTAGCTGTCATAGTCCTTAAGATAACTGGATATATGTTAATGGAGATAATTGCAGGTACAAGAAAAAGAGACCCAGGTTTGTTGAGTGAGTCTCATGTGTTGAGCAGTACATTAGGCAATTTACATGTCTTTCATTGCTTAGAGCTATAAGCTATCATGCACCATAGATATAATTATCAATATTTTACATTTGAGGAAACTTGGTGGGAAAGAGATCTGAACAACTTCCCAAAGGTCAGCTTAAGAAAGGCTGGCGTTTAAGTATTGACTATGTGCCTGCAATGGAGGCCACCTCTTGGGGAGAAAAATCTCTGCTTCTGCGCTTTATGCTCTGAGTTTCTATCAAGATTCTTTTGCTTTACAAATTTCCCTGCACTTAAGTAATCCCTGATAATTGGGTTGTGGTCAAAGAAATTTCCTCTGATTAAAATAGAGGACAACATAAGGAGTTCTCTGAAGCCATGTATCAACTATAATTAAAACCAGATTTCCTCCCAACTTTATTGAAACTTCCAGTCAAAGACAGCAGTGTTCTATTCTGAATGGAACACAAGCCTGGGACTTAGAACACTGTGACAGTCATGGCTCTGCTCCTAAGTTTGTGTTTTTTATAGACATTGTCACTTCACTGATAAAATAGTTATGCTAAGTCTACTTTCACAGCATTGATGGATTTTTGGAATAAGACTCTACATGATACAATCCTTTATAGATTGTAAAGACCATATTCTGCTGTTATTGTCATTTAATAGTTTGTTAGAATATTACCTAAGGTAGAATATTACCTTAAAACATAAATGCAGAAGTTACTCAGAAAAATTGTTTCAGTGAAAATGTTATTTATTACTAGTCTAACATCCAGAATTAAGAAATTTTCACCAAATTCTACCAACAAAAACTGAAAGGCACCAACCAATTTATATACTAGAGTCAAAATTAAACATATATAAACAAAAAGTTTCTGTAATTAGTTTTGATATCAGTTGCCTTATTGTCCAAAGAGTCAGACACATTCTTATGTAACCTATGTATACAAAAGTTATTTTGGTAAATGTTAGTATTAGCTTTATACTTGACATAAAATTTAAAACCTCATCTATGATTTGTTCTGGGAATGTATCCATTGTTTGCAACCTTGTGCCAGGGAAAGACCATCTAGATTCCAAAAAGCTGAAACAGAGGCAAACTTTTGGAATACAATCTACTTACAATTTGGCCACTATCTATAACATAGCTTTCTATGAAGTTGGTAATGCTAAAGACTAAATGATGGTTTTTACGCAAGTACGGACTAGAGAATTGGCATGAGAGATACATAAAATGAAAAGTACAAAAAAATCTAAAAAGAAATTAAAACTGTCCAAATAAACTAGCATTGCTAAAATTGGGTCTGTTCATATGAATGCTTACAAATAATTTGCATTTTATGTGACTAAAGATTGTGAACTTTGAAAAGATAACAAAATAAGAAATATATACATATGCATACATGGAACCAGAAATACAAAAAGGAACACATTTGTTTTAAAGCATAGGCAGAGTGGTGAAGAAAAGTTTAAAGAAAACTGGAGAAGTAAAATATTTAAAAGTCATTATATTTGAAAGAATATTTCTCTGAGTCTGGTCACTTAAATGTATATCTACAGTGGAATTTATTAAAGTCAAGAACCTTAACTGTAAATTTCAATAAGCTTAAAAGCAAGCACAGCTAATTTGAAAATGGGGAAAAAATTCCCATGACAATAATTTGCTTTCTAAATTTGTCCAAGGGTGACTTTATTTCATCCTTCTCATTAAAGATTTGGGCACAAATAAACCTAGTCTGAAAGAAATATTTGGATGAAACAAAAACTAAAAGTTTTTTTTTTTTTTTGCAGAGTCAGATTTTCATAAATCTATTTATTAAAATTTATTTAAACATGAACTAAACCTTAAAAATCTACATGCAAACAATTTCTTAATCCATGTAACAGCCTGGCATGTATTTGGTACTTTGAGAGAAAATATTATCCCCTTCAAGATTCACCTTCCCCTAGACCTTTCTGAGATAAAACCATCTAGTAAGGAAAAGTTGGGTTTTGGAATATGAAAACTTAATACAAACCATGGTTCTGCCACTTATAACCTTCATGATCTTGGGCAAGTTATTTAAAATCTATAAGGCTCAGATTCTTCTGATGAAAAATGGTGGTTGTGGGGGGTAGGATAACAACAGGATTAGACTAAGGATTAAATGAGATAACTATATATGAGAGAACCTAGTAGAGACTCATCAGTGTTAGTGTTTTATAAAATGGAAATCATTCTCTACTATAATTGGTTTTATAAACTAGATTGATAGGTTCAATGGATATTAGATTATACTCAATATAATAAGGGTTTTAATAACATCTAAATTCTGAATCCTTCCTATATTCCAGGGACTATATTAGGTCTGAAGAGCATGGCTAATTAGTTTAATCCTCATAACTAACTCATAACAATGAACTAGGTACTACCGCTGTAACCATTTTACAGATGAGAAAAATAAAGTTTAGAAAAACAAATTAACCCAATGTCAGGTGGCCACCATCGAAACCCAAATACTCAATAGCCCTCCCTTGAACTATTCCCAAGCTTCTCATTAACTGGACTTTGAAAATATGCACATGAAGCAAAAATTGAAATGGGGGCAATTCAGGTAAAGCAAATTCAAAATTGGGTTATACTAGGAAAAAACAAAACAAAACAAAACAAAATAAAAACTCCAGAAAAATTGTGTTCTATATAGCTTCCTGAAAAAGATGCTGTGAGAGTGTGACTGCTCATCACCTTCCAACTTCAAGCCTCTGTGGTTGCTTGTGCTATTTCTATAAAAGCCTAGGATTTTAAAAAGAAATTTCATCTGTTATATATTATCCTGTCCATTATATAACCCACAGAGGCTGTGAAAACAATCTCATCACTATAAAAGCCTTCAGACCCACATTAACCTGGAAGATCATATTTTTTTACTTGATTTGGGGATCCACAGGAATACCCACATTTTATATACCGGGTAATATATTGAGTAAGTCACAGAGGGCATCCTGCTCATTCTCATTTTCATCTACAGGGCATTTTGCCTCCATAGAAAAGACAAGGTCTTGAACCACAGATCTAACTTCTAACATTTGCCTGATTTTGTAGCATATTAAACTTACACAGATCTGTGACCTACAATTACATTTACAATTAAGTAAATTCAAATTAAATGCATTTTAGAGTTTTAACAGCTTTATAAAATAATTATAAAATGACCATTTGTATCTTGTTCTGTCATAAAAATGAGTACTGACAACCACTGAATGGCTAATGACCTGAAGAAATTTTTGCCTCCTTATTTTTCACTTTGAATAGGAAATGACTTAAGTCTTAATCAAAAGTCCTTCATTTTCCCTAAAGATTTTTTTCTTTTTATCAGCTAAAACACTCTTTTCCAAAGGCTGGGATGGTGGTTCCAAATTTGCAATACTTTAATTATTGTTATTCTTTATTTCACAACATAAAATGGATTGCTATCTTAATTCATCTATCATAATAGATTCATTTTTATTGATTATACATTTTGAGTCAATAAATGCCTCGATAGCCCTTAAATTACACATTATTTATTTGATACATTTTCCTTCATAGTCATCTTTCATAAATGTGAATCCTAAATTATAAAATATTGCCAAAACTTCAGTCACAAGTCATGGGAAATCATCTCTCAACAGAATATAAGAATATAATTTTCTGTAAGCTCTGAAAATATGACTATCTATCTATCATCTATCATCTATTTATATATATATATATATGTCGATCCTTTATTCCCATCATCTGAAAAGAAATTTAGAAGCATGGTTGCTTAAATGGAGCAGTTGAGAAGTTAATTGAGGTACACCAGATTGCCAAGTGGAAAAAAAAATTGAAATAACTAATATGAAATAAATGAAGAAATTCAACAGATTATAAAAGAACGAAGGGTGTATAACCATGCAACTCCATGGACAGTGACTACACATACAAGCAAATGAAAGCAGCTGACCACGTACCCACACACCTTGGCAGAGGTGCACTCCACACTCGTCGGCCACCACCAAGACAGATGATCTCTGATGTCCCTTCTAGTCGGTAACCTGATGAGCACGAGAAGGTCAAAGTGTCACCAACTCCAAAGTTGAACCCAACTCGGTTACCATATTGAGGAATTCCAGGATCTTCACAAGGTTCGAGGTTATATTCTGTAAATGAGATGGAGAGGAGGACAAAAAAAAAAAAAAAAATGATAGTATTCACTTTTAAGGGCACTTTGCTATTGTTTGCAAACTGGATGCTTTGGGCTTAGACATTTAGAAAGTGACGATATGTATAATTATGGGAACATACTAATGACATATTTCTCTTGTGAAAGATCAAATAACTTAATGAGTTCTTTTATGTATGAAATTCAATATAGATGAGAAAATGTCACCTTCTGAGTGATAAATTAAAAATGTAGCTATTAATCTCATATTTTTTCTTCTGCATTAGAAACATTTCCATTTCACCAATTTTGACTTATAATAATAGCATAATAGATGCATATTTTCAAACACAAAATAACATTTTGGATGAAATCATTTGCACTTTAGAAATGCATTTTACTTAACGGTTTCAATCTAAATGACAAAGGCTCTTGTGCCCCTTATCTACAAGGAGTTCAATTAATCCATATTCTGAAAAACACAAGACTTCAAAGAATGGTATATGTAAGACTGGAAGTGCCCACACACTGAAAATTGTTACATTATAGTTTTATACAAGAAAATTTCCCTAAGCAATGAATGAACTCCATGAAAATGAACAGCTAAATGCCCTACAGGGTATAAGAGAATACAGTTGATTAAACAACGATATTATAATTTCTATACCATCCTAAGAAGTAGCTTAGCCAAAACTATTCTTACAGCATGTACTTACCTTGTAATTGCAACAGAGAACAAAAGGGATTGTTCCGTGTTGATGAGCTATTATTTTGCTGTTTAAAAATTTATTTGAATGTACTTTTAACATTCTAGGTTAAAATTGATTATGCTCATACTCATTATTTTAGAAGACAAGTATTTCCATGCAAATACTAGAGTAGGAACTGAAAACAAGGGTAACATTTGTATGGTTTTATATATATATATATAGAAATAGAGATAAATACATATAATTTTAATGTTAGAAGTGGACATAAGATTTACTTATTAATTTGTTTCTATATTAAGAAATACCTACTTGCCTCATTATTCCATTCAGCTAGAAAGCAGAACTCTAACTGATACAAAAACTCTTTATTCACTTTGGTTGTATAAATGTTTTTTTCCCCTAGAATTCAATTTATAATGTTGTCTCTAGATGAAGTTATTCGAGAATAGAGGAATAACCACATTAATTTTTCTAGATCATCTATTTCCAAATTACTAAATTAAGTTTACCTTAATCTTGCCTGTAAACTCTGCCTTTTCCAAGACATATAAAGCTAGAATATGCGAGTTTAATTAAAACTTTAAAATATATCTTTGAATTTCCATTTTAAGTTCACTAAGCATTCTAGCTAGTTTTGCCCTCTGTTACTTAGAGAGGTTTTTAACAAATTTGTTTATTTTTTGCTTTTGTTCACAGGTTCCCTTTAATGTACTACTATAGACAATCTTCAAGGTATTATAAACTTTCCTTAAAAATTGGTTAGCAGGTATTTTTTTTGGATAATAGGTTCTTTTTCCCCATCTTTTCTGTTATTTTTCCCTCTCTGTTTTGTCATACTTTAAAAATTGACCTTTTCTGGGATGCCTCAGTGGCTCGGTTGGTTAAGCGTCTGCCTTTGGCTCAGGACATGATCCCAAGGTTTTGGGATCGAGTCCCACATCAGGGAGCTGAGCAAGGAGCCTGTTCTCCCTCTGCCCCTCCCCCTGCTTGTGCTTTTTCTCTCTCTCTCTCTGACAAATAAATAAAATCTTAAAAAAAATAAAAAATTGACTTTTTCTTACTAAAGCATTTTAATTTGTTTATTTTCTTACCAGAGAATGTAATATTAAATCCTTCATATGATATTGAAAAATCGGAAATGAAGCGTAGTTGAGCTCTGAAATTTCCATAGAGACCAGCATTGATTGTCGAAGGAAGTTCTGAACCAGTAAGGCGTGCCAGTGGTTGTGTAAAACTGCCATTCTCAGTGATCAGTAAATAGTCGTGATGATCTTCCAAATGGAAGGTGTGAAAGTTGAACTGCACACCTATTAAGAAAAAGAAGAAAATTAGACTCACAAAGTATATCTGTAAAACACAGAAAGTTACTAAAGTAACTAAAACCAGGACTCTCCTTGTAATTAAATTCTCTGGAAATGAAAAGCACTTCTATAAACTATTCCAAATGTGTCATCTAATAAAATCTTTTCTTTTTTTTTCCCCTCTTGCTTCCTTCTAAGTCATATAGCGAGTCATATTTTGGAAACTGCTTGGAAATAAAATTTAAAAAATCAATGCTTGAAAGGTTATCACCTAAGTTTTCTGAAAATTTCAAGGAAAATTCATATGCTTTATTTATAATAACAGTGTAGCTTTCTGGCAAACACTTGACATGCCTCCTTCATTTCCTTCTGCAATCTCCTCAAACGCAAAAACACTGTTTAGTAATATAACACCCAGCTTCCAAAAATGCTTATCTCTAGAAGAGAAATATAAAGCAGGAATAGGGAGGAACTGTTTGTTAAATAAATATAATGATTATTTTTCACACGCTTCAGCCTGTGTATATAATACGTTGAAAATAGTGCATATAATTGTTCAGATTGCTGAAATTTCACAAAGTAAACTTATCTTTGCAAATAGAATCTGAATCAATAATTACATTACAGAGAGCAGAGCCTCTGTGAAACTTTTTTATCATTTCGCTTTGCCAAAGGTAACCCCTTGCTCAAATTGTAGTAGCACAGGTTAATTTTGCTACCTTACATAGATGTTTTGTAGTTATAAAATGGATTCATATAACATATACTCTGTTGGGTCTGAGTTTTACTCAGCATTAGGTATGTGAGATCCATCTCTGTTTTTGTGTGTGATTGGTAGTTGTTTATTTTCAGCGATCTACAGTACAGCCTTTCATTTTGTGAATATACCACGTTTCATGTATCCGTTCAACATTTGATGATCACTTAGGTATTTTGTATTTTAGCATGAATGTAGATGGTGCCAGGAGTATTCAAGTATGTCTTTGAAGACTATATATTTCTGTCGGGGAATATCTAGGAGTGGAATTACTGGGTCATGCCCATTACAGGTCATTAACAGTAGCTTTAATAGATATTGCTTTACAAATTGGCTGTGCCAATTTACATTTCCATTGCCAAATTTCCCTCTTTGCAAAGATATAAAGGTTGCTTTATATCTTTGTCAGTGTTTGCATTTTTTAAATATTTTTCATTTGTTCCATTCCGGTGAGTATGGTGTGGCATTGCATTGCAGTCTCCCATGAGATTTTGTCTTTGTTTTTTAAGATTTTATTTATTTGAGAGAAAGAGGGTGTGAGAGAGAGCGCGCAAAATAGAGGGGAGGGTCAGAGGGAGAAGCAGACTCCTCATTGAGCAGAGAGCCTGATATGGGTCTCGAAACCGGGCGTCCACAAACTCAGGACCATGACCCAAGAGGAATGCTTAACTGACTGAGCTACCCAGGCACCCCAACTCACATGAGTTTTTAATAATGTTGTCTAGAACAGATATTAAAGACTAACAATTACATACACACATGTACACATACCCCTCATACTGTAGGCAAGGTATTAAGTGAAATAAAGATAGACTACCACATTCATCTTTCCCTTGAAGTGTTCTTTTTTAATTTCATCCAAAAAAAACCATGAAAATATTTATTAAAGAAATCAAAAAAACCCAGAGCATGCTAAGTAACATCCTTTAACATTATTCATTGAAATTTGAGTTCAAATTGTTCAAATCCTTCAAATTGTCTTTGTTTTTTTAAAAAGCAAGCAAACAAAAGATTTAAAATAAAACCAAATAAATACACTGAAAATATAAGCAATCATAAGACAACATTATTATTGCATAATGGACCAGTGATTTGGACTTGGAAAAGATTAGAAATGCACAAAACTACTATTTTTCAAACTCTTTTTCAAAATCTGAGATTTTTTTCTTCCTCTTCACAATGGGCAGGAATATAAGAGCCCTTTTGAAGGAGTCCAGAAATTGAGTCAGTCTTTCAACTGTTCTTCAGTATAAAAGTCGAAATTGACACTAGCCAGATGCAAATAAGAATGGGGTGTAGAAATGGCAAGGAGAAGATGCTCTGTCATCTAGAGTAACTGCTATCTAAGTTTACAAAACAACGTAAGTGGAAATTCAGGTAAGTCAATTTGTTTTTATTATATAATATAGCAAACAAAAAAAGAATAAGAGAGTAGATGGGCAACAGATAAGAAAAATTTTGTTTTGCATAGAATTTATATATTTTTAGAAAAATGTATTTATTCTGATATACACTGAATCAATATGTGGAAAATTAAAAATTCTGTTAGATCATAGTGCTAAGACGACCACTGTTTAGTATAACACTGCCTCCCCAAGCCTTACTTTCTTCATTTGTAAAATGAGGTTCTGGGGTGACTGTTAAGTTTAAATGAGATGATATATCGGAATGACTTGGCACAATGCTTTGCACAGAAGAAGCCCTTCTGCTGTGCTTCTGTTAGCTATTGTTATTATCCAACATGATTGCTGATTTTTTTTTCATCTTACTCAGTCCTAGCCAGCTACTTTATAAAAGGAAACTTCTGTTTACCAGATTATGGTTTAAACAATAAAATCTGTTTTCCCTATTGTACAACAGTGTAAGAACTTCAAAATTCTGCTATATTTTGAATTTAAGTCAATGAATTTAAGTAAGGAAATAATACTAAGAATCTACTATACTCTAGGTATTATAGAATGTAAAGATTTAGAGGACTGTAAATAATTCCTGGTCTATCTTAGGGAAAACGTACCTAAGCCAACAGTTCAAACATTCTGCTAAGTGCTCTGAAAGTGATTAAGTTAGTACACCAGACAATATATACAGTATATACAGACAAGACAGTACATAGGAGCACAGAAATAGAAGTAACCCACTTGTTAAAGGGGTCAGCAGAGGCTTCTGAAGACAAAGACCTTCAAAACTGAGCAGAATTTTGTGTAGGAGCAGCTCCAGAATAGACATTTCAGGAAGAAGGGGCGTATGGGTAAGGACACAAAATCTTAAGAGAGCAGTGGATATTTGAGAATAGTGAGGAAAAAGTCAGTACTTTCAACATAATGATATATTCTCATAACAATGATCATTTAGGAAGCCATATGAAGGCAACTACTGTTCCAGATATATATGACAAGACTTGGGCTTAAAATCAAAACATCCTGAACATCTAGGTTTCAGTTGTAATGAACTATAACACTGAGACTCGTGAGTCCTTTCTCTCATCTTTAAATATATAGGATTGGACTAGACTATATTTTACCTAAGGACAATTCCACCTTTAAAAGCCTAAGGTTTTTTGTTTTGTTTTTAATATAGTCCGCTCCACCCAAATCTCTAGTACACTAGAACATATAATTAGCATCGTGATTTCTGCAGTATGTTTAAGGAAAATCTCTTCTGGTATCATTGTAAACAAGGAGGAATACACGCTGATTGATACATAGTTAACTGAATTTGAAACAACTGTATGTATTCAAACACCCTGATTCAGGGTTAAGTGGTTTCTGAGATCTTAAATATTTAAATACTTAGATCTGTTCTATTAAGATTTTTATAAACCCATAAAGTCTTGATGATCATGCTTATTTGAGAGACTTCTGACTGTATATGTAAATATAAATAAAATGTAAATTGTTTCAAAATAATCTCACAAAAACTAAAGATAAGAATTATTATAAGAAAATATAAGAGGGGTAAATATAAAAACCTGAACAGCTCCCCACTATGGCTATTGAATCAGGATAAAAGTTAAAGTGTCAATTCAAGGTTAGAAGAGATGTAAGCAAATAAAAATTAAGCAAATTAGAAGAGATGTAAGCAAAGTAAACAACAAACAAAAAAATAAAAAGCAGGATTATGGAGAGTCATGATGAAGACACATACCTGACAATGAAATATGTAGGTACAGGGAGAGAGGAAATGCGGTTTCAGAAAAAGAGTAATTGGTGTGAAGTCATAGGATGTAAATTCAGGTTCTTTGTCCAATCTTCACAGGTACTGTGGCTTTAAGTGTAAATAAATAACCTCTAGTGACTTCAGATTCTTGTCTATAAAATCAAGTAACACTTACACTACTTCACAAGGCATTTGAAAGGTCCACTGATTCTTGATAATATCAACTCTTAAAAAAAAAGTCTTGCACTGAAGATTGAAAAAAATCAACTGCACAAATATAGGATTTGGGCTTACTGTACTTTACATTAGTGCTATGACATGATGAAAAAAGTTAATAAAAGCAAATATGTACAGGCTTCACTAACAGAAATACTTTGTGGAGTTAAATAATGTCATCCTGGGTTTCGTGCTGGGAAAATATACTATGGAAGGATATTGATATCCCTAGATATCAGTACACGGGAACACATCCAGAGAAAGGTAGTTAGAATGGAAATATCTTACAATAAAGAACTGAGGTGATTAATCTGGGACAAAAATGCTGGGATAAGAGACGGGAGGTAGCAGACATGAAAGGCATGATGGGCAAAGAATAGTGACTTGATTATATTGCAGAGTTAGGGTGGAGAAAGAATCAGGCTGTTTTTGTTAGTTTGTTTAGTCTAACTCCAGGGATAATAGATGCAGAATAATTTTCAAACAAGTACAATCATACAGAAATTGAGCAAGTTTTCCCAAGGAATAAGTTTGCCATCAACACAAGTGTCAATATCAGGCCAGTTTGTCATATTTCTGGAACACTATAGAAGGAAACGGTGTGCTGGGTGAGAGGTTGGACTGCATTTGCTTAACAATTTCTCCCAACTTTAAGAGATTATCCTTCACACAACTTTGGTTCTACTTTGAAATAGTCGTACTTTGAACAAATTTTGTTGGCTCTTAAAGAAAAGCATCTAAATCTGCATTCCTTGCCATGTAAATACAGATTTAATTAACACTTGCAACCTGTGAAGATGCAAAACCTTAAGTGTTAATTAAACCTCTATTTACACAGCAAGCAGTATGTAGCCCTCCATTTTCTTGTATAATACAAGAAAGCTTATTTTAAACTCCATTAATCCACTGCACACTGGAATAATAGGTTACTCTGGTTAAGTTCCAGCAAAGAAGTCTTGTATTATGGGAGAAGAACAAAATCCACAGTTTTAAAATCTACTTCATTCCTTCTGCTCAATACCATAATACTCATTTTAACATTTTTCGATAATATTTAATTTCATTATAAAAATAACTCCAGTATAATCTTCACCCTCAATAAAATGATGTATAATTTTAATAAAGGCAAACTTCATTTGCGAGAATGCAGTGACTTCAAGTTTATTAAACATAAGCTGTAATTTTAAAAATTGCAATAGCATCTTTTCCTTGCTAGGATCTTTTTAAAGATTTTCTATAGTAAAATCAATAAGTACGATGTAATAGTAAAAAAGTGACAGGAACGATTTAACAACAGAGTTGAAAGAAAAACTACTTCTTCAAAGCAGTTTTCAAAACGAATACATTCACTCCTTAAAAGATTAGCACAAGGTGCCTCGTTAGCACAGTAGGTAGTGCGTCAGTCTCATAAAAGATTAGCACATAGAGATTTTTAGATAAATAACTTTAATCCATTTTGTTTTGATTTGTTAGGATGACCATTTTCCCACTGAGGTATTGCCTTAATCATTTCCATTGCTCATTTATTACTTTGGTTGTATTGCATGAATGAATAGTATTTAGTTCTACAGAGTCTTCATTTATTTGTTCAAAAGACATTTATTAACATCTACAGTGTAATTTTATACTCTCAATTATGTGAGATATATCTGCAGTTCTGATGGAAAACCAAGACATGGTTATAAATTCACATGAAAAATATAGTTATAATAAATAATCATAAATATGTTAAAAGCAATGTATATAAATATGTTACGTTTGCTTTACAATTGGCTCAGCACTTCAGATCATCTTCTAATTCCCTTTTGAACTTTTGAAATCAACCTCTTAACACTAATACTGGAGACAAAAAGCTATCCTGTTTGAGATTTTGTTGATATGAAAATTCCACACAACATTAGTTTGATACATCAAAAGAAAATAAATATCTCTTACATCACCTTTCTGGTAAAAACATAAGCATATTATAATACTATGGAAAAGTAAATATAATCCTCTGCTGCGATTACTCAAATTGGATTCTGTGTTAGCGTATTTTAGTACTGATCTGTTTTTGCTCATGCAAAATGACATTGTAAAGGACAATGAAATAAAAATAGATGCAATGAAAATTCAGAAGATAGTCCAATTATCATTGCATGAGGCAAATTACCTTTTCCATGAGTTACATCAACAGTCCATGTACAATTCAGAGAATTTGGATAAAATTCCGGGTAACCAGGTGATAAGATTGTTCCACTAGGCCCTCGAACATCTCCTCCACATAAAGCTGAAAATACAAAGAAATACAGTCATATGATCAGTCATAGTTAGAGAGGCAGCGGCTGAGCAAATCTCTCCTCTCCTGAAATAGAATGAATCTGATTTTCTTTGCTTAAGCTACTTCTTGTTAATAACAGGAGTGTGTAACAGACCTCCTCCAATACTAGGAAACGATTTCATCCACTGCAGCCCTAGAGAACAAATAGGTATGTAATAGCCTCTGAGAATTAGCTGCATGATAACATAGCTCATCTTCCCACATTTGAATTTGAAGTACATACTAATCTTATACATTTCTAATTATAAGTAACATTTGCATAAATTAGTCATAAATTAAACATGAGTAATTAATTGTTTAGTAGCTCCTCTTTTATTAAGCTTTAAGAAAACGAACTGTTAATTATACAAAATCATTTCTTTTAGATTCCTAAAGGAGTATGTGTCATTATTCATATAATTCTTTTTAAGACAGTGAGTTAAGCAGCAAAAAATTTGAAGGCTGCTTCTGTACTTCTCCATTTCTTAGGGAAATATCAGGAACAAATAGGAATGTTTGAGAAGCTGTAACTTTTAAGTAAATACTCTGAGTTAATAAAAATAAATATATGTTTATGAACTAACATCAAGTAAATTCAAATTTGATTCAAGGTTTTTTGTTTGTTTGTTGGCTTGTTTGTTTGTTTCTTGAGAGCAAATCATTGTTTACACTGTCTTCTCCCACACTCAACAAACATTAGTTGTTATGCTATAGCAAGTAATTTCATCAGTATTAAAAATTAAAGGAGACAAAGATATAGCCAGGTAAGAATGTGTATTCTAATAGAAACAGAAAAGTATTGATGCCTTATTCTATTCCATGTGGAGATGTCAGCTTTCTTGGACATGACAAAAGGAATAAGAGATGTGTGTTGTCTCGTCTGTTCGGATTCTTGCTTCACTTCTCCAGGACACACAAAAGTGAGTTTTGGCCTTATGCTTTTCCATGATTTCTTCCAAGTAATGATGCTGAGAAGAGTCAAGGCAATCTGGCTACTATTCTACACTGACCTGACTAGAAATAAGTTGTCTGCAGTTCCTATAAGTATTCAAACATGCAGGCTTGAATATATACACACACACACACATACACATATTTACATTTATATATAAGATTAAAATTCACTTCTCCCTTTTTTATTTCTTTTACTCCATCCAGGAATAAAAGAAGATCTTTTACAAATGCCTCTCTGGGAGTTGTCTTATAGATCACCTCCCTAAGACCAAATATAACACTAAAAGAAAGCCATGCTTCTGTTGCAATAATATTAATAATATCAATACATTGCAATAATATACATGGTTTGCTACTGTAGGCTCCTATTTAGAGTCTGCGTAGGACTCAATTGGCAGCTATTATTACTGAAACTCTCAGAGTTCCTTTCAATTTTTAAAAAAGTCTCACTGTGTTTTTGTGATCAATTGAAGAGCTAGGTATACCATTTCTATTGTATCTTGCTGATCATGGTGGTGCTAAGTGAATCTGTTTTCACTTCCCTTGTAATGCATTATACTTTTTGACAGAGGACTGTATTTTTTTATTAGATTATTTTTACATATGTCAATTTATTCCTAATATATTATATTTCCTTTTTTTTTCCTCCATTATGAGAGTGGGACAAAAAAATACAACATGGTATGAATTTGTTGAGTGAAATGTGACGAGTGAAGATGCTTTACCATTTGAAAGGACTATACTGCATACAGTTAGAGTAAAACTCAGTGAACAGAACTTAAATTAAAAGAGTTAATTAAACACAAAAAAGATGTGAAATTTTTATTCAGTATGTCAAACATATGCTTTTACGCATGCACATGTATGTAACCAGAGTATGTACAAGTTGTAGAGGGAAAACTCTTCTACACATCAGCATTCTTTTTTTTTAATTATCATATAATGTATTATTTGTTTCAGGGTACAGGTCTGTGATCTATCAGTCTTACACAATTCACACTGTTCACTATAGCACATACCCTCCCCAATGTCCATCATCCAGCTACCCCATCCGTCCAACCCTCCTCCCCTCCAGCAACCCTCGGTCTGTTTCCTGAGATTAAGAGTCTCTTATGGTTTGTCTCCCTCTCTGGTTTCATCTTTTTTTTGATTTTTCCCTCCCTTCCCCTATGATCCTCTGTCTTGTTTCTCAAATTCCTCATATCAGTGAGATCATATAATTATTTTTCTCTGATTGACTTATTTTGCTTAGCATAACACCCTCTAGTTCCATCCATATTGCTGCAAATGGCAAGATTTCAGGGGTTTTTGATGGCTGCACAGTATTCCATTGTATATACATATATATATACATATGTATATATATATACCCAACTTCTTTATCCATTCATCTATTGATGGACATCTAGGCTTTTCCATAGTTTGGCTATTGTGGACATTTCAGCATTCTTTTTTTTTTTAAGATTTTATTTATTTATTTGGCAGAGAGAGAGAGAGAAAGAGAGCATAAGCAGGGGCAACAGCAGGCAGAGGGAGAGGGAGAAGCAGACTTTCTGCTGAGCAGGAAGACTGACATGGGGCTCAAACCCAGGACCCTGGGATTTTCACCTGAGCCAGAGACAGATGCTTAACCGATAAAGCAACCCAGATCCCCCTACACATCAGCATTTTTTGAATACAGCTACTCTGTCAAATTTCCTTCTGTATTTGGAGAATTTCTTGAGAATTTTCTGTCTGCCAACTATACCTACCACATCTGAGTCGAAGGTGGGATGTTAAAGGGACATTCTGCAGATACATAAATAAAATTAAGTAACCATGAACACATTAAAATATTTATGAAGAATGGTAAATAACTATTATACTATTAGTGACCATTTATATTATACTTTGATTATAAGTAGATGTTATAGAGTGCATTTTTATGATACAATAGAAGTTTTTGTTATTTGAGAATATTAGTAGTAGAAAAAGGCCTTGAAAGGAACTGACTTAAAGATAGAATTTCATAGGAAATTATGGGGGAAAGAGTATGATTTAGGTCTTTTTTTTTGAAAGATGAAATTAAAAATAGGAAAATATGTATGTTTTATCTCTTAATAAAACAGGACAACATTGCAACTACTCACTAGTTCTTAGTAAAAGCATAACAATGACTCATAGTGAACTTATAACATGACAGGCACTATTCCAAATACTTTTATTTTTATAGACTCAGTTAACCCCCATAACAACTGAATGAGAAAAGTACTGTAATTTATCACAGTTCACAGACAAGAAGACAAGTACAGAGAGAACTCTAGAAGTCTAGTTCTGGAGTCTGTGATCTTAAGTTGACTCTTGAATCAAGTGTTGATTTTTTTTTTCAAGTGTTGATTTTTTTTCACAATTTCTACCAAAAAATTATGGCACACTACACTATGATGTTCTTCACTTATGTTTACTTTGTAGCATTCCCTCTCAAATGATCAATCTATATAAAAATTATTCAAGGATATGAAGTGCCTGAGTGGCTCAGTTGGTTGGGCACCCAACTCTTGATTTAGGCTCAGGTCATGATCTCAGGGCCATGAGATCTAGGCCCTACCTCTGTGTCAGACTCTGCATTGGACATGGAGTCTGCTTGAGATTCTCTCTCTCTCTGCCTCTGCATCCTTCCATACCCAGTCCCCCTCCCTGCTTGCACAAGCATGCTCAGTCTCTCTCTCAAAATAAATAAAATCTTTTAAAAAATTATTCAAGGGTGTCATTCATTTTCTCAGAAATTCATTTAACCCTTTCATATTCAAATCATTTTCGTTTTAAGCACCTAATACCTAAATGTGTCACTATTCTTCTCTTTAATTGATTTATATCTTACAAATTCTCATTTGTCAATGGCTTTGTCTGTAATTGAAACAGTCTTCCATCATCAGGAGCCACAGCATCATTTTCATCAACCTAATGAAATCCTTCATCTTTCTAAATGAGATTATTTTACATTGCAAATATTTGGAATTGTATTTGCTTTATATCACTGGCTTTTTGAACAATCACAAGAAATTACTTACACGTGCATTGATATAATGCATAGTGATAAATGCTAATGCAGATTTGAGTTGGATTAATTTTATAAGTGGTTAATTTATTACTGAATATTCTACCAATCTGATGATGTTTGCTTCTTTCAAAAGTTCCCTTCCTATTAGAATGCTAAGAAAGTAGAAGGGGAAATCAGTCTATTAGAATCAGTTATGAGAAGACTAAAATATTAAAATGAATAAAAGAAGGTAAATTTTATATGTGAATTTTTTTTTACTTTAGGATAGAAAATGGAACTCAAATATATTATAAAAGATATAGTGGTATACAGACTATTAAGAAAATTTCTCTGAAAATATGTTTTTAATTTGGTTCAACAGACTATGGGGTCATTTGTATAGTAAACATTAGAATGAGAGTATCTACAAAGGATGCCATTGATCTCCTGTCTTTTTTGTATATCACCTCTTCTGAAGAAATTTCAGTTTATCCCAACAACCTGGCTAATGGATGCCATATGTCTTTAGGGATGCAAACATTTTTGTAACAGATATAATAGGTTTATATGTTCTTATCAATTTTAAGTGAAGCACTGAAATTAAGAAGTGATAAAATGTACGTGAAATACCCAGTTACTTTCTTTTAGAACAAACAGCTATCAAAGAAAACATATAAAATGACAGAGACCAGTAGCAAAGCAAAGTTACAATGACAGCCCACAATATCAGTTGAGGGCAATTAACCAGATATACAATGATCTTGACTAGTAGATTTTTTTTTCCCTTCTTGGATTTTTGCCACATATGATCACTACCTTGTCACATGATAAATATCAATTAGAGTTTTAGAACAGTAAAGTCTTCTCAAAAGCCAAGCCCTGAATGTTGTTGTCCAGACCTACAAAATTTTACTTTGCTATTTGTAGTAATCCACACCTGGCAAGCACTCAACTCTCTGCAACAGACAATTTCTAAAGCAACATCCATCAAAACATTTTGAGTATTGCGATGGAGCACAGAAATAGCCATCTACTACAAATCCCATTATGATATTTTGTTTGTTTGTTTTTAATCTCAAATTTGTTTTCTTCTATTTCTAGGTCTCCCCAATTTGAACTGTAAACCCATATGAGAAACTATCCTTAAGTTCCCTACATCCTTGCTTATTTTGAAGTCTTGGATCCTAAATATCAATCCATGTACTCTTTTGCTAGGTTAGCCTATAGACTCTAATCTTTTTTTTTTTTAATATTTTTTTTAAGATTTTATTTATTTATTTGAGATAGAGACAGTGAGAGAGAGCATGAGAGGGGAGAAGGTCAGAGGGAGAAACAGACTCCCCATGGAGCTGGGAGCCTGATGTGGGACTCGATCCCAGGACTCTGGGATCATGAACTGAGCTGAAGGCAGTTGCTTAACCAACTGAGCCACCCAGGCGCCCTCAAATCTTTTAATAAGAAGGAAGAAATAGGGAAATTATGAGTTTAAATACATTTAGTTCAACTTTGGGTTCTGCCTCTAATGACTTGAGTGATGCTGAGCTGGTCGTGTAATCTCTTTAGTTCAATTCGCCCCACCTCTCATAAAATGGCTATATTGTTTATCAAACAAAATGGGATAATTTTAGGGTAAAATTAGAGTGCCAAGACAAAAGGTGAAAATAGGCTTATCTTAGGCAATTTAGAACATATGGCCCACCCAACTATCTATCAACTAGGGTAGCTATCTTAGTTAACAATGCCTACTTCCTAAAGTGTCAGGCATATGACCTCGAATTTACCCCAGTACTGAGGACAACCTTATGTCCTCAGTACATAGAAAACATCACTTGACTGTGATTTTTGACCTATACACAACTCTTTTTTTTTTTTTTTTTTGGCAGATAGAAAGAGAGAGCCCAAGCAGGGGGAGAAGCAGGCAGAGAGAGAGAGAGAAGCAGGATCAGCAGGAAGCCCTAGATGGGGCTCAATCCCAGGTCTCTGATATCATGACCTGAGCTGAAGGTAGACACTTATCCGACTGAGCGACCCAGGTGCCCCAATGTGTGTTTAAATAGAATCTCTGATGGGTCAGAAGATGTCTTTTAAAAATATATGTTAAAGAAAAAGAAGATCATATAATTCTCAACCTCAAGAATATAATAAGGAGGGGCGCCTGGGTGACTCAGTGGGTGAAAGCCTCTGCCTTCATCTCAGGTCATGATCTCAGGGCCCTTGGATCGAGCCCCGCAGGCTCTCTGCTCAGCAGGGAGCCTGCTTTTCTCTCTCTCTCTCTCTGCCTGCCTCTCTGCCTACTTGTGATCTCTCTCTGTCAAATAAATAAAATCTTAAAAAAAAAGAATATAATAAGGAAAATAAGAAAATGAGCATAACTATTATCTACTCCACTAGGAGAATATAGACAGTGCTTTTACATGTTCAATAATATTTCTTTAGTGCCTCCACAGTAAAATTAATGAATATTGATTTAGTGAATAAAAAGTTGGTTATAAGTTAGCAAAAGATGCTATAAAAAGCAAAGAGCTACAGGGCCTAAGAAAAGTTGAGATTTTGCCCCATATGCTTTATCCAGGGAAAGCATAATTTTAGTTAACAACTTTTAAAAACTGACTAAGATTTTGGTTCAGGTGAAGGAGGTCTAGGACTTTCTAGTGTAAGGGGAATAAAAAGATGAATGAAGGCAAAGGACAAGAAAATATATATGTAAAATAAAAACATAATAAGTATTCCCAAAAGACTGGGAAGTATATTTCATTCATTCTTTTCATTCAACACAAATTTATTGAGTACCAACTGTGTGACAGGAGCTGCTCTTGACACTGAGGACAATAGTAATCCTAGCAAAGTTCTTGCCGCATAGAACTGACATTCTGGTAGAAAAGTGAACAGTAAATACATAAAGGTATTAGGGAGTGGAAAATACTATAAGGAAAAGTATAAGTGGCATGAGAAATGTTACTCTGTAGCAAAAGATAGGGTATCAGGGCCGCCTGGGTGGCTCAGTAGGTTAAGGGTAGGACTCTTGGTTTCAACTCAGGTCATGATCTCATGGGTCTTGAGACTGAGCCCCACACTGAGCTCCACATTCAGCATGGAGTCTACTTAAGTTTCTCTCTCTCCCTCTCCCTTTGCCCGTCCTCCTGCTTGCATGCACACACACACTCTCTCTCTCTCTCAAGATAAATAAATAATTTAAAAAAAAATGTAAAAAAAAAAGAAAGATAAGGTATCAGTTACTAAATAGCAGAGAATCTAACGGAACCATTTCTGACTTGACATTTAAGCTTCCTCGGTCAATAGTGAAACAAGATGAATTTAAAAAGGATCAGTTTTTACTCAGAAACCTAAGTATACAGAAAAGAGAACTGAATTCAAAATATTCTTTCCATCTGACAGAATTGGTAACAAAAAGGATAATGTATCATCTTTCAGGCACATATTCCAAGTAGCCCAGAATATCCATAAACTAAACAGCTATACACCAGCACTGTCTTTTGTCTCAACATAGAAATGGATAGACTATATGACCTGGACAGGGATAATTGTAATGGGCTCTTCTGCTTTACTACACTAACTGGTTCAGGTATGGACTAATCAGAAACTTTTCCTGTGATTTTTCTAATTGGAACATGGAAGAACTCTAATTCTTGTCTGAACCTGTAAATATGAGACTATAAATTTTCATGGTCCTATGCGTGTATTCTCCACCACCTGGTGGAGAAACAGCCTGGCTACAATTAAGAGAATTAAAGAGAATTATTTCAAGACACAGAGCAAAGCTGAGGTAGAAAATGGATAGAGCCTTTAAAAGGTTTGAATTCATGTTTATAATTAGCAATGAGAGGTACACCACCCCTGCCTTTTATAAAATTTAAATAAACAACAAATTCTGCTTTTATTTTTTAAAACCAGTTACAGTTGGGATTCTGTCACTTATAATCCCAAGAATGCTACTATAAATAGTATTGTACCAAATGCAAGGAAGATGTGCTGATGATTCCTTTAAACCTTGTTAAAAAAATAAATTGGCCTAAAGCTGTTTCTAAAAAATGATGGCAATGACAGTATTTGAAAATTTAATCATAAAATGAAGAATGTGATCTTTCACTTTGAACAAGAATAAGTATAGAACTTAGAAATAGTGTTATAAATAAAAAGTAAAGCCCAGGATCAAATAATGCATAGATTTACATTTTGTGTGCTTTTTGATAAAGCAAGTATGAAAGCATATCTCAAACTTAGGAAAGTAGTTTTTTCCACTGTATTTTCACATGAGTTTTCTGAAAAATGAAGCATTTCTGACTTATTCTCCATTGAAACAAAGAAAAGATAAGGACACTGGTAGAACATTGATCATAACCAAGAATTTGCCACCACGGGGGCAGTCTGGGTACGTTGTCATAGTGCTGTGTAACTAGGTAGAATTTGGATGGATACATTTTGCCTTCCAACTTGAGAGGTAATGTTCTATCACTTCTGTGCATTCATTGATACTAATTTGACATTTTTTTTTCAATTTGACATTTTTCAAAGCTACTTTGTCAAAGGTCCAAGCACACAACATGCACTTAAACTGGTTACCTCAGCACATTTTGAAAAAATATATATACCATCTTTAGGCATAGGGTAAGTCTGGCTGGTTTTCGATCTTTATTTTTTTTCTTTTTGAAGTATTGTTGACATATAATGCATTTTTTAACTTTCTTTATTAATGGTCTGATAAGAAAATTACCAAAATTCAGGTAGGGGGGGTAGGGATAGGGTGGCTGGGTTATGGACATTGGGGAGGGTATGTGCTAGGATGAGTGATGTGAACTGTGTAAGTCTGATGATTCACAGACCTGTACCCCTGGGGCAAATCATATATGTTACTTAAAAAAAAAGAAAAAGAAAATTACCAAAATTCAAGATAATTTAAAAATATGAAATATTAATAGTTGTATTAAGCCTCACATTTTATAAATAATATATTAACTTCTTTTTGGTTTATAAATCAGCTTATTTTGCATATTGAATTTATTCTTACCATCACAGGTTGGGAGTGGATGACTCCACCAGTGGTTTTTTTCACACAGAAGAGGCTCTTCATGGCTCAGCCTGTATCCTGGATCACAACTAAATGAAACAGTAGAACCTATGGAGAAATCGTGACCATAGCGACGCCCATGTACAGGAATGCCAGGGTCCAAGCAAGAATAAGTGTTCACTGTAACACCTAGGAAACAAAGGAAATACAACAAAGAGTAAGTGTGATTGATTCAGATTTGCCAAAATTGATTCCTATTTCTAGAAAGGATTGTGAGTTATGATTTTCACAAATAAATTAATGTGCCCGTAGCTTTATTTAAACAACCAGCAATTGTCAAACAAATTTGTTTTGACATTTTCTACTCACAAGGCCCACATTCAGATCACTTACTTATATAAGAACCTGATGAAAATGTATAATTACCTAGCAAACTTTATAGGGTTATAAATGATATATATATAAGGGCACCTGGGTGGCTGAGTCAGTTAAGCAGCCGACTCTTGACTTTGGTTCAGGTCATCATCTCAGGGTCCTGAGATCGAGCCCTGTGTCAGGCTCTAGTCTCAATGGGGAGTCTGCTTGGGATTCTCTTCCTCCCTTTCCCTCTGCCCCACCCCTCGCTCTCTTGCTCTCTCAAATAAATCTTTAAAAAATTATATAGATATAAATACATAGGAATGTATGAAAGTATGAATGCCAATACCTTTCTGAGTAAAAGAGTGCAACTGCTTCACCGGCTACTTATTGGGATTTTCAATAGCCTTCCCTGTACCTGGTGTCTCCTGATGATCTTTTTTGTGACGTATAATGTCTAGCTGAAACCACACCATGACAAAGCTTTTCCCTTAATAAGACATGGTTTCCCAACATTGGCCCTGTTGAGTTTTGGGTTGCATGATTCTTTGCCTTTGGGCTGTCCTGTGATTTGCAGTGTGTTTAGCAGCATTCCTGACCTCTACCTTCTCCAGTCATAACAACCAAAAATGTCTCCAGATATTACCAAATATTCCCTGGGATGCAAAATTGCCCTAAGTTAAGAACTGAAGTATAAGGTAAAATAAATAATTAACTTCCTCTTCCTAAATGAAAGGCTGAAACAATGAATTACTGTTGTTTTTATATTCCAAAAATATAATAATTAGCATTTTCAAATTACATCTGATTAAATCACATTCATAAGAGAAACTATTTGTATTTGCTTTCCAATTTTAAAATGAAACTAAACAAAATACTAAAAACATAGTAGTTCAATTTGTAAAGAGATAAATTTAAATTTTACATGTTAAATATATTTATCAAACATATCCATTTCATTTAAATGTTGTTGTTTTTAATGAGAAACTAAAAAATAACAAAATCTTATCTTCAACACAATTACTTTAAGCTGCTATATTCCTCTTCTCAATGTGACCATTTATCTTCTAGGCATCCAAGGTTTTGAGATCCTTGTTCATCTTTGAATCCCTCTCATATTGTGTTTTTCCCCCACAAAATATGTCTGAAATCTATCCTTATTGAAAAGCACCATGTCATTTATTACTTCTCTTACACTACCCAAGGCCTTCATCACTTTAATTCTATAAGACATTCAATGATGTCTGCCCTCTCTTTCAGTATTCTTCATTTCCAATCTATCCTGGATATAATTTTGGACATATATATCCCTAAAATATGTGATTTCATTGCTTTTGTACCCTACTTTTCATGGCACCAAGATCAAAGTTATCACCTTGAGATTCAAGACTTCCAAATTGAACTCTACTATTTGTAATTTCCACTATTTCTCAGTAGTCACCTTTCCTACCAGTCAGGTAAGTTTCCTTACTAGTTTTATATTTTATTTCACTGCCACAAATATACTCAAACATCCCTTTAATTTATAAAATCTTCTCAATTTTTACCAGACAAGCTCAGATACCCTCTCCTTCAAGTCATGATCTCCTAATAAGCTGGCCCATAAATAACTTTTCTTTATCCAAAACTCCTATTTTGTAGTGAAATCTTAAATCAGGGAAGTGTGGGCTTGAGGAAGTCACATAAAATGAAAATCATGGTAAAAACAAAATCAAACAGATATAATTCTCCAAAAGTGATTTTAATGGTTTCAGATTATTCAGAGTAAAGGTCAGTGCATAGTAGCACAAGTTTAGTCATTTCATTTGTCCTTATCTCTCCAACTGACAGATAAAGTAAGATAATGCATTTCTTTTATGTCTCTCACTGTGCCATATACATCTAGCAGTCACAGAGTAAGTCTGAGGAGATATTTCATAAATGACTGACAAGCAAATAAATCAAGGCAATGGAAATGTTTTGATTTCTACATCTCCCATATTTGATTTCTACATCTACATATTTGATTTCTACATCTCCCAATCATTTGATTTCTACATCTCCCATACATATTGACTTTAAATATAACAACTGTTATTTAAACAGTACATTCTCTTAGATGTCTTCCATTTCGATAGTTGGAAAAAATATATGTATACATGCATACAAAAATTATATATTTGGAGATAGATATCTGTGTCTATAAATTTGTTCCATATCTGTTTATAATTTTATTGCTTTATATATTATTTACATTTCCAAGAAGATTTAACTATATTTGTATTTAAAGAAACACAACATAATAAAGAGAACTTTTTCTTGGGAGGGGGAGGGAAATAATTGTACTGAAACAAAAAATGGGTTGTGTTCCTAAATTCTAGTCCATGTTATTATTATTATTTTAATGTCTTTTGTAAACTATGAATCTTATGTCATTGATACAGTTTTTGCAATCTCCCTGTTTTGAGAGAAAGTCGAGTTGGGTAAATAGTGCTCCAGCAAAGGGATGCAATGAAAATCTGGAGTGCAAGCCATCGCAGTTGTGCAAATAATCCTTCCCATCACATTTTAGTCTCCCAGAAAAATCAAGTTTTCTTTTTTAATGGATTTAATTAAAAAATAAAAAAGAAAGAAAGAAACTCACTAAATACCAAGTACATATTTAAAGTTTTAATTAGTATAATAATTAAAATTTCATTCTACTGATTTTGGGGTTTGTGAATGGTTCATTTAAAAAAAGATTGTTTGGTTACCCACAGCTGGGAAACTTACTGAGTAACAACAACAAAAAAACAGGTCTTTGCTTCTTTGTGTTCCCAAAAAGAGAGGGCTTGTGATGTTAGAGATTGTTTCAAGGTAGTAATTAAACCACAACACTAAATAGAAATAAAAATGAGAGGAAGTGATCTCTTATAAATGAATTTAAATAGAACATTACTGCCTTCGGGCCAGATTTGACCCAAACCAAATTCCAGTGTGTCTTTGACCAACCTCAGCCTCTCTAGCTCTCGGCCTCCACTCTGCCTTTTTCATCACTAGTCTCCAATGGTACCTTCGATCATGTTACCAACATTACCAGTCTACGGGTGACAACCTTGTTGACTGTGACAAAGACGCTCTGTCTCGAACAAACTTTAGTTAGGCTCCTCTAAATCCTTTTGACTGGACCTCACCTATAGCCCAGTTAGTCAGTCCAGTTTTAGCAGAAATCCTCCTGGGTCCGTTTACTGAAAATCCCTCTCCCTTGATATCCAATCAAATTCTTTATTCCCCACCCTCAATATCTTCTCACTCTAGGCTGCCTTCAGGAAAAATCCTGTCTGGTGGGTTTAGTCAATTCCCCCTACCTCTAATCCTCTGCCCCTCTTAGCAATTTCCTATCCCCCGATTATGCCGCCCTCACCCCCCAATACCCTGCTCCTTGACTATAAAGTCCCACCTGTAGTCAGAGTTAAGCTCAATCTCTATCCCTTTATAGGAAATTATAGTAAAACTCTGCTCTATTGTTTTAACAAGGGTCTGTGAATAATTTTTATAATAAACATACAATTGAGGTTGACCTTTCATTTTAATTCCTCATCTGACTAGTTTTCAAAGAAAAAAATATGAGCTATCATTCATTGATTACTTACTGCATGCTATTATAAAAACACATTGCATGTGTGATTTTACTTAATTCTTAAAATTGTCCTATTCTGACATGTAATCAAGACCATGCACCTTGGTTGGAGTGGGACTGAATGTGATTTGTTAGGTATAGAATATAGCAATGGGTTAAAGGAAAAGTGCCTCCCCATTTGTAACATATTGATAAAAATTAATTGTTAATAAGAATTAATTTTGAGATAGGTTGCAAAAAATGACTACAATGACTCAACTTTAACACATACATGTTAAACTAAAAATCTCAATTAAGGTTCTTCAGTTCATTTGAATTCCCAAGTATGTGTTAATCCTCTTGTTACATTTTACAATAATATTTAGGAAATATACTTCCATGCCATAAAGCTCTAAGTAAAAAGAGAAGTTAATATAATTATATAATATTATGGATAATACGATCTTTAAAAGAGTAATGAATATATATTTATTATGGTTTTAAAAGCGCATGAGCCCATTGATCAAATCTATTGAAAAGACACCAAATATGGAATGTAAAATTTATAAATTTCAAATGCAAAAATTTTTCTTGAGGTGGCAAGGGGTGTAGGAGACTTTGAATATAAAAAGAAGTGATTTAATACCTAACTGTACTTGATATAAAGATGTCTTGCAGTAACCCTCTTAAGTGTGCTATTAGATCCATTTCACCAAAACCACTTTCCATGCAAAGATACATGGCAATGTACCTTGAGATGCAAACGCATATGTGTATGAGTTTATATGTATACATCATATACAATATGCCCATACACGCATAAATATTCCAAATGATTGTAAATTAAAAAACTTGTTTCTATGTATACACCAGAATTAAATTATTTTAAATATCAGATGTATTTTAGATTTATTTTACATAAAACTATAAGCTTCTAAGTGGGATCCTTATAAACTGATTGTAACACTGTGAATTACAGCTTGTTTTAATATATAGTCTTTGATCAGTTATGTTAGTCATATTTGAATATACATGTATGTACTTTACTTTTCAATGTTAACAGAATTTTCAGTATTTTACACAAAATAATAAAATTGAGTGTTTTGAATGGAAAATGTGTACAATTAATGTGGGTAAAATATAAGAGAATGAATTTATGAAGTATACACTAAGGGAATCTGTCAATGTTCATCTGCATCTTAGATTATTACTGTTTATTACTGGCTTTTCAGAATTGTGCACAACTAATACATGAACTCATTATTTAAAATTTGTTCTGATACTTCTGAAATTCCTTAGTATTTCCTTTCTTGATGATGTTAAATAGATACTGTTGAAAAATCTTTTGCAGAATTTACTAAAACACAAACCTTGCAAAACATTAGCATTTTCATCAGTCAAGGAAAGCTTTAATTTTATTTTCTTAATAAATCTTGTAGTTCTTTTAATGATACAATGGTAATACCAAATGTAGGGAAGAGAGAATAGGGAATATTTTGGCTTTACTTACTTTCATAATGAATCTTGAAACCATTATTAGAACGGCTATTGTCTGTTGTAAATAGAAGGTATATAAAATTACTGCTACTGAATAGAAACTGGGGCACTTGTGTACCATTGTAGGATCCAAGCAAAGGTGACAGGAGATTTGGTCCATCATGCACTTCCAGAACATCATAATTCAATTCAGTCTGAAATCTAAGATTAAGAGACACAAGTGAAAATATACTTATTAGGATAATACTATAAGATAAATAATAATTTAGATAGCTATTTAAATGACTAAACTTTTTACAATTTTTATAATTTTTCTTTAGCTTATCTAATATCATACATATCATATAAGACCTCATCATGTGTAAATACCTAAGTTGTAAGCTCTTATTCTCATGGAAAATTATCATTAAAGAGGTATGTGTATATATTTGTTGTTCATAAGTAAGATTTCTCTTGAATATTATGGAATATCCTCAGTAAACAAATGGCTTTTTCATTAACCAAGAATTTTTCGGAGTCACCTTTATTTTTCCCTCTTCATTGATGGAAAATTATGTGATTCATATTTATCTTCAATCCATTAATCAGATTCTCACCTACATTGTATGTATATTTCAAATCGGACTTCTGCTTTACATTGTGGTCCTTTTTTTTTTTTTTGACAAATCTATTTTGGCCATTAAAAACTCTGTACAGTTTTTATTTCAAAACAGAGGTCCTAATTATAAGTAGGTAATGATAAAACAATGATGTAGCTGATGTTCACTAAGTGCTTTCTCTGATATATATTTTATCTATATTCATTTATCCAAACCTCATACTAACCCTGTAAGTTAGCTGCTATTATTATACGCATTTTTCAGATAAGAAAACGGAGGCCTGCAGAACTTAAATAGTTCAAACCAAGTCTCTCTGTCCTTAACCACTATACTATGATGTGCTATGCTGGCTGGTTTTATTTTTAGATTTTTGGTGGTAGTTACTGCTAATGTTTTCAATTCTCTTAAAAGATGCATATTTTATAAATGCAATCAACACAAAGCTACTTTTAACATGCATAAAATATTATTAATAAAATAGCATTTTAAATGCTATTTAAGAAGTGCAATTGAAATATTTTTTCCATCTGTACCACTTTTACACCCTGTTAAGCAATATACTTATTAAAATGAATGAATTTCATAAGCTTATCTTGGTTTTTATTTTGCAATATGGAATATATTGCATTGATCTGAAAATAACTTTTCCAATAATACAATTTAGAATAGGAAATGTATAGGAACACGCTATGTCCTTTAAGTAAGTGATCAGACAATTGTACATTGTGAATCCATTATTTGGTTGTTTTGTAGTCAATCTATTGTAGTATTAAAATTGGAGTTCCACTTGGATAGTTAGTCAGCTGATAATAACTAAATTAAAATGCACAGAAGAGTCAGAGATTACTTTGAATTGAAACATAAAGAGACAATTCTTAATAGAATAGCAACATTAACTGGTGATATAGAGAACATTGTTCAGTAGAAGTGAATCCTTAAAAAGAAAATGATCACAGATTTGCCCTAAGGAACTATAAAAACACATTAGAATAACAAGGGAAATGAATTAGGTTTACACAATAATTTGAATTTCTTTCATGTTGTGTTTCAGGGTAGTTGTATACATTTCTTATAAACTGCCTCAGTCTAGTATTCATTTGTTTATGACATTAAATTTATTGTTTATCATAAACAAATGCTGTGGAACCACTAGATGATATTAAAAATGAAATTGAATCTAACCTTACTCATTTTTGTTGTCTTTTAAAAACATTCTTGATGTAATTCAAACGCATTCTGACCAAATTGAAATAGTTCTCATTAATTTAAAAGTAAAAAAATGTTGCTATCTGGAAGAGTGATACTGATAGTTATGTTCTAGGGGTTGAGGACAGGAAAAGGGATAAAGAGATGGGCTTAGGATGATTAATAGTAAATGAGTTCATCTAGAAACTGCCAAATATATATTTTTTAAGATTTTATTTATCTATTAGAGAGACAGAGAAAGCGAGAGAGAGCATGAGAGGAGAGATCAGAGGAAGAAGCAGACTCCCGGTGGAGCTGGGAGCCGGATGTGGGACTCGATCCCGGAACTCAAGGATCATGACCTGAGCCAAAGGCAGCCGCCCAACCAACCGAGCCACCCAGGCGCCCAAAACTGCCAAATATTGAGAAAATTTAGGAACTGTTGGAAGAAACAAAGCAAAATTCCTTTGGAGATCTGAAAATAAGAACTTGTAAACTGTTCAGCTATGTTAAGAGATAATCAGTTTAAAAAACACATATGTTCCTTGGCATTATTATTTTGATTTGTGTTTGATAAGAAATTCAATTTCTTAAGATTTCAGTGACTTAAGGTATTTGAGACAATTTCAAGAAGCCAAGTAGGGCTAATATATTTATGGTGTTTTTAAGTTTTTTTTTGGTTTTGTTTTTGTTTTTTACCCCTGTAGATGTAATCTAGTCCATTGCTACATTTGAGAATATAGGAAAATGGCTACGCTATCATCTTCATTGTAGTATTTATTTAAAATTTTGTTTTAACCCAATTAATTTAAATCATTCCTGGGTACAAGAAAGCAAGTGACATAACGCAGTAATAAATACAATTCATTATTTGGAACCAAAAGTATTCTCAGAATGACAGAAACTTTAAAGAGCTGGTTACCAGTGTTCTTACAATAGCTTGTTGGAAATCAGAAGGCACTTAGGTTTTTCTTTTTTTTTTTTTTAAAGGTTTTATTTATTTATGTCACAGAGAGAGAGAGAGAGAGAGATCACAAGCAGGCAGAGACCGGCAGAGAGAGAGGGAAGCAGGTTCCTTACCGAGCAGAGAGAGAGATGCAATACGCAATATATTGGAGCCGGATGCGGGGCTCGATCCCAGGACCCTGAGATCATGATCTGAGCGGAAGGCAGAGGCTTTAACCCACTGAGGTTTTTCAAGACCTAATTCTTGTTTGATACTTCAGAGAGGATATCTTGTTTCTTAAAACAATCTTATGAGGGAAATGAAACACGAAGATACTATAGGGTCAGTAAACAAAAAAGCGATTGATGTATATATTTCTAATTTCAAGGTGACTATTTTATGCCTCTAACCTAATGGATAAACCTCATGTTTATTTTTTAACTTGATGAAGTTCTGTGTTCACTGCTTTGTGACTGAGCTACTCCTAATCATGTGACGGCTCTTTAAGATGTGGATTATTTTAAAGGAATCAATTTTCTGACAAAGCACATGGGATATGGACAACCCTAAAGCAAAATCTCATACCCTTAAGGATCTTTAGAAAAGAAGAAATGGAAGACTGTATTTATATAATTTTCCTTTCAAATAGCTCCAACTCAAGAATCATGGGCGTGTGTGTGTTGTGTGTGTATATAGGAGGGAAAGGTAGATAGAGGACTTAAGCCCCCAAATATTTCAGTTTAGAGCATTTTTTAAGAACAGAGGCTTAATTTATTTTAGTTATATAAAGTAGAATTCAAAAGAAATATACCAATATAGCTATGCCCTATTCTAAAAGAGTGAAAATAATATCAATAAATTCTTAGTGTATTTCTAATTCTTGATTCTTCCAGTGTTTGAATTAATTAACAAGGAATAGTTTCATATGTGTGTGTGTGTGTGTGTTTGTGTGTGTGTGTGTGTATACATACACACATTGGTATCATTGATATCAAGGAGATGAAGGAGCTATGAGGTTCATAATTTCCTTGAGAGGGTGACTTAGGGATTAAGAAAAGAGAAACAGTTGGGCGCCTGGGTGGCTCAGTTGGTTAGGCAACTGCTTTTGGCTCAGGTCATGGTCCTGGAGTCCCGGGATCAAGTCCCATGTCGGGCTCCCAGCTCTGCGGGAAGTCTGCTTCTCCCTCTGACCTTCTCCCCTCTTATTCTCTCTCTCTCTCTCTCAAATAAATAAATAAATAAATCTTAAAAAAAAAGAAAAGAAAAGAGAAACAGTTGACAAGTCCTGCTCAGTGGTGCTCACAGGAAGAAGACAAAATCTTTGGACTCTGGGAATCGTTTCTCACCCCAGGCCTGTTCTGGCTGACCTACAGAACTGTTTATTGTTGCTGTGCACAAACCCTAGCATTGAAAATCACTTTTCAGTGTGACTCTTGCTTACAGCCTAACTTAAAGGATTTGTGCCACAGTAAGCAGATAAGAGAATAAGAAAATGGCATGTAAAAAAAAGTGCTAAGTAAGTATATTTATCAAAATTATATTGGATTTTTGTCCATTTATAAAAATTGCTGTTTATAAAAATTTTATAGTTTATAAAATTTATATAAATAATATATAAATATATATTATATATAATATATAAAATTTATATAAAATTTTATAAAGTTTATAAAATTGCTGAGATTTTTTTTTTATCAAGAAGGTAAGTCTGGGATGGTTTAACTTAGAATATAAGCTATAGAATGTACATTAATTCACTTTGGAGAATTCTGAAGTTATCTACCCAAGATCAGCAAGCAGCAAAGAGGCCCTTGTAACTGCCTATCAGGAGGGATAGAACACACATGTTAAAAACTTTGGACAGAGAAAATGTGTCTTCAAACAAAAGTATAAAATCAAAAGTCACAAGTGTGGTGCTCTGAATTATAAGCTCTGCTTTACAATCTGCTTCTCAAGTTGGCAACTCTAGAGAGCCTACTTAGGGGTGAGAGATACCATGTGTTATTTATTTATTTAATGATGGTTAATGACTCTCATTAGCAAACCAGGGGATGCTTTTCAATAAAATAATGCACTTTGTGTTAATAAAAGTTAAATTAATTTTCTAGTGATACTATTTTATGCGTATGTAGTGGCTTTAAGTTGAATGAAAAATAATGAAAATGAGCTATTTTTAAAGTTGCCTACCACTGGAGTCAGCTGGGAGGTGGAGAAAGAGTGAATTCTTAGGAGAACACTGATCTTTGATTTAGGAAAAAATCTTAATTTGCATGTTTGGAAAGAAAAACAAAATCCACTCCCAGTCCCAATCCCCAACATCGCCCACTTGGAAGCTCAGAGAAACAAACAGTTAAATTGCTCTGCATAATAAAGTAATAGTAGAAGTTTACCCTGCAGTATACTGGAAGGAGTATTGAGAGGTAGAAAGAGAGTTGAAGATCTTGGGTGTGGACAAAGGCAGAGGCAGTGAAAAGTCTGGGATAAGAGAGAGCACTGGAGAGATACACGCAATCATTGCTGAGATGGGGATTACCAGGAAAAATTTAAGACAGTGTAGTAACCCTCTTGTATTAAGGTTTTTGTGAGAAGGACAGTGATACAAATAAGGTACAACATAAGCGGTTGAGGGAAGGTAGAAGCCTCCAGAGCTCACAAGTGAGATGAGGCTAAGAGTAGGATTTCAGAGCTGGAAGTAAACAAAAGCATCCCCAGAAGTTCTGAAAACTTAAGGAGAGCCCACACTTTCCTCTGCATATAAGATGAGGCTCAAGTCTTTTTATTTAGATATTGAAGGGTAATGACATGGTAAGAAATATGAGTGACAGATGTTGTAAACTTTGGGAGTATAATACATTTTCATTTGTTTTAACATCATAATACCTCATACAGAATAATGTTATGTCCAAAACAGGAAATATTAAAATTGTGTACTTATACCTATAATAATATGTTTATTTAAAACATGAATCATAATGATAGAAAAATATGCTAATCCTTCAAATGTGATGCTAAATTTAACAAATTAAATATACAATAAATTTGTCTTATTGACATGAATCAACATAATTTTTAAAATTATTAAATGATATAATCAATATTATTATGTTATATTACATATTCCAAACCAAATAGAATTAAAGTAAGTTTGGTTAATTTGGGTCCCACATTTATGGGACACTGTTATTTGATGAAGATTTTATTCTGAATACCTCATATGCTTTTCACTAAAATTGCTATGGCAACAAAGGCTATATTATTGAATAAAGGATATGATTTCAACATCATAACAAAAAACACTGCCAAAATATTCTAAATATAAACTATTAAAAAAAAAACATGTGTAAGTCACTGTTATGGGCTGAATTGTGTCCCTGTAAAATTCGTATGTGAAGTCCTACCCCGTAGTACTTCAGAATGTGCCTGTATTTAGAGAAAGGTCCTTGAAAGATATAATTAAGGTAAAATGAGAACATACAGGTGGTCCAACATAACTGGTATCCTTATAAGAAGAGAAAATTAGGAAACAGACACACACACTGAGAGAACACCAGGTGAAGACATATGGAGAAGACAGCCAACTACAAGTCAAGGAAAAAGGCCTCAGAAGAAATAACCCTGTTGATACCTTGATATCAGACATCCAGCCTCCAGAACTGTGAGGAAATAGATTTCTGTTGGTTAAGCCACTTAATCTGTGGTATCTTATTATGCAGCCATAGCAAACTAATTCAGTTGTAGTTGTATAGGCCACAGTAAGGTGGGATGGCCTCATGTGAAATGTTTAATACTTAAGAGGTGTCAAATAGAATTTGTTTTCTTCTCAAGTTTTAACACTAGTATGGATAGATTAATTCAATGAAGAACCTCTTGAATTAGGGAACGATCTTGTAATATTTGTAAAATTCAATAATCAGCATAATTCTGCTATGTTTTCTATGTGAATATAATGCTTATAAAATTTCCTTTTTTAAAATAAAGGGATTGAAAGTTGATGGGAGTTGACAATATAATTGGGAAATTATATAAGTACTTCCATTTCAATTTGTAAATAGTGATCCAATCACAGAACTGAAGCTTCAGTCTTTTAACTTTTTAATATTTAATATTATAATCTTTCATGGCATAGATTATTTGATCAGTAACACTATTTTTTCTAGGAAAAAAAAAATACTCAACTGGCCAATCATTAACACATATTAATTTGGCATAGCCATTTTTCTGAAGGACTTGTAGGTATAGATATGTGGGTGGTGTGCTTAAGTGTTTTAGGCTGTATCACAGTATAAATGCAAATGCATTTATAGCACTTTGCCATTCAAAATACAGCAGAACACACAGGCCCTTTAAAATCAGGACAAGTAAACTCGTTAAGTTAAAGGTCACATGTTCTTATCTCAGTAGGGTATATGTGTATATGAAGCATATGCATATAAAACATATGTATATAAAGTAAAAAAGGTCCATCTTGTATATCTCGATAGTTCTGACAGAACATTAAACAAATAGGAAATTAACTTGAAAGCAGGCTGAAAGGTTAAAAGGAACAAACTGAAACATTCAAGGCACAGAAATCAACTATTGCAATAAAATTATACATTGATTTGGTAAATAAAATGGATAATGTCAACTCTTCTTTTAGATAATCTGTATTTTTTAAAGGTAGAAAAATAGTTGTAGAGACCTTTCAAATGTAATTTTGATAGAGTGTCCAGGTTCAGCTTCAATCACCCACTCACAATTCAGAGAGTCTTTGTAGTATCCTGGCCATCCTGGGGAGAGAATCAATCCACTGGGGGCTGAAAAATGGCCACCACATGGAGCTGAAAATATGAAATCAGAGAATGAGTAAGAACAGAAGTTTTAGAACACGTTGTAGAGATTATTATTAGTACCAACTAGAATTTTTAAATGAATTTCTGCAGGTACTTTTAAAATGTTATTTAATAATGTTTTGAAGGTAAAGCTACATCTGGTCCTATTACTGAATGATTATTTTCCTTAGAAAAAGTAATTTACTTTCTGAAATATGGCATTGCTATACGCACAGCATGTCAGATAAACTGATCATCCTCAAGTGTCCTAATAATAACCCTTAAATGCATTCTTGTGTCTCCATTTTCATGTTCAAGGCTTGAACACAACGTAAATTGTCAGTTTTAGTTTCTCTCTCTTTCATTTTCTGACTTATATTATCAGATACTGGTAATTCATTCTACACACTGTCTAAAACTCTAATCTTCCTTATTCTAGAGTCCCTACTACAATTTGGGCCTTCATTGATTCAGCCTCTTCTCTGGTTTCCCATCCACTAATTTCTCTCTTGCTTCAGTCCAGCTGTCAGAATAATATCCTTCAAATTACAGTTTCATTATACCATTCCCTTTCCTAGAGATCTATTTTGATCCCTTTTCCTTTAACATTAGATTCAAATCCTCAGTTTATCATTTTCAGTATATAATTTTCTGCTTTTCTCTAAATATACACACAATTGAAATCATAATGATAACATTGTAATTCCAGTAGGTACTGATTAGGTCTTTTGGTGTAAACACCTCATTTTGGAGATGAATAACCCAAGTCCAGAGAAAAGCAACTCCCCAAAGCTCACAAGGCTTACTAAGTCTTAAAAGTACTTTTAAGTTATTTTTTACAAAACTGGTTCTCTCCCGTTATTTCCCAGGATTGGTAAATGAAATCACCATCCATAGAGTTATATAAGCCAGGAAGCTAGATGTAAGCATCTTTCATGTTTCTATGATCCTTTTCATTTACTCCGATATCCAGGCCATCCTCAAACTCACTCTTGTTTCTCTGACTCTATAGCTATCATCTTAGTTTAAATTATCATACCATCATCTCATCCCTACAATAAATCTTCCTAACTGACCCTTCCTTTTTTTCTTTTTTTAAGATTTTTTTTTTTTTTTATTTGAGGGTAGGGTGAGAGGGAAAAGCTGACTCCCTGCTGAATAGAGAGCTTGATGTGGGACTTGATTCCAGTACCCTGAGATCATGACCTGAGCTGAAGGCAGATGCTTAACTGACTGAGCCACCCAGTTGCCCCACTAACTGGTCCTTTTAACTGGTCTTTTCATCCACATTAACTATCCTTCATGCTATAGCCAGAGTATTTTTTTTTAACCATGAATCTGATCACACCCTTCAATGGCTTCTCTCTGTGTTAGCTGATAAGGCCCCGCATGATCTAGTTTAGGCTCTAGCCTAGACTCTGAACTTGTCTACATGACTGTGCTGCCCAGCTACCTTAGCCTACTCTGTACCTTCAGGAAAACAAAAAAGGAGCAAAGAGTATTTGAATTACTGAAAATTATTCAGGAAAGGAAAAAAAAAAAGAAGATCAAATGTACACTGTATTAACTTTTCAACATATTAGAGACCATTCCTGATGACTTCCCATTATATTTTTGTTTTCTCTAAATCACTCCATTTAAACTTTATCCCATGTGTTTCTATTTTCTGTTGCTTACTTGTTTCTTTCGGTTTTACCTTCCAAATTTTTTTTTTTTACCTTCCAAAATTTTTAAAAGCTATTGCTCCAGACACTATTTTTACTCATTGGCATTTTTTAAATAATTTGATATAACCTAAACAAAATAGGTAATATTTATAAATTGGCCTAGGAATCAAGCATTACTATAAATATCCAGTTGAGAAAAATATTTTTATGTGAAATTGCCAAAATTTGTTATTTACATGCAAAAAAAAAAAAACCCTTTCATATAAAATTGGATTTTCTTCCTTTAGTAGAATTTAATTTTGTTTCCTAAAAAGCTTTCAAAGGAGACCATTTTCATGAGGATTATTTACTCCTCTTTGTTACAATGACTCATAATTAGGTTTCCTGTAGGGTTATTATGTATTTCAAAAATAAAATTATGTGCATAATAGCCACTTAAATTACCATATTTTAAAAGAGAGAGTAAAGTATCTTCGTGAGAGAAGGTCTCAGAAATATGGAAAATTTCTGACAGCAATCCTTAATATGTCAGAGACTTGTATAGTTTTAGACAAGTATTTATACACTTCAGTCTAATCATCATTAAAAGAGGTAATCAGTCATAAAATTAACAGCTGAGTAACAGGCCATAAAGGATTAAAAAGTAAAGTACCCAGAAGCATTTTAGCTGGTCCCTCCATCTGAAGTGTGAGGGAGGCAGTTAGGAGGGACTTTTAGAACAAAGGAGAACATAAAAATGCGGTTACTGTTTGTTCTCTGAAAGGACTTCCCTGAAGGTGACCCTACTAAAAGGTGAGTCTTCTAGTTAACTTATGACATATTCTGAAGCAGCTTCTTTCTCTCTCATATAGGGTTGAAACTGTCCAAATATATCGTTCCAAAAGTATGGAAACAGATTCCCCAACAGGGTGTGAAACCTAAGAGAAGAGACAGATGGTCAGTGGAGGTCAGGCAGGAAAAGCCTCGTGATCACAGCGACTAGCAGGCACGTGGCAGGGAGATGTGCACAGGGACAAGCCATAGTGTAGCCACAGCAGCAGAGTATGGAGTGGGCAAAATGCAAGAAAAAATAAAGTGAGGTCAATCAAATGTAGAGAAAAGAGATGTAGAAATCTGTCCAAAGCAGAAAGCAGTATAGAATAGAGGAAAAAGAGAGACAGAAAGAGTGAGGGCACGAGCTTTTGAACAAAGAACTACTGATGAGGGAACTGGCAAGGCAAGCTGAGGAAAAAGCAGAAGCTGACATCCTGCAACCTCCCACCAACCCCCACTTCTGGGTGGGACTTGTGTGACATTCCTCCAGGACTCTCCCATCTTATGTTAATACCTTGCTAGAGGGGAAAAACAACCGTAACCTGTGACAAGGCCTCTAGGCCTCTGGTATCTTGTAGGTCCTCTTTAGCATATGAAAGTCCTTTTGGAACCTCCCTTTTTCCTAACCTTCCCCAATCCCATAGCATACAACCAACACCCCTCACAAGCCCAGTGCAGCAGCTTTTTCTATCCATGGGTCCTCTTCCCCTGCTTTAATAAACCACCATTTTGCACCAAAGATGTCTCATTCTTGGTCATCGGCTCTGAACCTCACCCCACCAAACCTCATTTATAGTCTCAAACTTCATCACTACTAATAATATTAGTAGCAAATATTTGAATTTATAAAGAGAAATTTTACTGTAAAAGGAATAATAAGTAGTGGCTTAAACCCTACAACTTTGTCATATCCATGTACTCCTTATATTAAATTAATAATTTTCTTTAAATAGATTCACTTCTATTTTAACTTCAGTGATTTTTTAGACCTGCTCTAAATAAAAATATTGATGAAATCATAGTGCTTATGTACTACTTATATTTTTCCCCAAACGCCTAAAAATATGTAGCTATTGAAATGTAATAAATATTTACACATTTAATAACTAAAATAAGATAGCGTGCCTCTAGGTATAAAGGCAACACAGTTTAAGACAGACTTCTGTATAAGACAGTAACTAAGCTTCCCTGAACAAGGGAAACTGGAATATATACAAAACAGAAAGGAGATTAAGACCAGACAAGGTATTTCCAAAATCCCATTCATTCATTCATTCGTTCGTTCATTTATCATTTACTCATTTGTATGTCAGCCTTGCAACAAACAATTGTGTGTCAGGTATGTGTCTGTGTGGTATCTATTACTTTTATCAATTAACATTTACTGAATATTTCCTATGTACCAGGAACTGTGTGAAAAGTCCCTTGGATTATTTTATATAATGTTCAAAAAAAATCCAGCCCCAGACGTACTATTATTATAGATAAGAACATCAATGGGTAGTGAATTTAAATAATTTGCATATGTGGGGCTAAGGCAAGCCACCCCAAGATGAATCACTTTGCATGTTGATTATTTTAAAAAAATGTTATTTAAGAGATAATCTGTACAAAAAGGACACCCAGACCTTCTCTGTCCCCCTAAAAGCAAGAAATAAATCTCCCACACGAAAGGTACCTTTCCTGTACCAGGAGGTAAAGAGATATCCTGATCACCAGAGATGGGAAATTTAGAGCCAAGGAGGCTGAGTAAATAACCCTTGTTACTTTTTTTTTTTTTATCAGTTGAAGCTCCCAAGGTTTTCTTTGTCCTGTCAATTCCTCAATCTTTGCATAAAAAGTATATAATCTATCTGTCTTGCTCATTTCTTTAGGTTTCAATTTCATTATTGGGCCTCCTGTGCATGTAATAAAACTTTGTTTTTTCCTCCTGTTAATCCATCTCATATATAGTTTCTGCTATATATAAGATACTCTGCTAGGTGCTGAAATTAAAAAAAACAAATCCATATGACAGTTTTTCTGCCCTCAAGAGACACACACTCTACAAGGAGGACAGGCATACCTGACATGCAGAACATGCTTGAGCTGGGCAGGCAGTCTGAAACACAGGGAAGTGACAGGTAACATCCTAGGGACCTTAGGCAGGAGTTCTTGGAGATGATTTTGTCAGAAGTGAATTTAGATTAAAAAAAAATGAATAGAAGATAAGAGGAGTTGGACAGAGAGACCAGAGATAGTAAGTGAGAAATACGAATGAGTATGAGGGAAAATCAAGTAGTTCTTTGTTTTGGAAGCTTATAGTTTGTGGAGGAAGAAGGAGAGGACTTTTTTTGGTTTCATGAAATTAGTGCTTTTGAAGACTTTTAAACCTTAGTGGGCACCCAGGGAACTTGTTAAAATGCAGATTTCCAGAATGCACTTCTAATAGTTATAAGGTGGGATCCAGAAAGCTGCACTGTTAACAAGACCCTCACCCACCCTGACCTCACAGGCCATTTTGCTGCTGTTAGCCCACAGACCACACTGACAAAATCTAAGATATTACTGGTCTGTAGCTTCAAGATTCTCCTGGATAATATCTTAGGTTCCTGAGATACAGAAGTGATTTGAATCTGTTAGTGAAATACAGATCATTGTCCCATATCACCCATCCCCCATTTTTAACAATAAAAAAGAGGGCATACATGATAAATATAAAGTAGACATAGTTCATCTATCTACTTTTATTTTTCTAAAGTCTGAAGAAAGTCTGTTATAAATAATTTGCGTTGGAGTGCTGACTCATTTCTGTGTTACTTTAAGTAGAAGGGACAAATTCAAAATATCCAGTATGTTTTAAGACCTGTATGAAAGAGTCAAAAGTGCTTCAGACTGTATTCAGATAAAATTCCCTTGAATAAAAATGCTAAGGAATTCTAGTGTTCCACAGTGGGATATGCTCTTTCATCTGAGAAGTGGCAGTTAGGTGCTCAGAGGGGAGTTGGGGATGGGAAGAGCTGAGTTTGATCTCAGAGGTTTGGCTATAAGTGAATCTAAAAAGTGAGCATTCTAACATTTCATCTGATAGATAGCCTTTCTGGGGAGCTGTGCATGATAAAATCCAGATATCATCTCAGGGATTATCAAACAATGAGGGTTCTATCCTTGCCCCCCTTTTTTTAACTTGCTTTATAGATATAGGTGTGGTGAGTAATCACTGACTCTCTTTAACCTCAGCACACTGGATGATTTTTCAAAAAAAATTACGAGAAATGTGTCAGGTCTGAATCTAGGATAAAAAGAGGAAGCCAGAAACACAAAAATTAAAGGGCCAGGGTTACAGAGAACTAATCACAGCTCTGAACCATCTTTCATCTCCATAACCCCTTCATCCTTCCTCCCAGACTCAGCTCCACAGAGAGTAGGAGCAAAACCCTGCGGATTGCTACTCTATCAGTTTCCCAATGGTAGCCCTCCAAAAGAATGGAATTTAATATTACGTAAACATGTAATTAAAAGTGGGGTTTATTTTAAATGTATACACATTCTCTCAATGAGAACCACAAATAAATTCTGATCTATGAATCAGACCATTACTCTAATTGCTCCCTCAGAAGAATTGCTTCCAAAGAGAATACAATGTCTGAATGAGAAGAGTTCCCTATCCTTTAATTGCTCCCTCAGAAGAATTGCTTCCAAAGAGAATACAATGTCTGAATGAGAAGAGTTCCCTATCCTTTGAGACTAATTGAATTCAAGAGAAAACCCCTTATCCTCAAAGGGAAAGTTCATCGGGCATGTTGATCCAGCCTTGCCTCCAAATAGTTCTCCAGGGACTTCAGTCCTATCCTTTTCACCCAAGGAATTTTCTCAGATATTCCCATTAGAGAAGTAGGAAGAAGAATAAGCCATGGTTATGCAGGGAGTTCTCTGCTGAGGGCAAGGAAGTTCTTGTTTGAGTAAACATTTTATGGTACATTCTGAAATTGATGGAACAAAAACAGAAATGGGTTTCTTTTTCTTACCTTCTTTCCTTCCCTCCTTCTTTCCCTGCTTCCTTCCTCCCTTTCTCCCTTCCATCCCTCCCTCCCTTCTTTCTTTCCTTCTTTCCTTACCTTCCCCCTTCCTTCTTTCCATCCTTCCCTCCTTCCTTCCCTCTTTTCTTTCATCTTTTCCTTCCTTCCTTCCTACCTACCTACCTCCCTCCCTCCCTCCCTCCCTCCCTACCATTATTGCCTTCAACACTGCACTGCCAAATCTCCATCTCCTTAAATAAATGTATGACAGATCCTCTAATGTTCTTATCACTTTCAGGATTAAAAAACTTGGTCCAGTCCAAAGCAAAATTTTTATCTTATCCTCTCTACACATCTATTCAAGGTACATCCTTGAGCAATGGCTGGAGAGGGGAGCCTGGAGAAGAGGGTGCTGATGGAGGACTTGCATTTGCTGATTCATTCCTCCATTCACTTCAGCATTTAGAATAGTCTCCCCTCATCTTATCTCATTCCTCTTCCTTTTAGGTTCTCTTGCCTGTGGTCTGTTAGGGCTGGGATGGGACAGATTGTGTTGTCAGCCCTTTCCTGGCTATTGTTGTATCCCTCATTACTCCTGACTCTTCCCTAATGCCTTTCATTTGTTGGATATGGAAAATGTTTGTTCTCTGTGATGATAAGTAAGTCTTTTGGAAAGGCCAGGAGTGGGTAAGGGTGACTTCTCACTGTATAATTCTCTGATGCAGGAGAAGCTCAACCTTTTCTAGTCACCTTCTCACTCCCACCCCTGGCAGTATACCCTATGGTCTCAGGTTGTTGGGTTTCCTTCACTTGGTGGTCAAGCTCAGATACCTTCTTTGGTATTCATTTGATGCATAGGAAATTCACATCACTGACTTGCCGAATTGTTTGAACTAGACAGCTTTCCTCCTTTTCAATCTATCAATTTTCACTGATTTTCTTCCTCTTGCTCAATCAGCACAGAAGACAGATCAGCAAGTACTACACTGTATAATCAGATATCAGGATTCTCCTGATATCTCCAGGCAACTCCATTCCCTGTGAGGAATTCTTCTAAAGCCCTTCCCCTCAGCTTGGCTTGAAGAGAAAAAGACTAATATCCTCCTTCCTATAGGGAGATAAATGAAAACCTGAACAACTTTGACTTCAATGGTTTCAGATAGATTGACAGACAGGTAGGTAGATGATAGATAGATAGATGATAGATAGATCTAGATCTTGATTTCCTTTACTTTTTTTTGCTGCTTATATAAATTGGAGGTGGGGTGCCTGAGGTTATGATTGAAAGATGAATCAGTTAGAACACAATTAGCCATGAAGGGGGTATCTGGACTTCAATTTATTATTGTTATTTTATAGAGTGGGTATTGAGACTTTTTTCTCCTTAGCTGGGTATCTAAGTTACCAATACCAAAGCTATAAGAAAAAGTTCCTCTATATTTTGTTTGTCATTCATTTTGCTCCCAAAGTTTTTCATGTCAGCCTAGGAAGCTACAATTATGATATTATTAAATATTATGAGTCTCCACAAGGAAGGGGAACTTTTCTTTCAGTTAGTCTTAACTTAGTGTCTTAATTAAATCAATAGCCTTGAGCCAATAGCATTCATCTGACTCTTCTAGTGTATTTCATTAAATGTAATCCTCTTTATCTATAAAGCAGTCCAATGAATGTATTATATCCTAATTATATTCAAGAACATGACCACGTAATCCAGAAGGCCAATATTCTATTTCCATTTTTGTTGAAAGGATTGCTTTAGATCAAAGAGGGCATTGCTAGCTACAGCACAGAGAGCAGGGGAGATAAAACCCAGATAAAAATAAGGAGAGATGCAGAAAGTGTACATGCATCAGAATCCTTCTGAGTCCCAGTGGAGAAATGACTAGGAAGAAATTAATCAATGGGCACACATTTGTGGGACAACAATTATCTCTATAATACTGAATAGGGACAGGGCAGAAACAGTGATATCAGGAAGCTGTTGCAGTAATTTGGGCCAGAGATAATGGTTGCTGGGCCCAGGATGTCAGCAGTGGATGAAGTAAGAACTAGATGAGTTTTGAATATATTTCAAAGGCAGAAATAACACGGTTTTTTTTCTGATGGATTGTGTATGGTTATAACAGAAAGAAAAGAATCAGAAATTACTTCAAGAGTTTTGGTCTGAATTACTGGAAGAATGGATTGCTATTAATGATGATGGTGAAAGTCTGTGACAGTATCAGGTTTGGAATGACAAGAGGGAGAGCAGATCAGTTTTGGACAGGTTAAGTTTGAGATGCCTATTAAACATCTATGTGGAGATGTTGAGTAGGAAGTTGAATATATGAGTCTGGACTTCAGGGCAAATAATTAGGCTGGTGATGTAAATTTGAGAGACATTAGCACACAGATATTATTTAAAGTTAGAGACTGAGTGACAGTTACCCATAGAATGAGTGGAAATAGAGGAGGGAAAATATTTAAGACTTAGATCTGGAACATACAGAGATCATCAAGGTGAGGAGAAAACAGGAAGAGAGACTAAAATGAATCTGAGTCATATTTTTAATAAAATGAAATTTAATAATGTATATAATTTTTAGACTGTCTAACTTATTTTTCCATAAACAGTTAAATAATTATAATTTAAATGTATTAGGAAACATTTGATTTTTTAAAGTAAATGGTATATACTTATAACAAAATATTGAATATATTTTAACTCAACTCTCATTTTTGGTCTGTAAGTAAATCCTTCCCATCTTTCAGTCTACATGAAATGAGTTCAGTAGCTTTAAAAAAGTGACAATCAGCAATGAATAATAAACACTCATACCCAGAAACAGTTTCTTTCTATGACTGAAACAAAGATAGGAGACTTAATTTATGTCCAACTGTCTTGCTTTCTAAAACAGAAAACTCTAGATGACTTAGCACTCATTGCTTGACACCTAGAAAGAGAACTTTCTTGTTTTATTCTAAGTCTCATGGCATGGTATCTCTTTCAAGTTCTTTTGGGATTTGTTGGCTGGTTTATTACTGGCAAATACAGAAGCAGGCATTTTTAAAGTAGAAATGCAACCCAGAGAATAGCTTGAAAAGATATGTCAAAAACTCAATCTTTCTCCTTTTTCATTTTTTTAAAAATTAATGCATAATTTCTTATAATGAGGTAGAGAACTGTATTTAACCACCTTCCAAGGAGAGGAAATCTCAACTGAAATTATTGGAATCGGATGAACTGATTTTTTCTGAGGGCAGAGCACAGTGGAATGAGTAGGTCTTGTGTTAGTCTAAGGGTTAAATGTGGAGGAAAGGGGCTACATACATGTAAACAAGGGCATGGGGCTGAAACAGGGAAAATAGGAAGATAGAGAACACCTTAGTAATGATAGGACTGTGTTTGTAAGCATGAAAGAGAGATATGATGATGATGGTGATGATGATTTTTACATGTGACCATTCCCTTAGATGGGAGGATGGGGGAAGAAATGGCTTAGGAAGGTATTTGGGAAGCTTTCTATACACTTAACTACATAAAATTTTCTTATCTTAAAGAAAAACAAAGCAAATCTCTCTCTTATTTATTAACGCTTCCTGAATAACCTAGATAGTTCCTGAGTCTACCTGAATCAAATCATACCACACAATTGATCCATATGAGCAGCTAAATTATTAGGGAAAAAATGTAGTGCCAAAAGGTGAAAAAGAATCAGACATGAGCACAATACCAGTGAAAAGCCAAAAGGACATATAGATACTAGTCTAGATTGGGATGACAATCTGGGGAGAGTGCTCTATTCACAGAATAGGATGTTCCAGATTCTTTAGGTGCTAGGGGATCGGACTTGAACAATATTACACAAATTCACAAAAAGGAGTAACTCAAAACACTTTTTCATGGTATAGCTATCTGGAAAGTGGTTCTTAGGTAAGTCCAAAGGACAACCAATTTCTTGAGACACTGGAAGTCTTTCTCAAAATGGAGAGGTTGTTATATATCTTCTGACTTGCTCCATTTGCCTGGCATACTCCCCAAGGGATTGATTGCTATTGTTGGATTTTGAATTAAAGTGACCTTAGTAATCACTAGTTCAAGCTATTTTCCTCTTGGAAAATGTCCGTTTCCAGTGTGCATGAAGGAACTGTGAGAGATAATGGGAACACTGTCATCAGTTTTCAATGATATCATTCTTGTATTATTTATTATTATTAATGTTGTTGATGTTAAGAAGAGAAATAATTATTTGTAATCATGTCTCTATAAAAAGTGAGAAATCACACACACCCCCTCAGGAGGGCAGCTTGTTCTATTTAGCTCATCTAATTTGCTTCTGATGTTGTGTTGCTCCTGTAAACATTTGAAGTTATGACTCCTGATCTATAGCAATGGGCATTAGGTAATATTCATGGACACAGATCCATCAAAACCACCATCTAATGGCAGTCAGGCTCACCACCCTGGAGAACATGAATATCCAGAAGAATCTGAGCTGAGTGCAAATGATGGAATGGCATTTTCTGGGTATGTGGTATGGGTATGTGGTAATCTCCTTATAAATGGGTAAAAGCAAGACATCCACTAGGCAAAAAGTACAAACAGATGGCAGGATCAGAAGCACCTGTATATAACAAGTTCAGGTTAGAGTGGACTTATAGCTAATTGACCAAATGACCACACACATGAACCCAACTACAAAGGGATTCATGAACTCATGAATCTTTTTTTTTTTTTTTTTGAGAGAGAGAGAGAGAGAGAGATCATGAGCAGGGGGGAGGAGTAGAAAGAGAAGCAGACTCCTCACTGAGCAGAGAGCCTGAAGCAGGGCTTGATTCCAGGACTCTGAGATCATGACCTGAGCCAAAGGTAGATGCTTAACCAGCTGAGCCACCCGGGCACCCTGGGACTCATGAATCCAATGATGCTCAGATCATTTGAGGTATGGACAATAAGGCAGGTATGTCTCAGCACTTTGGAGCTGGCATTTGGACAGGTAGAATATGGTGGTCAGATACCAGGGAGTTCCCCAAAGCTCAATAAAGAAACCTCTCTGATTCGAATATTATACCTTGAATTTTGTCTTCTGTATAGCAGAATATTCAGAATGTTCACAAGGAACATTCCAGAAACTAGAAATGCTCTGGAATTCTACTGAGAAAAAGATTCTAGGATTTGAGGTTTAGGGATGGTTCCAGTTTCCATTGCTTTGTACAATAAAGAAAATCTAGTTGCACACTACTCCCTTGAGAAAAAGAATGAAGGCAATGCATCATCGTACCCATATTTCAGAAGATACATTTATACATCCTGGTGAAGAGAGAAATAAATCCAAACACAATAATGTTGAGCTCCTATTCCCCCTTGTCCAAATTTATAAGCACCTAGGCTGGTAGAAAGAAAGGACTTTGAAGGAAATGGAATGAGCCTCACAATGCCCCCAGGGGCCCCTGATAGAAATTCTGATCATATTAGGAGAAATAAAGAGGGTATGGAAAGAAGAAAATCCAGGGAAAATATTCTGAAAAGAAAACTGCACTTCCTGAGGGTTGAATTCAGTGAGGAGGCTCACAGGTACCCAACAGGGGTTTGGGCTGTGTGGAAAAATAAATGAATGTGAGGCCAATGTGAGGGGTCTTGACGGGACCACAGGGCCAAAGAGGGAGAGTGTTTATGCAGCTGTTGTGAGTGGGAAACCGGTGGAGACAGAGGAAGAGGATTTTTAGGAAGCTTTCATGGCACATCATGAAAATCCCTATGTCGGGCCATTGAAGTAGACCTATGATAACCATCTACCTATTCATGGCTGTAGGATATATCTTTGAAGGAGACACCATGCAGAGACTGGCCCTAGATATAGCCAGTTATATTCAGGTGACAGTCTAAGTTTAAGTGAAGAAGTCATTGATTGTCACTAAATTGAGTTCGGGGAACAGCTTGTGGAATTCAAAGTGAATGATTTCAATGCTGATTACAGTAATTAATGTAGTTTGTTTTCCATTAGCAAAACTGAGAGACTGCAAGGCTTTAGATTGCCTCTAATCTTTCTTCCTCATGAGGAAATTTGATCAACCCATTCTAGAGAAAGAGGTTCAAATTTTCACAAAGATAGCCTAAATCTATCCTTAGTTAATGCATCAGTGGTGAACTTCAGGTCAGTGAATAAAATGTATAACCCAATTCTGTTCAACAATTGCATTTAAGCTACCTGAAATGAATCCAAGTTCAGCTGTGGGATCATAGAATTGCAACAAATTATGTCTCATTTCTCTCTTTCCTCTCACCAATCCTTATTCAAGGACCAAGACTGACAAAACATTTCCTTTCATTTTTTTCAAAGATTTTCCACAGTTTTAGGGTTGAACACTGGTTGATGCAGGTGGATTAGTAATTTGCCAACATGCCTAAACTTATAGACAATTGAAGTAGACAGGGGTGGGGTATGGAGGGAAAGGGGTATCTTCAACACAAAGTTGAAGCTTTGTGTTTTGTTATCGAAACACTTTACAACTTCCTTTTCTATATAAATCCTGACTGAAAGAAGCAACTACCTACTTTCTAATTTTAAAACAGCAATCCATACATCCGAGTAACTTAACAATGCATTTAACTTTGGAAGGTTTTGTATTAATAGATTAAAATAGAAATAATTATCTGTATTAATCAGAACATATGCATGTATGTATTTCACCCACATACAATATTTAATATGATGATAAAAAAATTAGCTAAAACATCAAGCCTATATTGTAGGCTATGATAGTGCCTTAAAAGATAAATTGCAATAAATAATAAGCAAAACTTTTCTGTCAAAATATGGAAAGTCTAAAGGACAAAGAAGATAGGCAGAGAGGGCTCACAGACATAGTTTTTTTTTTTTTGTCAGTGGGAATGGCTGTGTGGCAGCTTGAGGAATGGTGGAGGGAGAAGGGTGATTAAAAACAGATCAACAACAACCCCAAAAAAACACATTAGGAAGGAAGAAGAATAAGCTTTCCTCAGCTAGTCTCGGGCTTTTGTTGTTTACATCTAAGTATAACTCAGGCAAAACTAAAACTAAAGGAAATCTTTACAAACCTTAATTAGAGTCTCAGAAATTAAACTGGCCAGAGTAATTTATACAGGAGATGACAACGGTTTGCTTTATTGGATGGAAACTGCCTCGCAACATGGCCTGGGGCATGGCGGTGACCTGACAAGCGCGACAGTAAAATGGCTTCCAGCCCACTCTGATTCTGCCTTCCCTGTCTCCAATCTTATCCTTACCATGTTCCCACATTGGGGTTAAATCCAGAAATTGGCAGGTGAGCCAAATGTATGTAACTTCACTCATACACCCAGGGGAAAAAAAAATCTTTTCCTTTGGAAACTTCACGAAGCTCTCTTTAGGATCCCTTGAGAGCCAAATCAACAAAATGATCCGTTGATGTCTGGCTCGTTATTTTTACCTCCCCATTCAGTTAGGAAACAAGCTGCTTCTAAACCAACACCCAAGTTAGGCAGGGGAGGATCCAAGCAGACTCAACAATTTCTCAGAAATGGTTTCTGCGTCTGTCCACTGAACTGTATAAAACTCCCAGGGGAGAGGAGGGAGAGACTCAGATCATGTCACTTCTGAGCTGGAGTGGTTTTCTGCTGGTCACAGGATAATTTTAACCCACTTAGCATCATTTACAAAGCATGCCATGTTCTGTATCCCTCTAGCTATTCATCGAACCCCTGGCCTTCTATTCCCCACTCCAGTACAGCAAACCAGTAACTTTCCTTCTGCCTTCTCCCATCTCCTACTTTTCTTTCAAATATAAAGTAGGCTTTCCTGACTGATGCCCCAAATTTGGGTCAGGAACCATGATTAAAAAAATTAGTGAGCTCAAGGGCAAAGTATAGGGAAAAAAATGGGGAAAAAAATGAACATTACTTTCCATTTTTCTTTTTTTATTTTAGCCCTTAACTGTCTTACTCTATTAATTTTTTTAGCATAATAGCTGAGTCATAACCATAGCCACCAAAGCCCATAACATTTGGGGTTTGGAACAAACCCATGAAGTCACCTAGTTTAGCCCCCTGATATTACAAATGAGAAAGCAATTAGAAGAGGAGGGAGGTGCTAATTGAAAGGGCTAATAGGAAAACATAATTGCATGGTGTGGGTTAGTTCACAAGACATTCTGAAAATATTCAACTCAATGAATGGCAGCATTTACAGGTAATGACTGTATTAGTAATGAAATCTGTTGTATTTCTGAAAATTATATATTAAGTATTCTCTATTTATTAGCTAGAAATTAAAAACAACAACAACAAAAAAGTTTCCATCATGAATTTGGACACAGGTAAAAAGAAAAATTGGGAAACCGAGAAAAAGAAGAAATGATTTAAATCATCACCCAATCATTACATGGTTATCTGTTAAAGGGTGTTTCATGGCTCTGGTTCCTCTATCTATTCCTTAGCAAAAGTTCTTCTATATCTTCTATATCTATATCTATCTATATTTATATCTAAAAAACATATGTAGCCTTAGGTACTGGAGTGGGAGGAGAAAAGCAGAATACAGAAAGTTAATTCCTATTGTGACAATTATTTTTTTTTAAGATTTTACTTATTTATTTGAGAGAGAGAGAGGCTTAGAGTATTAGAGAGACAAAGAGAGAAAGACAGAGAGAGAGAACTCACACCAGCAGGAAGAGAGGCAGTGGGAGAGGCAGGCTCCCTTCTAATTAGGGAGTCCAACTTGGGGCTCAATCCTATGACTCCAGGATCATGACCTAAGCTGAAGGCAGAAGCTTAACTGACTGAGCCACCCAGGCACCCCATACTGTGAAAATTCTAAATTAAAGCTCCACACCTCATACATACATCCTTAAAGATTCTAAATTGAAACACTATACTTGATATATTTTATTTTTAAGTAGGATCATCCCTTCTTTTTACCATTATAATTTGTGACTTTATATGAGTGTATATATTCAAAGATACAAGCTTTCAAACATTGCACACATACACACCCACACACAAACCATACACACATTACATACATGTATATATTGCCCTGAACTTTCTTGACTATATATTATTGAGCAAATCAAAATTGGAAAAAAAAAAGTGTTTAGCAAACTATGTCCTCAAAAATTATACATTTTAAATAATGACTGCTATGCATAAATTTATTTCAATTAATCATTGTAACACATTTTTTTTTTTAAGATTTATTTGAAAGAGAGAGAGAGTGCTGGAGGGAGGGGGCGGAGAGAGAGAGAGAATCTCAGACAAACTCCCTATTGAGTATGAAGCCTGCCTCGGGTCTTGATTTCACAACCCTGAGATCATGACCTGAGCTGAAACCAAGAGTTGCACACTCAACCGACTGAGCCACCCAGGTGCCCCGTTGTTAACACATTTTTGAAAATTAAATGTTTAAACTGTGAATAGTTAAAATACAATGAAAGAGGATGATTAGAAACTATAAAGTATACTAAGCTATAACTCTATAAGGAGAATTTGTACATACAACCAAGATTTATCACTTATTAATGTATATCTTTTGATAAGAGCTCTTTTTTTTAAAAAACGGGACCTTGAAAAAGATTTCTAAAAAATTATTTTAACATGAAACACTAAGTGTAATTTGCTTAACTACATATGTCTAATGTACAATATTAAATAATATTTTAAGATGAAGATGATGACAGTCCTGATAAATGGCGCATTCCCTGTGATGGTTTCTAGTGCACAATGGTGATGGGGTTATAATTTTCACTGGCCTTTGCACTTACCTCCACATCTTGGAATGGGTCCACTCCACATTACTTTTCCATCCATAAGTATACATGTAATTGTTTCTGTTCCCTGGGTTTTAATAAATCCTTCTTCACAAATAACTGAAATTGAACTTCCTAATTGAAAGTTGTCCCCAAACCTCCGTGCATTGATTGGTATTCCGGGATCAGGACACTCATTATGTCCAAATGCTTGAGAAGAGCAAACAAACAGAAACACACAAACAAGCAGTAAGAAACAAATTCTTATATATGTGGGCTGAAACAAAAACTGATTTTAAGAAAAAAACTGATTTGGAGGCTCTCCTTTGACCTTACATGTTTGCCTGTGATGTAAATAGGTATGACTTTTAAAATATGAATTATACTCTAAGATTACACTTGAAAATAAAATTGTTTCTGCCTATTTCTGAAGATCATTAGGCTTAGGCTATGTAAAAATTACCAGTATAAATCAATCAGAATTCTAATTATTCTAAATACAAAGCAGGTTGACTACATCTCATTGCAAACTTTTCTTGTGATTTACTATTTTGAATGGAGAGACAGTCTTGTGAAGTTATAGTGAAAAGTTCCAAACTGGTATGAAAGTCTTAAAATTTCTTTATAATTTTCCATTTGTCATCTATTTTCTACCATCTAGGAAAAGGGAAGGAAGCTAAGTCTTTTTTTTTTTTTTTCTAAGTCTTGTAATTACCATGTTTGAGGCAGTGAAAGGAGCTTTGGAAATGTTATAATCTCATTTAACATTTAGAGCTCTAAAGAGTAATATGAGATGCAGAAAAAGATAAATAGCTGGCCTCAGGTCATAGAGATAGGATTGAAATGTATCCTTCCTCTGACTTCTAATTTTTTTCTCAACAGCATTGTATCTTGGGTTTTTGTCTCAGGTTTCAAAAGAATGTGAGTCTTGAGTTCATGGACACTTTCTTATTTTATTTTGTGTTTCCCAGGATATCTTTAGCCTGGCCTTAGCAAGCAGAAGTGTAGGGACAATGTGCATAATTTTAATCTCTCAAAATTATAAATTACATGAACACTCCAAATTGCTCTCTTTATTCATTCGGATGACCAAGTACGTACCATAAATATTTAAATTAGCATGATATAAATGAAAGAACATTTAAAATAGCAAAGTCTGAATTTGTAAAACATAGTTATGAGGTATTTACAATTATTACCATATTCATGCTATGTAAGTACTTGAAGTTATTTTAAATTCTCTCAGTAATCATCCCTTTGATATTATTCATAAATTATATAACTTTTATTATTCATTCTCCTCATTTTTAAATTAAACAGTATAGAAGAATATTAAGGAACTTCTAAAATATACAAAATATATTTTGTAGGTATACTGTTGTTTTCTAATTATTGTTTTTGTTGTGCTAAAGAACACAAAAACCTCAATAGATTAAGCCTACTTGTTTCTATGTATGATGCCTGGTAGGTATTTATTTCACAAAAATATAATCTCAGTAGAAAACATTAAATATAAGAATTTGCATATGATGGATTAAATTATTTACTGAGAAACAGAACAAGAAACAAGGAGGCATATTTCCATAATACCCTGAAGGTACCATAAACATTAAAGTTAAAAATAATACACGTTTAAGATAAAATAAAAATTATAGATGGATAAGTACATATATATATATCTTTATACATATATTGAAACATTTTTAAAAAGACTTTCAGATAAAGCAACTATTTGATACAGCAGTCTATATGACACATATCACAGCTAATTTAACTTTAATGATGTGCAATTACATGTTGACAACGTTACCACCAGTGACACTTTGAAAAGGCAATAACTGCTTTTTGTTACTAATTACCAAAGGTCAGCACTGAATGGATGGGGGTGGAGGTTAGAGATGTCATTTTTTTGTTTTAAGAGCAGGAAACTATAATCCTATTGTTATATGACACGAATATTAACTCATCAAGTTGGTCTATATCTGACAGTGTGGTACCACCAATGAAGAAAAAAACAAGAAAAGTCACTAGTATTCATTCTATGGCTTTAGAAACATTTGCAAACAGAAGCATTAGTATGTAAGGGTATTAACATACTAAGATATTTTCTCCTTCATGTGATTCATCTTTTTGCTATATTCATACCATTTTTTTCAGAAAAATACAAACAATATGAATGATTAGACAAGTTAAATAACCTTAAAGAAATCTCAAAATTAAGCAACATAATAAACACAATTACATAAGATGTTAAGGAAATAGTTCAAAAGGCAACTAAACAATGACAGTTAATGCTTATGGAGCTTTTATTAGGTATCATATATTCTATGCTAAACTATTTAGATGTATCATCTAATTGATTCCTTACAGAAGCCCAAATACGGTTTTACTGATGAACACTGAGGCTCATTTATTAGACTTAAAAATGGAGCAGAGCCAAGATTTGAAGTTGCATAGGTTCACTGTAGAGATGACACTCTTAATCGCCAAGGTACTTCTCCCCCATGGTGGCTTTGCTAAGTCAGCTCAGAGTCTGCTGCCCCTAAGTTAATGACTGCCTGCTCTGTAATGTTTCTGCAGCCTTATGAATTTTTTCTTTGGAATTATATCTCTGTGCTGTCATTATTTGTATAAGGTCCCCTAAAATTTATGAATATTTTGCATTTTATTTTATTTTTTAGGATTTTATTTTTAAGTAATTTCTACATCCAACATGGAGCTTGAAACTGCAGCCCCAAGATCAAAAGTCATGTGTCCCATTGACAGAGCTAGCCAGGCACCCCAGTGTATGAATATTTTGGAAGATTTATCTCATTTATATGTTTGCATATGAATAATAGAGCAAAGTATATGATATGCAGTAGGTTTAATTTATGTTTATAAGATTTAATAGAATAAACTAATATATTGGCTGATATCATAATATTTGAAATATATTTCCTTAATATCACTTCTCACAAAGAGAGAAATGACACGATTGGGAGTAAAATATGGTTGGAAATCAAGAACTAAATAACTGTCCCTGGCACAATTTTATATATATATGTTTTTTTCAAGTTTCCTGTTCTGTGGAGGAAGAAAGCTAGTTTACGTGATTCCTTTCTAGCTCTACATTGTAGAAATACGTTTTATGGAAAAAATAAACTTACTGTTATAAGTGATGTTAAAGCCACGTCCCGACATTGAGTGATCTGCTTGAAATTCCAATCGCAGTATATGACTATTACTAGTAAGATGGGAAGGCACCTCAGCCCCAGTAAAAGTTCCAAGAATTGGGGAGTCTGGAGAGTCACCATCTTTAACGGCAAGGAAGTCAAACTGAGATTCCAGATCAAAGTCATTAAAAGAAAGATGTATCCGGCTCCCTGGGTCAGAGATTATTGTCCAGATGCAGTTTAAATTATTTCCATATCCTTCTGGGTAATCAGGAGAAAGCACTGTTCCCATCGGTGCAGTAAAGTTAGACAGACAAGGAACTGTTAAAATAAGATTATAAAATACAATAAATGTTCAAAAGTAATATTATACCTCATTTTGCCATATCCTGATTATACTTCACCCTTAATTACTTATTATACTTTATTTTTATTATACCTTATTTTGCCACAACTATGATAATCAGCAGTTTGAAAAAAATAATATTAAAAAATGTAAACTATAAAACAGGAAAATGTTGCCATTTTCACATATTAGAAAAGGCACACAGTTACTTTGGATGACGGTATGCTTAATTATGCACAAAAATGTCATGGGAGTAATAAAGGCAATTTATTTCGACATTTATCATATTGTGTTAGAGTTCTATACAAAGTTTTTCTTTCTGTGCTTAAGAAATAAGGTTGGTAAAGTATTTAGAGATTTCCATATAAAGCAAGAATGCTCGGGAAATGATTGAAGACTAAAAATATTATGCAGATATTAACAGAACCAGGATGTTGTAGCCCAGACAAAACTTGGAGGGAGGCTGGTGATTAGGCGAGTTTCATTCCTGTCATGGCCATGAGATGCTTTCATAGTTTGAAAGACAGATAAGAAGACAAATTAGCTTTTATAGCTATCCCCACTAGTTGTTAACACTGGAAAGACAAACTTTCACATCTTACTAAGATGAAGTCTCTCCCTGCCCCACTTGACACCTCCCCTCAGTTTTCTTTTAACTTTTAAAAACATCTGATCTAAAGGATCACACAGAACATTTAGGAAGTAGAAAAAGGAAAGAAACAAAGGTAATAGTCTTTTTACAGAGAGAAAAATCACAGTTAAAATAATGATGTATTTTCTTCCAGTGACTTTTATTACATAATTTTGAAAAAAAATCAAATTCATTTAATTTTGCACCAAATTTTATTTACAAAGAGTACAAAATTTAAGCCTGAAAAATATTTTGCTAAATTTCTAATTTCTGCCTGGAAAAGTTGTATTCAATTATACTGAAATATTTTTTATATATATATATATATATGAACAATACCTCTACCAGCATAAAATATGATGATTATTTGACCTTTCTTATTTGATAAGAGAAATAATGTATTATTAATCTGCCCTTCTTTGCCTACTAGTAAAGTGGAAGATTTCTCCATTTTCTCTCTTTTTGGAAGTAAAGACTCTTGAACTCTGATCATTTAAGATTATGAACACTTAGTCTATAATACTCCTTCAATATTGCCATTCATATAATATTCATATATTATTTTAATAATTTTAGTATAAATAATGTTTTGAATATTAAAATCATCATTTATTTGCTTTTTAATATTGTTTTTTCAAATTTAGATCTTTTATTAACATTCAGAAATAAGACCAATATCTATTTCTCTAGCTATAGAAATATAAAGACAAAAATATAACCATATCTATATATGTGTGTGTGTAAAATATCTAACATATAAAAGAATGATAGGCATTATATATATAATCAGTTGTTTATTACTATATATGTATAATTTTTATCATTTTAGCTGTAATTTCTAACCTAAGTTTGCTTCTTCTGTATGGAATGATGTTAGGAGTTAACACCAGGTCTTGGAAACTGATAGCCATTGGGCTAGATCCAGACTGCAAATGTGCCTGGTATGATTTTTGCTTATGCCTATACAAAAATCTGAAATCACATTTTAAAATTGTCCTACTTCACATCTGAGGAAAAATCCAGAGTTCTAGCTTCTTTGAAAAAGTTGATGCGCTCCAATTCCCTACCACTTCCATCATGCAAACATACCTAGTCCTATTCCCTTCACACTTTTACCTGCCTGCATCCTGGAATCATTTGATTCTACTGCCCTTGACTTAAAGGCAGGGTCAGCAAACCTTCTGTAAAGGAACAGATGGTAAATGCTTTGGCTTAACAAGCCACATTGTCTCTTTTGCAACTACTTACTCTGCCACAGTAGCAAGACATCGGCCATGTGCAATAGGTAAATGAAAATACACAGTTATGTTCTAATAAAACTTTATTTACCAAACTAGGCTTCAGGCTAAATTTGTCCCAAATACCTTATTTTGCTAATTTCTGATCTAAATGATCCCTACTTCCAGCAAGGGATGACCAAGATCTATCATGCTTATCTCTCTCTAATAAATAGGTTAATGCCGATATAATACTCTAAACCCTTAGTTATATTAGATGCAGTTTTTAATGTAACTTCCTTTGGCCCAGGGTTATATTTCTGTGAGTATCACACTATCTTTATGGTAGCAACTTAATATTATACTTTGAAATCCACATAAGCATTTTCTTTTAAAAAAATTCCCACGATTCTATTGTTGCCTATTTTCTTTTGTTTTACCTAGTGGCATGTCAACACATTTCTAAAGAATGTGTGTTCCCAGATAAATTATATTAGGATTTTTATGAACTTTTAAAGCAATTTTTCTATAATTCACATATTTATTATAATATAATAATATAACATGTTCTTATTCAGGAACATGGCATCTATCTATGTTTTTCTCATAAAATTTTCTTTTCTGAATATGTTTGTAATTTTCTACAGGTTATTTTGATTTATGCAAGAATTATTTCTACACATTTTATAATTTTATTTTTCTGAATAAATTAGCTTTCCATTACATTTTCAAATTAGCTATTGTTGGTGTATAGGAAACTATTAATTGCTATAGATTTATCATATACCAAGTTGCAGGGCTTAATTACTTTTAAAATAGTAAAAAAAAAAAAAGTGTCTTCTAGATTTTTAAGAGTTTAAATTTGTTTTAGTCAGCAGTATTTTAAATATTGTATTAAATGTACTTTAGCATCCCTTAAAATGACTTAAAAATAGTTTCATTTTTGATGTGGTACTGCATTAATAGGTTCTCCAATATTACACAAAATTATCTTCTTGGAAGAACACCTAGAACTAAAGATCTTTGAGTAAAGTCTTTGGAAGTATTACTAACTTTAGATAATGCTAAGAGAATCCAATAAAACTCTCCTAATACATTTTCTTCTCTCACAGCAGGAGCTTCACAAGATGATCTTGGTTAGGGATGAACACTGGCCCTAAAAGGAGAGAATTCTATTGAGGGACTCTATGCACTCTTCCTTTCCTACATTCCCTGAAGAGCCACCAAAACACATTTTAATTTAGGAAATTTCTGCCACATTCGAAAAATACCCACTTTGCTAAAACATAAGATTAGGTAGGTATTGTGGCAATATGTATCCAGACACTATCCTGAGAAACAGTAGTGCTTACTCGATATTTGATTCTTTTTAACTATGCAAAAATACATATTGGAAAATGACCTCCGGTCTCTTTAAAAGTTCTGTTACCTTTTAAAAATGTTAAATAATTTTAAAATGTTCAATAAGCAACATTTTGAATAAAAGAAAATGTATGTTTTGCAGTGTATATTGTAACTTAGATAAAATGTGGGTCTTGAAAAATGCTGTTTTTTTAAAAAAGTTAAATATTAAAGTAAAGTTTGTGCCTTTGTAGGGAAGGAAGGGCTTCAGAAATGAAAAACATTGTAAGTTGGATACAGATGAAAAATCTTATATTTGAAAACCAAAAAATTATTTTTATTTTCATGAGTATTGGCTTTATATGTTACCATTTGTGAACAGTCAAAGCCCAAATGCAAAATTTTCAATATTGCACGCATATCTGGTAAGTTGCATTTGTTGGTATTTAACTGAAACTGAAAGTGCAGATATGAATTATTAGATATAATAGATAATCATATCTATCTATTAGATAGCTATAAAGCCAATAGATAATATAAATTATTTTTGTTGTAATTAAATTACAATGTTTTAATATATTTGAAGAAATATATTCTTTTAATCCAAGCATACTATATATTATAAACATTAACTAATTTTTCTGTGAAATATAAATAAATAGCACATGAGTATGCATTAGTGTGAGCATCTACAAGCAAAAAATAAGTTAATGCATTATACAGAGAATATAAACTTTAAATATTTTAAGTGCTTTTGATTGAAAATAAGTATATACTATCTTGTTAAAATAAATGAATCTACTAGAATTAGCTCAGATGTATAATTTCCATAAAAAGTATGCTATCTATAAAGTATAAAATGCCACCAATAAAACATTATAAGAACACATGTAATATATACTATGCAATTACCAAGTATACTATGTTAACCTTATTTAAATCTTTAATGAAATTTATAATTTGGCATAAGCACACTTGTTAAAGATAGTATCACAAAGTGCTTCTCATTCAAAAATAATTACATGGTTCCAGCTCTTTGCAATTAATTACAAAAGCAATTATATGCAAGGACAGGGTAACATATGCTATCTGAAAGCAAAGCATTTGGTACTCACAGATACAGATGGGTATGTTTGCAGACCATTGGTTATTCTCTTGACAAACAATGGATTTCTCTCCAATTAATTCAAACCCAAACTGGCATTCGAACCTTAAAACATCACGATTAGAAAATCCATCGCCTTCTCTAATTCCATATAAAGGTGTACCAGGATCACCACAACTTTCTTTTTCAATTTCTGCAAAAATGGAAGATACAAGTCACCTTCCAGGGGTTTGAGGTACACTATCCATATGACCAGTTTGGTAGATGTACACTCTCTATATCTGAGATATTTCAGAACACAAAAGATGAATATGTTGTCCAACCTTAATTTTTTTTCTTTGTGCTACACTCATGATTATAATTTGATGACATGATCTTTAGAAAACAATAAATGTAGTTTTCTTATTTTGTAGATGGGGAAGCTGGGATTATCAGAACACATGCTAGTGGTTGTGCCTAACAGAAAATTTCAATTTTTTGTCTGCACTATATACATACACACACGCAAACACACATATACACATCTATGTATTTTCCCAAAACCCCCAAAACATTTCTTATTTTTGTTATCTGTACATGATACAGTAAATCCTTAGGTCATGACCAGGATTGCCTGGTTGTTTGCCTCAGTGTTGCTACAGCAATCAGTGAATATCTTTCCTATAGGATCTGTCGGTCTCCCTGACACCTGAATTATTTCCCCAACTACACCTGTCAAAAAAACTCCTTAGGGCAGGAATCAATTTTGCATTCCCAATTACCCAGATATGTTCCTCTCAAAATGTTTTTATATGAATTAAACTGAAGAAGGTTGAAAAAATTCTCTTAAGAGCACATGAAAGCACTCTTTCAGCTGACATTCAAAGAAACTCGAAGTGTCTAGAATCTTCCTTATGAAGCAAAGAATGTCAGTAGCAAATTATTGTGGTAGTTGTTTTGGTTTTTAAGTCACATGAAATCACATTAATAGAGTCCTCAAACTATAGCAAAACAATTAAAATTAAAAAAGAAAACTTTGAGATAAAGTTATGGCTTCTATCCCAATATTCCAACAATCACACATTCCTGATTTTTCTATAATCTACCAGCACCAATTTGGTTTGTCTCTCTAGTTATTTTCCCATGTTTTTTATAATTAAACATAGGCGTATATAATATGGAATATTATAAACATCTATATTTATGTAAATATAAATCTCTTCTCTAAAACTATTTGGTATTATTTTACATATGTATTATAATTTTATTGTAGTATACTGTCACTGTTATTCTATAACTTATTCTTTTTCTAACCAAACAATAATTTTGGATTTATTTTTGAATACCCTTGTATTTTTAGCAGAAGCCACAGATGGCTATAATGATTCCTTTAATACACTGGATTTGATATTTTATTTCTATCTATGCCAAGAAACTGAAATCAGGACCTGATCTGGAATAGCACTCAACGCACTATACCACCCAGAAGCCCCTAGACTTGCTATTTTAATGTCACTATCATTTACCTAGGTGTTGGCTTTTATTTATTATTATTTTTTTAATGCTTGGTGCTTGATAGATTTCTTCTGTCAAATACCTTGTAATTTTTTTTAAGTTCTAAGAAATTGTTACCATTATTTCCCTTCAAATACTGTTTCTTATGTACTTTCATCTCTCTAAAATTCATTTACATTGAATATTGGAATTTGGGCATTTAGCCTTCATGTTATTCAATCTTTCACATTCTTATTTTTGAAGTTCTCTATTCTGCATTCTTGAAGAAATATATATATGTAAATGTATGTATACATATTCTGATTTACTAATTCACTATGCATGCTTATCTAATCCCAATTCAACCTAGTACTGAAAAATTATGTTGTCATTTTTTGAATATTTAATGATTGTTATTACTTTTTATTGTTTCATAACCTCCTATTATTCTTTCATGAAAGCAATTCTCCCTTTGTGAGGCTATCTAATACACTTATTTTTTTAAAAATATTTATTTATTTATTTATTTGACAGAGAGAGAGAAAGAGAGAGATTACAAGTAGGCAGAGAGGCAGGCAGAGAGAAAGAAGGAAGCAGGATCGCTGCTGAGCAGAGAGCCCAGCCCGAGGAGGGGCTTGATCCCACTGAGCTACCTAGGTGCCCCTCTAATACACTTATTTAACATAATTTTCTTATTCCTCTTTTAACTGTTTCTTTGGGTATAAGCAGAAGAGTATGAAGAGAGCAGCAGAACAAAAGTTCTTTCAAAGCAGCATGTTCGAAGAGAATGTGGTAAATCATAATTGTTGTCAAGCCTCTGATGAAGGTGCGGGAGGAGGTACTTGAGGAAAGAACAAGACTGCTGGTTTTGAGCAAGCTGTCAAATAACTGCTCTTATCTGATTTCTTTGCTGCAATTCTGCAGGTCCTGCACTTCCCATCTTCACCTTCACCACCCCCCACCTTCAGGCTTATTTCCTCTAATGTCAGAACCACCTTGTAGTTCTGGGTGCAAACTTTTCCCTCCATTGATCTGTGGTGCAGTCTACTTTTGTGGTCTTCATGTTGAGTTGGGGAGCCCTCCCTCTTGATAACTGCACTGGACTCTCATTTCATATCTGGGCATTTGGCTCTGTAACTGAAATATTTTCCTCTGAGGTCATCACAGCAGTTTCTCAGGATTGCCTGCAGACTCCTCCCTGTAGGCTTCTAGCCCCAAAGCCCAGTGCCTTCCTATGCAGAAACCATAGCAATAGCCTCCCATGATGGCACTGGCTTATGAAATTCTCAGCTTACCTCTATATTCTGTATATATCTTTACACATTTATTTATATACATTTTTGTTAGGGTCCCCTATAGCCTCATAACAATTGACATTTCCTCTTCCTATTCCCAGCCATCAGTGAAGTTTTAAAATATGTTTTCTATTATCTTTGAGTTAGAATTGAGAATAAGCACTTACTCTACTGTTTGGAAACCATATGTTTTTTTCTTTGCTCCTTGATTTTTAAAAATTAAAGATATATTTTCTTTTTTATTATTATCTAAATTCAATTACCCAACACATAGTACATCATTAGTTTTGGATGTAGTGTTTAATAATTCATCTGTTGCATACAACACCCAGTGCTCATCACATCTTCTACCCTCCTTAATGCCCATCGCCCAGTTACCCCATCCCCCACCCACCTTCCCTTCAGCAACCCTCAGTTTGTTTCCCATATTTTCAGATCATAATACTTTGAAAGTGGAACTCAATCATAAGAGGATATTTGGAAAGAACTCAAACACTTGGAGGTTAAAGAGTATCCTATTGAAGAATGAATGGGTCAAACAGAAAATTAAAGAAGAATTAAAAAAAATTCATGGAAACTAATGAGAATGAAAACACAACTCTTCATAACCTTTGCTATAAAGCAAAGGTGGTCCTAAGAGGGAAGTACATTGCAATATATGCCTTTCTCAAGAAATAAGCTCTCAAATACACAAGCTAACCTTATACCTAAAGGAACTGAAGAAAGAACAGCAAATAAAGCCTAAACCAAGCTGGAGAAGAGAAATAATAACTAGAGCAGAAATCAATGAAATAGAAACCAGAATAACAGTAGAACAAATCAATGAAACTAGAAGCTGGTTCTTTGAAGAATTAATAGACAGATAAACCCCTAGCCAGACTTATCAAAAAGAAAAGAGAAAGGACCCAAATTAATAAAATTATGAATGGCAGAGGAGAGATCATGACCAACACCAAGGAAATACAATCAATTTCAAGAACATATTATGAGCGACTATATGCCAACAGATTAGGCAATTTGGAAGAAATGGATGCACTCCTAGAGATATATAAACTACCAAAACTGAAACAGAAAGAAATAGAAGATCTGAACAGACTTATAATCTGTGAGGAAATTGAAGCAGTATTCAAAAGCCTCTCCAAAAACAAGAGTCCAGGGCCAGATGGCTTCCCAGGGAAATTCTACCAAACATTTAAAGAAGAACCAATACCTATTCTTCTGAAGCTGTTTCAAAAAATAGAAATGGAGGAAAAACTTCCACCTTGAGCGTAAAACCTGACAAAGACCACACCAAAAAGAATTATAGACCAATAACCCTGATGAACACGGATGCCAAAATACTCACCAAGATCCTAGACAAAAGGATCCAACAGTACATTAAAAGGGTTCTTCACCAAATGGGATTTATTCCTGGACTGCAAGAGTGGTTTAACATTTGCAAATCAATCATTGTGATACATCACATTAATAAAAGAAAGGACAAGAATTAGGGCGCCTGGGTGGCGCAGTTGGTTAAGCAACTGCCTTCGGCTCAGGTCGTGATCCCGGAGTCCCGGGATCGAGTCCCACATCGGGCTCCCAGCTCCATGGGGAGTCCGCGTTTCACTCTCACCTTCTCCCTTCTCATGCTCTCTCTCACTCTCTCTCTTTCCTAATAAATAAATAAATAAAATCTTAAAAAAAAAAAAAAAAAGAATCATATGGTCCTCTTGATGCAGAGAAAGCATTTGACAAAATACAGCATCCTTTCTTGATTAAAACTCTATGCAGTATAGGGATATAAAGAACATACCTCAATGTCATAAAAGTCATCTATCAAAGATATATTTTCAAACAAAGATGTAATTTTGAAGTCACAGTACTCTCAGACTGAAAAACAATATGCAGTAAGTACAATAAATACATAGCTATTGTATATCACTGTATTAGAAATTTTTTTTGTACCCAGAGGGTGAAACTGATATCTGAACAAATAGTTAATATGCAACATATGACTGTTACGCTAGAAACAGTCACAAACAATAACTAACAATAGTGGCTATCATGTTTTGAGCATGAAAACTGTACTGGCACTGTGGAAATCTTTTTTCAACATTAATTATATAATTTAATCCTCATAACAATTCTATGATGGAATTAGTTGTCATCTCCATTTACAGATGAGAAAGCTGAGAGTCAGAAAAGGTAAGTATGGCTATAGACTGAATAACTGCCCTTCCCCATCCCCATTCATATGTTGAAACCTAATCCTCAATGTGATGGCATTTGGAAGTAGAGTTTTGGGGAGGTGATTAGGTTATGAGGGTAGAAGCCTCATTAATGGGATTAGTGCCCTTATAAAAGAGGACTTTAAAAGCTCCTTTGCCTCTTTTGCCATGTGAGGACATGGGGAGAAGACACCCATCTATGAACGAGGAAATGAGCCTTGATCTTGGACTTTCTAGTCTTCAGACTGAGATATTTGTTGTTTATAAGTCACCTAGTCTATGGTATTTTTGTTATAACAGCCCAAAGACACTAACTTGGATAATTTCACAAAACTTATATGTAGCAGAGTGTAGGTGCATAACAAAGTCTTGTTTTCCCTTTCTTTTTTTGCAAGCTCCACAATCAGTGTGGAACTCACAACCCTGAAACCAAGATCTGAGCTGAGATCAAGAGTCAGACACTTAACCAACTAAACCACCCTGGTGCTCCACAAAGAATAAATCAGTAAGCTATACTGGAGGAATTTTCATTCTTTAATTTCCTATTTATGAAATATTTATTTTATTTCTAATATGTTTCAAAATAATACTAAGCATTAGGGATATAAAGATAAGAGTTGTCCTCTGCTCTTAAATGAGGGCACAAAAGATGTACAGCTAAGCCCCTGGAGTTGGAGGTTGGCAAATAAGTAAAGGTGATCTTTGCATTTAGAGTTATTTCATTGAGTGGACTGGAGAAGAAGAAAGAAGGAAAGGTATTTAGGTGGAAGATGAGCAGTAGCAGAAGAGATATGTAGTCTTTTTGCTTCTCTTTCCTTCTATAGGTGGTGACTTGGTTGGGGCTAAAAAGTTGAGTCTGTCGGGGTCATTTTAACAGAATAAAATAGACTGGATTGATGAACAATAGAAATTTGTTTCTCTGGGTTGTAAGGGCTGGGGGGTCCAAGATCAAATGTCAGGAGATTGGTGTCTAGAGACATTCTACTTCCTGGTTCATAGACTTTTTTTTTTTTCTGGGATGGGGTCCAGGGCAGGCTATACCAGAGTGCCACTTTGATGTGTGGATTGTTTTGAGCTGAAGTCAATCAAGACCCAAAGGACTCAGGAGGAGCTTTTTGCCTCCCTTTTAACTGCCTGAAAGCATTTAGGTAGAGGACCTGTCCTGGTAGACAGCTATCATCAAAAATAACTACAAAGAATATGAGCTAGGTGTGGTAAACCAGAAGGAGCTCAGCAAGGCCTGTTTGTTCAAATTCTTCTTTGTGTCTCATTGTTTCTGCACAGCAGGGCAAATATTTGTTTAGAAACATTAGCTCTCCCCATCTTCTTGTAAATTGTCTTCCTCCCCTTGAAATCCCAGACCCCTCTCTACTTCTCCTTAGCTCAGGATGGTATATAAACCTCAATTGCTTGACTATAAAGAAGTCTAATATCACGGGGGTTCTTATAAATATGAAATTAACATTTTCTCCTATTAATCTGTTTTATGTCAACTTAATTATTAGACCAGCCGAAGAATCTAGAAAGGAAAAGCTTTCTTCTCTGATAGCTGTGTCCTCATGTGGTGGAACAGGTGAGGGAGTTCTCTCATGCACTAATCCCATTCATTGGGATTCTACTCTGATAGCCTAATCATCTCCCAAAGGCCCCATCTCCAAGTCCATCGCATTGGGCAGTAGATTTCAATATAAGAATTTCAGGGGGACACAAATATTCAGCCTACAGCAAAGGCAGTGATGATGGCACTAAGAGTTGAGGAGGTGGTGAGTTCAAGTAAAGTAGGTGATTTGTAGCTGGGGGCCAAACAAGTAGAAGTAAGGCCAAGAAGGCAGCTAATAAGGTTGGAAGATTGAGTATATATGAGGGGATTGTGAAAAGCACAAATTTGAGGATAAGGGTAATCAGAATTTTCATTATCAAAAAGGAGATGTAGAAAAAGGGAAGATTTCAAATAATCCTGAGGGGAATATATACAGGTTAGATATAGATGAAAATATGTGTGTATGTATGTATATATATAACATATGTTTGCACACATATTTTCTAGTTCCATTCACTATGAATACTAAAAGCAATAAATCTCTATAGTTCCATTCACTATGTATACTAAAAGCAATAAATCTCTATAGCAACAAGCACACTAAGTGCCCAGATCTTAGTTTCTAAATGTCATTCTTTACTAAGAGGAGTCAGGAAGCCTGCTTCTAGCATTGGACAAGGAAAAGAACAATGTGAACCTAGAATACCCTGATGTGTCAAAAAAAAAAAAAAAAAAGAAAAGTGCTTAAGGAACAGTGGGGACAGATCAAATCACCAGCTTGACAGGGCTCCACTGGGCATGCTGGGACAGTTTCACCATCAAAACAACATTGATAACAATAGATTACAACTGATTTAATGTAATTCAATAAAAATGGGAGGAAAGATAAAACTCTGCATGTAGAATGGCAGTTTTAAAAATGTAGAATTAATAAAAATAGAAGATCAACATTTGGTAGCCATGTTAGTGATTTTAAATTCTGGGTGAATGCTTAATAAAAAACAAGATAATAGTGTAGTCTTGGATTACCTCTCTGAAGCATGTATCAGTCACAAAGGTGAAAATGGTGATGTTACCATGGAAAAACCCAGAAGACACTAATTTTACTAGTTACTAGTTACTAGTTTACTAGATAAAAGGTCACATAACCAGTGCGGGGAAATATGGACATTGTTTACCTCCTCATGTGATACACTAAGACACAGAATCATTTCTGTGGTTTTCCTGTCAAGAATGGATGGGCTAAGTCTGGATAGGAGGAAAGACTGCCTGGACTCAGATTGAAGGGCATATTATTTATAACAAAAAGACATGACAAATAAATGCAATAGTTTTGTGGGTTGACTCCTGGACAAGGAAGGGAAAAGAGACATTTTTGGATCATTAGTGAAATTTGAATGGGGGGTCCATGAATTATTTGTTAGTGTTGTATCAAGGTTAACTTTCTAACATGGATGGTTATTTGTGGTTTTTGTGGGACAGAGTCTGGTAAAACTCAAAAGTATTTGGGAGTGATGAGGCATTATGTTGGCATCTTGCTTTCAAATGGTTCTGTGGTGGTTTTAAAACATGTCTGCAAATTCTTTGATGCTCCTCCTACCCAAAGGTGGAAGCAAATTCTCCTCTCTTTGATTATTGGGCAGCATTACTGACTAGCTTCTAACAAATGGAATGTGGCAGAAGAGACATAACCACTTCTCACAGCAGCTCTCCTTATACTACCAGTTGCGTCAAGCCTGTATATGTTCGGGGCATGGAACAACAATCAACATAGTCTACGTTAGCTTGTCCATTGCAGAAAAAACTATAGAAGCTCCAGTACCCGGATTTGATCCAATAGGATTGCCAAAAGCTTGATCTTCCCAACAGCTCCCTTAAGGGTTTTCAGTGCCACCTGGAATTGTGAAAAACTTAACACCTGAGGGATGAATTTTGATCACCAAGAGGCAGAAAATGGGAAGGAGACCAATGGATTCATTGCTTACCTCCCCTCTCCCCAAAAAGACGGCTCTAAAACACAACTGGCCCACATGGCCCACATGATCAAACACATAGCTGTGTTTCTTGTGAGACTGTGACCATCTCACTAACAGTCAATAGCATATCACCCCATAACTGATTCCTCCATTTCCCTGTTGTATCTCTTTTGTCCCTCATCTTTGGTGTTTTGGAATTGCACTCCCTTTCTTTTCCCATAAAGTATTAGTCCATAAGCTATGCCTCAGCCTCTATTTTCTAGGGAGCCAAAGCAGGACCTGTGACTTATCACTGGCAACCAATTAATGGACAAGGGAAGGGACTGGGCCATCTAATGGTTGTATAAACACAGATGTGGTTTCCAGGAAGATAGGATATTAGCTCCCATTATTGAGTGACTATTACTTGACAAGAGATTTGCTAAATACTGTAACTGTTTTAAATAATGCATTTCTTATTGAAACACTGTGACAGAGCATATTACTCCAGCTTAATAGATGAAAAGAAAAAAAAAACAAGGTTCTGAGAGGCTGACCAAGCTCATATACACAGAAATAGCTTAAATGAGATTCTATTCAACATCTACATGACTCCAGTAAGCACACTTTTTTCCACTGTTCCATGCTGCTTAAGAGAAAAGACAGAGATGATAATGTGGGCCAGGTATTGGAAAAATTAGGGAAAATAGATGAATTAACTTGATTCCAGTATTGGGAAAGATAGAAACATTAATTTTAAAAGAGGTTTTTGTCTCCAATGCTTTAACAGAATAATCCTACCTCTTCATGGTACCAGATATATTTTTTTTAAAGATTTATTTATTTATTTGTTTATTTGACAGAGAGAGAGAGAGATCACAAGTAGGCAGAGAGGCAGGCAGAGAGAGAGGGGTTAGCAAGCTCCCTGATGAGCAGACAGCCCGATGCAGGGCTCGATCGATCCCAGGACCCTGAGACCATGATCTGAGCCAAAAGCAAAGGTTTTAACCCACTGAGCCACCCAGGCGCCCCACCAGATCTATTTTAAACTATTCAGTTCTCTTCAAATCCTTTCCAATGGAAGGCCCTCATAATCTAAATCTTTCCTGTCTCTCCAGTCTTGTCTTCTATCATTTTTCTACAAGGTACCTATACGTCATGCATGTTGAGACACCTGCTGTTCCCTTTCACACCCACATGACCTTAGGGATGTCATTAGGGATGTATTTCCAGACATCTTCTCTGTCTGGAAATAAGGCATTCTTCTAGTATGCAAAACCTGGGGAAATTCCTGTGCACTTCTCAAGGTCACGTTATACTTATTCCATAAAGACTGCCCTGAGCTTACAAAACACAGTTTCTCCTTTCTTTGGGCTTCAACGGCATACTTATATATTGATCTGTACATTTTACTATAATTTATTTACTTATCTGTCTCCTCCCAGGAGCTTTTATTGATCTTTGTATTTCAGGTGTCTATACACATGAGGATAACAATAACATACATCATGTATGTCTCAGGCAAAGTTCTTTTTGTTAAGATTTTATTTATTTACTTGAGAGAAAGAGAGAGAGAGCACAAGTGGGAGTGGGGCAGAAGGAAAGGAGAAGCAGACTCCCTCCTGGGTGCAGAGTCCTATACCAGCTAGATCCCAGGACCCTGAGATTATGACCTGAGCTGAAGTCAGAGGCTTAACTGACTGACCCACCCAGGTGCCCCAGTGCCAGGCAAAGCACTTGCTACATTTAATACTGATATAGCCCTAGGAGGACCCAAAGAGGTAAGTAGTTTGACTGAAGGCACACATATTTTAAGTGGCAGAGCTGGGATTTGAACCCAGTTAATGGTTACAGAATATGCATTCTTCAGCACTATATCCTCTCTCAGCATAATTTTCAAAGAATAGTTGTGGAATATGTAAAGAAGGAAGAAAGGCAATAAGGAGCATACAAAAACATGTGGTTCTATTAGTAAACAATATAAGAAACCACAAATTCCTATAGCTATAGAGAACTACATGTATAGAAAACCATGGTATGACATATTCCAGTTATATCTTTTGAATAATTTAAATTTTATAGTTATCTTATAATGGTAGAATATGAGTCCTGAATATTTTCTAATTACCTCTGAAGAACCATTCATCATCTTTTTATTCTTGTTTTTTACCGCTGGGCATAGAAGTAAAGGGTCCCCCTAATAGAAAGGCAATAGTGCTACCCAACTTTCTCTGTGTGCAGCAAGTAGTCAAGGAACAAGTGGCACTAGCAGAGGATGGGATGAGGAGATTGGGAAGAGAGTTCCATAGGGCATTTTTCTCCTAACACCTCTGATTACCCAACAGCCTGATTACCATGAGATGGCTGTAACCCTTGACTAAAAGCCAAGCTTCCACCAGGGTACCCTCTCCATACAGTTGCCCTCTGAGAGCTGTGGTTATCATTCCTGAAGATGATCATAGCTCCCTGTTGTAGTGGCAATAGCCAGAGATACTGTATAACATCTTCTTAGTTTCCTTAAGTTCTGTCTACATATATACATAGACTTAATGTGAAGGTGCCATTTGTTTCCTGCAGTATTTCTGGCTGATACAGTGTAGCTTACCACTGAATGTTTAATGCAACACAGAAAGAATTTAGTTAGCATCCCACTGATAGGTGATTTCATAGTATTTTGTCCTCTAGAATACAAAATGGGAGTTGGGGTTTCTTTAACAAATGTTGCCTCCATTGAAGTTAGCTAATACTATGCATCATTTACAACTCAAACTGGAAGGAGAGGAGTGAGATCTGTTTGCAGAGTCAGCAGTTGACATTCACAGAGTAGCACCTGGTTCTGCTCTTTCTCTTCCTTACTGTGGAGGCAAAGAAATCAGAGGCTGGGGAAGAGGTGCTAAAGTAATTGAAGACGGGAGGTCAAAGGAAATAGAAGCAGAGCACTACAGAAGACTCTTCTGCAGTGAGTTGAGAACAAAATTGGAAATGTAGGTTTAAATGACAGTGGCTGAAATTTGTAGAACAGGACTCTTTCAACACCTTTTCTGTAGTGACCAAGTAACTTTGATCCTTGATGCCTAAAGTAATAAACTCTAATTTTAAATTCAATCAGATTTCCAGCCAAAGACTAACATCTGGCCTCAAAGTGACATAGAAATTCTCATTGATCAATCTCTGACTTGACAACAGTTGACACTGTAATTCAAATACTTCACAGAGAAACTGTAGGTTAAAAGAAAGTGATCTGTAAAACTTGCAGTTTTGCTGATTCTTAATGTTAAGAAGCCTCTTGGGAATCTCATTACTTTAGCAACGGGCTTACAAAGGTTGTGAAATATGGAATCATGCAGCTAGAAAAGACCTTGTGAGTTAAATTCAGTCTCACCTTCAAACATCTCAGACAAATGAGGCTATAGTCAACATTTAAGAGATTTTGAGAATAAAATCTATAAATTCCCAGGCAAAGTAATAAAAGATGTATTTGTAATAATAGATGTGTACTTTACAATCATGATGAAAACCCTGACATTTTAAAAACTTCAGATTAGATAAAACCATTTAATTAAAAAAAAATGCAAGCTTCAGAATGCTGGTAAATATACCCTGAGACAAAGTTTACCTTTTAAAATAGAGCAGATGTAAAAGAGTATCTGTAGCCAGTAGTTAAATCATATACTCTTTTGTTATATAGCAAATACAGGAACTCAAAAAATTACTCAATTCTTAATCATATGTGGCCTTAAAAAGTTATTGAATGCTTTAACACATTTCATAGAATTAAGAGCTCTTTGTCAGTGATAAAAACAATGTTCTTTCTTTTTGCTTCTAAATATGACGTTATTTGACATATCATTAGTTTGGAGTTGTTTCTATGGTTGCTTTGACATATTTATGTTGGAACTATTTATATTCCATCATTTCAGCCCATGTTTCTAATTTAGATAATACCAAGGAACTACCACTAATATATGTGTACACAAACGAGGAGTTTGCCAGCCTTTATAGGTGTCATGTCTGAATATGTCTCCTCAAAATTCAAAGATGACAGTATTAGAAAATTAGAAAAATTGGAAATTTGAAAATTAGAAAATTTGGAAATCTTTGGAGGTGATTAGGTTAGGAGGGCTGAGACCTTAGGAATGAGATTAGTACTCTTATGAAAGAAGCTTCAGAGAGATACCTTGTCCTTTCTACCCTGTGAGGATAGAGTGAAAAGGTGCCAGCTATGACCCAGAAAGAGAACTCTAAACAAAAGGACTCCATGCTAAAATAAAAAAAGAAAAACAACACAAAACAAAATAAAACAAAAACAACATGTTTGTACCTTGGTCTTGGACTTCCAGCCTTCAGAACTATGAGACATAAATTTCTTTTTTTTATAAACTACCTAGTGTGGTATTTTGTTGTAGCAGCCCAAATGAACTATGGACTAAGACAGTAAGGAAGGGATCTATGAACTTGGATGTGTGGACTTTTCCTCCAACCCAGTGATTATCAGACTTTTTTTCTGACCATAGGCTTCCTGAGGTTTTATGAAAAACATGACTCAAGGGAATGAGGTTATTTTTAGAGAAAAGACTAAGTATCCTCTAATTTAACTAAAAAGAAATAATGTATGAAAGTAGGTATTTAAGTATTAACATATTTCTTGAAATGTCATAATAGTTCAAAATATACCACAATGTAATGACTCCAAAACTGAGAACCAATGTTAACTAAATAGTTCCTCAGTATATAAATTTTTTTTGAAAGACAGTTTTATTTTATTTTTTAAGATTCTACTTTATTTATTTCAGAGAGAGAGAGATCACAAGCAGGCAGAGAGGCAGGCAGAGAGAGAGGGGGAAGCAGGCTCCCTGCTGAGCAGAGAGCCCAATACGGGGCTCGATCCCAGGATGGCTCGATCCCAGGATGCTGAGATCATGACCTGAGCCGAAGGCAGAGGCTTAACCCTCTGAGCCATCCAGGTGCCCCTCCTCAGTATATAAATTTTATTGTCCAAACATTTTAATGGGAAAAGGTGAGAATCAATTAAATACACACATACACACAGATACACACACACTTCTTGATATAGTCTCTTAGTTCAGAAAATCTAAAGTCTAGTCTTAACCAACTCAAAGTATAACAAACTCATTTCAGTGCAATATTTGCTAAGTATCCACTGTGTACCAAGAGCTAGGAACTAGGAACTATGGCCACAAAGAGGTGTTATCATAATCTTGGTCCTTAAAAAAACAGTCTGTAAGAGTCAGTCTGTCAGATAGGTATATTCAGTGTGTATTTTTTAATTTCTTAGGACAGATTTTTAAGAGATGAAAACAGACTTTGCTCTGGTTGACACCTATGCCACAAACTATAAATATTTTAAAGCTCCAAGATGATTTGAGAAGTTAAGTGCATTCCCTGTGTATTCTGACTTAAGCCTAAAGGTGAAATGTAAAGTGACAAGTGATTCCTCTTCCCTGACTTGCCCTGAGGTAGTATTCTTAAAACTTGACCCATTCTTTATATTCTTTTTTTTTTAAAGATTTTATTTATTTATTTGATAGAGAGAAAGATCACAAGTAGGCAGAGAGGCAGGCAGAGGTGGGGGGAAGCAGGCTCCCTGCTGAGCATTGAGGCCGATGTGGGGCTCGATCCCAGGATCCTGAGATCATGACCTGAGCTGAAGGCAGAGGCTTTAACCCACAGAGTCACCCAGGCGCCCCCAATCTGTATATTCTTAATGTCCTTCAAAGAACTTCCTCAGCATTTGCTTTCCGTCTGGGACTAGGTACAATGTCTGTGATAAAAGGGAGATTAGGAAATCTAAGGATATGCTCAAGGTCATTCTCATTGTAAAATTTCAAATTGGTTGGTGCTATCAAGTAGTAAACTATGTAACTATTGATAGATTCATTATCGTTTTTTTCAGGTACAGTGACCTTATTTGTTCACATATTCATTCATCTGTCCAGTCAATTACCTCTTAGTATGTTCATTCAAGAAGAGTGTCTTGAAATTATACTTTCTCCTTAATGTCGGAAACGTAGAGATGAATAAAACTTAATCTATTACAGCCTACCAGGAGAAAAGAAAGTATGCGGACACATAAAAGTATGATAAATAATGTAATTTAATAATAATATAATGGGAGGCATGGGAAGAAAATGAACAATTCTGGTTAGGAGTGGAAAGATTCTAAAAACTGAAACATGAGGGGCACCTGGCTGGCTCAATCAGTACAGCCTGCAACTCTTGGTCTTGAGGTTTTGAGTTTGAGCTTTGGGTACAGAGGTTACTTAAAAATAAAATCTTTAAACAAAACAAAACAAAGAAAACTGAAACATAAACTAAGATTGGGCAGGTTTGCAAGGATGTGTGTGGTTGGGGGAGGCGTAATAGCGTGTGTGGTAGTTGGTGACATTTCAGGCAAGGGGAAGAGTTTGACCAAAGGATGATAGTGTGAAACAACACATTTGGAAAAATTCAAGCAGGTCAGTATGGCTGGGGTTAGGGTACAAAGAGGGTGAGGTAAGACATGAGGTTGGGAGCTGCAGGGTAGCTTGTGTACAATAAGAAGCATCTCTGACTTTATTCTAAGTATGGAGAAGTCTTTGGTAAAGTATCCTGATGATGCATACCCAACAAATACTTCAAACATAGCAGTCATGCTCATCTCCCATGAAATGATCTAAACATGATATAGAGTCAATTAAAGAGATATGACCCCACTCCCTTAGGAACTTATAGTCTAATAATAGAACAGTTAAATGAAAGTCTCAGGAAGCTTTCTTTTTTATGAGGAGTCAACACAGCATTGTTCACTTCAACCTCACTTAACCTGTCTATTCTTTAAATATTTTCCTTTAAAGTACCTTGAATGAAAGAACAAAGTGAAATATAGATTTTTGTCTAAATCTCTGTAGCTACCTATTTAAAAGAGTTTGCAAGCAGGGGTAGATCAATATTTTTTGAACTATAATAGTAATCAAAGTAAATGGATTTTTCTTTTGAAAGAACCATAACTGCTAGCAGCCTAACAGCAGCCATCAAAAACTTCTAAACATTATTTCTCTTACTATATCTACTGGATGGTGAAAGGACTTATAATTATTTGGAGTTATATTTATAAAGCAAGTAAGAAGAATCAACCACTCTTATTGTTACAAAAGATCAAATTAAGATAATCCAGAGTTCAACAAATGAGCAGAATATGTCTTTTTTTTAATAACATATTTTCTCCTAATCACAATTTCCACTCCCCCAGAAGTGACCATTACCCCAACTTTTACAAAAACCAATTCAGTGTTTTTCTTTATTGGAAGGAGGCAAGGTGGAGAGTCTCTGGAATGCTGGCAATATTCTCTTTCTTGCTCTGGGTGTTGATTTTGTTGTAATCATGAGTTTTACATTCACATTATGTACCTTCTTGCATATTGCTATAATTTATTATTTTTTTAGTTCACCTTAAAGTAAGCAGTAATCTGACAGTAGTAACTAAGACAAAACTTTTTTTCCTTACAAAAAGGGAATGACATTGCATATTGCAACCCATTTCTGTCCTTTTCTTTCTCTCTTGAACACAGGAAGTGATAGCTCAAACTACTACAGTCATATTGCAATCATGAAGGGAAGGCCAAGAGATTTGTAAAGAAGTTATCCCTGACTTGTTGAAATGCTGAACCAGTATCTTCAATTGCCTGCCTCTGGACTTCCCGTTATGTGATAAAAATAAAGCATCATTTTTTTTAAGAAGTAAGAGAAGGATAGGGATGAGGTAGTGTGATAGAATGAAGCTGTTTTTGATAATATGTCCAAATTTCTAAATATATCAGTTTTCTCACAAGAGTAAAACAAGAGTTTTAATTATTGGGGCACCTAGGTGGCTCAGTGGTTAGGCCTCTGCCTTCAGCTCAGATCATGATCCCAGGGTCCTGGGACTGAGCCCCGCATCAGGCTCTCTGCTCGGCAGGGAGCCTGCTTCCCCCTCTCTCTCTGCCTGCCTCTCTGCCTACTTGTGATCTCTCTCTCTCTGTCAAATAAATAAATAAAATTTAAAAAAGAGTATTAATTATTGATTTATATCATCATGATAAGGACTAAATAATAAGAAATTTGAATAAAACACATAGAATAGTCCCTAACAGAGGATAGGTACAAAAAAGTTATTTTTTTATTACTCAGAAACACTTATATTGAAGACTAGGGGCCTTCAATATCACTCATTCACACATAAAAGGTCTTGCATGTTTCTGGGGTTTGTTGTTTAATTTAATTTTGTTTTTGCTTTGGTATCCTTGATGTTGGTGACCATGGTGGTCTGTACGCCTATATGTTGAAGATATTTAAATTTTATGTTGTATCAAGGATCTAGGCTATGAGTCTTACTCTGTGTTGTATTATGATAGAGAAAAAGTCAAACATTAAATGTAAATGCACTCCAGAAAATCATAATGCTGATACAGTATTAGCTCTTTGTGGAATTAATCCACACAACCTTTTTCAATCTAAGAAATAGGTGTCAAGCTCCCATATGTGCTGAACTAGACATTAGGAGAATCCTAAATGGACTAGGCATTTGCTCAAGGAGATAAACATAATATTTAATCAGGTATTTTGGAGCACTGGTGATAAATATAGAAACAACAAATAAATGCAATATTATTGGAACTAATTTCTTCATATAGTTTAGGTTTAATATATAGATTACTATAACAACCACTTTTCCATTATCTCTATCTTTGAGGCTCCAAGCTGTTTCCAGTTTTTCAGGAGAGAACTCTATCAATCATCTACATTTTAGTTTAAATTTGAATCATCATCTAACTTCTTACAAGTTAGTTGCATTTTAACTGTTCTCAAACTGTAAAATGAATGGCTCTGCAACTTTAAAAGGATATGAAGCTGTATTTGGAATATACTGTAGCCCCCCATTAGCCATTGGGAAACACTCCAAGATCCCCAGTGGATGCCTAAAACTGCATATGGTACTGAACCTTATATGTACTATGTTTTTTTTCTACGTATACATACTTATGATATAATTTAATTAATAAATCAGGCACAGTAGATTAATAACAATAATTAATAAAATAGAACAATTATACTGTAATAAAAGTTAAACAAATGTGATCTCTCTCTCAAAAGATCTTATTGTATTACCCTCACCCTTCTTGTAACAATGTGAGATGATAAAATGTCTACATGATGAAATGATGTGAGGTGAATAATGCAGGCATTATGACACAACGTGAGGTTAGTGTACCTTCTGACAATAAGTCAGAAAGAGAATCATCTGCTTCAGAACCAAGGATGACTGCAGATAACTCAAAGTGCAGAAAGCAAAATCACAGATAAGGAGGGATTAATTGTGATGTTTGAAGACTTGAGATTAGAAAAAAAAGTCAGGTGTTTGGTTTATTCGTTCAACATCATAGCATGAAAAAAAAATAAGCGAAATAAGTCAGTCAGAGAAAGACAATTATCACATGATCGCTCTGATATGAAGAATTTGAGAGGCAGGGCAGGGGGTTATGGGGGGGGTGGGGGAGAGAAATGAAACAAGATGGGATGGGGAAGGAGAAAAACCATAAGAGACTCCTAGACTCACAAAACAAATTAAGGGTTGCTGGGAGGTGGGGGGGGTAGGGATATGGACATTGGGGAGGATATGTGCTATGGCGAACACTGTGAAATGAGTAAGTCTGATGATTCACAGACATGTACCCTGGGGCCAATAATACATTATATGTTAATAAAAAATGTAAAACAAAACAAAAACCAAAACATCATAGCATGTGCAAGACATAATATTTTGGGCTATAAAGGTTTAAAATGCTGAATAATGTATAGATTTTGTGTATGTATAGGGACAAAAACGACTAGTTACATAATATGAATATAAATAATTTTAATGCAAGATAATATATGAAAAATGTGGTACTATTTATTCAAGGTGTTTTATTTTCTTTTAAAGACTTTATTTATTTATTGGAGAGAAAGCACAAGCATGAGAGTATGGGGGAGGGGCAGAGGAAAAAGCAGACTCTATGCTGACTCTATGGCAGGGAGCCAGATGTGGTGCTCAATCCCAGAACCCCGGGATCATGACCTAAATTGAAGGCAGACACTTAACTGACTGAGCCACCCTGGAACCCCTTCAAAGTGTTTTAGAAATACAGAGGAAGAAAAGCCAGAGGAAGAGATTCAGAAATTAGAATTTAGAAATTCAGAAGAAGGAAACAGTTTTCTATGTTTTCTATATAGAAAAAAGGGAAGTGTAGGGATTAACATAGAAGACTATTTCAAAGAAGTGGAATTTTATATGGTCCTTAATGAATGCAAAGGACTTTTATAGACGGAAATCAGAAAATACATTACAAAAGGACTGAGGGGCATAACAAGAACAAGTTTTATAAGATATGAGTGGAAAAGCAAATTACTGCCAGAGTATATACAATTTCATATATCTAGTCAGAGTGGAATTGATTATGTGAGAATATAGAAGATTCTATAAAGGCTTTGGAGTCAAGTAACAGAGCTAAAACTAACCTGGAATCTACAAGAAGAATGGACTCGAGAAAGGAACCTGAAATTAGCTATTGGAATAATTCAAGAAAAGCAAAATAAAAGGTATTAGAATTGTGACCAAAACAGAGATGATAAATATTGGTAAAAGACAAATGATAAAACCTGAACTTATTTGAAGTGGGAAATATAGAAGGAAGACTAAAGTTGAAAATGTATGTGTTTGTATATGTGTGTGTGTGTTTGTGCGTGTATATATATGTGTGTGTGTGTGTGTATATATACATATATATATACATATATGTGTGTGTGTGTATATATATATATATACACACATATAAATTAAAAAAATATTTCCCAGAGCACATAGGCTCCATGAGTTAGGAGGGATTGTGGAATTGTGGAATAAAAATGAGGCTTGATGGTCAAAATAATTTCTGATATGAATACACTCTACAAAATGTTAAAATGACTTATGCAGCATTTTTTTAATCCTTTAATGTATAAATTTCCACTGTGGAAGTTTAAGTGGGGTATACAGTACATGAGTATGTGTTTAAAACTCTTATTATTTCTATTGATGGACTAAATATACACATGGAAAATGGCCATTCTATATATGACAACAGCTCCGACCCACATGAGAGGCCCAAGAAGCCAGACCACAACCTCTGTAGCAATTTGTTAAGAATGGTCAGACTTGGTCAATGAAAGCCAATTTCCCTAACTTTTGCTCTAGCTTCCAACTCAGGATTACAAAGAGGAAGCCAAATATGCTACCCAAACTAATCAGATAAGATGTTATGCTTCTAGTTAGCCTACCTCCAGTCTCCCCATTACAATAATCTTTACTAGAGCATAACTGCAAGTCCTCTTTCTTTCCTTCCGTCCTTCCTTCCTTCCTTCCCTCTCTTTTTTCACTGTAAAGATTTCCCACTCAGCTGACTGCCTTTGAGTTTCTATGAAAGCAAATGATGGTGGCTGATCCCCTTGCCATAGCAAGCTCTGAATAGCTCTGTTCTCGTTTCTATGGTTTTCATTTATTTCTTTTCAAAACTCCAGTAAATAATTAAGTTTATACATACACACACACACCAATACCACACATGAAAATAAGTAACTGTGAAACATGATTCATAGAATAACGTATAACTCTGTAATTGTACTATGCCCTCATGATATTTTCTGTTCCATTCTATTCTTTTCATTAAAGAAAAAATAGAAAAGAAAAAAAAGGCTGGACCCAACTCATTAAAATTATTTAATGGCCCTAATCAACATGCTTTTTTTTTTTTAAGATTTTATTTATTTATCAGAGAGAGAGAGAGTGAGCATAAGCAGGGGGAGAGACAGGCAGAGGGAGAAGCAGGATCCTCACTGAGCAAGGACCCCCTGATGAGGCACTCAATCCTGGGACCCCAAAATCATGATCTGAGTCAAAGGCCGATGCTTAACGACTGAACCACCCAAGCATCCTTGACTTTTTTTTTTTTGCAAAGCAATTGTACACTGATTTTCTAAAGGTTATTTGCCCCCAGAGTCATGTTCATGGAGCATATCTTGGATCTTTTTTCTATAGATTACACTTGGTAAAGTGCACATACATTTTGAGTAGAGATTACTGGAAGACTGGGGATGTGTATCACGAATAAGGAGATCAGAATAAAAACAGTTTTTAATGACAACCATTTAGTTCAAATTAAAGCATATCGATTTAGAAATTACAGCTCAGAGAAACAGAAAGAAAAATTACTGAAATCAAGAAAGAGTTTCAGAACATTCTGGTCTTTTTTCCTAAAGCTTCTATAACATTTAGCCTTACTCTTAGAATTTTGTTTTTCTGTCCTATTATCTACTATTAAAGCAGTAGTATGCATTGGGCAATTTATTAAATTGGGCAATTTTAATAAAGCGAAAGCCCTGTCTATCAGAAACTGAAGGGCCAATGTAAAGGTAAATACAAATAACAAGAGGCTTAGTTGTCCCTCCTGAAAATAGAAGACTCCACCTCATCTCCCTTTATCTTAAAGCTTTCACTTTTTTTTAAAGGTTTTATTTATTTGAACCAGAGGAGAGAGATCACAAGTAGACAGAGAGGCAGACAGAGAGAGAGGGGGAAGCAGGCTCCCTGCTGAGCAGAGTGACCAAGGGCTCGATCCCAGGACCCTGAGATCATGACCTGAGCTGAAGGCAGAGGCTTTAACCCACTGAGCCATGCAGGCGCCCCTAAAGCTTTCACTTTAGAAAACTGGTAATCATCAATTCTTTCTGTCTTTCTCAAATGTATGTAAATATTTTCAAGTGATAAATGAACCTCTTGTTAGACTCAAAACTTAGGAATGTTTTCTCAAAAATCTGTAAACAGATTTCCCAAAAATCTGTAAACCAACCATGAAATATAATCATCAGGAAGATGGCACTCCTAGCTTTCTTTCTGTGGAGAGGGAGGATCCTAATTTCAGTGTGATACCTCCTTCCAGGTTACAAAACTACTTCTTGTCATAAAGCTATGAGAAACTTATCTTTCCTTTGGATAAAGCCAATTAGCTAACATAGATATTCACTCCAATATCAGATCAATTCAGGATGAATTATGTGTGGCAATTACGCTGCCTAGTCCCCTTACCTGAGGACTATTTTTCATTTATCTTTAGAACATGCATGTAACAGGTTGTATCTGCTTGACTATATAAAAGGTTAAAATGTCTTGCTGCCTTTGCAGTCTCTTCGATGGATTGCCTATGATGCACATCACATCCTTGTTTAATGTTTATTTAATCATAAAACAGCTTTCTTCATCTATTGCTTTTGTAACTAGGTTTTCTGGGTTAGCAGGAGATTCCATTTTTAATTTTATTTCCCCAAATAACAGCCATATACAGAAATTATATACATTTTTTCTTAGTAGAAAGGATTTCTATTTTTAAGTTTTTGTTTCATTTTTATATTCAAGTTTGGAGTTGAAAGGATTAGGTGTGGAGAAATATAAGAAAAGTCTGAGAAAATACAGCAGGCTAATCACAAAGTATACAGAGCCTAAAAATCCCTTATGTCATGAGTATTTTTATATCACACAATTTAAAATTTATTATTTCTTGTTTGGAATGGCTAAAGTTCTTTATGCTATGATGTAGATTGGACAAGCCATCGGTTTCCTTCTAGCCACACAATTCTACTTTTTCGTATATAATCTATAAAGAGAAGGAGGAGAAGGAGGGAGGGGAGAGGAAGGAATTCCATACAAATAGCTCCTTGATTTTTCCAAATGGACTTTCAATCACCACATAGTTGACTAAAAAAACATACTTTGTTGAAAACCTAGAGTTTTAATTACATAGATTTAAATTATTCCTACCTTTAGAACTTAGATTCTCTTCTGAAATCAGCTTTTTACCTTCCCATAAACTAATCAAGAAAACATTTTTAGCATATTTCTATAAATGACAAATATTTAAATTTTAAAATGATACAAACTTCACTTTTAGTTGGAAGTGTTCTTAAAAACCTAACATGATTTATATTTGACTTCTCAGGAATACATCGACTGTGTAAATCAATGTACATTGCACAGTTATTATTTGTTTTATGAATTCTCATGTACATATAGAAATTCAGTCATACATTAATACCAAGATAAATATGGACCCAGATCTCCAATAACAGGTGTTTCATACTTATTTTATAGGAGTATGTTAAAAAGAAGATGACATCTGGGGTGCCTGGATGGCTCAGTTGGTTAAGCTTCTGAGTCTTGGTTTCAGCTCCTGTTCTGATCTTGTGAGTCATGGGATTGAGCCCTGCGTTGGGGTCTACACTCAGGAGGGAGTCTACTTGAAGATTTTCTCCTTCTGCTTCTCCCGCCATTCATGTGCTCTCTTTAAAATAAGTAAATAAATCTTAAAAATAAAATAAGACAACATGTCCAAAATGGAGTTGCTTATGCTGAGCCCTACATCACTAAACCGAGAGGTATAGTTTTTACTTTCCCAGAAATGGAATCTTAAACCAGGCAGTCAGGAATTACCTGATCTGCACTAGTTAGGTAATGTGCCTGAGAAACTCCTAGCATCCCCTAAAGGAAAGCGACCTTTCTTAACCAATCCACTCTTTTGCCTAGTATAACATACTTATAGTTCCTCTTTTATATTGCCTATAAATTCATTTTGTACAGCTTATTGAAGCTCCTTTTTATCTGTTAGATCAGATGCTACCCATTTCATGAATTGTTAAAACCAACACAGGGTTTAAAATTTACTCAGTTGATAGATGAATGGATAAAGATGTAGCATATATATATATAAAACATGTAAATATATTGTATTTATTTATGTATGCATATATTTATTTTTAATACATTTTATGTATTTATTTTTATTTATGCATGTACTTCTTTGTGTGTGTACTTATGTATATATGTATTATGTGTGTATGTTTGTATATATGTATATACATGTATTTTACTTACATATACATTTATGTATATATATAATAAATATATAAATATATACACATATATACATATATAAAATGGAATATATTAGAATGGAATATTAGAATATAATATAATGGAATATTATTCAACCACAAAAAATGAAATTTTGCCATTTACAACAACATGGATGGAGCCACAGAATATAATGCTAAGCAAAATAAGTCAGAGAAAGAAAAATCACTATATGATTTCACTCATATGTGGAATTTAAGAAATAAATTGAGTAAAGAAAAAAAAAGAAAGAGACAAGCTAAGAAACGGATTCTTAACAACAGAGAACAAACTGGTGGTTACCGGCGGGGGAGGTGAGTGGTGGGATCAGTAAAATGAGTAATGGGGATTAAAAAGTACACTTATCGGGGCGCCTGAGTGGCTCAGTGGGTTAAGGCCTCTGCCTTCGGCTTGGATCATGGTCTCAGGGTCCTGGAATCGAGCCCCACATCTGGCTCTCTGCTCAGCGGGGAGCCTGCTTCCTCCTCTCTCTCTGCCTGCCTCTCTGCCTACTTGTGATTTCTCTCTCTCTGTCAAATAAATAAATAAAATCTTTAAAAAAAAAAAAGTACGCTTATCATGATGAGCACTGAGTAATATATAGAATTGCTGAGTCAATATACTGAACACCTGAAACTAATATAACACTATATGTTAATTATACTGGTATAAAAAAAACTTTAAAAAATGTACTGAGTTGAAACTTGTTTTTTAACAGCATTACCATTCACAGAATTTAATTGAATCTGCTATTTGAGTCTAATATGTGCAAATATTCATAAAATATTTGCATGAGAATTACTTAAGAACAGGACAAAAAATTGTATGTAGAGTGGCAAGGTCTTTTGTGGAATTTAATGCAAAAAAGAATGTTATAAATTGTAGGGAGTCTATAATTTTTTTATATCAATTAGAAGAAAACATACTTGACTCTATTCCAAGCAGAACAGTTAATCTTTTGGGGGCACATTTTAGTATGCTCTTCCATTTTGCAGACTCTTATCTGAAGCAGAAGCCCTCTCATTTCTTTCAATCATAATGAAATGGAAATTTCAAGATATCTAAGGTGTAGAAAGCTTATGTATACTTTTTCACTTCCTATTCAATGCATGCCTAAGGAATGCTTACACAGTACGGGCTTTACTCAAATGGAAAGCTTAACACTGTTCACTCAGCGAGCTTCTCTTGCGTGTTCTTGTTGAGGAGAAAATTACCAACATATTACAGCTGAGCTGCTGAACAAAATTTCAGGGTTATAGCTTTCGCACCTATACAGGTGGTGGTAGGCAGTGTGATTTATATATCATCATCACTGCATTATATATATATATATATGTGTGTGTGTGTGCGTGTGTGTGTGTGTATAATTATGTAATATTGCAAATAAATAAATGCAAATATAGTTACATTTACATATATAATTTTATATAAATAGTATATAATTATATACTACTCATATATCTTAGTATTCTAGATGAATTCCAGTTAGGACACCATGTGTATCTACTATGTGACTGGTGGTCTGTGAGTCTCTGTGGACTTGATATGCAAGAGGACAGAGATGAAAGAGAAAAATCATATACAGAGGTCTGAGGAGAGAGATAGGAGAGACAATTACTGAGGAACTTTGGTTCTTAATCCTTTGCTGGCCTATGGGAGAGATTTGAGCTCAGATGAAGAAGTTGGGGTTAGAAGGTATAATTTGTGACTCTGGGTACAATTCAGTGATGCTATAGGCCTCAAATGAAAAACTGAGAAATGATTTGAAGAAAAGCCTTTGCCACTCACATCTACTACCACAGATATCCTCAAGATCTCAACTGTGAGCTCAAGGTGACTGAGAATGAAAGGAAGTTTTCTCTGAAAGAGCAGGATTCTCAGTGAAATGTTATTTTGATTTAAAAAACAAAGAATGTCTTGTCAAGTTGTAGGGGCAAACCAATTATAGTTCAATTTGGTAAATTTAGTCTAATCCAATAATTTAAGTTATCACCTAGGTAACTCAGTTCCTTTCTGTCAAGCAGATTTCCTTATAGTTTAAGTGCTTGATACATGTAAATCTTTATCCTTCTCCTGCTCTTCAGAATGGCTTTATAATGGCTGTGTAATGGGGTGGGTTAATGTGACATCAAAAAGACTGACAGGACAAGGGAGGCTAGTAACTGTCCCATGTTTTGATTTTTCTGTTGCTGCTGATGTAGGGTAGCTGGCTTAATATCTTACTTGGACTGATGAGCCTGCAGGTAAAATTATTCTGGTCTGGGTTTTTGGAGTAATTTGGGCATACTAGGGGTCTGGCCATTTGCCCTTAAGGTATTTATGCTTTTCAGTGCTTTACTCTTGGATATCTGCTGTCTGTTAGTCCTATACGGAAGGTGTTACACAACAAAACTCTTCACTAGGGCAGCAGTTAGAAGTTACTGCATATCCACATGTCCACACTGTATGGAACAAAAAGCAGGGGCTGAATTTTCTCCCATGCCATATTATAAGGAAAGCTTGCTTAATTTATGGGCTGCCTACTTCCACCCAACTCAACCCTTAGGAAGCTGGTTAGTTTGTCCTTGAGGAACAGGTTTAGTATCTTACTTTTCCCCATAATTCTTCAGGCTGGAGGCTGTATTTGTTACAGGCTTTTATCCCCTCCTCTGTATATTCTTCTTCTCTACCATAGTGAGCTTGAAGATGGAACTTGCACATTTAGAAAGGATGTCTCCTTTATACAATATGGAAGAAACTTTATGGTGATAGGTTTCATAAGTTGAAAGAATTTAGAAAATTCATTTTTCGCTATGACAAAGGCTGGCTTTCAAGATGATCTTCTCAACTGAACTCAAACTCACACTTGGGTAGTCAATAGATAAACTAGTTCCTTTACTTTGAATTGCTATCTTAACAATTCTTGTTCCAATGCCCCTGAGATATATGGGTTTGGTGACCTAGAGTGACAGTCCTTTAGATAGCAATGCAAGAGAAAAGTATTACACAACTATACTTCATTTCATTTTACATATTGTAATTCAGATTCTTTACTACTTTACCTTGAAATTTCTGTTCATTTTTCAGACTTATCTACAGTGTCATTTCCTTAGGCAGCCTTTACTGTACCCCCATTTTTAGCAAATCTCATTTGCTTTAAATGCTAAGAGCACATATTGAGATGACCTATTTATATGTACTTGTTCCCACTTTTCTGAAAGTTGGTACATAAAGAAACCTTGTCTATTTCATTCTTTTAGCCCTATGACTTAACAGAGAACCTGAGACAAAATAGGCATTAACAAAAGTTCTTAAAGGCAAATGTAAATCTATAAGATCAGCACTAGTGTTATTTTCTTTATAAAGAAGATTTATAATTTGAATACCTTTCAATGAAGCAGAAAGCATTTCTGTCCAAATTCACTCTAAACTTGATATATTATTCAGATATAACAATAAAAGAAACAAGTCAAATAATCAGATGATTTATGATCATAGTAATTATATCAAACTCGATATGAAGGAAAATAATTTCATTCAATATCTTAAAATATATATAAATAATATATGTAGCTACCATGGGGAAGAGAATTAGAAGTATGATTAGAAGACCAAGTAATAGTTATATATATTTTCTAGTAAGGGATTAAAATTTAAGACAGAAAGGTCAGTAATATAACAAGGCCCCCAGAGAATGCAAAGAAAGAACGAAAGTGGTTAAAAACAGTAAAAGGGTAAAGGGAAATAATGAGAAGAGGAAAGCTTTTAGAGAGCAGCTGTCTTTAAATAGGTGAAGTAGGTAAGGGGGATTAGTACTCACCATTCATTCTAACCTTCATATGATATACCTTACAGGACTAAAAAATTAAAAGAACCAATGATCTAAAGTAAGAGCTTAATTTGTCTTAAACTCTTGCAGCTGTTATTCTAGATGTGGATTAGATATAGTCAATTGGTGCATTTAGGTGAGATTTGAAAAGTGGGAGAGACATAGAAGCCATCTTCCTTGTGCTTCTGTTCATGAAGGTAAGCATGGGCATTGGGTTTTTCTCAAGGGAAACTCCATTGTTCAGTCATGACCTCAAGGGCACTAATCCTTGAATAGAAGATTTTATTGATGCTGACATCAACTTCCTGATTTCCCACCCTCCTGCTGTGACAGAGATAGCACTCATTTGGCTGTTTGCTTCTTGTCCTTGTTCTTATAGTCTCCTCAAAGACTCAATCTAGAACCTGCCTTTTTGAGATTCTAGCAATTTCATTTTAAAAAATCTATATTAAATAATTTTTTGCTTAAGATGGCTAGAGAGTTTTTCTGTGCTACCAACTGAACTCTAATTAATACATCAGGTTAGGAAGAGGTGATATTAACACATTATTTTGCACCAATGTTGGTATTCTGTGCTACTTTCTAAATTATGTTTTATAAGATATTAATGTTATCTATGGTAAAAAAATAAGTATTACATAACTCACCTATAAGCTAATCATTTTCCAAAAATTTATACTATAAAGAATTCTAGGCCTATGTGGATCACACATAAATAAAAGGAATTATATCCACTCACATATATAGCAAGTTCTGAACTGAGATGTTGGTAGTTCACATGTAGCTCAGTGTCCATCCAGAATGTGGTTAATGTACTAAAGCATTTACTAAAACATTCCATGTACCAAGCAAAGATTCTTATCAACAAAAGAAGGATGGATGGATGGATAGAAGGAAGGAAAGAAGGAAGGAAGAAAGGAAGAAGGGAGGGAAGAAGGGAGTGAGGGAGGGAGAGAGAGGAGAAAGAAAAGGAAAGGAAGAAGCAGCAAAAAAAGATGGTTGGGAGCTCACAGTCTAAATTTCAGATAGATAATATTTAGAATATGATTGTACTCTAATAGAGATTACATATTTTAATTTATACATATTTATCCATATTTCTATTAGATAATATGGAAGCAGAGAGAGACTAATCTTCCATGGAAATTTAGCTGCTTTATTATTCTGAAATGATCAGTTTGGAATGTATTTTCATCCACTTTTGTTGTCTGTATTGTTACACTTTCTACAAAATCTGGTTCAAGTACCAATTCATCTATGAACATCTACGCTGTTCTACTGTGTTTTAAACATTGACAGTGTTTTAACACTAGAACGAGGTCCACCACAAGGTCAGGCTCCATATGGTTCATTGCCAACACTAGACTAGAATTGTTCAGCTCAACAATATAATGCCCTACCTATAGCGGTGTCACCTGCCCAATTACAAGATTTTGTTATTTGATTTGTTTTTATCTGAGATATTCTAGAAGCTCTGATATGTGAAAAGTGGAAAAATCACCAGGAAAACTGTAATCAGTGTTACTTCTTTGACCTTGGTAACAACCACATTAAAAATACTAATCTGCCAAATATGCAGTAGACAAATTGTGTTGGAGTTGGATTCTATAAGAAGAATAAATGAAAGAAGAGAAGAGCAAATATTTATCAAAGATAATAATTATACATGTTCTGTCCTTGATCTAGCAAAACTGTCTTATCTAGGCTTTTCTTAATGCTCTGTTCCTCAATGCATTCTTGCTTTGTCAGCTTTGGCACTATTTAATAATAAAGAAAAGAAACATCTAGTGAAGCCCTAGAACTATTTTCGTCTCAATGTTTCTGCCCTTTGACAGCCAGTTTTTAGCTTTCTAAACAACATCAGTATTTCCAAAGGGATGATTTCACTACATATGGTGTGTAAGACAGAATGCACATGAAAATTTCTCAATATTAGACAACAAATAAATCAAAACTACAAAATGACTAAAATTCTTTGCCTGACCAAACTTTAGTCAGGCCCCTGAACCTTGTCCTAGGTTCATCTGTGTACTTTCTTGTAAAATCTAGTTTTAGTAAGAGCTCTGCTACGTCATTTTAACAAGAACCCCCACCTCAATATCTGGTACTCCTTTTTTTTTTTAAAGATTTTATTTATTTATTTGACAGAGAGAGAGAGATCACAAGTAGGCAGAGAGGCAGGTGGCGGAGTGGGGGGGGGGAGGGAGGGGGAGGCCAGCTCCCTGTTGAGCAGAGAGCCTGAGGCAGGGCTCAATCCCAAGACCCTGATATCATAACCTGAGCCAAAGGTAGAGGCTTTAGCCCACTGAGCCACCCAGGCGCCCCTATATCTGATACTCTTGATGTCTGATTGGGTTTCTCATCCTCTACCATTCCCAGGTGATATCTGATGACCCTACCCTGCCTTTCTATTAGGTTGGTTTGGCCAGAATACCCTCTATTCATGCAGTTTTCCCTTAGTATCTTTCCATCCACTGTCTCCCGACTCTGCTTCTTGGTTATAAATTTCTCCTTGCTCATACTGTACTTAGAATTCAGTCCAGTCTCATTCCCTCACTGCAAAACCCTATTGCAGTGGTCCCTACTCTACTTATTGCCATGGTCCCCACTTCCCTTGAATAATGTCCATCTTATTGTCTTCAACAACTGTTATAATTTTTTTAAATAAACAAAACACTGGAATATGGTTTCCTTAGGATGCAGGGAGCTTGTATTATATACATATATATACTTTGAAATCTGACTTCACAACTTGCCAAATATATAAATTTGGAAATTTACTTCACCTTTCTTAGACTTTATTTCATTATAGGAAAAAAAAAGAAAAATATCCAATAGGACTATGTTGGGGATTTTATTAGATAATTCATATAATAATAGCTGATCAATACAAGTTAGTATAGTTTGAGACATGAGGGAACTGGCCTTGAGTCTGCCAAACTTCAGAATCATGACAACAATAAAAACAATGGTAATGTTCCAGAGTACAAGAGACAGAAGAGACCCAACAACCAAATGCAATGAGTGAAATTTAATAGGATCTTAGGTGAAAAAAAAATGTATAAAAGACCATTTGGTCCAATTAGTGGCATTGGAAATGGGTGATATAGTAGATGACTTTTGTTAATGACTGTTTATTTTCTTAGTGGGATAATGATATATGGTTATATAGTGGACGTTTCTTATCATTAAGAGATGCTTATATATTTAGGGTTGAGATAGAGTGATATGCATATGTCTTTCCAATAATTCAGCAAAATAAATAAGCAAATATAGTCTGTGTGTGTATGAGTGTGTATGTATGTGTGTAATGGTGGGGAGAGGGAATGTGTATCAATATGGCAAAACCTTAAAATCTATAAGTCTAGATGAGTAGTATACAAGTGCCTCTTTTATCATTTATTTCAAATTTTCTGACCAAATCATTTATCACAAATAAGTCCTTATTCATAAGCTATAAAATAATAGTAGTATAAATAAAAACAGTAATGATAATAAAACAGATGGGTCATAATTTAAATAAAAGTATTAAAATGATTCATTTCTTTCTTTTTTTTTAAAGATTTTATTTATTTATTTGAGAGACAGAAAGTGAGAGAGAGCGTGAGAGGAGAGAAGGTTAGAGGAAGAAGCAGACTCCCCGTGGAGCCAGGAGCCCAATGTGGGACTCAATCCTGGAACTCAAGGATCATGACCTGAGCCTAAGGCAGTTGCTCAACCAACTGAGCCACCCAGGTGCCCTAAAATGATTCATTTCTAAGTCAAGATTTAAAAAAATCATAAAGTGTGTTGGGTTTTGTTTCGTATTTTCCTGAACATATAAAATGTAATAGGCCAAAACAAGAGACTCATGTTAGTAATCTAAAACATTAGATAACATACTTTTGTGAGTAGCATGCAGGTCACATTAGCCATTTGTTAATGGGTAAAAAAACATAACTCTTTGTAAATGCATCTCTAAAATGTAGTTAGTAGTTCCAAATCTAAAAATCTAGTAATGTATTAATCATTAACTTAAGCATATAGAACCTTGCACAAACTGGAGGAAATATCAACACAGAGGGTAAGAAAAGCAAACACTAATATTATGGATTTCTCAATTAAAAATGGCAACTACTCATTTTCTCATTAATTCCCTTGCCAGTAAGTGACAGGATATCTGCTATGCCTATTTCCTAAGAAACTATTCTATCTCCGTGTCACCAATGGGTCAAAACAGTTAAGTACATTTCTCTCAAGCATTTCAATCTATATTTGCCAGTTCTTGTGGTGAGTATGTTAGATTTGACATGTCACATCTCAAACTCATGATGGCAGCAAATGGCTTAGTTGATATATTTCATTAAAGTGTGAGATAAATTCTAAACATCCAATGTCCACAACAATGACTTTCCATTCTTGTCAAAAAGTAGGGCTATTATTCTCCATGAGTATCATCAGGAACCTTGTTTTCAGAGTACAACGTACTTTGCATTACAAGTTTTACATGCAGTAATGATCTGTGGCTGAAGATGGGAGAGAATAGAGATTAGAAGCACAGACTATGGAGTAAAAAAGTAGAGTTTAAATCTAATCTTTGTTATTGTTGACTGTTTAACTTTGGACACATTATTTAAAATCACAGACTCAGTTCTATCATCTCTACCAGAGGGAACATAGTAATAACCGCCTCGTGGAATTATTGGAAAAATTAAATCAGGTAATCAACACAACATATCGCCAGGCATATACTACGAATGCCAACTCTGTTATTCCAAAGATATGAATTGAACTCCTACCCATTCTGTGCAGTATTGTTCTAGGTATTGTTCACATAGCAGTGAACAAAAGAGAACCTCCCAAACTTCCTCCACCCAAAAAGTTGGAGAAAGAAAGAATAAAGAAAAATATTAGTTTATGTGGAGCTTTATTCTAGTTAAGGGAAGCAGACAATGCATAAACAGATGATCTTTTATAGCATATAAGAAGGTGGCAAGGGCTAAGCACAAAAACAGAGAATGGGTAAACTGTGAAAAGGTGAATGGATTACAATTTTTATATAGTGGTTAAAGCAGGTCTCTTTGAAGAATGACATCAGAGCAAAGACTTGAAAAAGATGAGGTGGTTAGCATACCCATAATGGGGAAAGACCCTACGGAAAGAGTACGCCTGAGTGTTTGAAGGATAGTGGAGGTACACAAAATCCTTTATGTTTTGAAAGGATTGGTTTGGCTTTATATTGAGAGAGGTAGAGGGTGGCAGCAGAGAAACTAATTAGGTGATTGATGATGATGGGTTGAGCAGAGTGTTCACAGGGAAGGTTACTGGATTGTGGGTATATTTTCAAAGTAGAACTGAGAGGATTTGCTGATAGATGAAAAATAGGTTAATCAAAGATGTCACCAATAATTTTGGTCTGAGCAACTAAAGGTTGAAATTTCCATCAGCTGAGATGGAGAAAACTGTCGGTAAAGCAGTTTGGTAAGAAATGAACTCAGGTGAGTTTGAGAAATCTGTTAAGTATCCAAGTGGAAGTATCTAGAAGGCAGCTGAGTGTCTGGAGCTTTAATAGGACATGCCAATGTGAATACAAGGTTGACAGATGGGTGGTATTTATTTTTATTTTATTTTATTTTAAGATTTTATTTATTTATTTGACAGAGAGAAAGAGATCATAAGCAGGCAGAGAGGCAGGCAGAGAGAGAGGGGAAAGCAGGCTCCCTGCTAAGCAAAGAGCCCAATGCGGGGCTTGATCCCAGGATCCTGAGATCATGACTTGAGCCGAAGGCAGGGGCTCCAACCCACTGAGCCACCCAGGTGCCCCTCATGAGTGGTATTTAAAACATACAACCAGATGAAATAACTGAGGTAGTGAGTTAGAGAAGAGAAGACAAAGGACTACTAACATTAAGAGATTTGGTGGAGGCAGAGAAAACTGTGGTAGAAGGAAAAAAACCCAGAGTGTAGTGTTCTGGAACAAAGAGAAGTGAACATTTAATAGTGAGTTACATATGGCTGGTTTGTCAACCAAGATGTGTGCAGAGAATCTACTAATATACATAACAATGGGGAAGATATTTTTGACTTTGATAAGAGAAGTTTTAGTACCACAGAGGTAGTGAAAATCTGATACAACAGGTTTAAGGGACTATGAGAAAAGGCAAATCAGACATAAGCCAAAATGACCAACTCTGTGAAGAAATTTTGCAGCAAAGAGAAGCGAAGATATGGGGTGATAGATATCAGGGGAAACAGGGTCAAATAACTTCTTTTTTCTTTTTTATGAAGGGAAAATAAATCCATGTTTGTACAATCACGGGATTACCCCAAAGAGAAAATGTAATTGTGCATGAGAAAAGGAAGATTGGTTGGAGCAAACTAGAGGAAGGGAGATTTAATGTACTAGTGGAAGGACTGGCTTTGGATAGAAGCATTGCTATTTCATTTACAGCAACAGGAAGGCAATGAGAATAGGTATAAAGTTCTTGATATATGTGTATATCTGGTGGTAGATATGGTATTTAATTAACACTATTTAAAGTAAGATTAACTCAGGGTGCCTGAGTGGCTCAATGGGTTAAAGCCCCTGCCTTCAGCTCAGATCATGATCGCAGGGTCCTGGGATCCACCCACATCAGGCTCTCTGTTTAGCAGAGAGCCTGCTTCCCCCTCTCCCTCTGCCTGCCTCTGTGCCTATTTGTGATCTCTCTCTCTGTCAAATAAATAAATAAAATCTTTAAAAAAAAATAAAGTAAGATTAACTCTAAATGAAACATGTGAATATTAATTAGTTCTTTACCTCATGCCATAGTAGTTCAAATAGAAGCTGATTAAATGCAAATCCATGAAATCAAAACTATTTTTGCATAAAATCCTGATACAAACTAAGTTCTAACACAACTAAAATACATCTTTTTTTCTTTTGTATATATTAAAAGGAAATTGACCAGTGGCTACTTTTATTTGCTTTTGTAACATCAAAATACAGGATCTCAAAATTTCATACCTAATTTAGAACAAAGACAAAATGTTCCAAAACATTTCTTTCCAATTAGCTATTATGTAAATTGTAAAGTTTAACTTAATTTGGATTTCAACTCATAAAATGTTTAGTTCTTATTACGTTTTAACTTGGAAAGTACGACTTAGGCATGAAAGGACAAGAAATATGAAACTACAACTTGTATATGATTGTTTTGGGTGTGCAGACTGCTACTTCCTGTTAAGAGACATTAATAATGATTATATAAGTATTTTTTACATGGGCTAGGCCAATGATATTAACCAATACTTCATTTCCACTTCCTCTTAGGCTTAAAATTCATTCTTAGTATTTAGTAAATGACTGTAATTTGGGCCTACAATCAAGATAATTTTAGGAAGAGCAGGAAAAGTAATAAGAAAGCAAGGAAGAGTACAATAGTCTGAATGTTTGTGTTTCCCCCACCCCAAATTCATATATTAAAATTCCAATCCCCAAAGTGGTAGCATTAGCAGGAAGGGTCTTTGGAAGGTGATTAGGTGATAAAGATAAAGTCATCATGAATGGGATTGGTCTCCTTATAACCGACACCTCAGAAAGCTCCCTTGTGCCTTCTTCCACATGAGAGCATAGCAAGAAGGTAATAGTCTACAACTTGGAAGAATGCTCTCACCAGATATAAAACTTACCAGCAACTTGATCTAGGATTTTCCAGTCTCTAGAACTGTGAGAAATAAATTTTTGTTGTTTACAAGCTCCTCATTCTATGCTATTTTTGTTATAACAGCCTAGTGGACTAAAACAGAGAGGTAGCTAGAGAGGGTACATATATATAAAGAGAAGGTGACCTTCTTGTTTAGATATGGAGTTAATATTCAGTTAATATTTTATTTTTATTTTTATAAAGATTTTATTTATTTATTTGACAAAGAAAGAGATCACAAGTAGGCAGAGAAGCAGGCAGAGAGAGGGGGAAGCAGGCTTCCTGCTGAGCAGAGAGCCCGATTCAGGGCTGGATCCCAAGATCCTGAGATCATGACCTGAGCCGAAAGCAGAGGCTTTAACCCACTGAACCACCCAGGTGCCCTTCAGTTAATATTTTAGGAGAGAGAGCACCATTCATCCAACCAATGTTTTTAGTCTTTACTATTTTGAATTCTTCTTTTTCCTATACTTTATTTGTATCATTAAGACAAGAAAGTGGTTGAAGATAATCTAAGTACTCATCAAATTTGAGCAAAAGCTGCAGAGAAAAAAAGTGATTTGATAATTGATGTATGACATTAATTTTAATGAAAAACAACACTGGGCAACATAATGATGCTACATGACAAGGATAAAGACAGGAACCAATGAAGATGGGATTGAAGGGAAAATGGCTCATTAAAGCTCACTTTACTCCCCAATTTAAGTTATGATCAAATCAAGAAATAAAGAATCAAAGACAAAATGACTGTGCTACTGAAATTATTTGTACCATAATTCTTCAGGTATTTTTAAACCAAAAAAAAAGAGAGAGAGACAGAGAATATTAAGAAGCCTCACATGCTATTAAATCTGTAATTTTTCTTAATTTAAAATATATATTGAGTTCAAATTAAAACTACAAAAATATATAATTACTTTGAATAATCATATTCACAGTGAGTTTTTCATATACTGTGTTAAGAAAGCATATGAAATACCCAGCAACTATTTGTCAGAGATAAATTGTGGACTGTATATGATTTTTCAACAACTGACTATAATTAATGGGTTGCAGTCCTACAGATATGAAATTATGAGCAAGGCAACATAAAGGATTTCTTTTATTGAGTAATCATAATTTTCTGTGGCCTCTTTCCAACACTATTAGCATGTGAACAAGATATTTTCTGTTGAATTAAACTAACAAAGGGGATGATTGAGCCCTTAAACTCCAAGGATTATCCTTGGAAGTTGTTACATACTGCTTCAAAGATACCTAATAATTCAGTAGAAGTGGCATAATTTTCCTCCCTAGTTTGGAAATTGGCTTTTTAAAAAATTTCTACCATCAGCCCATATATATATAATAAAAAATAATAGATTCAAAACTTGTTTTTATTTTTACACTAATACCATTGTATTATTTTACAACATATGATTTTTGAGATCTAGAATGGATTTCATAGCATTAGTATATTTTATATTATCTTTCTGAAAAAAGTACCATTCACCCAAATCTTACTCAAATGAAATGCAAAGTGGAAATGGTATTTTTAAATAGTTTAACATGCGGATTCCCTCTATGGAGAAGACATTTCATTGACCAAAAATGTAATTTTGAAAAAAATCAGATAATTAAATCTTAATATTGAAAATTTTACTTGTATTTTCCAGACTGTAAACTCTTATGTTTTGTTGGCATCAATTTGAAACTATTGGGTATAGTGCTAATTTCCTTTTCTGACAAGCATTTTCTTGTTTATCATAAAAAACAAAAGACATTAACACTATAGTTAATTGGGGGTAGTCATGTGATAGAAAATGCAAATCATTTAGAAGCATTAAGCTTTGTCAGCTGGAGCCCTAATTCTCCTCCATTAAGATTAGATAAAGTGCTCTCAAGACAATAAACTGATTATGACAACCTAACAGTACAAGTAAATTTATTAGATGAATCGTTTGGGAAATTAAACAATAAAAACAGGGGTAATATAAAGTTCCAAAACACTGAACAAAGAATATACAAGTTAGGAGTGGGGGCAGTTCAAGATAGTGGTATAGGAAGACTCTGAACTCACCTCCTCCCATGGACACACCAAAAGTATAGCTACATATAGAACAATTCCTCTAAAAAAGACCTGAATGATTCTCTCTAAAACTAGTTGCATAGCTTCGCCACAAAAAAGGATAAGAAAGGTCACATTGAGAAAAGTAGGAGAGGCAGAGCTATGATCTTGCTCAAAACCCACCCTTTGGGCAGCAACCCATAAGTAGGAAGAATCTCACAATAACAAGTGTATCCCTGAGAAATGAGAGGTTCAAGCCCCACATCAGGCACCCTAGTTCTTGGGACCTGCACCAGAGGGACTAGCCCTCAAATGTCTAGATTTGAAAACCAATGGGGCCTATGTTCAGGAGATGCAAAGGAAACCAAGACTCTGCTCTTAAAGGGCTCACATACAGACTCACTCACTCTGGGATCCAGTGTAAAAGGAGCAGGTTGAAAAGTACCTACACTGTATGTGAAAAAGATTCTTTAGCTAATATTAGAGCATCTGCCAGAAAGGCAGGGTCCATTGGAAATTTTGTCCAGGGATAGTTGTGCTGGAGGGTGCCATTTTTGCACTAGTTCTCTCTACCTTGCTAGCACTCTTTGCTCTGCCCCTGTGCTCTTCTGCATCCTTGACCCACCAAACCTGGCAGGTGGGCTTTTCCTGATATGGGGCCCCAACAAAACTGGTGGGTACACACAGTCCACATAGGAAATGCCTTTTGAACACCTGGATTTGTGGACCAGGAGTCTGCATTTCTGGACCTCAAGGACTGAAACAACTGAGAGACAGGTTTTGGTAGGCTATCATCCCTGGGGTACCATATAGACAACACACTGAAACACACCCCAGTCTTCTTGTGACCACCCCTTTAAGGTTGTTTTACATAATATATAGAAACAAAACAGAGTCAACCAAAAATAAGGAAACATAAGAATATGTTCCAAATGAAAGAATAAGATAAAACCCCAGTGAGGGGAATGTGGGGACCAAAATTATGAACCCAGAGATAAATGATTTACCTGATAAAGACTTCAAAATAATGGTCATAAAGTTGCTCACCAATCTTTGGAGAAGAATGGATGAACACAAAGAGAACTTCAACAAAGAGATAGAAAACAGAAATTTCCAGATCCAGAAAGCCTAGAGAGTTCCAAATAAGATGAACCCAAAGATATCTACAGCAAGATGCATTATAATTACAGTGTCAAATGTTAAAGATAAAGAATCTTAAAAGTGGCAAACAACAACAACAACAAACTCTACTTGCTATCAACAAGGGAACTCCCACAAGATTATTAGCAGATTTTTCAGCAGAAACTTTTCAGGTGAGAGAGAATGGCATGATATATTCAAACTGCTGAAAGCAAAAAATTTCCAACCGAGAATAGTCTACCTGTCAAAGTTATTATTCAGAATTGAAGGCAAGATAAAAAGTTCCCCAGATAAGCAAAAGCTAAAAAAGCTCACCAGCCACCACTAAACTAGTCTTATAAGAAATATTAAAGCTACTTTTTTAAGATGAAAAGAAAGGGTACTAATTAGTAACAAGGAAACATATGCAAAAGCAAAAATCTTGCTGGCAAAAGAAAATATATAGAAGGATAATGGACTAGGTGCTTATAAAGCTAGCATGGAAGTTTACAGACAAAGTAACAAAAATAACTGTAACTACAACAATTAGTTAAGGGATACACAAAATAAAAGTATGTAAAAATATGACATCTAGAGGCACCTGGGTGGTTCAGTAGGTTGAACATCTATCTTTGGCTCATGTCATGATCCCAGGATTCTGGGATCAAGCCCCACATTGGGCTCCCTACTCAGCAGGAAATCTGCTTCTCTCTCTGCCTTCTGCCTTTCCTCCTTGCTCATGCTCTCAATCTCTCTCTCTCTCTCTCTCTAATAAATAAATAAAATCTTTAAAAAATTGTGACATCAACAGCATAAAATGTGGGGGGGAGTAAAAATGTAGGTTTTAGAATACGTTCAAATTTAACTTTCAATCAACTTAAAATAGACTGATGCATATATATGTATATATGTATGCATGTTTGTATGTATTTACATATATATGCTCTATGCATGTATAGGCTGAAATATGTAAGCCTCATGGTAACAACAAAGCAAAAACTTATACTAGATATTCAAAAGAAAATGGGAATGGAATCTAAACAAAGCACTAAAAAAAAGACATCAAACAACAAGAGAGCAAGAGAAAAAGGAACAGAGGAGCCAGAAAACAATTAACAACATGGGGATAAGTACATAGCTACCTATAATTACTTTAAATGTAAATGGATTAACTCTCCAATCAAAAGACAGAGAAAGACTAAATGGGGAGGAGGGAAGCCTATCTATACTGTGTCTACAAGACTCACCCTAGATGTAAAGACACACAGACAGAAAGTGAAGGGATAGAAAAAGATGTTTCATGCAAATGGAAACCAAGAGAAAGCTGGTATAATTAAGCTTATAGTAGATGAAACAGACTTTAAAAACTGAGTGTAATAAAAGACAAAGATGGGCATTCCATAATCATAAAGGAGTCAATCCAGCAAGAAGATATGACATTTCCAAATATGTATGCATTCAACATAGAGGCACCTAAATATATAAAGTGAATATTAACAGATCTAAAGGGAGAAATCAACAACAATATAACAATAGTAAGGGACTTTAATACCCACTTATATCAATGGATCATCTGGACAGAAAATCAGTAGAACATTGGCTTTAAATGACATATTAAACCTAATGGATTTAATATATATATATATATACACACACATACATACACACACACACACACACACACACACACAGAACATTCCATTCAATAGTAAGTGCACATGATACATTCTTCAGGATAGATCACAGATTAGGATACAAAACAAGTCCCCAATAAATTTTAAGAAGACTAAAAGCATATCAAGCATCTTTTCAAAACACAATAGCACAAAACTGGAAATCACTTTCTTACACCATACACAAAAATAAATTTAAAATAGATGAAGGACTTAAATATTAGACAGGAAACCATCAAAATCCTAGAGGAGAACACGGGCAGCAACCTCTTTGACCTCAGCTGTAGCAACTTCTTTTTTACTAGACACATCTCTGGAGGCAAGGGAAACAAAAGCAAAAAAATGCACTATTAGGACTTCAAGATAAAAGCTTCGGCACAAGGGTGCCTGGGTGGCTCAGTTGGTTGAGCTGCTGCCTTCGGCTCAGGTCATGATCTCAGAGTCCTGAGATCGAGCCCCACATTGGGCTCTCTGCTCGGCATGGAGCCTGCTTCCTCCTCTCTCTCTGCCTGCCTCTCTGCCTACTTGTGATCTGTCTCTCTGTATCAAATGAATAAATAAAATCTTTAAAAAAAAAAAAAAAAGCTTCGGCACAGCAAAGGTAACAATCACTAAAACTAAAAGGAAACCTCTGGAATGGGAGAAGGTATTTAGAAATGACGTATTAGATAAAGGGCTAGTATCCAAAATAAATAAAGACCTTACCAAACTTAACACCCCAAAAATAATAATCCAGTTCAGAAATGGGCAGAAGACAGAACAGACATTTCTCTAAAGAAAAAATACAAATGGGTAACAGACACATGAAAAAATGCTCAACATCACTCATCATCAGGGAAATACAAATCAAAACCACAATGTGATGTCACCTCACACGAGTATGAATGGCTAAAATTAACAATTTAGGAAACAACAAATGTTGGCAAGAATGGGGAGAAAAGGGAATCCTCTTACACTGTTGGTGGGAATGCGAACTGGTACAGCCACTCTGGAAAAGAGTATGGAGGTTCCTCAAAAAGTGAAAAATAGAACTACCCTATGACCCAATTAATGCACTACTAGGTATTTACTCAAAGGATACAAAATTGAAAAGAAGGGAAGTTACAATTGATACCAGAGAAATACAAGGGATCATAAGAGATTATATGAACAATTATATGCAAACAAATTGGATAGCCTAGAAGAAATTAATAAAATCCTAGAGGAATATATTCTTCTGAGACCAAATCATGATAAAATGAAAAATTTGAATAGATGCAAGAAGATTGAATCAGTAATCAAAAACCACCCAACAAATAAAAGTTCAGGACCAGACAGCTTCACTGGTGAATTCTACCAAATTTTCAATGAAAATTTATAGCTTTCCTTCTCAAACTCCTCCAAAATATTGAAGAAAAGGTAATACTTCCAAACTCAATTTACATGGATGGCATTACACTAATTCTAATACCAGAAAAATAAACCAAAAACAAACAGCCAAATAAATAAGAAAATTATAGGCCAATATCCCTGATGAACACAGATATAAAAATGCTCACAAAATATTAACAAACCAAATTTAATAATACATTTTAAAAGATCATATATCATGATCAACTAGGATTTATTCCAGGGATGCAAAGATTGTTTAGCATCTGCAAATCAATCACTGTGATACACCACATTAACAAAACAAAAGCTAAAAATCATTTAATCATCTCAATAGCAAAATCATTTTCCCAAATTCGACATCCATTTTTGATAAAAACTCTCAATAAAACTGGAATGTATCCCAACATAATAAAGGCCATATATGGCAAGCCCATAGCTAATATTACACTCAAAGATCAAGAATAAGACCACCATCAGGATGACCACTCTCACATCTTTTATTCAACATTATTGGTACTCCTCGTCAGAGCCATTAGGTAAGAAAAATAAATAAAAAGCAATCCAATTGGAAAGGAAGAAGCAAAACTGTCAATAATTGCTGATGACATGATTCTTTGTACAGAAAACCCCAAGGACTCCACCAGAATCTGTTAGAACTAATAAGCAAATTTAGTAAAATTGCAGGATACAAAAATCAATACTAACAAAGCTGTTGTGTTTTTATATACTAACAACAAACTAAAAAAGAGAAATTAAAAAAATAATCCCCTTTACAGTTGCATCCAAAAAAATAAAATACTTTGGAATAAATTTCACCGAGTAAAGGACCTGTATACTGAAAACTATATGAAAAAAACTGAAGAGTATACAAATAAATGGAAAGATATTTCAAGCTCATGGATTAAAATAATTAAAATTGTTAAAATGTCTACATTACCCAAAGCAAGCTAGAGATGTCTACCAAAATCTCAATGGTTGGGGCACCTGGGTGGCTCAGTCAGTTGAGTGTTCACCTCTTGATTTTGACTCAGGTCATGATCTCAGGGTCCGGGAATGGAGCCCTACTTTAGGTTCCATGCTGAGGTGGATTGAGGATTCTCTCCCTCTGTCCCACCCCTACTTGTGTGTGCTCTCTTGCTCTCTCTATCAAATAAATGAATAAATAAACCTTTAAAAAGAAATATTAATGCCACTTTTCACAGAAATAGACAAAACAATTTAAAAATTGTATGGAACCACAAAAATCCCAAATACCCAAAGCAATCTTCAGAAAGAACGAAGCTTGAGGCATTATGTTCCTGATTTGAAACCATATTAGAAATCTATAGTTTTTAAAATAATAACAATTAATAAAAAGTTAATCCAGTTGGAGTAGCATTACTAGTTTTAATTTCCTTTGTGACATGAAATAGAAAGTGCCCATTAGACATACCTAATGCTACTGGGTTGGGCTACCAAATCAGTGCTGCTAGTAATCTCATTTTAAAGGATCTCATTTTAAAAGATACTCAACATCACTCATCATCAGGGAAATGCAAATCAAAACTACAGTGAGATATCACCTCACATCTGTCAAAATGGTTAAAATCAAAAACACAAGAAACAAGTGTTGATGAGGATATGGAAAAAAAAGAAAGCCTCTTGCACTCTTGGTAGAAATGCAAACTTCTGCAGCCACATCATGGAGTTTCCTTAAAAAGTTAAAAATAGAACTACCTTATTATCCAGTAATTGCACTACTATTTACCCCCAAAATACAAAAACACAAATTCAAAGGGATACATGCATCCCTATGTTTATAGCAGCATTATTTATAATTATAGAAGCAGCCCATGTCCACTGATAAATAGATTAAGAAGTGGTATATATATATACAATGGAATATTATTCAGCCATAAAAAGATTGAAATCTTGCCATTTGTGACAACAAGGATGCATCTAGAAAGTATAATGCTAAGCAAAATAATTCTGTCGGAGAAAGACAAATGCCATATGATTTTTCTCATATACAGAATTTATGAAACAAGTGAGCACAGTAAAGAAAAAGTGACAGGCAAACCAAGAAATAGACTTTTTCCTATAGAGAAGAAACTGATGGTTACCAGAGAGGAAGTGGGTAGGGGATGAGTGAAATAGATGATGGGGATTAAGGAGGGTACTTGTCATGGTGAGCACCAGGTGTTGTATGGAAATGCTGAATCACTACTCTGTACACTTAAAACTAATATAACACTGTATGTTAACCAACGGAAATTAAAATAAACACTTAAAATTAAAAAAATTAAAAATCCTGATAATTAGGGTATGTAGTATTTATAAATGTAGACTGCACAATTAAAAATAAGGATAAAGCTCAATTACACAAAAATGGATTGAACAACTTTAATAAGGAAAACTAGAGAAATAAAAGGTAAGTAATTTGTAAATTATAATTTAATGGTATTGAAGTAATAAAAATACTCTAAGAATACATATATTCAATACTTTCATAAACATCATGTTATAAAAAACTTTTAATAACATAATAATGAGATTATGTTAGTTTTATTCAGAGAAAGAGAACACCACTGAGAGATACAGTAGCAAAAAACCAATATTGACTTTAAACAATAATAATTAATGTTAATCTCAATAAGAAACTAACACTTTTCTTTGACTTTGGGCAAAACCTTAGTGTCTGTGTTGAGATTTCCACAGGTAAAATGCAGATAATAATAATATCGCAGAGGGGTACTCTGAAGCTTAATTAATTTATCCAGAGTGCTATGGACATGAGAAAATGTACATGTAGTCTGGGCATTTAATCATTATTACTCCTCCAGGACTTTTCTTTTGATATTGCCTGAGGAAGCTAGATGGAAGACTGCCAAGTTACTGAACACCCAGAAGGAGCTAGAATACCTTGTACTGAACAGTAAAACAAATGAATTAAAAGCTAGCCCTTTGGAAAAAACCTCAAGGAAATGAAAAAGTTAACCACTTGGGGATGGCAGAGGGGATCAAATAAATTAACATTATAATTTACCGTTAAAAAAAAAAGAAAAGAAATCATGTATGTATGTGAGCTAAAGTTCCTGAAAGAGTAGAAGGAGGGAGGAAAAGAGGAGATAGAGATGTTGAGGGAGGGGGGGAGAAGAGATAAATTTACATATGTACATACACATACTATAGATATCTACATACATTTATAAATATGGATATTTTAGATGAAGAAAGAAAAGCAAGAGGGAGTGAGCAGGAAGATGGAGTAGGTATGGGATAATGCCATTGTTAAATACTAGTAAATTGGAAAAATATAATTCAGAAGTTTATGAAATTTTGAAGTATTTAGAGAGCTATTATAACTCTTCAAAATTAAAAAAAAAATTTCTGCAATAGCGATAAGATTGATATTCCTAAGTCAAATGATTTAGTGAGTTATTTGACTCAGAAATGATAGAACATTAGTTCTCCTAGTCAGGACTGAATTCACAAGGACTTTGTGAGGACTTACTAAAAATATTTCCATGTAAAACACTCAGGAAGGATGTTTAGCAGATAGGAAGTGCTCTTGGTACATTTTAGGAATTATCATTATTCAAATTATAATGAATGCAAATACTGAAGTTGCACTGATTTCTTGCTATGTTACTTTTTTCTCTTTCATATCAAATATTTTACATTTAAATTATTAACAGTAAATGCCTGATACTTAAAGAGCAATCCCAAATCATGGTTTGAGTGATACTGGATTTTTCTAAGTCATTTTAAAACTTGTAACATATTTTCCCTATGGAATCAGTATTACATATGAATGTTGTTTGTGGTAGACAAAGTAGTTAGCTATTTTAAAATAAGAGTAGCAGAAAATAAGTCATTCATTGGATATTTGTGGAACAATTACTTTACATCCATCTTTTGTGAGATAATATACCAGGAATAAAGAAAAATGGAAGTTGGTCTAAAGCAGTTTACCATCTAGTGAAGAGAAACATATAAACATTTAAACATATAAATACGTGAATAAATTGCAACTGATAAATGCTACACAAGAACAAATGCCAAGTGATGTGATATGAGATTTCTGAGGATATAATTACATTTGCAATGACAATGCATAAGGGAGAATAAATATTTAATAAAATACTTCCTTGTACATACTCATTCCTCTGTACTTTTTACAGCTTCTCAAGCAAAAGGCTGGACAGTGAAAGGTCCCTGAATTTATAAAAATGAAAGAAAGTAAAAGGAAAAGCTTGCTAGACAGTTCTTCTCTTCGTGTCTTGTTTTGAAAATCCCTCTGGTGGTGGAAGAGAAGATACGTGAATTAAAAAAAAAAAATGTTTTCTGGAATAAAAGTATCCAACTCTGAAAGAAATACTTGAGTGAAAAAAAATTTCTACCCAAACCTCCCAGTTATTCTACTAATCTAGCTTGTCCTATATGCAATTAAATATGAGCTAAAATTTATTAGATAATGGTTATTTAAGGACTGTTGAGAATTTAAACAAACATAAAGAAAATCCTAGGAAAGTTAGTAGTGGAGAGAAGATTAGTGCATGTTTGTCCTTTGCCCAAAACAACCCAGCAAGCAAACAACCCAAGGATATTAAATCTCAATGGGAAGTCCCAGTCTCGCCAATGATGAAAACAAGGTTTTGTATCAGAGGTTTTCATAGAAGTTCTCACTGAAAATATTCTATATTCATATCTCAGATAGCCATTTCTTACCTTTATTTGACAAATGTTTATGATTTTACATTAAAGCATTGTGTTCTAGACTGAAGATGAAGATAAAGAATTCTTGCAGACAACCAGCTTATATGGTCCAGATGGAGGAGAAAACACAAAAATCGATACTTGCTGAAACTTGCATGTTGCTCAAAGGTGATCCTAATATGAGGTCAACTCTCTCTTTGAATGGGTCTATTGGGTCAAAGTCATTTTAGGAAAATGAATGTTTCAGGCACAGCCATGTTAATACTGATGACTGTCACACCCTCACTTACAGAAAAATCTGCCAAGAACAACATCACGTGTTTTATTATTTTTATTGATGTATCATCCATTTCCGACTCTTTGGATAGGAATTAGTTACAGACTGGTTTACAATAAATTCGCATCAATGCACTATCAAAATCAAAAAAAATTTTTTAATTACATACCTCAAGAATCAAGGTAAGCAGGAAACAAAACTATATCTCAATTTTCAGTTTTGTGAAGAGAGACTGTGTTCCAGTCCTTTTCGGTTTAAATTATAATTTAGTAGCTTACTTCATGTTTGGATGCCCAGCAGCTAGCACAATATTGGGCATAGAAGTATACAATATATGTAGAATAAATGAATAAATGTTCTCATTGCTTTTGGACAAGTTAAATATCAGTCTTCTTGTCACTGATGGATTTCCCCAAGGCTCTCAACATTCTCCCCCACCCCCACCCTCACCCCCATATTTCTAAAAATACTTTTTATACTACTAACAGAAAGCTTTCTTCATAAACACCTTTGTTAGATCTTGGCATCTCTTAGTTAAAAACTCCTTCTCATGTTATCTAGGTCTACTCACACTCTGACCTGCCTCCCTTAACAGGGCTGCAGCCTAGATTCCTAGCATTCTTATCACATGCACTTGCCCACAGCCTCCCGAATACCACATCTCACCCTGCACTTTCATGCCTCCCCTGAACTCCTCTCAGCCTATGGTACCATTTCTCCATTTCTCTGCTTAATAATTGTGCTCATGATTCAAGATTTGAGTAGCCTATGAACTATGTGAAGGTTTTCTAGAAGAATAAATCCTTTTTAGTGTTCTTTTATGTTTTTCTCTTTACTGTTCTATACAGTTTTGATTAACTCTATAATACTGTATCTCCCCTGCTGGGCTGTGAAATAGAAACTATGCTGTCTTTCATTTTGTACTTGTAGGGTAGTGCTAGGCTATAGTAAACTCTGTTGAATAAATAGGCGAAGGAAGGAAGGAAGGAAGGAAGGAAGGAAGGAAGGAAGGGAGGAAGGAAGGAAGGAAGGAAGGAATATATTTTTTGTTAGTGAAGAATAGGAGGAAATCCTTGGACCCATGCTAGCACCTGGTTCCCTGATAGAAATGAGAGCTTCTTCTTCTTCCTCTTCTTCCTCTTCTCCCTCTTCTTCCCCTTCCTCCTCCTTCTTTTCTTCTCTTTAACCTAATAAGCTCACAGAAATAACTGAATCAACTTTGTCAAATTTTATAACTTTCAAATTTGAATTGTTTTCTCTTTAGAATTTTTTTAAGCCATTCAATATTGTTAACATTTACCTCTTGTGCTTACTTTTAGCAGCGAGAGAAGACTTGAGGTTAGGCAAAAATAATTAGATAAGCAATTGGGTGGTTTTCTGTATCCAGCAAAAATTGCTTGAAGGGAAGGAGTGTGTAAATGTGAATACGAGAAAACATTGTATATAAAAGAGCACGTTATTTCTGGAAACTTCTGAAAACTTGCAGGATACCAAATTTAGCAATAGGTAGGGAAGCAAGCATTTAATTAGCACCATTTACAGCAAACTCCCTCTCTGGACAATTTTTGGAATACGTAACTAGAGATTTATCTCTTTAATATAAGACTTCAGTCTTTTGTTAAAAATGCTAAAACTGAAAAAAGAAAAGCTAAGACTCTCCACTGAGGTAATATTTTGACCAGTTACTGATGTTTGACACTTTAAAGTGATCAATAGCTACATACAGGCAGGTTTTCCTGAAAAGTGAAGGATAGAGCTTGGCACAGAAGGTTTAAAGGGAAGAGAACTAGGAGAGATTACAAGTCCTGCCTTGCCCCAGACAGTTTCAGTTTATCCCTATTGTGCCACTGTCATTATTAATAGTATTTTATATCATTCTCAGAAGTGTCCTACTTTGAACAATATATTACCTTGTTCCCTAAACAATGAGAAAAGAGAAAAATGTGAGTGATGAGATACATAATAAAGCTGCTGGATATGCTAAAACCAAACACAGACATCATAATGACTGATCCTGATTCCTTATGACTAATACCTACAATTCTAAAGGAAGCTTTACCTGCATATCTCATTTACACATTTCAGTAATATGGTGACAATGAAGAAGCACCTTTTCTTGACCTTTCTAAGTAATGAGTTTATGAATCCATTACTGTGGCTTACGTGTTCCCCCATTAAGATCTCTATTGCAAATTAAAACACTTAGTGTCTGAAGTAGATTATTTATTAATGTAAATCATTGTCTACACTCATCTCCTATTCTTAGAACTATGATTGCATTCTGATGATAGTTTGATTGATAGCTAGATGAAAAATAGTCTTGATCAGTAATGAACGTATAATCGTGTGGTGATATAACCTTGATTTACAGATTGTAGTGTATTCCTGTAAATGAAAGTAGGAGACTAGGAGGATTAGCCCAGGGATCCACAAGTGTGCTTATCTATCAGCCTGGCAATTTTGAGGTAGAAAGTGGACTAATATTTAAAATGACTAACCATCCATTTTATAAATTTGAAGTTTGCATCTCAAAGATTGATTAAATAATCCTTTAAAAGTGATGGAATATCAAAAGATGCAGTTCTTTTATCTAATTATTCGGGGAAGTCCTTGATATATAAGTGTTAAGTGCTCAGTAACAATCTGAACACATAATAAATAATATCGTAACATGAAATTATTCACTAATGAAATGACCACTTATATAATTAATATTATGCAAAAATCCCAGTACATTTAATGCAAGCACGTAATTCCTTTAGGGCAAACATTATGAAAATAAATTTTGCAAATCTTGCAAAACAATGATGACATGCTAGATACTCTAGAAGAGAAATATTTGAATTAGAAAGATTTGAGAGGCCTTAAGAAAAAGTGGAGAAACCATTGACTATATTTCTCAACATGTCTCATTATGATCATGTTCTGTAAGTCGAGTATAAAATGAAGGAGAGGGATGCCTGGGTGGCTCAGTTGGTTAAGCAGCTGCCTTCGGCTCGGGTCATGATCCCAGGGTCCTGCGATAGAGTCCCACATTGGGCTCCTTGCTCAGCAGAGAGCCTGCTTCTCCCTCTGCCTCTGCCTGCCACTCTTCCTGCTTGTGCTCTCTCTCTCTCTCTCTGACAAATAAATAAACAAAATCTTTAAAAATAAAATAAAATAAAATAAAATGAAGGATAATGCACTGCGCTTAGTATTATTTTGAAAGATGGCCAAAAGAACAAGTCAGAGTTTGACTAATTCTTTGTGTATTTTAAGAATTATTATACCATTGAAATTAAGCTTAAATTTTAACTCAAAAGGAATGCCATTTAATAATTTCAATTTATTTTCAAGATAAAGACTTGTGTAATTCTTTTCATTCACAATATAGTGCAGAATTCTCAACAGCTTTTAGGAGATTCATCCTAAGTGGATTTTTTTCCAAAAAAATTATCTTCAAATATGAAAACTTCCTGTCATTTCCTAATTCACTCACTGAGTATACTGTAAACTGAATGTCCATCTAGAAACAGTTCTGTACAAGTTTGCAAATAGTCCAATTAAAAAAGTTATAAAAGTTCACCTAAACGAACCCAAGTCTAATACAAGTAGTACATGTTAAAAACATTCTGTGTAAAGATAATTTAACTTAGAAATTCTTTTTTTAATCATGAATGTTAAGGAAGTAAAGAGTTTGAAATGGAAAAGCTACTGTTCTTAAAATTCTATATTTATTTAAATATTTAAATACTTCCAATATTTATAATTAATTCTTATGTAGTCTCATCTTTTCTATATAAATTTCTACACAATTTTTTATCCATCCATAATGCTTCTTTCTCTGTAGTGTTTGCCATGAAAACTGCAGTTGACTTCAAATATACATTTTCCTACATCACATTATAGTCTCTTATGAGTATACAAATACTTATTAAGGCCATAAACCTGGAGAACACTGCATTCTCCATTTTGCTTAGTCCACAAGTCATATCTCCCAGTAATTCCTTAATTCCTACACCTTGAAAGACTCATAGATCTTCAGAAATAATCCTTTTTTTAAAGATTTTATTTATTATTTGACAGAGAGAGATAGATCACAAACAGGCAGAGAGGCAGGCAGAGAGAGAGGAGGAAGCAGGTTCCCTGCTGAGCAGAGAGCCCAATGTGGGGCTCCATCCCAGGACCCTGAGATCACGACCTGAGCTGAAGGCAGAGGTTTTAACCCACTGAGCCACTCAGGTACCCCTTCAGAAATAATCTTGATACAATGGGGAAAGAATTCAATTTTGTATTTTGTGACTAATTCCACTAAACTCTGTGTGACCTTAAAAAAGTCCCATATCCTCTTTGAATATCAATTTCCCAAATGTAGTAGGGAGGCTCAAAGTGGTTATTTATTTTTAGCAGTAAGAATCTATGTATACCACCTGTTACATCACATTCCACCAAGGGGAAAAAAATAAAGAAGAAAATCCCGTCACAGACAATCTATATATTGTAAGATAATACACATGGGTTTTTTTCTCTTAAAATATATTTCTTTTGGATGTCTGAATATTAAATGTTAACCATCTAATTTTTAAATGTGTTTTTATACTTTCTATCCCAATTTATAATATCTTCTGTAATATGGATGCCATACATATTATCACCAAACTCTCACATGATTACATATTATAGGGAAATGGGACACCCCAAGAGCCTAATTAGAAGAAATGCAATCTCATTCTCATTTGACATTCTTGCTAACGCTGATATCAATGACGACGGAGAATTACTTGGAAGAAATTTACATTGTGAAAAGTGTGGTAAAAGTGTATATTTCCAAAATCTTTGTACACACATATCAGGATTTTAAAAAATTCGAGTCTTGGAAGGTTTGGCACTACTTGCTTTTCGTATAGAATTATGAACAAAAATTAAGAGACAATATGCACTGACAAGCATATCTCGTCCCATCCTGTTTCCATTTTTAAAAAATATTTCATTTATTTATTTGAGAGTAAGAGAGCATGAGCCGAGGGAGGGGCAGAGGGAGAGGGAGAAGCAGACTGCTGAGCTGGGAGCCTGGACCCTGGGGTTCAGTCCCAGGACCCTGGGATCATGACTTGAGCTGAAGGCAGACACATACCCACTGAGCCACCCAGGCACCCCTCCTGTTTCCATTTGTAATATGTAATTTTCCTTGCTAACTTTTTTTTTTAAGATTTTATTTATTTATTTGAGACAGAGAGAGAGTGCAAGGGGTGGAGAGGGGGAGAGGGAAAGGGAGAAGCAGACTTCCTGCTGAGTGAGAGCCCAACATGGAGCTTTACTACAGGACCCCAAGATCATGATCTGAGCCAAAGGCAGATACTTAACCAAATGAGCCACCCAGGCACCACCTGGGGTGGCCAACCCTCCTTGCTAACTCTTAACCATGTTTTCATGAGGAACTAATAATGATGAAAAAATATTTCTTATTAAGGATATAAGGTTTTAATCTTTTCTACTTTGCTGTTTTCACTTAAACAGCATGGTCTGAAAATCATTTATCTGTTCTTATAGATCCTTCTTATTCTTTTTTATAGCTGAGCCTTTGAAGATTCAAAGGTAAGTGAAACATAGTTTCCTTAAGGAGACTAGTGAAGATTATACATATATAAACAACCAAAAAACCATACAAAAAGTGACATATTGAAGATATGAATTTTGTTATTTAAGCCCAAAGAAAGAATGGTTCACATACGTTCCTTAAGGAAGTCTGCTTGAGATTCACAAAGCTGGTGATGTTTGAAGTGGATAGGAAAGTAGGAATTAGCCAGGAAGAAAAGATTGTGGAAGAACATGTAGCAGTGAACAGCATATACAAAATGGCTAGACTAAATGTCCCTGAAGAGCAGGGTGTATGTTATCACATACATAGTGGCTATTCAAATCTGTTTGTTAAATTTAACTGAGTATAAGTAAGAATAGGTATAAGGATGTTGAATACTTCTGTATGTTTGGCCACAAGAAGCCTGGTGGGGAGAATAACAGGCATAAGTTTGGATAAATATATCTGGAAGAGTTTGAGAAAAGTTTCATCTTTCTTTTTTTGCAGTACAGATTTATGATGAGTTAAAGCCATTATAATAAATTAATTTCCCAGCAAGAAGTCAAGAATAAAAGGACAGAATTGTGGAGAATATATTTTAGAAATCAGAAGGAAAATGAGAAGCTAGTGAAAGGGATGAAGTGAGTACATATGAAGACTGAAAATCTTGTCTCAGAAACCAAAGGAAGAATATGTTACTAGTAAGGAATCATCAATGTTTCAAACTCCACAAGGGCTTCGAGCTAGAGAAAAACTTAAAAAAAAAATTTGGTACCATATCCCATGAAAAAATGCTCAACATCACTCATCATCAGGGAAATAGAAATCAGGGGTACTTGGGTGACTCAGTTTGTTAAGTGACTTTCTTCTGCTCAGATCATGATCCTGGAGTCCCAGGATCGAGTCCAGCATTGGGCTCCCTGCTCAGCAGGGTGTCAGCTTCTCCCTTTGACCCTCCCCCATCTCATGCTCTCTTTCTCAAATAAATAAATATTTTTTTTAAAAAGGGAAATATAAATCAAAACCACAATGAAATACCACCTCACACCAGTCAGACTGGCTAAAATTAACAAGTCAGGAAGCAACAAATGGTAAAGATGAAGAGAAAGGGGAAATCTCTTCCACTGTTGGTGGGAATGCAAGCTTGTACAGCCACTCTGGAAAACAGTATGGAGTTTCCTCAAAAGTTAAAGAGCTACCCTATGATTTTAACACCCCCCTCACCAAAATGGACAGATCATCTAAGCAAAAGATCAACAAAGAAATAAAGGCTCTAAATGACACACTGGATCAGATGGACATCACAGACATATTCAGAACATTCCATCCGAAAGCAACAGAATACAACTTCTTCTCTAGTGCACATGGAATATGCTCCAGAATAGATCACATCTTGGGACACAAATCAGGTCTCAACTGGTACCAAAAGATTGGGATCATCCCCTGCATATTTTCAGACCACGCCAAGAAACTAGAACTCAATCACAAGGGGAAAGTTGGAAAGAACGCAAATACATGGAGGCTAAAGAGCATCCTACTAAAGAATGAATGGGTTAACCAGGAAATTAAAGAAGAATTAAAAAAGTTCATGGAAACAAATGAAAATGAAAACACAACTGTTCAGAATCTCTGGGACACAGCAAAGGCAGTCCTGAGAGGAAAATATATAGCCATACAAGCCTTTCTCAAGAAACAAGAAAGATCTCAAATA
>CM052798.1:145901951-145961705 GCA_028533885.1 Nasua narica
AAATGTAGTGATCCGAAGGGTCACATGTACCCAAATGTTTATAGCAGCAATGTCCACAATAGCCAATCTGTGGAAAGAACCTAGAAGTTCATCAACAGATGAATGGAAGAAGAAGAAGTGGTATATATATACAATGGAATTCTATGCAGCCATCAAGAGAAACGAAATCTTGCCATTTGCAACGACGTGGATGGAACTAGAGGGTATTATGCTAAGCAAAATAAGCCAGTCAGAGAAAGACAATTATCACATGATCGCTCTGATATGAAGAATTTGAGAGGCAGAGCAGGGGGTTATGGGGGCATGGGGAAGAGAAATGAAACAAGATGGGATGGGGAAGGAGACAAACCATAAATGACTCCTAAACTCACGAAACAAACTAAGGGTTGCAGGGAGGTGGGGGGGTAGGGATACGGACATTGGGGAGGGTATGTGCTATGGCAAATGCTGTGAAATGTGTAAGCCTAATGATTCACAGACATGTACCCTGGGGTAAATAATACATTATATGTTAATAAAAAATTAAAAATAAAAAAAAAATGATTACCAAAAAAAAAAAAAAGAGCTATCCTATGATCCAGCAATTATACTACTGGGTATTTACCCCAAAGATACAAGTGTAGTGACCCAAAGGGGCACCTGCACCCCAATGTTTATAGCAGCAATATCCATGATAGCCAAACTATGGAGAGAGCCCAGATGTCTATTGACAGATGAATGGATAATGAAGGTGTGGTGTGTATACATATATATGTATACATATATATGTGTATACAAATACATACATATATATATATATATATATATATATATATATATATATGGGATATTACTCAGCCATCAAAAAAATCCATCTTGCTATTTGCAACAATGTAGATGGAACTAGAGGGTATTATGCTAAGTCAAAGAAGTCAATAAGAGAAAGAGAATTATCATATGATTTCACTCATATGTGGAATTTAAGAAACAAAACAGAGAAATATAGAGAAATGGAGGGAAAAATCAAACAAGATGTAATCAGAGCAGGAGACAAACCATAAGAGACTCTTAACCATAGGAAATAAGCTGAGTGTTGCTGGAAGGGAAGGGGCTGGGGGCATGGGTAACAGGGTGATGGGCATTAAGGATGGAATGTGATGTAATGAGCATTGGGTATTATATACGACTGATGAGTCACTGAACTCTACCTCTGAAACTAATGATACACTGTATGTTAATTAATGGAATTTAAATCATGTCATACTAAGAAGTCTTTGCAAGACCAAAGTAATGAAATTTCCTTCTAGGTTTTCCTTATGAACTTTATACTTTTATGTCTTTATTTAAGTATTTAATCCATTTTCAGTTGATTTGTGTGTATGATGCCAGACAAAGATCTATTTTCATTCTGTTGCATATGGATATCCAGTTTGCCCAACCCATTTATTGAAGACCCTGTCCTTTCCCCTTTGGTATGCTTGTTGGAAATCAGTTGATTACATAAATGTGGGTTTATTTCTGGACATTCTATTATGTTCTGTTGGTCTACATGTCTGTGTTTATGCTAGTACCATACTATTTTAAAAAGCAACAAAAGCAAAAATAGACAAGTAGGACAACATCAATCTAAGAAAAGCTTCTGTTCTGCAAAGGAAACAATCAACAGAGTGAAAAGCTAATTTATGGAATGTCAGAAATATTTCTCAAACAATATATCTGTTAAGGAATTAATATCCAAAAAATATAAGGACTTCTCCAAGTCAATAGCTAAAACCAAATCATTTGGATAAAAAAAAAATGGGCAAAGGACATTGAATAGACTTTTTTTTTTTCAAGAAAGACAAACAAATGGCCAACCAGCTATATGCAAAGATGCACAATATCACTAGTCATCAGGGAAATGTAAATCAAACCACAATAAACTATCAACTCCTATCTGTTGGAATTGTTACTATCAAAAGTAGATAAATAAAATGCAAGTGTTGGCAAGGATGTGGAAAAATTCCTGTACATTATCTGTAGGAATATAAAGTCATGCAGCTACTATGGGAAATAGTATGCAGGTTCTTTGAAACATTAAAAACAAATTACCATATAATCCAGCAATCCAACTTCTGGGTATTTCTCTAAAAAAAATCATAATCAGGACCTTGAAGAGACATATCCAACCCCACATTCATTGCAGTATTACTCACAATAGCTAAGATGTGAAAGTAAATCTAATTTCCATTGATGGATGAATGGATAAAAAAATGTGGTATTTACATACAATGGAATATTATCTAGCCATTAAAAGGAAATCCTGACATATGCAACATCCTGGATGGACTTTGAGAACATTTTGCTCAGTAGAATAAGCCAGCCACAGAAGAACAAATACTGCATGAGTCCACTTACATGCAAAATCTAAAAAAGTCAAGCTCGTAGAGACAGAAAAATAGAATGGTGGTTTCCTGGGCCAATGGAGGGAGGAAATAGTGAGTTGATGCCCAACAGACTTAACATTTCAGTTATGCAAGATGAATAAGTTCTAGAGATCTGCTGTACAACATCGTGCTTCCAGTTAATGATACTTCACTGTACACTAAAATTTTGGTTGAGAGTCGATCTCATGTTATCAGTTCACAATTAAAAAAAAAAGCATGAAAAATATAAGATTATCTGCGTAATTTAAGCAATTTAGGTAGAGTACAAAAAAGTTGATCCCAAACTGAAGTGGGTTAAGGAAGAAATAGAAATAAAATGAAAGAAGCCAGTGACAAACTTTAAACTTTAAAGACAAAGAGAAAACTTGGGAAGGGTAGTCCCAGAGGAAATGAAAAACAATGGCATCAACAGGCTTGACAAAAACAGAAAAGAAAAATTCCTCAGAGATAGGGAAGGAAAGACTTTTCAGGTGACATATGCTCCTGTTACCTGAGAGGTCTAGGTGTAAGACAGAGTGTGTTACCACCTAATTTTCCACCTCTACCCTCTCCGTGCCCACTTGCCACAACACCAACCAGATGTAGAACTGATTCAGAAGGGCTCAGGTTTCTGTTAAAAATCTTTTGAAATTATAAAATGTTGTACTATTAACACTTCCACATTGAAACTACTTCTGCAGAGGCTTATAATATAACATTTCTATTAATGCCTCCTTTTCCATTGTCAGCATAGTCCAAAAATCTTTTGATAGGCCATTCTTAATACAAATATGGTATATTCCAAAGAAATCTGTTAAGAAAATGAATGCTTAGGTCACTAGATTAGAGTTTAGTCCTTCTACTGGGTAGAAAGTTCTAAGACTCTTCTCTTCCCATGAGAATGCAGTCTGTACAATGTGTTGGAAGTACAGTTTGGATATTGTAGTTTAAGAAATGCGTATTTTTTCTTGCCTATCACTTAGTTGTGCTACACTTCAGAGATTTCATAGATTAAAAAGGCCATTTAAAAATTGGATTCTAAGGGCATCAAAAATTGGATTCTAAGCCACCTGAGGGTGGCTTAGTGGGTTAAAGCCTCTGCCTTCGGCTCAAGTCATGATCTCAGGGTCCTGAAATAGAGCCCCGCATTGGGCTGTCCGCTCAGCAGGGAGCCTGCTTCCTCCTCTCTCTCTGCCTACTTGTGATCTCTCTCTCTGTCAGATAAATAAATAAAATCTTTAAAAATAAAAAAAAATTAAAAATTAAAAAAAATTGGATTCTAAGGTGATTGATTTTACCATGTCCAAGTTCATGGGCTGGAAACATGATCCATGTTCTAGCCTTGAAGATTAAATTTATATATGTTTATATAAATATATATTTTTATATATATATATGCCTTCTATAGCTATACCTCATCATAAAGCAACATTAAGAGCAGCAACTAGTATTTTATTACCATTTTTTCTCTTTATAAATTATAGATGCAATAGCAAGAAAAGGAAGAAACAACTTACTAAGTTTGCACAATTTTCCTGTAGAAAATCTGAACAGCCTGGCCTGCTTAGCAAATGTGTAACTTATGTAATCACACTGGTCCCCATTCTCAGAAAAGCCTCACTTTTGGTTGCTACCTTGGAATTCTTAATTATTTTGAACAGGAAATCTAACATTTTCATTTTGCACTAAGACTTGAAAATTGTCCAACTGGTGCTGGTGGACATAAAGGCATATTTTGTACATATTCATAGGTGTGCATATGTGCACACACATACTTGTGAGTGGGTGTGTGCTTATGTGTAAATGTGGTTAAAATATAAAAATGATATTGAAAATCACAGGAAAATAAACCTTCATAAACAAAAGCAATTAAGCATGCAGAAGAAAATAGTTTAAAACATTTTTTTCATATTGTAAAGGAGACAGAAGAGTCATTAGAGCTTAAATTCTCACAGAAAATAAAATATAATGAACGTTAATTTTCAAAGGTGGAACAATAATTTCCAAGTGCAGATTTCTCAATGATTACTTTTAATTAATAGAGAGAACATATCAGTATAACGAACAAGCATTTTAATCTCTAAATAAAGCTGTATATTGAGTCAGCATTCAATAAAGAAACAATGTAATAACATCTCAATCACTAGGATTACTGTTTCTTTGTGATTGTGTATATTTAAAGAAAATCTTCAGAGAAGCCATTTGGCAATACTAGAACACATATTTTAATTTTGAGTGAATATTTAGCAAAATTTCAGTGACATCTCTCTTGTATACAATTTTAAATCAGTTTGATACATTCAGTGAATATAGCTAAATCATTATTTTTGTAAGTAGCAATACCATAAACTAATAAATCTGGACTTATTCCCATGAATTGACATTTAAAAGGCACAAGCTTTTAGGATGTCTATAGTAACTAAAGTGAGAAATTGGGGTGCCATAATGGCTCAGTTGGTTAAGCATCTGACTCTTGATTTCAGCTCATGTCCTAATCTAAGGGTTGTGGAATTGAGCCCCACACTGGGCTCTGCACACAGCCTGGAGTCTGCTTGGGATTCTTTTTCTCCTCTCACTCTGCCCACCCCCCACCCCATTCCTGTGCTCTCTCTCACTCTCTCTCTCAAATAAATAAACAAATAAAATCTTAAAAAAATAAAGTGAGAAATTGATGAATGCAGTTGAGTTAGAAAACAAAAGAAAGAGGACATGCACATTTTTAGAATGTCAATATTTTAATAATACCTTACAGTTTATATGATACTTTCACTCACACTATCTCGTATAATCCTAACCAGCTTCTTTGTCCTTTCCATTTACAGAAGGGGAAACTAAAGAATGTTTCCAAAAGAGTACAGAACTTACCAATGTCACTAACTTTATAAGTGGTAGGGCTAGAATGCTGATGCCATATAAGCAAAATGGCATTGCTATTATAATTGATAAATTTATCCATGCAGAGAATTTATTGTTGGTAAATGTAAAGTTCAGGTTAAAAATTAGATTAGATTGGATAATACTTTTATTTTAAATGATAACTCACTTCACACTGACAGTATTTTGGAGGACTGTGCAGCTATGTTATAATTATTTATTTAACTGCTAATTACTTATATTTTAGAAACCCTAAAGAAATATGCTACTTACAACAAGAATATTAAAATGCTACATTCTTGGAAAATTTACAAGACTGGAGAGAAGACAATTTGAAAAATTGCATAGGTAGAGCAAGAGGAAAGAAAAAATATTGAAATGGATGATTCCCTCCCCCTTTTATTTATACATCAATGTGTTTTTCTTTTTGATTTTTAGAAAGGATAAAATTGTGGAGGCTATTTGGTAATGTGAAACTGCATTTAACATTTAAAATGTAAATTGAACTTTTAAAAATGTGTTTCTTTAAAAGGGAAAGTAAATAGTCTTTACCAGATGCATCTTCTTCAAAATGCTTGCATCACATAAATAAAATCACTGGGACCAACACTTGATTCAATTTTGCATATGCCAACTTGAAACATGTGCCAACTTGAAATGTGCCAACTAAAACAACTGCCTGACCCCTGTGCCAGGATATTTCACTAAAAACAAAGGATTAAACAAGATAAGATAAATAGATATGCAAGCAAGCAAATTTGATATAACTGCTAGGTAAAATCCTTTCCTGAAGAGAATCTTAAATCTATGAAATGGTCTGTTAGGCAATGTTATTATATGCAGCAAACTAAATTTAATCTTTATAAAAATGAGTGTCATCTCAAAGGAGTGAAATAAAAAGGAATGGGCATTTAAAAATTTTTGTCTCAGATGTACTTTTAGAAATTTCAACATGTTGAACATATTGTAACAATTTGTCCACACTACAGAGAGTTCTGTCTCTGCTGTGTTGAAGGAATATCATTAACAGCCTAAACTGAATCTAAGAACTTTTAAATCAGAAGGAAATTTATAAATATCATCAATCCACAAAAAATAATGCCTTACACTCAAAACATTAATTTCCATGTCATTTCTTCATGTAATAGATTAATGTATAGATATCATAATAGTACAATTCAAGCTAAATAATTTAAATTATTTCTTATTTTTTAATTATTTCTTTGAGTGAAGAACATAAGAGGATCATTTGTTACTAAAATACAGTATTTATCTTTTAATAAGTACATTCACAAATTTAAAGTGCCTTTTTATGTTGACTAAATTATAATTATTTATAAAAATTATGACAGTAAATCATAATTTCAAATGGAGAAGTAAAAGGGAGAAAATAACTGTCCTAAGTATCAGAATTATGTGTTTTATTACTGTCTTACTTATTTAGTTGGTTATTTATTTTTAATTACCAAATAAAATGAAGAGATGATCTTGGGCATACATAATGAGATAAAAACTTACAGAATAGAGGGATTTAAAGAGTGAAGAGTTGTCAGCCAAATAAGAAAAAAGTGCTTTCCAAGAACACATAGCTATAAATGCAAAGAGACAGAAATGCGTAAAGCATAGTGCAGGAAAGGTATGCCAGGTAATTTGGTTAGAGAAAATGGCACAGGGGTAAACTAAGGAGCTTGGATTTATCCTAGGCACATTATGAAGCACATTATGATTTTAGGTTTTTAAGCAGGAAAATTACCTGGCCACATCTCTGTTTTAGAAATATAACTCTGAAGATGATAGTGCCTATTAGGACTGGTAAGGGGATGGAGCACCAGTAGTTAGAGTGAAAGTGAGAGCTGCTATTATGGAGGTAAAACTGATCAGCTGCTGCAAAACATACCTGGAACAAATTGATGAAATGTAAATTGATTTAATTTGGTTGTATGTCTGTTTCTTTAAAAGGAATAAAACAGTCTCGACCATATGCCATATATTTGAAATTATAACAGTATTACAAAACAACATATTTTATACATTTTTTTCCCAAAAGAAGTAGGATTTGCATAATATTGATTTTGTGCATGTGTTTTATACTGCACACTTTACCACGGTTGGCTATGATTTCCACCAAATTATCATGGATATTCAAGAATGCTCAGGAAATTAAAAAAAATTAGCTGACATATGCTTTCATAATAATAAACCTTTCTTGAATAGTGGGTTGAATACTTAATGAAGGTATAAATGAGTCTGTACAGATATCCAAATAAATATTTACTAATTTTAACTCCGAGTTTTATTTTTTAATTTTTAAATCTAATTTAATCTTATTTTGAGGGAGAGAGAGAAAGTGGGGGTTGGGGAGAAGGAAGAGAAGCAGAGGGAGAGAAAGAGGAGGAGAATCTTAAGCAGGCTCCAAGACCAGTGCAGAGCCTGATGCCAGGCTCCATCCCACAACCCCGAGATCATGACCTGAACCGAAATCAAGAGTTGGAGGCTAAATCAACTATGCCGCCCAGGTGCCACTATAGTCTTCAGATATTTTTATAGACCATTAAAAAGTTTATAGTACTTAGGAAATAGGGTTATAATGACTAATAAACGAAATGCCTCCAGATAATGTAGGCATTTATTTTATAACAGATGTTTAAAATGCCTTACTATGACTTCTAAGAACATGTTTAGTTCCAAAATCACAGAAGAAATAAAAAGAACCACAGGAAACTTTCCCTAAATTTTATCTTTTTTAAATAATCATTTCCTTTCCCCAGGAAAATAAATGAATGTGTGGTGACATGGTCTACCAGATTTCAGTGTTTATTCCCACAAATTAATAATTCACCTTTTTAGCATAGCAGAAAACAGAAAGGTAAAAACTGTATTTACCAGATTCCCTTGCAGCTATAATTCTGTGTGTTAACTAAATTATATCAATTAGAAATATCCTTAAGATATTTGATTTCCTCATGATTTCAGCTGACTTTTTCTGCTAGCAAGTCAAAGTTGTAGAAATGTAGGTTGCTGCATCAACCTCCCAGAATTATTACAGTTGCAGCTCCACGGGTGTTGGAAAAGCAATTACAGGGAAGTAGCTTCCTGGCCTTTGTTATGGTAGTGTGTCTTTGCATTTAGCGGTGTTGAGGAGGCCATTATATTTTCTACCATCTTGATTGTGGTAGAGTTAGTAGCTATTTATGTAGTATTCTGGCACTCATGTCCAGTCTGCTCCGCCAACCTGTCTACAAATTTTGAAAGCACATAATTTACTATATTAAAATCCTTTCTCCTTAAATGTATGGCCTTTTCTTATATTGAACCCATTATTTACACTATCTATCTCCTTCTTTATGGAATTTTCTTTAATAATCTAATAGAACAATTAATACATTATTTTTGAATTATTTCTATTATATTTATTTTATATTCTATTGCCATAGTATTTTGTGAGCAAGATTATAAAGAAAAGCTACCTAAAAATAACCCTTTGCCCCTGGATTTTGTGTCTGAAAACATAAATCAACAGAAGAGCTACGCCATACTGTCCTTGGATTAGAAGGAGGGAGGGAAGGGCATGGTGAGTAGAGATTTCTTTGCAGCTCATGATACAATCTACTTCTCCTCACTGTCATTAACATTTCCAGTCACTCCTCCAGTTCTGTTTTCATTTTTTTTTCTTTCCCTCACCACATCTCCAGTCATCTTTCTAGGTGGTTTTAATATCCATATAGACATTCTACCTGAGATTCTTTCAAAGTCCTCACTTCCAATGGATCTATCTTCCACGTCCATTCCACCTTAGTCATTCATTTCCATGGTCACATGTAAGACTATGTCATTACCTATAACTTCAATTTCATAAGGCTACTCTCTGAAGATCATTTCTTATGTTTCCAGGCAACTCTCACTGGGCCATCATGTCTATAATATTCTATTTATTTCTAGAAGAATCATTATGATCACTTTTTTGCATTCTTTAATGTCTTTGCATCTTGCTTCATTTTTCTTTTCTTAGCCTTGGTTAAATTCAAATTTCAATATACCTCAAGAGTGGACGTACATAGCTAAATATGGCAGGAGACACACCTTAAATTATGTTAACTGTGCCACACTTGAACTTTACAACTGATGAACAGAAGAGAGCCTGTAGCACTATCAGGCAATTATTATATATTTTCCTGGTCCATTTACTTTCTCATCCTCTTCAGTGATTCCTTCCTATCTCGGTCTTCCCTCTTCAGATTTTCTAAACCTCCTTCTGTTTCTCACTCTTATATAATTTTATTTTCTCACCGAGTAAACAGCAACAACCAGAGGGCAGTGATACTACTACCAAGCTCTGAATAGTGAGAGGGAGTCTGTTCTGGTTGCAGACAGTTGCTTAAAGCATTAGTTAGTAACAATAGCCCATGGACCAAGTCTAGCTTGCCACGTGCTTTTTAAAAACTTTTTGCTTAGGGCACCTGGGTGGCTGAGTTGGTTAAGCAGCTGCCTTTAGCTCAGGTCATGATCCCGGAGTCCCTGGATAGAGTCCCATATCTAGCTCCCAGCTCCGCGGGGAGTCTGCTTCTCCCTCTGATCTTATCCCCTCTCATGCTCTCTCTCTCTCTCTCTCTCAAATAAATAAATAAAATCTTTTAAAAAAAAGTTTTTACTTAAATTCTGGTTAGCTATCATTCAGTGTAAAATTAGTTTCTGGTGTACAATATATAGTGATTCAACATTTCCTTACAACACCTGCTGCTTATCACAAGTGCACTCCTTAATTCCCATCACCTATTTCACTCATCCCCCCACCCACCTCCCCTCTGGTAACCATCAGTTTGTTCCCTATATGAAAGAGTCTTTTTCTTGGTTTGTCTCTCTCTTTTTCCATTTGCTTGTTTTTTTTTCCTTAAGTTCCACATTTGAGGGGTGCCTGGGCAGCTCAGTGGGTTAAATCCTCTGCCTTAGCCTCAGGTAATAGTCTCAGGGTCCTGGGATCGAGCCCCACATCAGGCTCTCTGCTCAGCAGGTAGCCTGCTTCCCCCCCTCTCTCTGCCTGCCTCTCTGCCTACTTGTGACCTCTCTTTCTGTCAAATAAATAAATAAAATCTTAAAAAAAAGTTCCACATATGAGTGAAATCATATGGTATTTGTCTTTTTCTGAATGACTAATTTCACTTGTCATAATGTTCTCTAGCTCCATCCATGTTGTTACAAATGTCAAGATTTCATTCTTTTTTATGGCTGAGTAATATATAATACACACACACACTTCTTTTTTTTATCCATTCAGCAGTCAATGGAACCATAGAACCTTGGACTCTTTCCATAATTTGGCTATTATAAATAATGCTGTTATAAACATTGGGGTGCATGTATCCCTTTGAATTGATATTTTTGTATTCTTTGGGTAAATATCTAGTAGTGCAATTGCTAGATCATAGGGCAGTTGTATTTTTAACTTTTTGAGGAATCTCCATACTGTTTTCCACAGTGGATTCACCAGTTTGCATTCCCATCAACAGTGCACAAGTGTTCCTTTTCCTCCACACCTGATGTTTCTTGGGTTTTTGATTTTAGCCATTTTGACAGGTGTAAGGTGACATTTCATTGTACTTTTGATTTGTATTTCCTCTGATAATCAGTGATGTTGAGCATCTTTTCTTGTGTCTGTTGGTCAGCTGAATATATCTTTGGAAAAATGTCTATTCATTTATTCTGCTGTCAGAGCTAGAACAAGCAATCCTAAAATTTGTATGGAACCCTGAATAGCCCAAACAATTTGAAAAAGAAAAACAAAGCATCACAATTTTGGACTTCAAGTTATATTACAAACTATAGTGATCAAAACAGTATGGTACTGGCACAAAAACAGACACATAGATCAATGGAACAGAAAACACAGAAATAAACCCATAACTATATGCTCAATTAATCTTTGACAAAGCAGGGAAGAATATCCAATGGACAAAAAAGTCTCTTCAACAAATGGTGTTGGGGAAACTGGATAGCAACATGCAAAAGAATGAAAATGGACCACTTTCTGACACCATCTTACACTTACATCTTACATTTTCTTACACCATCATACAAAAATAAATTCACAATGGATTAAAAACTTAAATGGGAGACCTGAAACCATAAAAATCCAGAGGAAAACACAGGCAGTAACCTCTTCGACATGAATCATAGAAACTTCTTTCAAAATATGTCTCCTGCCATCTGATTTTACAAATAAAGTTTTACTAAGACATAGCCATGCTCATTCATTAATATGTTGTCTATGGCTTGTGAAGCCTAAAATACTATCTGGCTTTTCACAAAGAAGGTTGAAACCTCTGATTCAAAAGTTAGAACAAAGATAATTTTTTTAAAGAAAATAATTTTTTTCACAGACACTTTTTTAGAACTTCTAGTTCTTGGTGGTGGTATGGGGGAAGTTTAGCTGGATTTATTGTTGTATTTAAGTTTTTTGTTATATTTTTATGTGATGTCCATGCCTCCATCACTCCCACTATTCAGCCTTGGCTGTACCACTGCCAGAGACTAACTTCCATATCTGCCTAGCACCAAATTCATCAAGCTACTTGTGTCTGCCATAGTTATGCTCCTTTCCTTCCTTTTGGATGAATTTCCCCTGCTTCTATCTGAGGCCAATCACTCAACCTGCATATGAGATCACGTTCCCTGCCATTTACTTAAGAACACCACTCCAGGGATGTGAACCCTCTCTCCTGCATCATCAATTCTTTCTTATGAATTACACATGGAGTATAAGCAAAAGAGGAGTCAGTAATTATTTCCATAAATTTCTGAGCAACAGGTGGAGCGAAGCAAGTTTTGAATGAAAAAACAACAGTTCATTTTAGATCATGATAATAAGAGAGATTAAATATCATTAATTATATAACATTAGAGATGCTTGGTAGAGAGTGGATATGTGAACCTGGAGTTTAGGGGAAAGTTTAGAGCTGGGGATAAATATTTGAAGTAACAACCAATACATAGTATTTAATGGTTCTAGATATAAAGTACAAAAAAAGGGAAGATCATTTAAAAGTTGAAAAGAAGAGGATTCAGTAAAGAAAAACTGAAAAGGAGTATCAGTGAGATGGCAAGAAAGATAGGGTAGTTTCTAGAAATAAAATACAATTTAACAATTTCAAAGCAAAATTTACTTGAGAGAGAGTGTGTGAGAGAGAGCATGAAAGGGGAGAAGGTCAGAGGGAGAAGCAGATTCTCCACGGAGCTAGAAGCCTGATACGGGACCTGATCCCCAGACTCCAGAATTATGACCTGAGCCAAAGGCAGCCTCTTAGCCAACTGAGCCACCCAGGCACCCTCAAAGCAAAATTAAACAAAAAAAGTTTTTCAACAAGGAATGATCAATGTGTCAAATGCTGCTGAGAGGCTAAGTAAGATAAGGACTGACAAATCACAGTTGGATTTGATTACATGATGATCAATGATGACTTTGAGGGAAGCAGCTTCAATGAAATACTGAGAGAGAAAATCTAAATGGTATAGGAGAAGGGGGTGTGGAAACAACAAATATGTGTAAAAAATTTATGAGGAGTTCTGCTGTAAGAGGGAACTGGAAAATAGTGCAATATATTAGTTTTTAAGACTAAAAAAGGCAATTGGTCCTGGAGGTGAAAGAAAGAGCAAAAAATGTCTTCAAGACCAAGTGGAGATAACTAGACTTCAGAAAAAATAGGATGCTTAATTTGAGCTCAAAATGATTCTGCCTCAGCAAAACTGTTTCCATTCAAAGAATGACATTAAAACCATAATTCTGCTGCGAGTGCCTCTGTTGGCTTATATATAACACATCATATATTCATGGTGACCAAAACATGTGCCCTCCAAAAACTATTCTATACCAAGAAAGCTTTCCAGTACCTTCATACAACCCTGAGAAGAATGGGACAATGGAGAGGAGGGATGCCTGATAATGGCAAATAGAATTTCCTGACCATTCAGCAGGTGGAGATGGTGAAGAAGATACGATTTAATCTTTTGACGAGTAATATAACATTTTCTGCACACAAGTTTGTGATGTAAAATTTACACTGGGTAAATAAAAGTTAGTTGTTTTGTATACTTAAATGTTGATAAACATTTTAAAAATATCTACTTGAAGGAGTGCCATTAAATTAGCATGTCCTAGATACCTACATATTTTTGTGGAGTACAGAAAGGAACGCTCCATTAGAGAAAACCAAAAATTAAAACAAAACAAAACAAAACAAAACAAAACAACAAAAAACATTTGAATAGTTGCTATGGAAATGTAAGAAAAATAGCAAAAAATGTGAAACATTACAAAAGAACAATAGTTACTGATTAGTATGAAAGAAAGAGATGGCTCAAAGGTTTCTCAAAGTTTAATCTTTGAATGGAAGAATAAACAAAATAAATATCAAGGTGGGAGACAATTGACATTATACCATGACTCATTTAACTATCAAATGAATCACTCTGTTCAGTTCAAAAATTCCAAAAAGAGTCATATAGATATAATTTCAGGATTTAATGTCTAATCTATCTGGAGGGGTAATTTCTTTTAACTCAAACTAGCAACTTCTCTGCCTATACCAGGAATCGTTTTATCATATGACATAAGAATATGATTGTTTAATCTGCATCAGGAGCCAGAGAATAGTTACATCATTAACATGACTGATGGTAAATATAATAAGCAAATCAATGTCATAATACCTTCTTTTCAAGTTCCTATAATTTTTATGCATATGTATTTCTTTAAATTTTCTTCTACATCAGTTCCCTAAAATTTTTTTAAAAGATTTTATTTATTTACTTGACATAGAGGAGAGAGATCACAAGTAGGCAGAGGGGGGGAAGCAGGCTCCCCGCTGAGCAGAGAGCCCAATGCGGGGCTCAATCCCAGGACCCCGAGATCATGACCTGAGCTGAAGGCAGAGGCTTTAACCTACTGAGCCACTCAGGTTTCCCAGTTGCCTAAAATTTTAATCAATTTTCTCCTACCCTCTAAAATTCTTGTTTTAGCAACACAGCCTCCATTTCCAACTTATCAGTGAAATCTATAGTAAAAGAATAAATCCACAAGTCAGTTTTGCACAGCTTTTTTAACGTTCTTTGACATAATGAAACTAAAAGTGCTCTTCAAGAATAGCCACATTATTGATTACACATCTATCAATTAATAGTACATATAACAATAAGAGAAATGAGAGTACTTACATATTCATTTTCCCAAGAATTGTGCTATGCATTATATATATTAGCTCATTTTATTTTATGATCTGTGAAATAGATCCTATATTTACCAGTTTTAAAGCTGAAAAAGTTGGAGTTTACATTCATCATTCCTAAGATCCATACAGCTAGTAGAGGTGAATCAAGAATTAGAATATAGCTGCTTGACTCTTAGTCCATGCTCTTAGCACTACTACCGTCTTTGACTACACTACCTCTTAATGAGTGTGGTATATAGCACCACTCAATTTTCTGTTCTTCTGCAGTATCATTTTATAAATAAATAGGAATTGAGCAACAAAACATGTTCAATCTTCTTTGTTAATAGTAAGTCAATCTCCTTTGTTAATAGTAAGTATTGCAATTAAAATAAAACAAATTAGTTTCCTGGAAGAATAGGAAAAGAATGTCCCTTTAGGGGGAAAATATTTCCAATTGTTTACCATTTAAAGGAAAATAATTAAATATTCAATAGGCTGAGTGCTGTTAAATGAAAGATTGAATATTCCCTTGCAATCTAAATTCTATGTGTGGCCAGCGGCACTGTGAACAGTTCAAAGAATAAAACTTCTAGCCTGAGGAATCGTAATGTGTTTTTTGTAATTCAGGAGAAACAAATAGATATCAGCAGTGATATTTTCACCAAATATAACATCATTAGGTTATAATGATGGAGAATGAAGAGCAACATAACTTTCAGGCTTCTGGATTTTTTCCTTGGAAAAATCTTATTCTCTCAGATAGACCTGTATTTTAGAACACTAAAAAAAGGAAAGGAAACAAAAGAAAAGGAAAGGAAAGGAAAGGAAAGGGAAAAAGAAAGAAAAAAGAAAGAAAAGTAAAAAGAGAAAAGATTTACAAATAAAAAGGTTTTGGTGTTTGTAGTTTGTAGTTGGATAATATTTTAATTTAGATCTACTGAATGTACAAAACTATTTTGCAAGTGTGTTTATGACTTTCACCTGAAAAGATGAATAAAAACTAAAAACAGAGAAAAGTTCATTTTCATTGATATTAAATTAATTATCTATACTTGAATATAGAGATAAGCAGAGCCTAAAATTTTATTTCTCAGTTATTAGGCCCAAGAACAGATTCTTAGAATATTTTTGATTTTATCAGACAAAATTTTGAATGTTTATCCTGGCTATCCCAATTCCACTCTTCTTTTTCTTTGAAAAAGGAAATGAAAACCCAGAGTATTGAGTTTGTCAGAAAAATCATTCATTCAATGAGTATTTATTGACTAGCTATTATGGATCAGACACTGTTTGATGTTAACAACACACGTTCCCAACCTTCTTTGAACATAATTCCCGATATATGACATCCCAATTGACAGCAAAACTGGGGCAACTTCCCTCTTTCCTTTTTTTTTACTAAAGAAAAACTCCCTTTTAAAGAGTTGGTAGTTTGCTTTGAAAAAAAATTTAATTATAAGATTAGTCTTTAAGAAAATAAATTAACTGAACAGTGTAAAAATATTTTATTAATGAAGTATACTGGGTTTGATATTGAAACGAAAATGTGCATTCTGTCTGGGCTTCTGACCATTTATGATTTTTATTTAACATGCAGTTATTACCAAAAGTTTTAAAATGTTTTATTATAATAATCCAATCAAGAAATGGGCAGAAGACATGAACAGATATTCCTGCAAAGAGGACATCCAAATGGCCAACGGACACATGAAGAAGTGCTCAACATCATTCAGCATCAGAGAAATACAAATCAAAACCACAGGGAGATACCACCTCACACCAGTCAGAATGGCTAAAATTAGCAAGTCAGGAAATGACAAATGTTGGTGAGGATCTGGCGAAAGGTGAACCCTCCTATATTGTTGGTGGAAATGCAAGCTGGTAGAGCCACTCTGGAAAACAGTATGGAGGTTCCTCAGAAAGTTGGAAATAGAGCTACCCATGGCCCAGCAATCGCACTACTGGGTATTTACCCTAAAGATACAAACGTAGTGATCCAAAGGGGCATGTGCACCCGAATGTTTATAGCAGCAATGTCCACAATAGCCAAACTATGGAAAGAATCTAGATGTCCATCAACAGATGAATGGATAAAGAAGATGTGGTATATATATGAAATGGAATACTATGTAGCCATCAAGAGAAATGAAATCTTGCCACTTACAATGATGTTGATGAAACTAGAGGGTATTATGCTAAGCAAAATAAGTCAATCAGACAAAGGCAATTATCATATGATCTCTCTGATATGAAGAATTTGAGATGCAGGTCATGGGGGCTCGGGGGAAATGAAATAAGATGGGATCAGGTGGGAGACAAACCATAAGCGACTCTTAAACTCAACAAACTGAGGGTTGCTGGGGGGTAAAAGGGTAGGGATAGCGTGTCTGGGTAATGGACATTAGGGAGGGTATATGCTGTGGTGAGTGCTGTGAAATGTATAAGCCTGATGAGTCACAGACATGTACCCCTGGGGCAAATAATACATTATATGTTAATAAAAAAGTTTTATCATATTTTGAATAAAAATTGCCATTTTCCCCTCTAATTTGCAGATTAAAAAAACCACAGAAATATGCTTCAGTAAAAAGCAAACTGCACAGAGAAGGAAACAGCCAACAAAACAAATAGGCAACCCACAGAATGGGAGAAGATATTCACAAATGACAATACAGACAAAGGTCTATGTATCTAAGATCTATAAAGAACTCCTCAAACTCAACACTCACAAGACAGATAATCATATCAAAAAATGGGCAGAAGACATGAACAGACACTTCTCCAAAGAAGACATACAAATGGCTAACAAACACATGAAAAAATGTTCATCTTTAGCCATCAGTGAAACCATCAGTGTGGTTTCAAATCAAAACCACACTGAGATATCACCTAACACCAATTAGAATGGGCAAAATCAACAAGACAGTAAACAACAAATGTTGAAGAGGATGTGGAAAAGGGGAACCCTCTTACACTGTTGGTGAGAATGCAAGTTGGTGCAGCCACTTTGGAAAACAGTGTGGAGATTCCTCAAGAAATTAAAAATAGAACTACCCTATAACCCTGCAATTGCACTACCAGGTATTTACCCCAAAGAAGCAGATGCAGTACAAAGAAAGGCCACATGTACTCCAATGTTCATAGCAGCAATGGCCACAATCGCCAAACTGTGGAAAGAACCAAAATGCCCTTCAACAGATGAATAGATAAGGAAGATGTGGTATATCTATCAATGGAATATTATGCCTCCATCAGAAAGGATGAATATCCAACTTTTGTATCAACATGGATGGGACCAGAAGAGATTATGCGGAGTGAAATAAGTCAAGTGGAGAGAGTCAATTATCTTATGGTCTCACTTACGTGTGGAGCATAAGGAAAATCATGGAGTGCATTGTGAGAAGGAAGGGATGGATGGGTGAATGGGGGGAAATTGGAGGGGGCGATGAACCATGAGAGACTATGGACTCTGAGCAACAAACTGAGGGTTTTGGAGGGAAGGGGGTGGGGTGTTGGGAGAGCCTGGTGGTGGTTATTGCATGTATTGCATGGAGCACTGGGTGTGGTGTATGAACAATGAATCTTATAACACTGAAAAGATAAAATAAACATATTTGGGGAAATATTTTAAAAAATAAAAATAAAAAAAGAGCAACCAGAACAGAATTAAATATATGTTGGAAGTTATGAAGTGAAAGGGAGTATCTATTTTCACTCTCAATCTTTGTAAGATGAATAAATAACAGTTATACTACTGGGCCATCTAAACTAAACAGCAATATAAATATAATGACAGTTATAGAAGAGGGGTATAAAATACACTACCTCTCTGAAGTTGATGTTTCAGGAATTTATTGCAAATAAAAAGTGGGAGAAGGAAAACAATTAGCTTCAACCCAAACACTGCATTGGAGGCTTTCCCCCTCTTCTCATTCTTTTCCCTGAAATAATAAGGGTCTCGAAGATGTTTGGAAGAAATAATAAAAGTAACAATTACAAGAAATAACAAAACACATTAAAAATTTGAATTAGTTCTTGTGACAAATGGAACACACTCGTACTAATTTTATTCAACACCTTAATATTGTGTATCACCAATGATAGAGGGTGATGATATGACTTAGTTGCTGCAACTGAGGTGGGGACAATGTTATGACTTAGTTGCAACTGAAGTGGGCATCGTAGACATGAGTGGATTGATTCAAACATGACGATGGATGGATCTATTTGCACCTGTATGAAAAACTAGACCTTAACAGGAGTTTTTTTCTACCAAAAGAAGACTAACATCTTCCTCTCTTTGTCATAGCCAAGAAGTAGCACAGAGGGGCACCTGGGTGGCTCAGTGGTTTAAAGTCTCTGCCTTCGGTTCAGGTCATGATCTCAGGGTCCTGGGATCAAGCCCCGCATCTGGTTCTCTGCTCAGCAGGGAGCCTGCTTCCCCCCTCTCTCTCTGCCTGTCTCTCTACCTACTTGTGATCTCTCGCTCTGTCAAATAAATAAATAAAATAAAATCTTAAAAAAAAAAAAAGTAGCACAGAATGCCCCACAGAGAAGATTGAGCACCCAGGGAAGAGTAAGTTACTGTGCATCAAAAACAGGAAGGAATGAAAACATCAAGTTGTAATTATTCATAAGCAATTTGCAAGTATGGTGAGTGAAACAAACCTCCTAAAAATACAATTTGTGAAGATACTGAGATTCACATGGGCATAGGCACAGAGGACAATCCCTGTTCTAAAAACAAAATACAATCCAAGAGACCAGTATGGCAAAAGAACAGCCTCATGGGATGTTAAAAAAAGGAAGCAGTAGGGTTTTTGTTTTTTTTTTTTTAAGATTTTATTTATTTATTTATTAGGAAAGAGAGAGGGTGAGAGAGAGTATGAGAAGGGAGAAGGCCAGAGTGAGAAGCGGACTCCCCATGGAGCTGGGAGCTCAATGTGGGACTCGATCTCGGAACTCCGGGATCATGACCTGAGCCGAAGGCAGTTGCCCAACCAACTGAGCCACCCAGGCGCCCCAGGAAGCAGTAGTTTTTGAGTAAGTTTGTCAGGAATCATGATAAAAAGAAAGATGATTCTCTTATAGTACCTACATTTTTAATTGTTTTCAATTCTACAGTTTTATTAAATATGATGTCTGGGTAAAACTTTATTCTTGGTGCTGGGAATATAACAACAAACCAGAAAGACTTCAACCCCTGTCTTTATGCATGCATATGCTGAGAAAGTTAATATACAAATAAATTAATGAATCATATCATTTTTTGATGGGGATAAAATCCTGTGAAATAAAATAATGCAGATAAAAAGAGTATAGGTGTTTTATATATGGTAATAAAATTTTAAAAAATGAGAGTACATCATATATATATATATATATATATATATGGTTGAGAGAAGGTAAGGTAGGTTGAGAGAAGAGTAAGTACAAACCCTTAAGCCATGGAGGTGCCTGACATATTCAGGGAACAATAAAAAGGCCAGAGTGGCTGGACCAGAATGATCCAGGGGTAGGGTATTAGGAGATAAGGGCCAATGGCAGGATTCAGATCATATTATGCAAAATGATTAAATTTCTTATACTGTAAAAATAAGTCACAAAAATATATTCTGTTGATAGAAGTTCAGTACAAGTAGTAGCTTTGTAAAAAAAATTATTCTGATGTTCATTAAAAATGTTCTTTCTGAAAGTATACATGGATTTATGCCTATAATTTGTCTCTCCATTCCTTTTTTACAAAAATCCAGGATTTTGAATAAAAAATTACTGATGATTTGTACATGGGGTGTTGAGATGTTCACAAGTAATTTCAATTTTTTTTGTTTGCAAATACTCTAATGGCTTTTATTTTTAAGTTGTAAAATATCTATCCAAAATACTACACTCTTCTAAACTGAGTAGTTTATTTATTTTTTCCTTTCTTTTCTTTTTTCCAGTTAAAAGGAAATCTTGTTTCAAATTATGAGCACTTGTAATCTATGTGCAGTAACCAGGTGGATCTATATTCTCCTAGATGACAATTTTCTATCTCCTCTCACCTGCCTTATAAAGTCACAAGTTGGTATCCTCATTTCCTACTTCATTGAGAAATCAAAATTAATCATAAAAGCATCTTCACAGTCCACCATCATCTAGTTACCCATCTACCAGCTTCTATCTGAAGACATTCTTTCCATTTGAGCACTAGATCATCTATATTCTCTTTAAATTAAGGACATCTTTCCAGCTATTCTCTTTCTTTTTCCTACATCAATAATTTTTTCACTCTTTACATTCATATTCATCATGGTTCAGAAAGAATATAATCTTTAAAATGATACTTCCCTTGATTTTGTTTCCCTTACCAGCCACTTCTCCATTTCTCATCCTGATTTTACAGCAAATCTTCTCAAATAATGGCCAACAATCAATGTGTCCAATTCCTCACCTCCCATTCTCTCTTAAAACTGCTCTAAATAGCCTCCCCACCCCCAAACTCCATGGAAATCAGTTATTATAAACACTAGTGTCTTTCATGTAATACAATTCAATGATACATTCTTAGCCCTTTTCTTATTGCCCTACGATGTCTCTTTTGATTTTTGTCCTACCTCCCCTAAGTCTCCTTTCTGAACTTAGAGTGCCCAGCCTCAGCCCCTTGATCCTTTTTTAGATTTCCATTTTCATTCTCTTGGCAACTTCATTATTCTTATACTTTATATGCCATCATATGCAGAACAGCCCCCAGATGTCTATATTTATCTCAAATGTCTCTCCTAACTCCTATTCATATATCCAATTGATTACTCAATAGCTTGGCAATGAAAAAGGTAAAGTTGTGACTAATAGGAAAGCTGGATGTACCTCAAGGATAATAGGTGGAAGAAAGGGTTGGGGAAATGTTATCTTCATACTGCAAAATCATATGGGAAAGTCAATAAATACTATCATAATTTGTTGAACTCTTAACACGAGATCTTAAAAATGCATTCTAAAGTTATAAAGTTAACAACAGAAAATGTAAAGAATAAAAATACTATGAGGAGACAGTAAAGAGGACAATGTAAGTGAATGAGATTCTAGGTTTTTTTTTCAAAGTCAATATATATTGCCTAAAAATGTGTGTGTGTGTGTGTGTGGAGAGAGAGAGAGAGAGGGACAAAGGGAGAGGAGAAGGGGGAGAGGGAGGGAGGTATATATTTATTATCTAGAGTTGTTGAGGTAACCACCCTAAAAGGACTGCAAAGAGAAGTGGTTTAAAAATATTCTCCATAGGGTAAGAAGGAGAGATTATTTATTTTTACCCTAAACTCTTCAATATTTATTCCTTGATAAATATTTAAGTATTGTATATAATAATTAAAAAAACTAAAAATATCAACACACTTACCTCAACTGGAAAATGGAGTGGCTATGTAGATAAGAATAGTGTAAGAACACTAATTTCATAGTTTGCATTTCTAGAATCAAAAGATAATGTCTAACTTTGATAAATAAGTAATAAATGAAAGTAAAACTGAAGAAGTAGAGTTATGCTGATAAATGCTATGAAAAATAAAAATGATAAAACCTTTTACTTTGGGGCAAATGATTGGGGATGAACAAGGGATACAGATATTCAATTTAATTTTTATTTTAAATTTTTTGTGGTACATGATTTTATAGTTAAAACAATTTCTTTCTACAAAGAATGACTAAATAAAATTTAAATAAAACATTTTTATAGGAAGAATATTTTTTCCCCTTCAATTCCTGGGAAGGATGGACATAATTATGTTTCAGGCCATAGTCGATACTCGGGAAATGCTGTTAAATTAAATTGGAAAGCAAAGGCCTCATCGTAAACATGTGGAAAAAGTAGTGAGCAGAAACAGCTCAGGAACCTCTATACATCAGGAATTCTTCCTGAATGTTTAACATGTTTTAAATGCTTTTATAAATGACCTGTTAGTTGAAAGAACATCAAGGGACTGTTAGAGGAGATCTGTATAGATTGTGAGTGGAGCTGTTAAATTGCATTTAGGAGTTATTACAGGAAACACCTGTATGAGCTCTACACCTTGTCAACTTTATGTAATGCCAGCAAAGAGTCTCTTCACCAAATAGAGTTTTAAGGACACTGAGCCTCAGACTTCCATTCCCTATCCCAACTTTCGTTGCGCTTATGCTTATATAGTTTTTAAATGACTGAATTGCTTATGTTTTTGTGGTATTTATGAAGAAAAGAAGTGAATATAAATTGCCAAAATTTATCTTGAAATATTAAAGGAATTTTGGGAGGAAGAATGGGCCTTTTCGGCTAGCAAACAGCTGAATAGGAGAGAAGTTTGATGAATAATGCATAGTGCACATGCAGAAAGGACAGCACTCTTGATAGAAAGCTGTTGGAAAGTAGGCCAGAGCGATGGAAAGTATGCATGCTGGTATTTGACAGATTATATGAGCACTGAGGATTCTTTGTTCACCCAGGATAGACACAGTACAAAGTGGCTAAGGGGCCTGATTCCAAAAGAAGAAAGTACTGAAACAGAGCTATAAGTCAAGACATAATCAACTCTAGTCTCCCTCTGTCACAGTGAGAACTACTATATTAATGGAGATAAAAGTCACTTTAGATCTCTTTTCAAAAGCGATGCCTATAGGCATAGCTTGGAGATATTGCAGGCTTGGTTCAAGATCACTGCAACAAAGCAAATATCACAATAAAGCAAGTCAAATGAAGTTTTCCATTTCTCAGTGAATATAAAAGTTATGTTTACACTTTACACTTTACTACTTTCTATTAAGCATTCAATATCAATACATCCATAAAAAAATGTACATACCTTAATTAAAAATGTTTATTGTTTGAAAGTGCTAACCATCATCCAAATTTTTAGAGTTTTAATCTTTTTGCTGGGAAGGTCTTGGCTTGATTTTAATGGCTGATGACTGATCCAGGGTGATGACTGCTTAAGGCTGGGGTGATTGTGGTAATTTCTTAAAGTAAGACAGCAATGAGGGGTGCCTGGGTGGCTCAGTCAGTTAAGTGTATGCCTTCCACCTTATGTCATGTCCCTCATCAGGCTCCCTGCTTAGCAGGAAGTCTGCTTCTTCCTCTACCCATCCCATATAAATAAATAAAACCTTTAAAAAAATAACACAATAATGAAGTGTGCTACATTGACTGACTCTTCCTTTCACAAAAGATTTCTCTGTAGCATGCAATGCAGTTATAGCATTTTATCCATAGTAGGCCTTCGTTCAAAACTGGAGTCCATCCTCTCAAAGTTTACAACTGCTTTGTCAACCATGTTTATATAATATACATATTGCCTTTATGCCATTTCAACGATCTTCACAATGTCTTCAGCAGTAGATCCAACCTCAAGAAACCACTATCTTTGCTCATCCATAAGAAGCAACTTCTCATCCATTAAAGATTTTTCATGAAATTGTAGCAATTCAGTCATATTTTCAAGCTCTCCTTCTAACTCTAGTTCTCTTGCTCTTTCTACCACATCTGTAAGTATTTCCTCTATGGAAGTCTTCAAACCCTCAAAGTCATCCATGAGGCTTGGAATTAACTTCTTCCAAACTCCTATTATAACGTTGATTTTTTGACATCTTTCCATGAATCACAAATGTTCTTAATGGCATCTAGAATGATGAATCCTTTGCAGAAGGTTTTCAATTGATTTTGCCCGGATCTACCAGAGGAATCACTATCTATGGCAGCTATAGCCTTACAAATGTACTTCCTAAGTAATAAGCTTAAAAGTAAAAAATACTCCTTGATCCAGGGGTTGCAGAATGGATGTTGTGTTAGAAGGCATGAAAACAACATTAATCTTATTGTACTTCTCCATCAGAGTTGTTGGGTGACCAGATGGACTGTCGATAATCAGTAATTTTGAAAATAATCTTTTTCTTCTTTTTTTTTTATTCCTGAGCAGTAGGTCTTAACAGTGGGCTTAAAATATATTGTAAATTATGTTGTAAACAGACGTGCTGTCATCTAGGCTTTGTTCCAATTGCAGAGCACAGACAAAGTAAGTTTAGCGTAATTCTGAAGGGCCCTAGGATGTTTCTACCAGTAAATGAGCTTTGGCTTCAACTTAAAATCATTAGCTACCTTAATTCCTAATGAGAAAGTCAGCTTGTCCTTCGATGCTCTGAAGCCAGGCATTGACTTCTCTCTAGCTATTAAAGTCGTAGATGGCATCTTCTTCCCATATAAGGCTGTGTTGTCTACATTAAAAATCTGTTGTTTGGTGTAGTCATTTCCACTAATTATCTTAGCTAGATCTTCTGAATAACTTGCTGCAGCTTCTATATCAGCACTTGCTGCATACCTTGAACTTTTATGTTATGGAGAAAACTTCTTTCCTGGACCTCATGATCCAAACTTTGCTAGCTTCAACCTTTCTTTTTTTATAACTTCTTCACCTTTCTCAGCCTTCATAGAATCAAAGATAGTTAAGACTTTGTTCTCTATTTGGTTTAAGACAATGTTGTGGCTGGTTTGATTTTTTATTCAGACCACTAAAACTCTCTCCATATCAGCAAAAATGTTCTTTCACTTTCTTATCATTTGTGTGTTTTCTGGAGTACCACTTTATTTTTTATTTATTTATTTTAAAGATTTTACTTATTTGTTTGAGAGACAGAGACAGCATAAACAGGGAAGGACAGAGGAAGAGGGAGAGGGACAACCAGACCCCCTGCTGAGCACAGAGCCTGATGCGGGCCTAGATCCTAGGACCCTGAGATCATGACCTGAACCAAAGGCAGACTCATAACTTACTGAGCCACCCAGGAGCCCATGGATTAGCATTTTAAATTTCCTTCAAGAACTTTCTCTTTGCATTCGCAATTTGGCCAGCTGTTTGGTGCAAGAGGATTACCTTACAGCCTGTCTTGGTTTTTGACATGCTTCCCTCACTAAGCTTAACCATTCCTAGTAGTTCATTTAAAGTGAGAGTAGTATGGCTCTTCCTTTCCCTTGAATACTTGTAATGTTATTAATTGGCCCAATTTCAGTATCGTTCTGTCTTAGGGAATAAAGAGGACTGAGGAGAGGGAAAGAGACAGGGAAATTCCAGTCAATAGAGGAGTCAGAGCACATACATCAATTAAGTTCATCACCTCATAAGCATGCAGTTTGTGGTACCCCAAAACTATTACAATTGTAACATCAAAGATCAATGATCACAGATGACTGTAGCAAATGTAACAACAATGGAAAAGTTTGAAATATTGTGAGAAGTATCAAAAGTGACATAGAAACACAAGCTCAGTGAATGCTGCTGGAAAAATGGTACTTACAGACTGCCCCACGCAGGTTGTCACAATCTTTCCATTCATAAAAAAATGCAGTATCTACCAATCACAATAAAGCAAAGCAAAAAAAAAAAAAATAAGGTATGTCTGTATCCAAATCTATGATTTTATTCAAAAGGTGGGAACAAGTTGAGATTTTAGGGATATGAAAAATGTTGAAAAGAAAAGCTTTCACCTCTCTCAGAACAGTAATCAAGTATTTCTTAAGAGAAAATATAGCAATTGCCACAGTATCAGAAGGGTTCTAAGGGAAAAACAGAAACTGTGTCATTTAGACAAGAAGGATTAATACAGGAAAATACTTTAAAAGTTTATAAAACCAGAGAAGAGATGGAAGAGAAACAATTGGGACAGGGGAAGTCGCTTCTAACATTCAGGAAATCAGAAAGTACAAGAATCACAGGGAATTGCTGCTGATAATCTTAGCTGCATGAACTTCAGAATAGGCTATTTGCAGGAAAAAGGCCAAGAAACCTCTGGCAAAACCACCATTTGATGAAGCACCTGAACTCATCTGCCCAGCTGAGGAACAGTAGCTTCATTTTATCTTCTGCCTTAAATTTTCACATGGGTGTCTCCCATCGGAGACAATAATACTGAACAGGGGAGTCTGCTTTTGTACTGATGAAGACATGCTTACTTTCCCCTGAAAAGGAGAGATGCACATTCTCAGAAACTACTGTTAGTTCCTCTTGTCACAATGTCTCTTGATAATTCTACAACTTAAAGTCTATATATATTACAAGACTAATCATCACAGACATGGCTAAAATAATAGAGGAAAGATGAAAGAACACAAATCAGTGTGTGTGTGTGTGTGTGTGTGTGTGTGTGTGTGTGTGTGTAAATATGCCTATAACAAAACAAGAGAGAAGTACTGGTAGATATTACATTCTTTTATTCTGCAACTCGTCACAATGCCATTTGAGGGGATCTATCATTTCTTTCTTCACTAGTCATTTTGTACTTTTTCACTACTTAGCTGTTCATGATGATTTGACCCCAACTGATGTGTTGGGCCATTTATAGCCCATTCCTGTGCTATACATCAGGCCATCACACACATCAGGCCATTCTGATGTGTCTGAGCCATTTATGAACCCATTGGTTCTAAAGTGTTGTAATTCTCCATGAGTTCATTTCTGCATGTGAAAGTATTCATTGGCAGCCTACAAAATCTACTGGTTTTCATACACATTCCTGCTTAGTTCCAGTGTATACCAGCAATTCTATGTCCTGTTGAGAATCAGGATCAGTCAATGTATCCCTTCTGTGACTGCTGATGGAGTGGCTTGAGAAGTTCAATGTGGCCAGAGGACAATCTCAGCCTCAAAGAAAATGGCATTGTTGTTGTATCTCTTAGTGGAAACTCTGCTCTCATAGGAAATAAGACTTTTATACTAATAAAGCCAAAGGTGGTGGGGATTAGAAATAATTTGTGAGTGATTTATTAGGTGTAATAGTGAAGGGTGCCACTTCTATCAACATTGTTTCCAGAACTGTGTTCTGGCTATGTGAAAAGAGGGGTATAACATGTGGGTTACTTGTTCTGAGTATATACTGAATGTGCATTGTGGAACAGGCCATTGTACTTGCAAGGGCTGGCGCCCAGCAGTGTCTGGACCAGCTGCAGAGACTTCTCTTCCTGTGGTACCCAAATAAAACTAATGACAACTTAAAACATCTTCAAGTGTTCCTACTAGGAGTATTTTATTTCTTTGTTTCAACTTTTTATATAAATTCTAGTTAGTTAACATACAGTGTAAATACTGGTTTCAGGAATAGAATTTAGGAATTCATCACTTACATATAACACTCAGTGTCATCACAACAAGTGCCCTCCTTAATGTCCGTCACCCACTTAGCCATTCCCTCACTGCCTTCCCTCCACCAACTCTCAGTTTGTTTCCTAGAGTTAAGAGTCTCTTATGGTTTGCCTCCCTCTCTGTTTTTACCTTATTTTATTTTTCCTTTCCTTCCCTTATGTCCATCTGTTTGGTTTCTTAAATTCCACATATGAGTGAAATTGTATGGTATTTATCTTTCTCTGACAGACTTCTTTCACTTAGCATAATACACTTTAGCTCCTAATAGGAGCATTTTAAAGATGAAATTGTTAGCTAAAAGAATAAACTCAGAATAGCCAAATTTTACTTGTGATGCTGTGAGGACAGCATTTCTCTCTTAAATGGCTGGATATGGGGGCCTTTTCATTAAATTTGTTTTAATTCTACATGGAAGAACACTCTCCACAAATCACAAATCTAAGAAAATTCCTAAGATTATAATTTATTTTACCATCTGCTTTTCTTAGGAAGCAATCAGTTAATAACATAGTTTCCTTGGCATCGTGTTCTGAATTGTACAAATGCTACACTGGAATGTAAGGAATAGGATTTTTTTTTTTTAATTGTGAAAGGATGATTTGAAGTTGCTTATTTTATTTTTTATTTTACATTTTGGAATAACCTCATATTTTGACACCCACCTCCATTTATTTATTTAACTTTAAAAATGTAGCAATATTTTGGCACATTAACAAAATGGATAATAATGCATCACATTTGTCAACGGAAGATTTTTGATTATGGTGTTTCAATGACTCACTTTTTCGTTTCTGGTAAAGTTTTAGAAAGGATGTTTTACTTGAAGAGATTATTATAGGAGATGGCTTTTTACTTCAAGTGCACATGATTCTTCTGGATATCTATTGTCTATCATCTATCTGTCTATCTATCATCTATCAATCATCTATGTATCATCTCTCCATCTCATCTCATCTCATCTCACCTCATCTCATCTAATCCAATCCAATTTGGATTTATTTTAACTAAAGTAAGTTACTAATAAAGGCCTAAATAAGCAATTAAAGGAATTAATCAAAATCTCTTTTGGTTCTGATTTTCAGGAATAAGTACAGAATCAATGAAGTAAAAAGCTGTGAGGTAAGGGAGGTTTTGCCCATTATGTTAAATGGTACAAATGTCTCATGTCTTTGATGACCCATCTTGGAGGAAGCTCTCTATACTAGAGAAGGGCCAGTGATATTTTCGTTGCAACTAGGTATAATGCATCTTATAAAAATTTTCTGATAGGATTGGAACTCAGGTTTTAGACTGATAAAACTCCAATGGCAAATTCATAAAATCTATATTGCCTGAGTTACATAGAACTACTTACAAATTCTATTTGGTTTCTACTACATGGTTAGATCTTTGTTGGTCATATTTAAAGATGAGCTACTATATAGCAATTGCATATGGTGATAGAACATAATATGGTAACATCATATTCAGGCCATATTTGATTAAAATATAGAGTGCCTTATGCTATTCAATTTGCAAGCTATAAATTGATTTTCTTTTCTTTTATTTCTTTTTTTTTTTTTTTTTTTTTGAGAGAGAGAGACAAAGTGAGAAAGAGCATGAGAGGGGAGAAGGTCAGAGGGAGAAGCAGACTCCCCATGGCACCAGGAGCCCGATGCGGGACTCGATCCTGGGTCTTCAGGATCACGACCTGAGCAGAAAGCAGTCGCCCAACCAACTGAGCCACTCAGGCGCCCTGATTTTAATTTCAAATCATTATTGTAAAATGTGTTATTTGCTCAGCTTCTTAATGATGTTTCTTCAATTCACTGTAAGTTTCTTAGACTGAAATTTTGACTGAAAGAAATCCTATTTTTGAGCAAAATTATGTGTTGTAGTAATAATTATTATTCTCAAAATAATAGCTATTATTTACTTAGTTTGATATGTATCATGCACTTGCTCAAGTACCTTAAATGTACTTCTTTCAACAGCACTATGAAATATTATCAATAAGCATATATTACAAATAACAAAACTGAGGCAAAAATAAGTAACATGGGAAGGTCACACTGCAGATAAGTATTGGAATCCAAACAAGGCCATTAGATTGCAGGACTAAACTCTTAACCACTTAACTCACTGTTTTTCCATAAATACTTCCTTTCTCCCCATCCCATAAGACACTATTCTATTATTAATTTTGTTAAAAATTTCGAGAACATGGCAGGGCCACAAATCATAACCAATATAACAGCAGATTCTGGGTCAAAGTTTTCAGAATTAAGCCTTTTTATCTAGCAGAGGTAGATGTAAGAACAGCTGGGCGTGGGAGGTAAGAATGCTCACTCCCCTCTAAAGATAGATAGATTGATGATTTCAGGCAGACAATTTCAGTTTTTTATTGGGAAAATATGAAATATGTTTTTGTTTTCTTTTTTCATCCTTAGCACTACACCTAAACGTTAAATTATTAATAATGTAAAATATGTAGTCATAACTTTGATTCAAAGGTATTACATATAAATATAAATTTTCAATTTATATTGAAGGATTTTCAATATTTGCTAATGAAAATGAAGTCCATTAAACAAACAGTGCATATGGCATTTTTTTGGTGCCAAACAACATATTATAAAATAAAATAATTTTTATTATTACATCTCTTCTTGAAGTTCAGTGAGTTTTAAAAGAAATTTGTAATTTAAAGCATTTTTACATTTTTGTAGTCTTATTTCCTCCCAAATCTCCAGCATAAATCTTAGACTTTAAGTAGGAATAGCCAAGCCAGTGCTGCCCTTTCAGGGGGACTGGCTCAGTGGACCCCAGAGTTCTAATTTCAATGTGTTCTGGTTTGATTTAAAAGTCTTATGAGGCATTTGTTGGCAGTTCCTGTTACTGGAAAAATCTCTTTTTAAAAACCACAGTACAAGACAATATTCTCACTTGTGATGATGTGATTATTCAAACAAACTTCTCCCCAGAGTTATGCCCCCTGCAAATGGACTTAGCTAGTGCAAAAATGTCCATAAGGAAAAAAAAAATGATGGACTGTTTAAAAGGTCACCCATATCTCTTTTTAAAGAAACAGATGAAATCTCTGTTTCAATTTACCATGGGGCACCTTCAAATTACCTCGTTGATTTTTCTAATTTATTTATGAACATGGAGTCAACTCAAGATTTTACCTACTGGTGAGACCATATCATAGTTTCATTCATTTCTCATTAAATATGCTGCTGAATAGAAATACCCCAATCACTCACAAAAAAACACACCACCAATGGAATTCTTAAATATTAATTCTAGTATGGCTTAAAATACACTGAAATGTTTTTTGATATTACAAATATGATATAAAACATATAAGCAAATATATGCATTTAAATATATGCAAATATTTTCATATTATTGGATAATTTAGTGTTTTTATCTCTTGTACCATCTGGCTTGGGAATCCCACAAGACTCTGGCTTCAAAGTAAACTACTGAAACCTATACCAGAGATAAAATCTGGAAATATTTTTCATGATAAATCTTATCTCTTTTTTGCTCATAGACAATTATAAATCAAGACACTGATGTTTGCCAAAATTCTAGCTCTTGCAATTCTGTATATAAGCAATGTAGGAAATTGTTCAACATACTTACAAAAAGGATGTTTTTATTTTCTGTGTTCAGTTCACAAGTCTACAGCCATGATATAGAACAGAAATATTTTTTATTATACACTTCTATTGATGAAACATTTTGAGCATGCCTTCATATTTATTTATTTATAATTTGTATACAGGTGCTACTGCATTAATACACATGTTCTGTGTGTATATATAAATATAGCATGCGGAAGTTATAATAAAAGACTTTGATTTTATTGTATCGTCAGTGTAACTCCACTTGACCTCTGCCAAGTATCTCGAAGATGAATGTTTTAGTTCACAGAATGAACTATGTGAACAATAGCATATTTCTAATTGTTCACTTTGATATCATCTATTAAGTCTGAAAGTTATAACAACCTCAAGTTTCTGGTTAACTTTCTATTAACAATTAAAGGTCATTTAATACAGCTGCTTTGCATAAGTTACCACCAGATGGCATTCTTGGGTCTTTGATCTTGAACATTTGTTTCTGAACTATGAACCACTTTTATTAAATGAAGTTTTTGTTAACAACAATCTATCTGCATCATCTTTTTAATTATGGGGAAAAGGCAGCTTATATACCACCATGCTTAAAGAGACTTGAACTCTGGGACACCTTGGTGGGTCAATTGGTTAAGCCTCTACCTTCAGCTAAAGTCTTGATTTCAGGGTTCTGATCTCAGGGTCCTGGGATTGGGATCCAGCTCAGAGTCAGTCTCCTTGCTCAGCGTGAGGTCAGCTTCTTCTTTTGCCCTCCTCCACTGCTTGTGCTCTCTCTCTTTCAAAAAAATAAAATCTTTAAAAAGAGAGAGAGCAAGACTTGAGTTTTAGTTTTGCTTCTTTTATCTACTTTGGGCAAAATCTTCTATTTCTGAAGGTATTTTCATTATCATACATAAATAAAGAATATTGGACTAGCTGGTTCAATCTAAACACATATTATCAAACAGCTGTTCTGCCCATAGTACTGTGTTAAATATACTAGGGACTATAGAGGTAAATTGTCAATATTTTTAACTACTTGCAATTATGAAATAAATATGCAGTAGAGCTCTTTATCTGATTTTCATTTAGTGTAAATTGTCATATTAACTATTATTTTCCATGTTCTCTGTAAATAGTAAGCAAATTATAAAGGATCCAATATGGCATACCAAAAAGTTTATGTGTAAGTTCTATATGTATAGGTATGTATAATTTATGTATAATATGTACATATATAATAATATATATAAGAAAGAAATGACTGAAATAAGGCTATATCCCCATTTCTCAGAGAAGAGATCATTTTGACACGTAATTGAGAAAAAGGGCAGATGGGAGATGGAATAGGAGGTGATTTTGAAATACCTACCATCTACTGGTGAGTCACTATCAGAGGAAAAATACAAGAAAATATGAAAAGAAGGTTTTAGTGAAATGTAAAGAATTTGATTTGGACATGCTGCACATGAAGATCTGTGGTACAGACTGATAAAAATATTAACAATTTGATACGGAGCTCAAGAAAGAGTTGAGTAATATAGATTACAGGTAAAAAGTCCTATTAAATATGTTTAGCAAAATTAACAGTAAATTTTCCTCGTCTTCTCATCCCTCCAGTATATTTTATTAATACCACAAAGATTATTTGAAATTTAATAGCATGATCATTTTAATAAAAAATAATGTGCCATCTATCATAACTCTTTAGCTCCAGATGTTAAAATAATGTATCCTGGATGAAAAATAAGGATCTTTAGTTATTTTTTTGGTTCAAAGAATCTATGTATATTATATATAAATTATTTTGTAGTAACAGTAATGGAAGTATTAGTATTAGTAAAAGTAAATGGAAATATTTCCTATTATATTCAATTTCACATTATTTATTGAGCTTTGCTTTCAAATGAACAGAAATATAGTTTTTGAGTATAGGGAATAATCCTGTTCATGTGGGAACTATACTTTTGCAAAGGGTTGCAATGATATACATTGGGTTCTGAACAGGATTATGAGGCATAGATGCTTCTTTGATTTTTCGCAGTAACACATGAAATTCTTTAGTTTTTCTTCTCTAGCAGCCCTATATTTTAGCAAATTCCAATTAAGCCCATTTCTTCTAATTTATAAGCAGCTGAAAATATTGAATTTCTCTAAAGATTTAAACTTTTTCTATCCTCAAAATGCATTTATTAGTGTTTCAACATAGTATCTTACTTTTCTACATGATTTTAAAATAAGAACTACTTCCAACAGAAGTAATGCAAGTGACATTTCAGCAAGTTCTGTGCTGTTGAAGTGAACTAAGAAATGTGAATTTTAATGGGAAAAATGTGTTTTAGAAATACACCATGGCTTCCTTTGTTATATTTGCTTACTAGGAAAGATTTAAAGGATTTGTTGAATAAATATATAGAGAGGAACATTCTCATTTGTAAGCAAAAACATTTTAAAAGTTCTTGTTCATGATTTCATATAAAATTAATATACAGTTCTTTGAAGGTTAAATAAAAATATCCTAATTACAATGAGGCAAAGAACACATTCCAAAGAGTAATTTTCTGGATCAAAAAAAAAATCATTTTTTTCCAAAATTCATGAGTTTCTACTTTGATTAAAAGTAATTGAATCTGGTAGGGTTATGGACATTGGGGAGGGTATGTGCTATGGTAAATGCTGTGAAATATGTAAGCTTGATGCTTCACAGACATGTACTCTGGGGCAAATAATACATCATACGTTAATAAATAAATAAATTTTTTTAAAAAGTAATTGAATCTACTTTTACCTTTCTCTCTCTCTCTATTTTATTATTTTTTTCTTTTTATCCATGACTCCCTTACCCTATTTCTGTTACTTCCCAATCCTCACCTCAGGCAAACTAAAATTTGTTCTCTGTATCTATGGCTTGTTCTTTTGTTTAGATTCCACACATAAGAGAGATCATATGGTATGTGTCTTTCTCTGTCTTATTTCACTCACCATAATGCCCTCAATGTCCATCCATGTTGTTGCAAATGGCAAGATTTCATTCTTTTTAATGGCTGAATAATACTCCGTTGTATGCAAATTGTGTGTGTGTGTGTTTGTGTGTGTGTGTGTGTGTGTATCACAATTTCTTTATCCATCCATCCATCAAGGATCAACAACCTCCTTAACTTTGCTTTTGTATCTTAGCTATTGTAAATAATGATTCAATAAACATGGGTATGCAAATATCTTTTCCAGTTAGTGTTTCTGTTTCCTTCAGATAAATACCCAGAAGTGGAATTGCTGGATCATATGGTAGTTCTATTTCTAATTTTGGGGGGAAGCTCCATACTGTTTTCCAAAGTGGTTTTACCAATTTACATTCCCACCAACAGTGCACAAGAGTTCCCTTTTCTGCACATCTGCACCAATACTGGGTATTTCTTGTCTTTTTGATAATAGCCATTCTAACAGGTATGAAGTGATAGCTCACTGTGGCTTTGATTTGCATTCCCCTCATGATGAATGATGTGAAGCATCTTTTTCTGTACTTGTTGGCAACCTGCATGTTTTCTTTGGAAAAGTGTCTACTCAGCTCTCCTGACCAGTGATTAATCAGAGTTTTTCCCTATTGAATTGTATGAGCTTTTTTTAATATATATTTTGGATATTAACATCTTATTAGATACATGATTTACAAATATTTTCTCCCATTCAGTAGGTTGCCTTTTCATTTTGTTGATGATTTCTTCTGTGCAGAAGCTCACTAGCACTGGTCCCTTCTGCTATTACTTCTGAATCTACAATAGAATATTCTATAGATTTGCTATATGTAATGATAAGGTCTTAGGTATTAAAATAAGTTTGAAGATGATACCTTGAAAATGGTGGGGTTTTTTTTTGAAAACAGGAACTGTTAAAATATGTAACAATGGTAAACAAAAGAATAGCGAAAGAAGTAAAAAAAAATTGTGGAATATAGTCAACTCAATTCTTTTTAATTATGGGGGAAAGGGATCTGTACTGTTATACTTCTGAACATACTTATTTAATGTTTTATATGTTCAAAACAACCAATTTAAATATATTTGCTGTTTAAATTAGTAAGTTTGGAAATTAAAATTCCTAGGGTGCCTGGGTGGCTCAGTTGGTTAAGCATCTGTCTTCAGCTCAGGTCATGCAGGTGATGATCCCAGGGTCCTCAGATAGAACACTGCCTCAAGCCCTCAGTGGGGCATCTGCTTCTTTCTCTTCCTCTGCCCCTCCTCCCACTTGTGAACACACACTCTCTCTCTCTCAAATAAATACAACCTTTGAAAATAAAGAAAATTAAAATTCATTTGCAAAAGAGATTAGCAAACAAATTTGTCAGAAGAATAGCTCAGACTCTGAGAAGCCTAAGTGATCGTGGTTGGATCAAGGGGATAGCACAGGAAGATTCCAAATAATATGGAGGGAAAAACATTCTAGAACTCATATATAAGATGAGCAAGGAAGAGATACAGAAAATATCATGACTTGTTCAAGAAACGAAATATTATTCATGTGTATAGCAAACGATGGGCAATGAGAGGAATAAGGAAAAGAGGAAGGTAGGAATATAAGGTCTAATATCATGGAGAACCTTTACTACTGGATTTCAGTCAAAAGATAATGGTAGCTATTAAATGTAAGATGAAGGAGAAATAACAGGGCAAGATGTATACTTCAGATATTTATTCTGATCAATGGAGAGGATGGATTTGAGGAAAACAGAAAAACCAGATGGGAAAATGTTTTAGAAGTCCAGGCAAGAAATGATAATGTCCTGAGACACTGGCTGAAAAAGTACTAAAAAGGGGTTGGATCTGAGAAATAGATAAAAATCTGTTAGGAGGAATTAATGAAAGAGTAGATATGGGAATTGAGAAAAACTAAGATGGGTATGATGATGAGGTAGTTGAATGCATGTGACTGAATTTTTAATCAAATCCCTGAATCAGGGCACACTTTTTCTTAGACAAAGAAGAAATAAGCCACTCCAATCCAATGTGCAGAATGTGATGAGAGTTCCTGGCTCTCCACATAAAGCATCAGGCTTCAGTTTTCTAACCTAATTTCTAGTGAATGTGTCCAATCTGTCATATTCATTCTTCGTTTTTTTACTCAGTAAGCATTTTCAAAGGGTTTGCCATAATATTATGCAACCATAACAAATAAGGAAATCTTGCCATTTCCACCAACATAGATGGGATAGAGAGTAAATGCTAAGCAAAATAAGTCAGAGAAGAAAAATACCATGTGATTCTACGCATATGTAGAATTTAAGAAACAAAACAAATGAACCAAAGGAAAAAAATGAGACAACTCAAATGACAGTCTCTTAACTATATAGAACAGATGGTTACCAGAAGAGAGTTGAGTGGGAGGACGGGTGAACTAGGTGAAGGAGATTAAGCTTATCTTGATGAGCACTGAGTAATATATGGAATTGTTGAATCACTATACTGCACATCTGAAACTAGTATAACACTGTATGCTAATTATACTGGAATTAACACCAAAAAACAAAAACATTGTTCTCCAAAGATAAAAAACACATACACAATAAAGGGTTTACAATGAATAAATACCTATTTGCTGGCTTTTTCTCCTTGTTGCCTTTTCCCATTTTCCATTTTAATTTTTCATTAGTAAACTTGTTTATGTCAGACCTTTCCTTTGTGTCTGGACCTTAACCTACTGTCTGTCCTTTATTTCTAACCCAACAGATCTGTACATCTTTTTCAGATGTTTGTTGAACATCAAGAATCATTGCCATATTTACCTAGTGCCACTAGTTAATAACTTGTGTGTGGAAAATAGTAGAGTCTAGCATTGTCTACTGTCTATACAGTGATTTGTATCACTAACTCTTCCTTAAATTATTTTGGTTCTTTTATGCCTGTGAGTTAGCCCTCCCTATACAGCTCTCATTTCCCATGGTCTTCCCCTTACAGTTTCCTTCAGTGGAAAAAAATTTCTGTATGATCAATGATTGCATTGGAGAAGAGTTCTCATCTCTATCTATTCTCTACCAGGAAGGGAGGATTCAGGAACACAGATTTACTCTGTGAGAAAAAAAAATTACACATTAAACAATGTTAAACAATGTAACACAAAATATTAATTTATGTGACTTTAGTCCACAATAGTCTGCACTAGGAAGATTAATGGCAATTAAATTGTCCAGAAGAAAAGTACTCTTGCAGTAAATACATACATATGTGTGTGTGTACACACACATACAATACACACGCACACATTTTGGTCAAAAGTTGTAAAGTCAAATGAAACAACATTTGGAGAGTGGAACAGAGACCTTTGTCTAAGAGCTGGCTCAGAAATCAATTTCTCTCTTATGCTTTCTATGTATTTCTTTCTTTGTATATTTTCTAGGAAGTTGAATTTGTTAAGTCATATATTTTGAAAATGAAATATACATATGTATACGTATGTGTGGGTGTGTGGATATATATATATATATATATATATATATATATAGTACATAAAATATCAACAAGTTGCTGCTATAAATGTCTCAGCAACTCATACCTGGGAAAATTTACAAATGAGAGCCATGCTGTCAATTTTTAAAAATCAGCTTCTTTACTAGTGATGTAACTATCATACAGTAGACAACAAATGGTGAAAGCAAAACCCTGAGAAAGCATTTTTGCTGCTCTCCATGGCACCAGGGGTAGAAAGGCTGGTTTCCTTTGATAGCCGGCCACTTTACTATGGTCAAGGGACAATTTAATGCAAAAGGACAAGCAGCACCAGAGAGACAAAACTTATGTTCTAACTTGGGAGATCAGTCTTTCTAACGGTACAGCAAACTGCTGTCATTAAGAATTCTGGAATTAGAAAAGGGGGGTTTAAATCCCAGCTCAACCACTTACTAGATTTGTGACCTTGGGCAAGGTAGTGACCCTTTAAAACAACTGCAAAATGTAAATAATGCCTTGGCATGTAAGCCTTTTATAAAGACTAAGGGAGGTCAGGATTAAGAAAAAAATTAATTAGTGCCTAGCTCATAGGAATATCCAGTAAATGGTAGAATGATCTTTGATAATTTGCTTGCCATAGGAAACTTTGGGATTTTTGAAGTAAACACCAAATAAGGAGAAGAAAATGTACAGAAAAAAATTGGAGCAGAGATTATCAAGCTGTACATGAATGGGAGATGAAAGTACAAAAGCAAATTAGGCTTATAAGAGTTTACAGCAAAAGACAACAATGCCTTAGAAATGACACTATAATAATTTGACATCCAGCCTCTTGCAGGGGGAAGGTGGTTATTTATGACAGCAGAAGTGCATAAAAGCAGTATGAAACAATATGAAATAGGACAGTGAACCAAATGAAACGGAAATGAGATATGAAGTTGATACATCAATCTAGTCAGGCCAAAACATGATCAACAAATCCTTAGAAAAGAATACGCAGGTGGTTAGAGACATGGACACTAAAACCATACGGCTCATGTCCAAATTGTGACTTGACTATTTACTAGTTACATGGTCAAGTACAAGTTACTCAACCTCTTTGTGCCACAGTTTCTTCATCTGTAAAAACTAATTAGTAATAATTCCTACTCCATTAAGAGCGTATGAAGTTTAAATTATAATTAATACAAGTAAATAACGAGATTCATGCTTATATCTATTAATTGCACTATGCATACGATTATTTTTTTAAAATGCCCAATTGTATAGGTGTCTGAATCATCTGCATATAATTACCCACTTATGCATCTACTCAAAATTTTATCAATATCACTTTAAATCATTCTTATAAATGACCTTTCTTCTTACTGTCCACTGACTGAAGCTATTTATTTATAAGACATTTTCCCTCTGCTAGATTATTAGGTCTTGGGGTTCACTTGGCGAGACTTCTATATCTTTGAATCCTTATTAAAGTAGTTCCCAATCTTAGCTGTACATTAGAACCCCCTAGGGAAACTCAAGAATGCTAATTTCTGTATCAACTTTAGATGAATAAACTCAGATTATCTGAAGGAAGAGGTGTATTATTAAAGTAACCCAGGTGATCTTAATGTGCAGTCATGAGTAAGAACCTAGTGTTTTACAAAGGTATTGGCATATACTTTATTTAGGTCCTTCTTTCATTCAACCAAAACTTATGTGATTTACAAAGATCGATCTATCTATCTATCTATCTATCTATCTAAGAGATAGTTCCACACCCAGGAAGCAACAATAAATGCCTCTGATAAATATATCAGTCAGAATTTTAGCAAGCAATCAATAGCACACTGAACCTGAGTTGGGGCAGAGTTTGATGAAACTGACAAATAGTGTGGGTCCTTTGGGCTAGCAACAGCTATACCTTTCCCTTCCTCTATAGCATCAATATTTTTTTTCCCTTCCACTACTTGGTGCTACTGCAAGTAAAACTCATCAAAGATTTGCTACTGATCTTCTGTAAAAACTTCTTCCAAAGTGCAAATCAATTATCTCCTTAACATACTGTTTAATTCACTCGACTTTTTTTTTTTCCATAGTGAGGCTCTGTCAAGGATAGTAGAGCAATGATTTGCATTCTAGCCTCAAGTCATTATCTCTTGGTGGACTTCTCAAACATGGTTTATGAACTAGTACTTGGAGTACCACTGTACAAAATTCCTTACATCAGCATGAGAATTGGTTGAATATCTCCCAAGCAAAACCAAAATACTCAAAAACCTCTCTTTGTCCTACATTTCCCTCCAGCTATTATCCCTGTATAGAGTTGTCTGTATTTGTTGCCTCTAATTCCTTTTTTACCAACCACTTATAAAGGCATTCCAAATATGTTTTCTCAAGGTCACTCATTCACCCAAATCACTAATCAATTTTTAGTCTTCATCTTTCTTGATTGCTCGGTAGTGTCTGACATTCTATGTCACCTGTGGCAACCTCTACTCTAAGCTATTGATTCATATACCATACTACCTACTCCATATAGCTACTTGGATATCAATAGGCATCTCAAACCTACTGTATGTAAAACATAATTTTTGATTTTTTTTCTTAATTTGCTCCTTCCACAGTTTTACTTCCCACAGTTACCACTTGTTCCAATCTGCAGTTATCTCTCTCCTGAACTCTTGAAATAGATGCTTAACTACTCTTCCTGTTTCAATGTTTTCCTTCCAAAGGTGTTTTCTCAATACACAAACCAAAACAATCTTAGAAAATATAAAATATATCATCACTCTTCTGCTCAAAATCCTGCAATGACCTCCTAATTCTTAGTATAATTCAAACTCTATTAAGACGCATTTGATCTAAACAGCACTCCCCCTATTTTTGCTACTCTGTGATCTCTTCTTCTACCACTCTTCCTTTCAGACACTGCAAAGACCACAAAGAACATTTGCTGTATGTGAAAATGTTGGTATTAGCCACTTTTCAGAGAAGCTTAAAAACTGGGGTGCCTGGGTGGCTTAGTGAGTTAAAGCCTCTGCCTTTGGCTCAGGTCATGATCTCAGGGTCCTGGGATCGAGGCCCCCATCGAGCCCCGCATTGAGCCCCTCATCAAGCCCCACATGGAGCCCCACATTGGGCTCTCCCCTCAGCAGGGAGCCTACTTTCCCCCACACCCTGCCTGCCTCTCTGCCTACTCTTGATCTCTCTCCTGTCAAATAAATAAATAAAATCTTTAAAAAAAAAAGCAATTACACTTCAAATTTCAAAACTGTCATCAATTAAAAATATTGTACTAAATTTTAGATCTTATGAATATTATTGAAATATTAGGAAAGATTTGGATATCATATTTATAACTTTTACTATTCATTCCATATCTGTAATCTTCACCAGACATAATTGGTCAATAATATTTCTAATGAGTTGTACCTCAGATATTAAAATTTTATTTTATTAATAAATTAATTTATTTATTTTAGAAGGGGGCGGTAGAGGAAGAGGAAAAGAGAGAATCTTAAGCAGAATCCATGCCCAGCATGGAGCCCAGTGTGGGGCTTGACCTCACAACCCGAGATCATGACCTGAGCTGAACTCAGGTACTTACCTAAGTCAGGCAGGTAACCCACAGCAATTAAAATCTTAAATGAAAGTTCAAATATCTAATTAATCAGATAATTTGGTTGTTTTTAATGTATTCCCATTTGGATTTTCCAGAGTAAATACATTTTTTTACTATAATCAAAAAAAATATAATTAAAATGGTATTTTATTATAATTATGAAAATATCATTTAACTAAAGTTGTAAAGTACTTATATCTGTATATATACACATATATACATATATACATACATATATATATGTTTATATGCATATACTTTTATTTTTTACTTACACATAGTTGACATTTCCCACCTTCCATAGTTGATAATCATCTGACTAAAATAAAAATATGTAACATAACCTAGAAACCAATGCATAATATTTTAAGCCTATTGTGCTCATGTGCAACTGAATTACAATGAATCAAAATTAAATTAGATTTTTCTACCAGAAGAAAGTTCTACATTAAAGATAAATAGCTAAGTGAAGGCTACAGTTTTATTAAAAATAACAGCATAGAAATGCATTTGTAAGTTTTCAAATTATTGCAAACATTATTGAAATACAAAGCAATCTGTCTTTCTATTTTCAATATATTTCAGGTGGGAAGGAAGGAAGGAAGTAGGGGGAAGAAGGAAGAAAGGAAGGAAAACTTGGCTTCTTCAAGTAAACCATATTTCCATTTCAATGGGTGTTGTCTTACACATTCTAAAATGTGCTGAAAATATGCACTAAACCAGTTCTAAAATATCAATTATTTTGTCACTCAATTCTAATCTTGTTCATTCATCATTTTAAGTGTAATATCAGAAGCCAAATTTATTGATTGCATTTTCTTTTTAGAAGGAACAGTTATTGGGAAAAGACTCTAAAGTAAGGAAAGTCTGAATTAGTCATTTCCTCTCTGAAACAGCCATTTGACCATAACCAATTTACTTATATTCTCTGATATCCTGTTTTATCATCTGTGAACTAGGGTTTTCAAATTGATGAATTAATTGTAAGATCTATGTCACTCTAAATATCAAAATTATATTATCATATCTGAGTAAAATGGTGGCTGTCTGATCCTGAACCTCTCTTATAAAGCCCCTTAAACTATACAAATAACCAAGGGAAAAAATAAAATGATGCATGGCTTATAGTTTCAGAATACTACATTCCCCCACTTATCTGTAAATAGAGAAAGACAAAATCCAATGGATTCCACTTGCATGACTGAATATTGAAGATAGGAGGGGAATATTAAGATAGACTCAGAAAAGTGGAGTAGAAGGCATAGAGGATGTAAACAAAGCATAAACAAAATCATCCCATAAAGGGAGTCAAATACTAAGTGCCAAAACTAAACACAGTACTGAGACTTGGAGTAGTTCACAACAATAAGAAAATGTAGGGGATTTAAAATGTCTTGGGCTAGAATTAGCAGTCTCAGAGAGCATTAATTATAAAGCAGATACACATACATACTGAAAGGGTAGAACTCATGGGAAATGAGGCGGTGAAGGAAGATAATTAAAAAAAATGGGGAGGGGGATAAGAATCCCAAAGAAATAAGGAGAAAAAAAAAAAAGACATGTCAACCCTTCGCTTACCCTCACCAGCATAATCCATAAAAAAAAAAAAAAAAAAAAAAAACCTCTAAGGAAGAAGAAAAAAGAGGGCATTCTCAAGCTAGGAACACTGTCCATAAAGTGAATAGAAATAGGAAAAAGTCTAATTATATGAGACTACAGTGATAAATCAGAAATGGGAGTCAACACATCTCTGATGATAAAAATTTTCACCTAAAAACACCATGGAATTTGTCCTTCAACAGATGAATGGATAAAGAAGACTGGGTTCATATATCAATGGAATATTACTTAGACTTCAGAAGGGATGTATACCTGTCATTTGTACCAACATGGATGAAAATGGAGGGTATTATGCTAAGTGAAATAAGTCAAGCAGAGAAAAACAATTATCAAATGGTTTTATTCATATGTGCAATATAAGGAATAGCACAGAGGGCTATAGAGGAAGGGAGGGAAAACTGAGTGGGAAGAAATTAGAGAGGGAGACAAACCATGAGAGACCAAACTGAGGGTTACAGAAGGGAGAGAAGTTGGGGGATGGGGTACCTGGGTGATGGGTATTAAGGAGGGCACATGATGTGATGAGCACTAGGTGTTACATGCAACTAATGAATCATTGAATACTACATCAAAAACTAATGATTTACTATATATTCATTAATTGAACATAATTTAAAAAAACACCATGGAGTTAAATAAAATTGTAATACAATACCCCAAACTAAATTAAACATACTCCAACAAATAACAAAGTATATAAAATCTCCTTGCATCAGAAATATGAACAAAAATATAAATGGACATAAAACAGATTATAATGAAACAAAAGATTTAACTCAGGTAAGAGAATAATAAAATTATGATAGAAGTGAAGATAAATTATAAGATGGCCAAGGGAGAAAGATTCAAATAACAATTTTACAAAGGATATTAAAGTGGGGAAAAAAAACCTCAAGAGAATGAAAATGAAATAAACAAGAAGTAAATGGGTGAGAGAGAAAGCAGCTGAAATGGAAGACAGATAAGAAACATAAATTAATGTAGTATCCTTGAAAAAGGAAATCAAAACAGTGCAAGAGAACTAGTCTTCACATGTATAATCTAAGAAAATTTCCAAAGATAAAAGAAACTTCACAGGATATAAAATCAAATAATGAAGCAGCAGAAAGAGAAGTTAAGGAATCAATCCTATCTACAAATGGACCAAAAATGATAAGAAACCTAGGAATAAACTTAATCAAAGAAGTAGAACATTTATACTTGGAAAACTATAAAACATTCATGAAAGAAATTAAATAGGGGCACCTGGGTGGCTCAGTGGATTAAAGCCTCTGACTTTGGCTCAGATCATGATCTCAGGGTCCTGGGATTGAGTCCCGCATCTGGCTCTCTACTCAGCAGTGAGCCTGCTTCCCCCCTCTCTCTGCCTGCTTCTCTGCCTACTTGTGACTCTCACTCTGTCAAATAAATGAATAAAATCTTTGAAAAAAAAAGAAAGAAATTAAATATGGCAAAAAGAAATGGAAAGATATTCCAAACTCATGAATTGGAAGAACAGCTATTGTTAAAATAGTTTATACTACTCAAAGCAATCTACACATTTAATGCAACTCTATCAAAATACCAATAGCATTTTTCACACAGCTATAACAAAGAATCCTACAATTTGTATGGAACCACAAATACTCCAAATAGCCAAAGCAACCTTGAAAAAGAAAAGCAAAGCTAGATACATCACAATTCTAGACTTCAAGTAAAATTGTGAACTGTGGCAATCAAAACAGTATGGTACTGGCACAAAAATTAGACACATAGATCAATAGAACAGAAGACCCAGAAATGAACCCACAACTCTTTGGTCAATTAATCTTCAACAAAGCCAGAAAGAATATTCAATGGGAAAAAAACTGTTCAAGAAATGGTGTTGGGGAAACTGGACAGAAACATGCAAAAGAGTGAAACTGGACTGTGCACAAAAATAAATTCAAAAATACATGGAAGACCTAAATGTGAAACAAGAAACTATAAGAATCCCAAAGGAGAACAAAGGCAGTAACTTCTTTGACTTTGGTCACAGTAACTTCTTAGCAGATATGTCTTCTGAGGCAAAGGGGAAAAAAAAAAAGCAAAAATAAACTAATGGGACTTGATCAAAATAAAAGTTTCTTCACAGCAAAGGAAACATCCCACAACACTAAAAGGCAACTTACAGAATGGGAGAAGATATTTGCAAACAATATATCTGATAGAGAGTTAATATCCGAAATCTATAAAGAACTTATAAAACACAACACCCCAAAACAAATAATCCAATTGAAAAAAGGTCAGAAGTCATGAATAGACATTTTTCTAAAGATGGCCAACAGACACATGAAAAGATGCTCAACATCACTCATTATCAGGGAAATACAAATCAAAACTACAATGAGATAAACTCACTCCTGTCAGAATGACTAAAATCAACAACTCACAAAACAAGTATTGGTAAGGATGTGGAGAAAAGGGAACCTTTTTGCACTATTGGTGGGAATGCAAACTGGTGCAGCCACTCTGGGAAACAGTATGGAGTTTACTCAAAAAGTTAAAAAGAGAACTACCCTATAATTCAGCAATTATACTACTAAGTATTTGCCCAAAGAATACAAAAATACTAATTCAAAGACATACATGCACTTCGATGGTTATAGCAGCATTATCTACAATAGCCAAATAATGGAAACAGTCCAAATTTCCATCTACTGATGAATGGAGAAAGAAGAGGTGGGATATATATATATAATGTATGTGTGTGTGTATACATATATATACATGCATACATGTGTGTATATGTATACGCACACATACATTATATATAATATATATACACATTACATACATAAATTATATAAGTATATGTAATGTAATGTATACACACACATACATACATACACACTGGAATATTATTCGGCCATAAAAAAGAATGAAATCTTACCACTTGCCATGACATGGATGGAGTATTAAGTGACACAAGTCAGAGAAAGACAAATACCACAAGATTTCACTCATATGGGGAATTTAAGAAACAAATAAGCAAGGGAAACCTGGGTGGCTCAGTTGGTTAAGCATGTGCCTACAGCTCAGGTCATGATCCCAGAGTCCTGGGATCGAGCCCCAAATCAGGCTCCTCACTCAGTGGAAAGACTCCCTCTCCCACTCTCTGCTTGTGTTCCCTCTCTCACTGTGTCTTTCTCTGTCAAATAAATAAATGAAATCTTAGAAAAAAAAAGAAACAAATGAGCAAAGCGGAAACAAAGAGACACACATACACACGCTCGCACACACAAATGAAGAAACACTCTTAACTATAGGGAACAACCTGATGGTTACCAAAGGGGAAGAGGGTGGGGGATGGATGAAATAGGTGATGGGGTTTAAGGGGTGCACTTGTCATGATGAGCACCAGGTATTGCATGGAGGTAATGAATAACTATATCATACACCTGAAACTAATATTATACTGTATATTACCTAACTAGAATTTAAATAAAAAACAAACAAACAAACAAACAACAGAAGCTGTAAGTCTAGACAAAGGGAAGTACTGGGTGCCAGAGAAAGCTGATCTGATACTCTGAGACAAAGTCCAATGAATCTTTCAGTTAAACAAAAAAACAAACAAAAAAGTAAAATAAAATCCTTCAGGGCTTCCAGGCCAAAAATTGGAATAACGCAGAAAGGCATAGGAATTAGACTTGTAACAAATTTTCCCAAAACAACAGGCAAAGTAAGGCAACAGTATTTTCAAGAAACTTACAGGAGTAAAATGCGCTTGTAGGATTTTACGTCTATATAGGCTGTTTTTGGAGGAAAAAAGCTATAAAAATCATCTTAAACATGCAGAACTGTTGTAATATCACATACACATGTTCTTCTAAAGATGCATTAGGGTAGGAGCTTTGAGAGATGGTTGGGAAAATTTTGGCAAATAAGTGATTGTGAGAAGTTCATATTTTAATTTTAAAGTTAAGATTAAAATAATGGTGAGCCATGAATAGAATAATAATATATCATACTTTCTGCCAACATGAGGAGAATGCAGTAGCAACCACAATGATGGGAGAATTTAGATTGAATTTCCAGGAAAAAAGATAGTTCTTCTTGCTACTTTTAGATCCTGGGTGTTGTAAAGTTACAAACCCTCCCTAAGTCCTAGTCTTCTTACTGTAAACATTCTAAGCACACCTTATTTTCTAATTAAAAGAAAATTGAAGCCATCGGGTATGAAAAATGATACTTCTTGATTCTTTCCTCCACTCCATACCTATAAATTCATTTGCATTCAAACCCATAATTACACATTTACTTCTCATATCTGACAGCATGTCTATTCCTATTCATAATTGCTCTCCATCTATGCATTTGATTTGAGGTCTTATAATTTTCTCAGGGACACTTGGGTTCATTATTGAGTTTCCAGTTACCTAACAGCCACAAAATCTACAAAGATTTCTATTTCGGATATGTAACATCTCTGAATTGTGGAGCTTATTCTATAACATACTAAAATACATTCTAATCACCATATTTTAGCTGAAAATAACTATTTGTTGCTCAAATCTTCCCATATCGTATGGAGTTTCCCATACTATACAACCAGGTTCCTGAATAAAAAGCTCAGATCTCTTTCTTGAGTCTCAGTTGCACATTAACAGCTTCAATTTGATATTTTACAATGAAGTTATATACGACAAGCCTAAGTCAACTTTATTTCCCCACTTTCCCATCTGATCTTCCTTCCCCTATGCCATATTTCCTTAATGCCACAACTATCCACCCGGTCTTCCAAGCAAAAAGTGGGACATTATCTTTGGTTATCCTCTCTACTTCAACTCTGTTCTCACAACATCTGTTTGGATTCTAGGATGGCCAATGTTGTCCTCTAAAGGTCTCCAGATTCTGTTGACTTCTCAACTGCCATTATGTTGGATTTGGGCTTATCTCTTTTCTGGATGATTAAAATGATTTTTAAATTCACTTTCTCCCCCTAATCCCCATTCTATACACTCGCTAAATATAAATCACAGAATATTACTGACACCAAATTATTTTTTAGGAAAATAAATCATAAGCTTATGAAACTTCAAATGGGCTAAGATTTAGCTGATTAGAATTTAAACTGTTCAGAAGGACATATTTATTTATTTTCATTTACTTTTGCTATGTTGCTGTCTAAATCCCATCATACAGGGTAGGTCAAATTTCCAAATCTCATTATAGAAGGCAAATCTTATAGGATGTCTTGCAATTTTCCACTTTTTGGGCCTTGATCTCCTCCCATCTGCATATCTAAAGATGATCTCTCCCAAAATCAGAAAATTGCTTTAAAACACATTGTAAGCAGCAGATTGGAGATAGTGTGAGCTTGACCAAAAATCCTATTATATATTTTTGAATGTTAGTGAACATTTAAATTAATTTTAAAAATTATGAATTATGTGTCAGACCTAAAGCAACAAGCATTATATTGTTTCATTACATTTCCCTCAGAAGTCTTTGTCTGCTAAATCTACAACATGACTGAGAAATATGCCTTTGGGTAAAGATCTTTATTTGATTCACTGGTGTAAAGACGGATGATAAGAATGTAATTTAAGGGGAGTGGGTCACCACTGGGTGACTCAGTGGGTTAAAGCCTCTGCCTTCAGCTCAGGTCATGATCTCAGGGTCCTGGGATGAAGCCCCACATTGGGCTCTCTGCTCAGTAGGGTGTCTGATTCCCCCTCTCTCTCTGCCTGCCTCTCTGCCTACTTGTGATCTCTCTCTCTGTGTCAAATAAATAAAATCTTAAAAAAAAAGAATGTAACTTATTTCAAATCTCATCCTACATTTTTATTGACCTTCCAACCTGTTCCGTAAAAGGACCCTAAACATAACCGTGGCTTTAGATCTGATGATTTCGTATGTGAACAGACTTTGCACATTTTATGATATTTTCTTTTTCCACTTTCATTTTGCTTCTTTTAAGCTCAAAGCATTAGACCGTCAGAAGGTCATGCATTTTTTTTTCTAACACAAATTCAGAGATGTTATGCCCCAAGATGTAAGACACGCAAATATCATGATCACACAACATCTTTTTAAATATGTGCAAAAATTCTGAAAACTTTCTCAGGCTTTGTCAGATTCTTTACATAAGTAGAAAGAAGATGAAATTTCCTTTCCCACATAATTTCACAGCATGCAAACCATGAATAGAAAAAAAAATATGCCTGATGTAAACAGATATTGGCTGCCAGTGTAATTTTCTGTTTTATACTCCATTTTACAGTGTATGTGTTATTGATTTTGTATAATTGTATGAGTCATTTCATTCTGTTCAGGACATCCATTTAATGTTATCTTAAATTCAAATACAAATCGGTACTTAATTAATATTCGTTGTTGACGATGTTTTTATGAACCATAAAAATTGGCAGCACATATAGACGTGATTATTAAAAAAAACATAGAGCAAAATATTTATTAAAAGATCATTCAATCCAAGTATCTATTGTTTTTCAAAGGAACATAAGAAAACACATTTTCTTCTATTTGAGGGACTGTGTTGAAAATGCCCCAGCTTGGTGACCACTATACTTGGCTTCACAACTGAATTAAAAGAGAGATAAAATATTCTATCCACTTATTTCTACCAGAAGTATATCAAGCAGAAAATGATAATACTTTTATTTTGAGTCGTTTTTGCAAGTCAGTTTGAGTCAAAGTTTTTCCTCTGAAATAAACTCAATGTAGTCTGAAACGTTGTGAAGGCTACAATCAATATGAATGACGGTTCAGGGTACTGGCCAGAATATGCTGCTTACTGATGCCCTCAGCAGGGTGGTGTTTTCCTTCCTGTCTGCCTGCCTTCCTGACTTCCTTCCTTTATTTATTTATTCTAGCCTAGAAAGCAGCTATGAAAATTGAGTAGTAGACTAAATCAGAAAACTATATTAAATAGATCAGTGGTATTAACCGCTTAAAGCTTTTGAAACTTTTGTTAGTACAAGATAATATCATTTTATAAATATTTTAGGTATCTTTGGGTGTACTATTAAGTTCTATTTTAAATTTTAATTTTTAAAAAATTAATATATATATATATTTAGAAAAGTTTTTGGTTAGCAGCAATATTGAGCAGAAAATACAGAGTTCTCTTATACTCTCTGCCAGCACCCCCCCCCCTCACACACACACACAGACTCTCTCACTGCTAGCATCCTGCAACATAATGGTACATTTGTTGCAACTGAAGAATTACAGATACATCATCACCTAAAGTCTTCAATTTACATTAGGGTTCACTCTTGGTGTTGCACATTCTATGGGTCTTGACAAGTGTATAATGACTTATATTCACCATTGTAGTACCATACAGAATAGATATACTGCTCTAAAAATCCTCTGCATTCTTCCTATTCATCCCAAACTGTCCCTAACTCCTGGTGGCTACCCATATTTTCACTGTATCCACAGTTTTGCCTCTCCCAGAATGTCATAGAGTTGGAATCATACAGTAGCTTGCCTTTTTAGATTGGCTTTTTTCACTTAACTTAATTTAAGTTTCCTCCATGTCTTTTTGTGGCTTGATAGCTCATTTCTTTTTAATACTGAATAATATCCCACTGTCTAGATATATCAAAGATTATTTATTTATTCAACTATTGAAGAACGTCCTTGTCGCTGCAAGTTTTGGTAATCATAAATAAAGCCACTTTAAATATACATGTGCAGGGGCGCCTGGGTGGCTCAGTTGGTTGGGCGACTGCCTTCGGCTCAGGTCATGGCCCCGGAGTCCCGAGATCGAGTCCCATATCGGACTCCCGGCTCTGCGGGAAGTCCGCTTCTCCCTCTGACCTTCTCCCCTCTCATTCTCAGTCTCTCTCTCTCTAATAAATAAATAAAATCTTAAAAAAAAATTTAAATATACATGTGCAGTATTTATGTGGACGTAAGTTCTCAATTCATTTAGTTAAATACTAAGGAGTATGATTGCTGGATTATATTGTATGAATATGTTCAGTTTTGTAAGAAACTATCAGCTGTCTTCCAAAGTAGCTGCACCATTTTGCATTCCCACCAACAATTAACAAGTGTTCCTGTTGCTCCACATCCTCATCAGTATTTATCAGTATTTAGTGTTTTGTTTGGGTTTCGGTCATTTTGATAGGTGGATAGTAGTTTCTAATTTACAATTCCCTGATCACATATGGTGTGAAGAATATTTACATATGTTTATTTCTGCCCTATATATCTTTTCTGGTGAGGTGTCTGTTCAAATCTTTTACCTATTTTTAAGTTGAGATGTTCATTTTCTTATTGTTGAGTTTTAAGAATACTGTGTATACTTTGAATAAGAGCCCCTTATCAGGTGTGGGTATTTTTGCAAATGTTTCCTATCATTCTTTAGCTCATCTTTTCATTTTCTTTACATTTTCTTTTACAAAGTGGAAATTTTTAATTTTAATAAAATTCAGCTTATCAATTACTTCTTCCATGAATTGTCCCTTTAGTATTGGATCCAAAAAGTCATTGCCATACTCAAAGTCATCTAGAGTTTCTCCTAATGTTATCTTCCAGAAGTTGTACAGTTTTGAATTTTACATATAGGTCCATGATTCATTTTGAATTAATTTTTGTGACATATGTAAGGTGTGTGTCCTATTGATATTGTATAGATTTTGTTAGATTTATACAAAAGTATATGATTTTAGGGGGTGCTAATGTAAGTGGTAATGTGTTTTTAATTTCAAATTCTACTTGTTTGCATTAGAATATTCTTCTACATCCAATTTATTTGAAGACAAACTAAATAAAGCTGCACTTCCCAAACTATAGTAATGTGTTTGAATAATTCACATAGCATGAATAATAAGATGTTAATATAATGTAAACTTGTATGTAGCTACATAATAAGTATGCATTCTATGTAAAAATAATAGTAAAAATATGAGGCTTGTTAAGACTTTAAATGCATTCTTGGAGTGCCTGGGTGGCTCAGTGGGTTAAAGCCTATGCCTTCTGCTCAGGTCATGATCTCAGGGTCCTGGGATCCAGCCCCGCATCATCAGGCTCTCTGCTCAGCAGGGAGCCTGCTTCCCTCTCTCTCTCTGCCTGTCTCTCTACTTATTATCTCTCTCTCTCTCTGTCAAATAAATAAATAAATAAATAATCTTAAAAAAAAAAAGACTTTAAATGCATTCTCACTAATTCTCACAACATTCCAGTAAGGTTACAACTATGATTTTTCTCATTTATAGATGAGTAAACTGAGACATCAAAAGCATAAGATACTTGCCCAGTGTCTCCACTGAGCAAGCAACAGTGCTGAATACACATGCCATGGGTGACCCAAAGTCCATGCTCTTAACATTTGAATGATACCACCTTATTATTAAATGTGGGAAATGCCCTTATGATCAACTTCCATTTGGTATATTTTGCCAAAATATTTCTATTGTTTCTTTCAATGGAAAGCCTCATTAAAATTTTTTATAGATGTCCCAATCCCTCTTATGTTATTGTTAAAACTTTATAGGAAATGAATATACTGTGGGCGTTAAATACTTAAATTCTGTAAACATTCTTGATATTTAAATTGAAGAAGGATATACACAGTAGCATTGAGATAATATTTTCTGGCCAAAAAATACTGTAAGTTTTGACTACTATGAACATTCCCATCTCTCTATATATTTTCTTCCTAATCTTCTTTAGTTGTCACCAAGTTGTGTGTTCTTATCTTTTTTCAGAGAGAACTCTTTAATCCTCACTTCTTCTTTTCCTTTTCCTTTTATCTCCTTAGGCTAGTTCTATATCATCCCATTTGGATCACTATAACAGTTAGACTATGTGATTTTATTCCAAACTAGCCTGTCTTCTTGAGGGCAGAACATCTATTTATCATCTATCTATTTATCTGTTATCATCTAGCTATCTAAAACATTGATCTCAGTAGTAGTTCAACTATTACTTTTCATTAATATGTGGGCTTTGCTTGTGGAAAATTAGATTATTTAAAATCATCACTCTCTTCCTCACTTTTTGGGGGGTGTGGAGAGGGAAGAGGAGCAAAATCCGCTTTCCTGACTCTTAAATCTGGGCTTGCCAATGTGATTTGATTTGGTCAATGGATGTTAACTAATAAGATGCCAGCAGAGTTTTAAAAATGTCTGTATGGTTGAATTTTTATTCTATCCACTTTTGAAACTGTCAAAAGACCATATCTGGGCTAGTTCACTGGTCCCAGAAAAATGAATGATGCATAGAGCCAAACTCAGCCTACATCAGTCCATGCTCGGCATATAGAGAGAGTTATGAACATATATGATTGTTGTTTAAACTAATGAGTTTGGGAGTGGATAGCATTACCAGTGTGTTGATCAACTGATATAGTACCACATTTAGAAAACAAGTCATTTATAAAAATATGTACCTCTTTGCACATAGTCAGATTGGCTCAATTCCAAAATTCTGAATAAAAACTATCAAGATTTCTCAGTTAAGATAAAAATAACAGTGAGGTTGTATTTAACCAAATGAAGAAAAACTTTGTTTTCCTCTATCATTAAAAATCAAGTTCTGAAGATCTAAATACCTCACATATGTCATATCTTCTACTTATACCAGATAAGAAATGACATCTTAGTCTCCAACATTTCTTCTACTTGCATTGATTATGCCCTTTGATTTACAATGTATTTTCCAATTAAGGTGTATATGAGCAATTATCTACCAATCTACCACATTTAAAATGAAATGATTATTGGCACTGAGGAAATGGACACATTTTCATCAGAAATTATGATGATTATGGATTATTTGATAAAGGTCTTGTACAACTGTAAAACTATATTTGCCAATCAGGCAGCCAACTTTATATATCTTGGATATATGGAGAAATGCAGTGTGAAGTAATGCAGTGTGGTGGAAAGTGACCCTATGAGAAGCAATAGCACATGGTACCACTTTGGGTTCAGGTACTACCTAAAGTAACTATGAGAAAAATCAATCTTTCCAGGTCTCAAATTTTCTTACATTAGAGGAAATGAGTATATTTGTTTCAATTATCTCAAAAGTCTCTTTCAATTGGAATGTTCTACAATTTAATTTTTATTTTAATTATTTGAGAAAGAGAGAGAGAGAGCATGAGCAGCGGGAGGGGTAGAGGGAAAGGGAGAAGCAGTTTCCTCACTGAGCAGGGAGCCCTACAGAGGGGCTCAATCCAAGGATCATGAGATCATGACCTGAGCTAAAGTCAGATGCTTAACCAACTGAGCACCTCAGGTGCCACTATGATTCAATTAAGAAAATAAATAAATAAATACCAGTCCTTATCCTCAAAGAAAAATAGAAAAAGCTATTTAGTTGGAAGCTGGAGGGGTGATTATTTGCTTCCATAGGGAAAATGTATTCATCAGTGACTCCAGCACAAAAGCATGACCCACTCTTCCTACACTTTCAGCTTCTTCTAGGACTATGATCCACGTCCCTGTCTCTCCATTCTTGTCTTACATCCTGGAATTTAATCTGCTCCCAAGAGGAACTTACCATCTTCATATACTGGTCATATTGCCCAGCTTCCAGCCTTTGTAACTCCTAATTTAGCCTCAGTTCTCAGCCCAAGTTTACCTTCTTGAAGCCTGCATTAAGTGCTTTGTCTCAAAAACCACATTCTGTTTTTCATTCTTAGCACTTATCACATTTGCAATTTTTTTTGTTAAATGTCAGTCTTTGTCCCGCTAGACTGAAATCAGTGACTAAGTCTCTTATTTTTTGCTATGTGCCATGTCCTCTCCACAATGCCTGGCACATAGCTGAAACTCCATGAATATTTTAAAATTGACATTAGTTTTACTGTTCTTCTGCCATTCATTCCCTTTCTGGGGGTGTAGAAACAAAGGGCTTAGCAGATCGGGGTAAACAAAGTCAAATTTGATATTTCAGGAGCAGCAGTTTTGTGAAGGAACTTGATATATTGAATATAAAATAAAATTTAAAAATCCTTTAAGCTAATAAATAGCAAGAACAAAAAGTATAAAACTTATTCTAATATAAAAAGTTTTCATGAGTCATGCTTAAAAGCCCTCTTTATTCTGAAAGGCAGATTGAAATCTTATCATGAAAATCCCACACAAAATAGGTGTGACTTTGTAATTTTTTTTAGGAAAGAGAAACTGCTTTTTACAGGTTACGATATTTCAACAAAGAAAAAAAATGATTTAAAAGAAGAGATATCTCAAAAGACACAGTAATGGGAAAACTCAAGGATACTCACTGGTTTAGTGTTGACAGACCTGCTAGTAAGATATTAAATCTGGAGTAAATTCTGAGGGAGAGATTTATCTCAGAATTTATACAAAGAACATCCCACTAATGGTATATTAGTTAACTACAGTGAATGGATATCAAGTATAATCTTCTTGGACAGTACGATGAATATATCAATATTTAATTTATCAAATAAGACAATGTTAGAACTCAAAAGAAATGCAGGGATGATTTAGTCTAATCTCCTTGTTTTACAGAGATGGAAACTGTCCTTTCAGCAAATATTGAATCAGTAGTGCACATGACATGACCTAGAGAAAATAATTATTTACATGAATAAATTTAAGCACCAATCTAGGTGTGCCTGGGTGGCTCAGTGGGTTAAAGCCTCTGCCGTCGGCTCAGGTCATGATCTCATGGTCCTGGGATCGAGCCCCACATCGGGCTCTCTGTTCAGCCTCTCCCCTCTCTCTGCTTGCCTCTCTGCCTACTTGTGATCTCTCTTTCTCTGTCAAATAAATAAATAAAATCTTAAAAAAAATAAACGCCAATCTATTTGTATAAACATTGAAATATAACTCTGTAATACACTAATATTATGTTAATATATGACAAAAATTATTTCCTAAGAAACTAGAAACTTCAGTTTTATTTTTAATATAATTAAACATTTTTTATTATTGACAGTATGCTTTTTAAAGAGAATATTAAATCATAATCTAAGTATATTCTATAGATGATTTTGACCTCATCAAGTTGAATTCAGTTGAGTTAAAAATGGGATATGGAGAAATAGAAAATATTTGTTAAATGAAACAATGACATATCTATGCTTTATATAATTTTATTTCATTAATTTGATTTTCTAGCACTAGCAATCTAAAAAATACATGGGATGATTTAGGAGATTCAAAAATTCCAAAAAAAGTCTTGAAAGATCGTTATTATTCATTATTAGTTTTCTACTTTAAAATATATTTTTAAAATTAAAAATTTGCAAATCAAGTATGAGTAATATAGTAATTCTTTCATTTTGAAAGCCATTTTGACTTTACACTAATCTCAATGAGCCACTTTGCAGATTACAATTTGATGTATTTATTGAGCTATTCATTTGAAATGTAGTCAGTATTGCGGGGTGCACTAAAGGATTGTGAAGGATCTCTGTTTAAATGTACTGACTAAATGGACAAAAATATACACATACAATTAATTCTTTTACCAGATATTATTTTTCCATTAAATAAATATATTTTGATGTAGACTCCTTTTTTAACCAACTCTAATCAGAAATACAGCAAGGCTTAATTTTGGGATCCTACAATTGGTGACTTCTAGAGAAATAAAGGGATGAGAAAAGTCATAAAAATGGAGCAAAAAAGAAAAAGAAAAGCTCGTATAATTGGAGATAAAGAAGGATGTTTCCAGTTTTAATAAGCCTCAGTTTCTTACAAGAACAAGTCAAATTTTCTTAGGCCTGTACTGCCAGGATTGAGAAACCGGGGTTTATTATGATGAATTTTTACTGTGTACCACTTTGCATAAGCTTAAGAGTATTTTAAGGAACAATGGAAAAAAAATGAATGCAATTGTAAGCACTTTATTTGTTGTTTAGGTATTAATTTATGTTTTCATAATCTCTGTTATATCACTGACACTGTTGCTTGTCATAGACGTAGCCTACAAAAAATTAAATGCTACAAAGTGTAACCACTTCAGCACTTAAAAAAATGAATTCTGAGATAATTCATAAAATAATTTTGAATAAAACATCGCTTCTGCTTTCTTGTCAGAAGTTGTTGATCTAAGTGATGATTCACTAAATTCTACACCTGAGCAATATTATACTGTATATTAACTAACTTGTATTAAAATAAAACTTGAAAAAATTGTTGAAACATGTCACTTGTAATTTTTTATCTCTCTCGAAATAATACCATTAAAAATTACACCACTTACATTAGTGTTCCTTTGAAACATTGCCTGATAATTTTAACCCAGGAATTTGTTTATACTTCCACGAAGGTACAATTGATAAATAATAAACTGCCCATATGTAAAAGGTGCAGTTTGATGAATTTTAACATATGTGTCTACCTGTGAAACCAACACCATAGTCAAGACGATGAATACATCTATCACCCTCAGAAGGTAATCATATCCCTCACCCACTTTTAGCAAGCCATCTTTCCTTTTATTTCAATACTCAAAAAACAAATAATCTACCTTCTGTTACTACGAATTTTAGTTAGCATTATCTAAATTTTTATATAAGTAGATTCATGCAAGATATGTTTTCTTGTTTGACTTTTTATTTTTGGTGAGCATAATGATTTTGATTTTCATCAGTATTTTTGCATATATTAATAGTTTTGCTTTTTTATTGATAAGTAGTATTCCATTGTAGAGACATAGCCCACTTTGTCTATATAAAAACCTATGGATGAACATTTGGCTTATTTCCAGTTTGGGGAGATTTTAAACAAATCTGCTATGTATATTTCTTGTACAAGTCTTTGTATAGACATTTGCTTTCATTTCTACTGGAAAAGTGTCTAGGAGTGAAATAGTAGGACTGTATGTTAGGCACATGTTTAAGAAATCTGCACATAGGAGGAGGAGCAAGATGGCAGAGAAGTAGGAGGCTGAGACAGAGTCAGATCACAGAAGTTCACCTAGATAGTTATCAAATCATTCTAAAAGCCAGCATACTCAACAGGAAAGAGAAGAGAGGAAGAAGAGCAATTCTAGGAGCAGAAAATCGACCACTTTCCAAAAGGTAGGACGTTTGGAAAAGTGATTCCAAAGTGACGGGAAGAGAGACCATGGGGGGAGGGGCCAGCTCCCTGCAGCCGCAGAGCCACAGAGCACAAAATCAGAACTTTTAGAGTCTGCTCCACTGAGGGACATCCCTCCAGAGGCTAAGCCAGAGGTTCAGCCCTTGCGGGAACAGAGTGGTTTCGGGACCTGTGAGATCATAAAGAGACCAGGGGTGTATGAGTGCATCAAAGCTCTCAGATATCGGGACCGAGAAGCCGGTGGCAGAGAAAGAGCCGCGCAGTGCGTTTTCAACTGGGGCTTACCCTAGACCGTGGCCGCGGCCCTTCCAGCAGGGACCACATAAGGCATTCGGAAAGATCCCCTTCTTCCTCCTCAGGGAGGAGCGGTACAGGAGTGCACAGCAGGAATCTGCTGAGTTTGGAGACTCCAGATGGGGTCGTGCACCAGAGATAGAAACACGCTGCCACTGGTGGCTGAACTTGGAGCTTGTGCAGGGACACGGAAGATGGGAGTGATTGACTGCTTTCCTCTGAGGGCGCGCTAAGGAGCAGGGACTCTGGCTCTCAGCTCCTCCAGCCGGAGACTGGGAGCTGCCATTTGCATTCCTGGCCTCCAGGGCAATATGGAAAGCACTAAGGGAACAAAGCCTCCCAAGAGTGAACCTGAGCGAATTGCTTGGCCTCTCCATGGGCAAGGGCAGGGCAATTCCGTCTCAGGCAAAGATATCTGAGAACCAAGCTGTAAAGGCCCCTCCCCAGAAGATCATTGAGAATATCCAGCCAAGCCCAAGTTCATCAATCAGTGAGAACTATGGAACTCCAGAGTACTTTTCTCTCTCATCATCTATTCTTAGCTCAATAAAATGACAAGGCGGAAAAACTCACCACAAAAAATAGAACAAGACACAGTACCCACAGCTAGGACCTAGTTAATACAGACATCAGTAATATGTCAGAAATAGAGTTCAAAATGACAATTTTCTAGCTGGGCTCAAAAAAAGCATGGAAGAAATCAAGGTATCCCTTTCGGGAGAAATAAAAGCCCTTTCAGGAGAAATAAAAGAAATAAAATCTAACCAAGATGAAATCTAAAAAGCTATTAATGAGGTTCAAACAAAAATGGAGGCTTTTAATGCTAGAATAAATGAGACAGAAGAAAGAATTAGCGACATAGAAGACCAAATGACAAAGAATAAAGAAGCTGAGAAAAAGAGAGACATACAACTATTGGACCACGAGGGAAGAATTCGAGACATAAGTGATACCATAAGACGCAACAATATTAGAATAATTGGGATTCCAGAAGAAGAAAGAGTGAAACGGGTGGAAGGTATATTGGAACAAACTATTGTAGAGAATTTCCCTAATCTGCTGAGGGGAATAAGCATCAAAATCCAGGAGGTACAGAGAACCCCCCTCAAAATCAATAAAAATATGTCTACACCCCGTCATCTAATAGTAAAATTTACAAGTCTTAGTGACAAAGAGAAAATCCTGAAAGCAGCTCCAGACAAGAAGTCTGTAACATACAAAGGCAGAAATATTAGATTGGCAGCAGACCTATGCACAGAGACCTAGCAGGCCAGAAAGGACTGGCATGATATATTGAGAGCCCTAAACGAGAAAAATATGCAGCCAAGAATACTATACCCAGATAGGCTGTCACTGAAAATAGATGGAGAGATAAAAAGCTTCCAGGACAAATAAAAACTAAAGGAATTTGCAAACACCAAACCAGCCCTACAGGAAATATTAAAAGGGGTCCTCTAAGCAAAGAGAGAGCCTAAAGGAACATAGACCAGAAAAGAGGGCAGACAATATACAGTTAAGTCACCATACAGGCAATACAATGGCACTAAATTCATATCTGTCAATAGTTACCCTGA
>CM052798.1:145962205-146037706 GCA_028533885.1 Nasua narica
AATAGATCAAAGACCTCAATGTGAGACAAGATTCCATCAAAATCCTGGAGGAGAACATAGGCAACAACCTCTTCGACCTCAGCCACAGCAACTTCTTCCTACAAACATCTACAAAGGCAAAGGAAGCAAGGGCAAAAATGAACCACTGGGACTTCATCAAGATCAAAAGCTTTTGCACAGCAGAGGAAACTGTCAACAGAACCAAAAGACAACTGACAGAATGGGAGAACATATTCACAAACGACATATCAGATAAAGGGTTAGTATCCAAAATCTATAAAGAACTTCTCAAACTCAACACTCAAAGAATAAATAATCCAAACAAGAAATGAGCAGAAGATATGAACAGACATTTCAGTAAAGAGGATATCCAAATGGCCAACAGACACATGAAAAAATGCTCAACATCACTCGGCATCAGAGAAATACAAATCAAAACCACAGTGAGATCCCACCTCACACCAGTCAGAATGGCTAAAATTAGCAAGTCAGGGAACGACAGATATTGGCAAGGATGCAGAGAAAGGGGAACCCTCCTACACTGTTGGTGAGAATGCAAGCTGGTATAGCCACTCTCGAAAACTGTATGGAAGTTCCTCAAAATGTTGAAAATAGAGCTACCCTATGAACCAGCAATCGCACTACTGGGTCTTTACCCTCAAGATACTAATGTAGTGATCTGAAAAGTCACATGCACCCGAATGTTTATAGCAGCAATGTCCACAATAGCCAAACTGTGGAAAGAACCTAGATGTCCATCAACAGATGAATGGATAAAGAAGAGGTGGTATATATATTCAATGGAATACTATGCAACCATCAAGAGAAACGATATCTTGCCATTTGCAACAACGTGGATGAAACTGGAGGGTATTATGCTAAGCGAAATAAGTCAGTCAGAGAAAGACAATTATCACATGATCACTCTGATATGAAGAACTTGATAGGCAGCGCAGGGAGTTATGGGGGGGTGGGGAAGAGAAATGAAACAAGATGGGATGGGGAAGGAGACAAACCATAAATGACTCCTAAACTCACGAAACAAACTAAGGGTTGCAGGGAGGTGGGGGGGTAGGGATATGGACATTGGAGAGGGTATGTGCTATGGCAAATTCTGTGAAATGTGTAAGCCTGATGATTCACAGACATGTACCCTGGGGCAAATAATACATTATATGTTAATAAAAAATTAAAAAAAAAAGAAATCTGCACATAAAAAAAAGAAATCTGCACATAATCTGATGAACACTGGGTGTTATACACAACTAATGAATCATTGAATACTATATCAAAAACTAATGATATAGTATATGTTGTTTAATTCAATTTAAATAAAAAAGAAACATTGAAAATATTTTCAGAAGTCTTTAAACTATTTTATCTTTCTACCAACAGGGTATCCTAGAAGTCCCATTGTTCTACTTTCTGAAAGACAATGCTTTTTAGTCTTCACCATTCTAGTGGCCATCTCTTCCTGGTTTTAATTTGCAGAGCCTTAATAACAGTGATGGTGAGCATTTTTGTCATAATTTTTTAACCATATGTATCTCTTCTTTGGTCAAGTGTCTGGTCAAATTTTTAAACTCATTTTAAATTGGATTCTTCTATTCTTTTACTGAATTCTTAAGACCCATTATATATTCTGGACACAGGTTCCTTTTACATATATATATTTGCAAGTATTTCCTTCCAGTCTGTAGTTTGATTTCATTTTATTAAACAGCTCCTTTTGATGACCAAAATGTTCTTAATTTTGATGAAGTATAATTTATCAATTATTTTCTTCTTTAATGTCTTCTTGGCTTGGGGTGCTATTATAAAATACCATTAACTGGGTGACTTAAACAACAGAAATTTTTTTTTTTACAGTTTCAGAGATTGAGATCCAAGATCAGGGTACCAGAATAGTTAGGTGCTGGTGAAGAGTCACATCCTGGCTTATAAACAGCTGCCTTCTTCTCCCTGTGTGCTCACTAGGACTTTTCTCAGTGTGAGGGCTTAGAAAGAAAGAGTAGGCTCTCCAATATTTATTTGGAGAGTATCTTATAAGAATACTAATTTCATCATGAAGGTTTTATACTCATGAGATCATCTCAACCTAATTATCTCTCTAAAGCCCCATCTTCAAATACCATCATATTGGGGTTAGGCTTTCAGTATTTAATTTTGTGAGAACATAAATATTTAATCTATAACATATAATATGGTTTTAGTCTTCTAAGAATATTAACTCTAAACTAAGGTAACTATGCTGTACTTCTATGTTTTATTCCAAAAGTTTTATAGCTTTAGCTTTTATAATTAGGTCTATAATCCATTTCAAGTTAATCTTTATATATTGTATAAGGTAAGTGTTGAAGGTTTTTTGTTTCGGCATGTGACTATCCAATTGTTTCAGTTCTATTTTTTTATACCTATTTATATAAAAGACCTCAAATAGCCAAAGCAATCTTGAAAAATAAAATAAAAAAAAGCTGGAATTATCACAAACCTAGGTTTCAAGGTACATTACAAAGCTATAGTAATCAAAACTATATGGTACTGGCACAAAAATGAATCCTATAGATCAATGGAGCAGTATAGATCCCACAAATAAACCCACACTTATATCGTCAAAAAATCTATGACAAAGAGGCAAGATTATACAATGTGAAAAAGACAGTTTTGTATTTTTTTAAATAAACTGTGCTGGGAAAACTGGACAGCTGAACTCAAAAGACTGAAATTGGACCATTTTTTAATACAATGCACACAAATAAATCCAAAATGAAGACCTCAACATGAGGCCTGAGACCATAAAACTAAAAGCAAACATAGCATTAATCTCTTATACATTGGCCTAGCAACATATTTATGGATCTGGCTCTTCAGGCAAGGGAAACAAAGGCAAAAATAAATTACTGGGAATACACCAAAAATAAAAAGGTTTTGCACAGCAAATAAAATCATCAACAATAACAAAAAAAGGCAATCCACTCATTGCAAGAAGATATTTGCAAGTGATGTATTTGATAAGGGGTTAATATCCAAAATATATAAAGAACTTATGAACTTAACACCAAAAGAAAACAAAGAAAGAAAAAAGAAAAAGAAATCTCATTAAAAAGTGGTATAGGGCCTAAATAGACATTTTTTTAAAGATTTTATTTATTTATTTCACACACAGAGAGAAATCACAAGTAGGTAGAGAGTCCGACAGAGAGAGGAGGGGAAGCAGGCTCCCTGCTGAGAAGAGAGCCCAATGCCAGGCTCGATCCCAGGACCCTGAGATCATGATCTGAGCCAAAGGCAGAGGCTTTAACCCACTGAGCCACCCAGGCGCCCCATAAATAGACATTTTTTTTTCAAAAGAGTATATACAGATGGTCAACAGACATATATGAAGATATTCAAGATCACTAACCATCAAGAAAATGCAAACCAAAATCACAAAGAAATATCACCTCACACTAGGAGCACTTGGATGGCTCAGTCAGTCAAGTGTCATGAAGCTCATGAACACATGAGCTCAGTTCAGGTCTTGATCTCAGGATCATGAGTTCAAGCCCTGAGTTGGGCTCCATGCTGGGAGTGGAGCCCAATTAAATTAAGTTAGGTAGAGCCTAATAAAAAAAATAAGAAATATCATCTCACACTAGTCATAATAGGTAGTGCCAAAAAGACAATAAATAATAATGCACTCCTACATTTATTGCAGCATTAAATAATGCTATAATAGACAACCCAAATAAAGTACCCATCAATAGATGAATGAATATAAAAGATGTGTATACACACACTCACAGTGGATATATCATAAGAATGGATGAGGTGGAGAAGAGGCAAGATGGCAGACGAATAGGAGGCTGAGATAGAGTCGGATTCCAGAAGTTCAGCTAGACAGTTATCGACCATTCTAAAAGTCAGCATACTCAACAGGAGAGAAGAGAGGAAGAACAGCAATTCTAGGAGCAGAAAATCGACCACTTTCTGAAAGTTAGGACATTTGGAAAAGTGAATCCAAAGCAATGGGAAGAGAAACTTCGGGGGTAGGGGCCGACTCCCCACAGCCACAGACCCGTGGAGCACAAAATTGGAACTTTTAGAGTCTGCTCTGCTGAGGGACATCGCTCCAGAGGCTAAGTAGGCCCCGAGTGCTCAGCTCCTATGGCCAGAGACTGGGAGGCCGCCATTTGCATTCCTGGCTTCCAGTGCGGTATGGAAAGTGCTCAGGGAACAAAGACTCCCGAGAGCGAACCTGAGCAAATTGCTTGGCCCATACCCTGGCAAGGGCGGGGCAATTCCGCCTCGGGCAAAGACTTCTGAGAATCAAGGCAAACGGCCCCTCCCCCAGATGATCAGTGAGAATATCCAGGCAAGACCAAGTTCATCAATCAGTGAAAACTGTGGGAACTGCAGAGTATTTTTCTCTCTCACTCACTCATCTATTCTTATCTCAATAAAATGACAAGGTGGAAAAACTCACCACAAAAAAAGAACAAGAGACAGTACTGATGGCTAAAGACCTGGTTAATACAGACATTAGTAATATGTCAGAAATACACTTCAAAATGACAGTTATCAAGGTGCTAGCAGGGCTTGAAAAAAGCATGGAAGATATTAAAGAATCCCTTTCTGGAGAAATAAAATCCCTTTCTGGAGAAATACAAATCAAAACCACAGAGAGATACCACCTCACACCAGTTAGAGTGGCTAAAATTAGCAAGTCAGGTAACAACAGATGTTGGTGAGGATGCAGAGAAAGGGGAACCCTCTTACACTGTTGGTGGGAACGCATGCTGGTAGAGCCACTCTAGAAAACAGTATGGAGGTTCCTCAAAATGTTGAAAATAGAGCTACCCTATGAACCAGCAATTGCACTACTGGGTATTTACCCTCAAGATACTAATGTAATGATCCGAAAAGTCACATGCACCCGAATGTTTATAGCAGCAATGTCCACAATAGCCAAACTATGGAAAGAACCTAGATATCCATCAACAGATGAATGGATAAAGAAGAGGTGGTGTATATATATACAATGGAATACTGTGCAGCCATCAAGAGAAACAAATCTTGCCATTTGCAACCATGTGGATGGAATAGAGGGCATTATGCTAAGCGAAATAAGTCAGCCAGAGAAAGACAATTATCACATGATCGCTCTGATATGAAGAATTTGATAGGCAGGGCAGGGGATCGTTGGGGGGTTGGGGAGAGAAATGAAACAAGATGGGATGGGGAAGGAGACAAACCATAAGAGACTCCTAAACTCACAAAACAAACTAAGGGTGGCTGGGAGGTGGGGGCAAGAGTTATGGACATTGGGGAGGGTAAGTGCTATGGTAAATGCTGTGAAATGTGTAAGCCTGATGATTCACAGACATGTACCCTGGGGCAAATAATACATTATATGTTAATAAAAAAAAAAGAATGGATGAGGTTTTGCCATTTGTAAAAACATAGTTGGACACTGAAGGTATTACGCTAAGTGAAATCAGTCAGAGAAAAATAAATACCATATTATTTCACTTATATGTACATATTGAATATTATTTATTCAAATATTACTACTATGAGTAGACATAGGTCTCTTAGACCCATCCATAATGTTTTCCAAGCTAATATGGTGTAAAAATAAATAAACATATTTAATTATGAAAGCTCTGAATTGTAATATAGATCTTCCCCTTTTTCTATGTTGAAAGAATTAAATAGCAAAGAGATGACAGTGTGTTAATCAGAGTTCATTTAGTTATAAGTGATAGAAATTGAACTAGCCACGGCTTAAACAAGGAGAAGTTTATAGTCTTACATGACTGGAAAAATCAAGGTCTAGTGTTCCCTTCAGGCAGTTTGGAGTTTCAATTGTGCCCACAGTACTGTTTTTCATTCTTTCCATTTGTTGATCCTGCCTTGTCTTTATTGGCAAGTTCTTGATATAAGGTAATAAAAGTTTGCTTCCACTAGCACAAGTTAAATGATACTTAGAGCTTACCATCTCAGAAAAGAGATTTCCTTTCACCCTGAATCTATATCAATTGCCCCAGATCCTGGACTGATAACCATATCAAAGGGAAGTTTGATTAGTTCAGCCCAAACCTATAGTGCTATACAGAATCAGAAGAGAGAAGGTTCATTAAAGCCAAGAGTAACCTTCGTTAGTAGAAAAAAAGTATAAGGGTTGCTCAGCAAGCAGAAAAGCAGATTCAGAGAGAGAGAGAAAAAGATCTACTCCTTGGAATTAATATATACTAGAAAGAGCTGTTGTTTTTTTTAAACAAAGTACATATGAAACGTCAACATATTTTGAAATGATCTATTTTATAACTTGGAAAATGGTCTAACAAAATACAAAAACAACCTTAATCCAAGAGGAGATATGAAAAGAGTTATAGCCAAAGAAAACACTAATATTTGCTAAATATTTACCTTCAAGTAAAAAATGTCCAAATGATTTTATAGTTAAGTTCTCTCTTACTCTCAAACTTACGTTATTCAGACTATTCCAGAGCAAACTCCCTGACACAGTCAGTGAAATTGCCATAATCATGAAACCAGTATAAAAAGAAACCTATAGTCTAATTCATGCATTTTATTCGATGCAAAAGTTGTAATCAAATTGTTAGTAAATTGAATTTGAGAGCATATTAAAAGATCAGAAACTATGTTCAAAAAAATTTTATGCAGGAATAGTAGCTTATCCCAGCATCAGGAAGCCTAGGAACACAGTTTAAGGAGTGACATATTTAAGTATGCACTTGTGTCAATGAATGGAGAAAAGTGACTTTATCATCTATCCTTAATAAAAACTCAGAATCAAACAGGACTTAGAAGGAACTATGCAGATTTGATAAAAAGATCCTTTTCCACATATCTGTGTAAAATATCATGTCAAATGTTGAAATAGCAAAGTCATTTTCATCAAAAGAAGAACCAGACAGAAATGCTACCTCTCATCACTATAATTTAATATGGTTCTGGGAATGCCAATCTGCAATAGAACCCTGCAACAATGTTGCTACACAATGTGTTACACAACACATATACAAACAGAATGCCTGCAATAGACCTCTGGGAACAATGTTGTTACAACTTTGGGGATAAACATAGATGTGCTAAGGAGCCTGGAGGGAAGGAAGAGAAGCACCTGAGTGTCAAATGGTAATGTAAAGCAATCATCCAACATCAGCATCTACTCTTCTCCACGTTAGGTGAGAATAATAAACCCATATTCAGGACAGTATTAGTTGGGTTTTTTCTAATTGCTCATAAATGCCTTCCCACTGTTATAATGCCTAATTATCACAGAATTAAAATTAATAAGCATTAAATAATATGGCTAAATACTACATGGGTATAAAATATCAACAACTATTCTTTATAGTAGAAATATAATAAAACAATAACTCTAATCATTTATAAATATATATAAATACATATTTCTATATATTTCTTTCTATATAAGTATACAGAAAGAACAATAGTTCTTTCTTATCAGTTATAATTCCTACTATAATCCACCAAAGAAGTAGGAACTAGTTAGAAAGTTATCATGAATGAAAAAGAGACTGCGCTAAAAAAACACACATTAAATTTAAATCTAAGAAGACAAAAGATGACTTGATGAGATGAACTATATAATTATATTAATATAGACCAAAGCAATATATAAAATTGATGCAATTCTCATAAAAATTCACAAATAATTCAGCAAAGTTATTTTTCAATATAGGTGGAAGTTAAGTGTCAAGAATTGTCATGGAAATTTGAAATAGAAAAATCATCAGGAAGATATTCCTATAAGATATTTTAAAAAGAAAATCTTAAAACTAGTGAAACTGAAGCAGTCTGGTTTGGTCAGAAAAAAATAGTTAAATGCATCCAAGCATAAATAAGAACCTTATATGTGATAAATGTGACATTTCAATTCTGTGGGAAAAATGATGACCTAATCAATAATATTGTTGGCAAACCTGTCTTTATATCTAAAAGAAAACAGTCAAAATACATAAATACATTTCAGATTAATTAAAGTTTGAAATGTTACATATATATAGATAGGTTAAAAAAAGACACCTCCAACATATTATATATATGTACAAAAATACATACATATACATATATATGTATATAGTTTTTAAATTTTTTTAATTATTATATTTCACCATATAGTACGCCATTAGTTTTTGATGTAGTGTTCCATGATTCATTATTTGTGTATAGTTTTTATAAATACTATATATAGTAACTTTAATAAAATGTCATAGTTATATATATTTAATATATATTTTATATATTACTTAGAAATTATACATATATTATTTATAAAATATTTTAAAGATGCACAACACATATACAAATAGAAATGCCATAAATAAAAGGAATGTTAAATTTTTTTAAAGATTTATTTATTTATTTATTTATTTATTTATTTGACAGAGAGATCACAAGCAGGCAGAGAGGCAGGCAGAGAGAGAGAGAGACAGAAGCAGGCTACCCGCTGAGCAGAGAGCCCGATGCAGGACTCAATCCCAGGATCCCGAGATCATGACCTGAACCGAAGGCAGAGGCTTTAACCCACTGAGCCACTCAGGCGCCCCAAGAATGTTAAATTTGATTAGAACAAAGAAACCAAAAACCTGGTATTATTTCAATGTCATAGAATCAAAATAGACTGAAAGAAAATATTTGCAGTGTATGAGCAAACGAGGGAATATATCCCTTATGTGCCCCAAATCCCTACAACTTGTAATGAGTACAAAGACTAAGCAAAAATGGGCTAACTTAATGTGTATATCTGTAAGGATATACTAGGTTATGCTGGACTAACAAATTAACCCAGAGATTCTAGAGGTTCAACAAAAAAATGGTTATATTTTTCTCATGCTTCTTATTTTTTAAAGATTCATTTATCTATTCAAGAGAGAGAGAGAGCGCACACACATACACGTGAGCACACACACAGGTGTGCATATGTGCTTGTGCAAGTTGGGGGAGGGGGCAGAGGGAGAGGGAGAGAGAAACTCAAGCGGAGGCTGGATTTCACCACCCAGAGATCATGACCCTAGAGGAAAACAAGAGTCAGAGCCTTAACCAACTGAGCCACTCAGGCACCTCATGCTCGTGCTACATATACTATGTAGTTGGGGAGATGAGGTGGGGTGGGAAATCTCTTTGCTCCATATTCCCTGCGGAACATGAACTGAGGGAAGTAACATCAATTTGTAGCTGTACTACCTGGAAGATATTGTCTCCTTGTTCTTTTTGAGAGAGAACACCAGTGTAATTCAATATTTTGGCCTGGGAGAGACTACAGCTACTTATTTATATTTTAGACATCACATGGCCACCCTTCACTTTAAGAGGATAGTGAAGTATAATTCTCTGTTGACCCAGAATTAAAGGAAAAGCAGATAAATTGTGACCATTAATAATGCCTTCCAAAGAACATGAAGCTGAAAAATTTCAAAGAGGATGAGGTCCGGGTGGTTAATAAATCTATGACAAGATGATCAACAATCTTGTAGCTACTAAATTCAATAATACTGCATTTATAACACATCAGATTGGCAAACACCTAACAGATTAGTAGCATCCCATTTTAGGCTATAGGGAAAAGCCTCCTTTTTACACTTCTGGGAAAGTGAAAAATATAAAATTTAGGAAATAATTACTCAAGATTCATTACTTATTTGAATGTCCATACTATTTTCAGAGTCTGCTTCCTTAGTAAAAGAAGAAGGAAAAAAATGTATGGATACTGTACAAGAATATTTATTTCAAAATTTTAATATCATGATAAAGACTGATGCAAATGGCTACTGATTCATGTTTAATAATGGTTTGTACATTTTGTGGGTTATTGTATAGTCATTAGATGAATGCCACCTAACCAAATGAATTGACTGGAAAAAAAGTCATGATATATTTATAAATAAAAAGCTAGATATATAAATAGATTTATATATTAATAGATATATATCTATCTAGATATATAGATAGACTTATAGATATATCTATAAGTATAGATATATAAGTAAAAGCTATGTTCTAGCTAGAATGTAGTGGTTTAGTATACCAAAATAAAAGTAAAGAAAGAAAGAAAGGAGAAAGAAGAGAAGGAGAGAGAAAACAGTGGGAGAAAAAGGGAAGAAAAATGTACTCTTATAAACATAAAATCTGTATGCTTGAATGTTTGGTTAAGATCTTTTCTGTATAAATTATTATTTAAAATATCATCGAAGCTATCTATGAAATGTTCTAATTAACTTACCAAGACATTATTTGATAGGTTAAAAGAATGACACCTCCAGCATTGAATATGTATTTTCAAGAAGCTAAGATTTTGGGTTTGTTTGTTTTTATTAAATTTGAACTTCAACTTGGGTTAAACATTTGTCTGATTGTCTTATTTTCAAATTTTGGTATCAATCCCTCTGATCTCTGGCATATGCCCTTATCAGTAAAAACTTGCATTTGACAAATAATGGAATTCCTAGTCCTCACTTCCACAATGAGAAAAAGAGACTATCAGTGCACTTTAACCATAAAATTTAATGATTCTAAATATTTAAGTAAAATGATCATCTTTCATGAAAATGTTCCATTTCAAAATTTTAGGTCATCCCATAAAAGCAGATGGCTTCATCAAAATTTTAAATTCTGGCCATGTACTTTAGTTGAGAGCTGTTTTAATATTTAAATATCTAAATAAATTTAAATTTAAGCAAAGATTTATAGAAATAATATAAGTTTCTGAAAGGCAGCAGTTTTAAAACATAGGGTTCACAGTCATATCTTAATTTTGCCACACACCAGCCATGTGATCTTGAACGAATTATCTAATTTGCTGTGTCCCAATTAAATCATCCATACAATATCCATACAACAGGGATAATATCACCTACCTTATTGGTTTGCTGCAGTTGATTAGACGAGATGATGCGTTTGTTTAAAACAGTACATGATGACTCAACAAGTGCTCAATATTAACACTATATTGTTGAGAATGCATTCCATCACACAACTGAAAATCAGTCGAACAATTACAATACCTGATTTCTAAGAGCAGCAGATGATAGCACTTTCAGAACTCTATGAAAGCTAGAGCTTTTTCTTTATATATATAGCTTCTGTCATGGACTTTAAGCTCTCTTACCAAATATTTCTAAAGAATATAAAGTTACTATATGGAAATAAGAATGTACAGACATTTGAAATCAGGTGGCTTTTGTTGTGTATACATGTTTTTTATGTGTAGTTTTATGTGTAACTGATGAGACAAGGGGAGCTCAGTAGTTTAACTCAATCTTGTGGTGCCTTCATATTTTCTTTTTTACCCTGATCAGGGTCTTCGGCTTGTCTTCAAGCTTTAAACTTTCTGCTTCCCCAAAACACTTAACATCTATGTAGGATGTAATATTATATAACAGAAAGTATCATGAAGTCAACAAACTTAGAGTTGCATCTAGGTTCGGTAGTAAGTTAATGATCTGATACTCACGTCCATTCATTCATGCATTCCACAAATATTTATTTAATGGTTATTATGTGTTAGGCCTTGTGTTGGCTACTGAGAACAATGAACAAAACAGATCAACTTCCTATCATCATAGTGCTTACATCCTAATCGGTTTTCTGATTTGTTAAATTGAGTTATAATTGATACCTCTCAGAGTTCTAATGAGATTTAATGAGTTAATGCAGGTAAAGTGATTGCAATATACAAAATACTTAGTAATTATTAATTATCCTTTTAATGTTGCTTAGGTTTTCTCAGATGAAGATGAAAATACATTAAAAAATAGTGCAGTGTTAATGGATGATAATGGGTCCAATGGAAAAAAAACTATTTTCCTTTCTGGTTAATGTGCATTTGAAATAATGACAATATAAAACAAGAAAACAAAACTAATACTTCTAAAGCTAATGGGCCAGGATAAAAAGCTAGGTTATTCTTCCCTTTTAGCAGGAACACCTAGTATCATACCTTGAATCATAAGTTTGGCAAACTCATAAATTTCCTGTAGAGCAGGATGGCTGTGATGTGTTATACCCAATATGGACATCACTTTTTTTAACAAGTAAGGAATATCATTAAACTTCTGATGAGTACAGTGGTGTTTTATGCATTTTTGCTATAGCACACAGTAATCAGCATACTTTTATGTACATAATAAATATTAAATGAATTTTAATTGAATAAGAATGAATTGCATTTATAATAAAGAACTATTTTCTTGATTTGCAAGATTTGTTGCCTTTTTGTAGTTTAAGTTACTATCCAAATTCTATAGAAAAAAGCACTGATAGTTTCAAAGATTAAAGCTGAGGTTCTAAAGATAATGACAACTTAATTAGGCAATTATGTATCATTTTATATTCACAGATATATTTTTGGTCTCTTAGTCAATAGTATGGTCTTATAAAAGGTCATTTTCAAACTGAGTTTTTTTGAGCACTAAAGTTTCCCCATACTTGGAGGGAATGAGGGACAGTCTGACCATTGGGGGATGCCAATCCTGTTTCTCAACCCTTTCATCAGAGCAGCTCAGCTTCTAATTTTTTTTTCTATTTTGGGTTTCTTAACAGGAGATTTCACTTGAAAACATTTTCTTTTCAAGCAAACTTCAAAAGCATGGTCATAGCAATTAGCAAAACACAATTTAAGAATTAAAATGTATCATAAAAAACAAAATCTAGGTTATATAATTTAGTGCCTACCTTTAAAATTAAAAAAAAAGAAAATATGCCAAAAAAGATACATGTTTAATTTACAGGAAATCTACAGTCAATGCTATCTCATGTAAAATCTATAGATGACAAAAAGAAGATATCTTTAGATCAAATCTGGAAAGGTTTTTTAGCAGGTGTTCCATTTAGAACAAACACACTACTTAACAGAGAGCATGGTAATTACGAAAATTATTTTTAGTAGGCAAAGTTGCTAAAGCTATCTGCACATCAAAATTTGAAACTTCTCAAAATGAACCCTGCTTCAACTTTGAGCTCAGGTTTTAAATTATGGAGAATGCAAAAATATGATTTTCACAGTAGGAAAAAGATCACGGTAAACTAAATTTTAAGGACATATTTTCCCCTATCACATGACATTATACATGTTAAATCATTTGTTCAGTTTTACTAATCACTTATGATGACATAGCAAAGAGTTGCTAATAGAAATATGAAGATGGATCTATTTCTATCTGGTAATATAGTATATATCTGGTACAGGTCTTATACAACAGAGAAAGTGTTATTTTGTGATGAATGGAGTTAAGAAAGGCTTCACAGGGCACCTGGGTGGTGCAGTTGGTTAAGCGACTGCCTTCGGCTCAGGTCATGATCCTGGAGTCCTGGGATCGAGTCCTGCATCAGGCTCCAAGCTCCACAGGGAGTCTGCTTCTCTCTCTGACTTTCTCCCTTCTCATGCTCTCTCTCACTCTCTCTCTCTCAAAGAAATAAATAAAATCTTAAAAAAAAATAAAGAAAGGCTTCATAAAAGAAATATTTGAATTTTGCCTGGAAGGATGAGTGATGTGATGCTGTTAAAGTAAGAATAGAGAATTCAGATAGAATTGTCTGAATGTTCAGAGAGGAGAGGTATAAAAGAACTTGCTGGGATGGAGAATTACAGATAATTTGATAAAATTGGACTGCAGAAAGACAAAGACAGGGTGAAAAAAGGATGGAAGATAAAATGTATCAAGGTTTTGGACCTTATCTTTAAGCAATGAAAAGTATGGGAACACCTACAGCAGGAATGTAATAGGACACTTTGCTGCTGCTGGAGAGCACCATTCACAGAGTGGATCTTAGATTAGAATAGATTGAAGAGAGAAGAAAAAAAAAGGCATTATTCAGTAAGAATCTCCTGTTTTGGTTTCAACTATCTCATCTCTGTAGATATTTGTGCTTGAATAGTTGTGTATGTTTTTCTCTGTCACTATACTGTGATTTCCTTGAGAGAGAATACTTGTCTCTTCTTTCTATATTCAACAACTCATTCAGAAGCCAGCACATAGCAGATCCTTAGGATTTTTTAAAATTAATTTTTGAAAACTGAGCAGAAAAAAACCAAAATAATGTTTAATTGTGCTACTTTACCATGTGGTTCAGCTCTTGAACTGCAGCAGAGTGGAGAATTTTGTAGGTATCGATAGAACTCCCCCACTGCTCCAACATGTTCATGAGCTTTATGATAACTGTGTTCTTTGTTGAAGCATTATCATTAATGATTAATACAGTTTCCAAGGTTTAAACAAGTGTAGGTTCTCTGACAAGTAACCTTCACAGGGTGAAGAAAATAATAAACCCAAGGGGAATATAAGGATGCCAGTTTCCTTAAGCCATTTAGAGTGGAATTTTCTTTAAAAAATGAAAACATCAAGACATACTTTCAACAAAACTGACCGTTCCTTAAATGTTTTAATTTTGTCTTATTTAATGAGCAGAGATGTGGGTTTTTAAATGGAGGAGGGATATATTTAAAATTATAATCAGGGTAACGTTTTTATTATTTTTAAGTCATATTTATACAAATTCCCTGACCTATTCAAATTAATATAGCACCAAATCTAGTCACAAGTTAAAAACACGGGATGCCTGTGTTCTGTCTCCCTGACAACATCATGCATTCAGTTTCATGTGTCCAGATATAAAGGCATGGCAAGCCAATGTTTGGAAAAGGAAACTGATTAAAAATTATTATTATGCAAGTAAGAGAATTTTACACAGCTATTGTTGAAATTGAGAAGGTAGAGAATAATGATTTTTATCACAAGAGAAATAATAAAATCAAGCCACATAATGTTCTGATGTTTCTTATACCTCTACATTTCTTAAGGTACAGATTTCAATTGAATTTATTAGCATTTACTATTTTTTCAGTCAGAATTCTATATTTACATTATATATATATGCTGTGTATATATATAATATATATATCCATTTTCTCTATTTGAGTTTAATCAAGGTTCATCATATGTCAAGGATATTTATGATTTTATAATACTTGTATCTATCTCTTATAAATGGAACTAAAACAAAAGATTTTGTTGTGCACAGGTAATTAATCATCGATCTGCATCGCTACCAACACCAGGTGGGCAGTAGTAATTTAGCACATCTGTGGTCTATGACTTACATAGGAATTGATAATTTGAACACCAAAACGGTGTATTTGATCTGAGAGAATAACTGGTAGATCCTTCCAACCCCCCTCAAAAAATGGTACCCTGGATTCTTGGAGGAATTACATCCTTTGCTTTGAATTCTAGCATTAAATAATTAGTACATTATTTTTGCCAAGCAAATTATATAAAGTATATAAAATTACATTGTTTATTCTGGGAAAGGCTAGGAATCCAGGGTGACTAACGTATTGGGATAGTACAGTGGACTGGGGGAGAGATGAGGTATGCAAAATAGACACATTGTAAGGGGGGGATAAAGGTTGGCCTACCTTTATTTATAGAAAAGTGAAATCAACATTTATAGTTAAATTAAAAAGAGAAGTATTTTGTTAGAATATATTCTTGCTTGTCTTTGGGGAAACTTTTATTTCGTAGGTGCAATTAAACTTGAATTTAAAAGTATTCTCTGGTGGTATTAAGATAACATATTTCCCATAGTAGCAATTCATCATTACCTTTGTAGTTAACCTTGAAGCCAACAGATCCAACGCTTTCATCTGTTTGAAGGTGCAGCCACATTTGGCTACTCATGCTCACTATCAAGTCTGGCACAAAGCTTCCAGTCAGCCTAAAAAAGAGATGGACAGAGAAGAGAGAAATGGATTATTAGAAACATTTTCTGCATGCGAATGATGACACAGAACTGTTTTTTAAGGCTTTCTTGACTAAAAAAAAAACTGTCAGATAAACTTGCAAGGCTATGCATTGATGTAATAGAACAAACAGCACAATTTAGTGATCAAGACTTATTGTAAGTATCATTTCATGTGTTTAACTAGGTTAGGTCTTTCATAACCCTCAGGTAAGATACTAAATTTTAGACTATCAGAGAATCTTATACTTCTTTTTGAACTGAAAAGAAAAAGGGGATCTAAAATATCTTTAATTTTTTTTTAAACACCAGGAATGCTCTTCATTTTAACCTTTCAAGTTTTACAGAACTTTGTTCTAAAGATATATGGTGAAAAATATTTAAGCACTGTGCAAAACAATAAAATGGCAAGGAACATAGTATATCCCTTTTGCAGTACTGATATCAGACTATGTATGTCATGTATTTTTCTTACTGCGAATAGTTTTATCTTAAAGAACATGCTGCTAATTTGATGTAGCATCACTAAATCTATGCATAAATAATCTCATTCAGTAATGTGCAATTTTATAACTGTAAAAAGGGAAATTACCTCATGTTTCCTCTGTCATTAATTATGTTACAGCCACATACAGCCACCAAAGCCAAGGGTCATATAAAGGAGGAAAGCAAATGAGTAAAAAAGACCTTGAGGGGAAAAGTCTGTCAAGAATAGGAAGAGGAAAAAAAAATGGACTCGCTGCTGAGTAAAATATCCATAGTGATAGGGAAGTCTAAATTATATACTAAAAGGAAAGGTTTTTAAAAGGGGGAATGCCCAAGTGTTTGTGTACTTTATTGCTAAAACCATGAGGATTGCTGGGAAATTACCTGAGGAGAGAAGGTACAAATTTTCCCTCTGTAATAAAACGGGCACCCTAAGAGAGCAGGTTTTTGGATGGAGGCTACACTACAATTACACCAGCAGAGGGCAGTGCTGATGCCTGTATCCTAGAAGTGACCAAGGCAGCAAAATGCTTTGCTCATTTATAGCCATAAAAAGGGTAAAATACCACCAGGGAACTGCATTAATTATAGCTGTGTCAGCAGTGTTCAGTGTTACAGAATTTATGGGGACTCTACTGCAAATAAACCCAGTTAAATATTATTATTTAATTATGGGGTTATATATGATACCGAGGAACACTATGAAATATACTATATTATGGAATTTTAAAGTATGTTGTCTTCCTGCCAGATCAAATTTAGAATTATTATAATGTAAAAGATATATGTACATACATTCTCCTTTGTAATATAGGTGTATTTCTGTCCTACGTATACACATGTATGGGTATACATATCTGTGGGTAGACACACCCACCCCATCATTTGGAAATATCATTCAATAAAACTTTGTGGTATATGAACTTTCAATTTTCAAACTGGTGCGTTCATAAGTACTATCTTTTGAGCTATAGTAGAAAGACAGGTTATGGGCAAGAGTGAAGAGAACTCAAGCTCTGAGACATGACAGAAAGCAAAACGGCTTCCTTATGAAGTGGGCATGAGATACACCATATCAAATACACCAACAATCTGCCTCACACTATTAAAAATTGTTTTCAGGACAGGATTGCATAATTGCTCCTTTTTACGTTCTCTTATTTCCTTTTTTTTTCTCTTATTTCCTTTTTAGTCATGAACTTTTATCACCCCAAACCTCCAGCATGATATTTTGTCAGGTCATAAAGAACAGCTAACACATACAGGCTAAGTTGTTCCCTTGCTAACTTGTTCTCCTGTGATTCCACATTCATGGCTGGTGTAAGGGTAAATACAAATCTGAAAAATGATGAAAATTAAATTAAAAATTTCCCTGATGCCACAAAGGGAAGAGAAAATCCCCTTCTCTTTAGCATTTCCTTTAGAAAACTTGAAATTGTAAATGACCTCTGTTTATTTCAATTATATAAAAATATTTTAAGTTAAATAAGCCTCTTGCCAATGGTGCATCCCGTGAATGCCTTTCTTGGAGGACTGGGTGCCATTTCTTTGAAATGTGAACATCAATATCGTCCTGTACCCCTGTTTTTGTGGGAATTTAAGCCTACGCATATAGATCCATGATGTAACTTCCTGCACATCAAAAAGATAGGAGTTTTATTCAAAAATTTTTTTGGAGAAGGGCAATTAACATACATGTAATGGATTGTATCTGCCTGACTGTATAAAAAGGTAGGATTTATTTCTTTGAGATCTCCTTGGTGGGTTGCCTGTGATACACATCACAGTCTGGTTTAATGCTTATTAAATATTAAAACTGTTTTATTCTTTCTTACATTTTGTGAAGAGAATTAACTAGGTTGATAGGTGATTCTATTTTTAATTATACTTTCCCAACAATTTGGTGATGAAGATAGGATCCAAATGGCAGTTCTTGAATTAAATGGACTGGCTAAAATCTCATGGTCACAAGCAATCTAACAAGAGAACCTGGATTATAAAGTCTTTCTTCCAGTGCTCTGCTCTTTTGCAATACTATCTCGATGGACCACTCTCTCAAATTCAAGATTTTAATATTTATTAAGCCAGGGTAAAAAGGGCTCTAAAATCCCATCAAGATCATGATTAGCTTTGGTAGCAAAAAATATGGGAAGCCTGCATAAAGAAAGAAGCAGTTTTTTCTCTTAAACAGGTAACATCTCTGTCATATTTGGAATACATAGGAGAATCTAGTCTTTCAGGATTTTGGCGTGTTTTAGGAGGGCCTCATTCCAAGCAAATTAAATACTTGTATTTATTGGAAGGATATCATTCCAAGAGGAAAGTTAACAATGATTTGGATGATCAGCAGAAAGACTGGGAAGAATGGGAGAAAACATGAATTCAAGGGACTTTCTCTTGAATTCCTCCACAACTGTGGAGGAACTAAGTATTTGGAAGACCCACTGAAAGAGACTGTTCACAGCCTTTTCTCTAAAGGTTAGCTGGAAGAAACCACAGTGTTACAAACAGAAGACAGGTGAATCCATATTATTTTCCATCAATAATTTGTTGACATTTTTTCAGAATTTATTAGCATGGATCCAGGAGCAGATCAAAATCATCCTCTGGTTCTATCCATCTTTGTCTTGGCTTTCTTGTTGACTATCCAAGCTCAAATTAAGGAAAAGGGGGTAGAATGGCAAGGAAAATTATTACTCAAATCTCAGCAGTAGTTACTCAGTTTGAGAACAATCTGAATAAATATGAAGAAGAAAATAAGAAGTTAAAAACTGCAGGTTAACTGTTAAGACTAATTGCTAAAGGAAATTAACTCTACGGTGGTGGCCAATCTGTGAAGGGAACTGAAGAGAAAACAGAATGTTATTATTATAAGAGGCTGCAACACTAGAAGAGAGATTGGAGAAAAGAATACTCCAAGGGATGTATAAATTGCAGAAATAGGAAATAGGAATGCCTGGAAGGCTAAGGAATAACTGGCAAAATGGTTTAAAATAGACAGACTGAAGAAATCTCAGCAGTAGGAACTGGGGAAATGTATACTTCAATAACTTTCCCTCTGGCTAATATATCATTGCTTTTTCTGGTAGATAGTAGTGTTACTTATTCTGAAATTTCCCCAGAAAGTCTTCATTTTCCATCTGTGATAGATCAATACAGGTCATTGGTAATCTGAATCAGCTTTATGCTTCTTTCTTTTCTTTGTGGTTCCAACCTGGATAGATCCCATGGCTGAGGAACACATTTTCTTACTTTCTCTTGATTGTCCTGTACACCTATTTGGGGAGAGATCTCTTGTGCAAATTAAGACTACCATATTGTATATTCCATCTGGAATGTCTGTGAATTGCCCTCAGAAAAGGCATCTGATTTAGTTACTGTGTACCTTCTGAAAGAAAAGGGATATAGCAGGGAATAGCAGGCCTATACCATGCTGGAAAAGTATCCTGACCAGAAAAAAATTCAACGTATTACTTTGGGCCCAAGGAATAACAACACTGGTTTAATCTAAGATGTATAACCAACAGAAATCACTTATCAGAAGCATTAGTCATAAGTCAAACAATACCCTTTGTTGAGGGTGCAATTAAAAGGAAAAAAAGTTGTAAAAAAATTAGAAAAAACAAAGGATAATTATAAAAGAAAGGGCACTCACCCTGTAATATTAATACTGACAAATTCCCAGTAAAGAAGTAAAGTAAATATGATAAAGATGGTTGAACTCTGTACAAAATCTTAAGGAAATAAATAAAATTGTTCCATTAATGCTAAGTTCCTAACACCAGAACTTTTAATAACTTTGGTACCATCTTCTGCAAGGTTTTTCTCCAATCTATCTATTTCTGTTTTATTTTTTTTTCTAGTTCTCCTCATGGACAAGTCTAAATCTTGTTCACTGTTACTTATGAAAGAGTCAAATACTTATGGCAAAAAAAAAAAAATTCTTCAAGGGTTTCAGTACTCTCCTACGATTCCTCTAGTCATTTATAGGAAAACTTAGAGAAAGCTCTCCCACCAGAAGGATCCACAGGCATTCAATATATGGATGGTTTGCTGGTAGAATCAGAAACTAAAAAGCCAAGCAGAACTGATGTTTTGGCTTTGTTACAATTCCCTCCATTCACAAGGGCACAAGGCCTCATGAGATAAGCTGCAAGACTGCCAAACTGAGGTGATATATTCAGGGTATCTGTTGATGCCAAAGGCCCCACAAGGATACAAGACAGGAGTCAGCTCATTTTGCAAATGAAATATCTTATTAAATAAAAACAACTTATCCAGTTTTGGGGACTAACAGGATACTGTAGACGATGGATTCAAACCTTTGCAGGGAGGGCAAAACCTCTGATAGAGCAATTGTGTGATGACTCCTCAGTGTCATCTCAGCATTGGGGGATTCTGAATTTTGAAAAGCCTTTCTAGTTGTGTTGTCATGAAAATAAGGGTGCCACGTTTAGAGTTTTAACTCAAAAGCAGGGATGAGACCAAACATTGATAATGTATTTATCAGTTCTTCCAGAGGTCAGGGCACTGTGGATACTGGGATGCTATGGCAGCAGCACTTTTAAAAAGGCTCAAGTACTTATCTTGAGTCACTTGACTTATTTTCCTGTCCTATGTGTTGTGACAGCTATCTTGCAAGTAAGGTTACGAATCCATGGGTATGCCATCAGACTAAGTATAAACAGTCATTAAACAACAAAGACAACAATACTATTAGGAAATAACAATCTCTTAAATCCTCTTTGTTGTGGTTGTGGTTGGGGTTGTGGTTTTTACCAGATCTTAATCAAATAGTTGGTCACAACTGTTCAATGGTAATAGAAGAAGACACGAGGCTCTGACTTGGTTTGTCTGATATTCTTATTCACAATGACAATTTCTTAATGTTTGTGGATGGGCCATGTACTCAGGATGGACGTGGCCAACGTAAGGCTTTGTATGGCAGGCCGACTCCTTATAACATTTTGGAAGTTTCTATTTTGCCTACAAGTGAGTTGGCACAAACAGCCTCACCAATAGCAGTCACAAGAATTGCACCCCCATAGAGTATATGTTTTTGTTTATTATGCAACATAACAAATTTAGAAAAAAAAAGAAGATTATCTACTTTGAGGGGAAAGAAAATATCTCATGGAAAATTGATAGCTGACTTGTTCAAGGCTGTACGACTGCCTGCTCAGATCAGTAATCTCTTGTAGGGCTCATGCAGGCAGAATGAAAACTTCTGAAGGCAAAGATTCTGCTGACAGAGCTTCAAAAGGCACTGTTAAATGCGGCAGATTTCAAACTTAGAAGCCTCACATTCAATACAACAAGCAATTTTTGTTAATTTCCAAAAATATGCTTCACACACATGCACAAAAAAATGCACAAATGGATTAGAAGAGGAGCTAAGAGAAATTTGACTGAACCATGGGAATTATCTAACAAAAACACATGCCACAGTCCTGATTTCTTGGTTAGCAATGTTGTGTCATGAACATAAACACCGAAGTAAAAGGGATTTTTAAAGGCACTAGACTCTTACTACATATACCTAAAAAGATGAAGTTATTTAAAACATATTAAAGAGATGAAAATTTGCCAGTAGAATTCTTCACAGTTTACTCCTAAGGTCTGTGTAGGCAGTTTTCCCCAACCAACTTCTCTAGAATTTTGGTGGCATTTCGATTTCATAGACTTAATTTCTGTGGAATGTAAGAGGTTTTGTTTAGTTATGGTATTATGATATCTGGAAGGTCTGAGGAAGTTGTTTCCCTCTTCAGATGCCAATTCTCAAGCAGTGGTAAAGTCTCTCTTCAAACATTTTCCACTTTGGGAATACTAGAGCATAATGAATCAGAGAGAGGAAGTTATCTGATTTCCACTGCCATTCAGTAATGATGCAAATATTTACAAATTCCAATAAGAACAATCAACTCATTTGCTAAAATTCAGCACTATATTAGATTAAAATGGGCTAGACCTTTACTGCTAGCCTTGTGAAAGCAACCACTGCAAGCAAGCATAATATTTTTCCCTTTGAACTTATATTCGCCAGGCTTATGAATTTGGGTCAGAGATCATGTCCTGTACCCAATTTAACTGAATCCTCTCCTAAACATTTTCAATACTTCAAAGGGCTTCTTTCTTCCCCAGAAGTCCTGAGACATAAAGTCATAAGGTAAAGGACCTTGAAGGACTCACCTCTATTGTCTGCCACCTCTATTGATCAGGAGAGTCTGTCTACTTAAAATTGTTGTAGAGGAAAGACAGGCTGTTCTTGGGCTGGAGGGATTCTTTCAGGTGCTGCTGATCACCATACAGCTATTTTTTTTTTGAAGTTTTAATTTTTATTCATTTTTTTAATTTTTCATTTTTAATGTAATTGTATTATTTCAGTGTTCCAAGATTCATTGTTCATGCACCACACCCAGCACTCCATGAAATATGTGCCCTCCTCAGTGTCCACCACCAGGCTCATCCCCCCTCCCCTCTCCCTTCCAACTATTAAAGTGAAAGGAAAACCCAGGGAGACCCAGGTTTGCCATGTGAAGCCAGTTGCAATCAAGGGCTAGGCAGTGGGTCTCACAAAGGACTTGAAAATCAAATTTTCTGGAGCAACTGAGGATGACACTGAACTCAACTTAAAAAAATGTATTCTAGCTAACGTATGATTTTCATGGACTACCTTACTGTCTTATCCACAGCAGTGTTATTTCAATTTCTTTTAAAAATCACATTTTATTACAGAAAAAAACATGTTATTTGTTGAACTATATTTTTCTTTCTGTATTCCCAGTAATATGTCCCACAATCACTATTCCCAGACATCTCAAACTTGTATTCCCAGTGGCCCAGACAGCCTTAATGTTCCCCTGACTTAACTAAACTTGAGAAGTCTTCTTCCTGATTACAGGCTCCTATTCTACCCTTTCTTAGAGCCTTTACTTTACAAAACTTGGAACTGTACATCTTTTCTCTACACTTCAAGAAGCAAATTTTCTACAACCCAAGAATGTATTTCTCAAGGATCTGGGAGCTATCCCTCTGAAATATAATCATGAAAAGAAAAAAAAAAGAGCACTCTGAACTCTGTGGATACACAGGAGCTCAACTTTGATCAGTATCTATTAGCAAACACAGATGACCTATTCACATCAACCAATCTCCCGCCTACTGTCCTTCAGTACTTTCCCTCTAGTTTACCCAAGCATGTAAAACCCATCCCACCTTTTATTTCAGTATTGTTGAGTTTAATGCCTCTTCCCTATAACACCATAATGGTACTGACTCCTATTTCAATAGTCTTGGTCCCTAATTGCAGTAGAAGTCAATAATATTCAATAAAGTCTCCTCAAACTGCTCAACTGGTCTAGCATAATTTTTCTCTTATACCAGCTGACACATGATCTGGACATCTCAGTCCAGCAATCCAATTATTAGCAGAGCAAAAGTGGGATTATCTTCTTACTAATTTTTAATAGTACCAAAGTAAAATAACTTATACCCATCCAGATACTCACTTTCTAACTTTAACATAAAAAAAACAGTTTTGTTAACTTGACCAGTAGGATGCTGCAGAATGAAAAGCATTTAATTAGAAGATAAACAGAAATCCAGTGTTTACAATTTAAGCTGCAGAAGACAGGTTTAATGTCACTTGATTAACTTTTAAATAACAAGTTCTCTCCAGTCCAGAGAGTCCAGACTCTCTCCAGTCCAAGTGTAAACAAAAGTGAATGTCTGTTACCCATGGAGATTTAATTGACTGCTGTAATAATATAACCATTGATTTTGACCATGCAAAAGATGGCCCATAGGCTGGGTTTGTCCCCAAGATTTAAAATAATTAGTCATGTATTAGTAAACACTGAAAGTTCAATATGTACCCTTCAACAGGTGGTTCATAATAATACTGGATTATGGCTCTGGATATCTTTGTGTTTCCATCTGGGAAAAATTTTTTGGAAAGATGGAATACTTATTGAAGAGCCTAGATTATCCTGTAAATGTAACGTCACTTATGTAATTGATGAGAACTTAGGAGAAATTTACTGGGACTCTAAAGAAATAATCTCTTACTGAAAAAATTAGATTCAGGCTCCAGGGTGTAGATACTCTTTAGGCTTGGATTGGTAAGATTTCATAAGGAGCTATAAAATAATACAATAAACAGTGAATCATTTAAAAATGTAAGCAATATAGGCAACATAGCAATTTGTAAAACTAATGTATGATGAAAGAAAATATTTGACCATTGCTAATCAAGAATTTGCTTTACCCATTCACCATTGTTACAACATATTTAAAGGTTATTCCTCCACGGCTAATATTGTACTGAAATTTTAAATTCATCCTATTGTATTCCTGATAATTGCTTTGCTTTGTATTTTACTGTGAATTGGCTGTATATTTAAATGACTGCAAACTGCCCAGAGGAAAGTAGAAACAGCAATAGATAAAATTATAAAATTGTAGTTTCATTATACCATAGTCACAAAAAGAAAAATTATAAGTGCAAATACAAATAAAAAGAAGTTTCAAATTGTCCTTGGTTCCAAAAGGGAAAGAAAACTTTTCTACCTATTTCTTTTTATAATTTCCTTTAGAAACTTAAAATTAGAAATGCTTGCTCTCTGTGTTTTTCAGGCCTATTTAAATGTTGTAAAAGCTAAATAAAGCTCTTCCAGTTTTACACACCAAGAATGTCTTTTCTGAAGGCCTTGGCGCCATCTCTTTGAAATGTGAACATGAAGAAAGATGGTGTCCCCTCACTGTGAACATGAAATGTGAACATGAAGAAAGATGGTGTCTCACTTCCCTGCTTCTGTGGGTGAGAGTTAAAGCCTAGGTGCTTTGCTCCAGGATGTAATTTCCAATTTATCATACAGATAAGAGTTTACTTTGTTTCACTTTTTATAAGGATAATCAACATGTATGTAATGGATTGAATCTGCTTATACAAATTGGTGAGATTATTTTTTCTTTTTGCAATCTCTTTAGCAGATTGTCTATAATGTGTGTTACAGTCTGGTTTAATGCTTACTCAAGAGTAAAACTGATTCATTCTTTTCTACATATAGTGAAGAGGATTCACTTTGTTGGTAGGTGATTTTATTTTTAATTATATTTTATTAACACCGGTATCTCACTTGAAACCATGCTCTTCGCATGTGGGTTCAGTGGTTAATTCCTTCTGACAGCCTCTCAAGCACTTCAAATTGTAGGATTCACCTACTTTGGACAACTTTCTATTCCACTCCCATCCCTGACATTAAAGAGTGTTTTTTGTCATGCAGGAGGGAATCTCACATCATTTTCAAGTGAGTATTCAAATGGTTTTAGTATTGTTTGTTTAGAGAGAGAGAGAGAGAGAGAGAGAAGTTTAAGCAGGATCCATGCCCAACACAGAGCCCAATGCAGGGCTTGATCTTAAACCCTGAAATCATGACCTGAGTGAAACCAAGATTTGGATGCTTAACTGACTGAACCATCCAGGCACCTCAGTTTTAACATGTTTTTAATATGTCTTTTTGAATCTGTTATCTATAAACTTAAAAAGAAAAACTTCTTTAATACATGTTTGTTAATAGGCTGAATAATCCCAGAGTTCAGAACGCATTCTAATCTCCCTAGTTTTCTCCTTCATGCTAGAATAAAAGAGTAAAAGCCCTAAATAAGGGCACTTGGAAATCTTTCTGAAGCACTCAAATATAATATGAAATAAAGGATGGGAACTATAAAATTTCTATTAGGCTCAATGCCTGATTTTCTTTATAATCACTCTAGACATATGGGTGTATCCATTACAGATAACAGCTGTATTCCTACATTCTAATATGTTCTTGGTAGCATACAAATATGTAACATTTGCTTTTTATGGAAATATATTTAATATTAATTCTTCTAGTATAGCACTATCAAGGATGATTTATATGTTCATTTTGGATACATGAAATTCACTAAGCATGATAATGGCTGCAAAACATTAGATTAAAAAACATTATAATCTTGAAATATCACCAGTTGGGTGACATCAGAAAGTGGTGTTGCCTCATATCCACTAGGATGGTTATTATTAAAAAGACAAAAAAAGTAACACATGTTGGTGAGGATATGAAGAAAAAGAAACCCTTGCACACCAATGGTGGGAAGGTAAACTGGTACAGTCACTATGAAACAGTATGAAGGTTTTTCAAGAAATTAAAAATAGAACTACCAACTACCAGCAATCCCACTTCCAGGTCTATATTCAAAGGAAATGAAATCAGTATCTCCAAGAGATATCTGTACTCCCATGTTCACTGCAGCATTATCCACAACAGCCAAGATGTAAAACAGCCTAAGTGTCTATTAGCCAATGAATGAATCAAGAAAATGTGCCATATTATACAGTGGAATATTATTCAGCTTTTAAAAAGAAGGAAATCCCATCATTTGCAATAAGAATGAAACTGGAGGGCCTTATGCTAAGTGAAAAAGAAAGCCAGACTGAAAAAGACAAATACTATATGGTATCACTTACATGTGAAATATTTTTTTTAAAAAGTCAAACTCATAAAAACAGAGTAGAAAAATGGTTGCCATGTGTTGAGGAGAACTAGGGGAAACAGAGGTTGGTAAAAGAGTATGATTTTCAGTTACAAGAAGTTCTGAGATCTAATGTACAACATGGTGACTATGGTTGATAATGCTCTATAGATGTCTGGTATAATTGAAATTTGCTAAGAATAGAACTTAAATGTTCTCATCACGAAAAAAAGGAAAAGGAAAAATTAAATATGTGAAGAGATGGAAGAATGAACCAACTTAATAAGGAAAATCCTTTCACAATATATACATATATCAAATCATCAAGGCATATGCCTTTATTACTTAAACTTTTGTCAGTTGTATCTGAATAAACCTGAGAAAAATAAAAAGGAAAAAAATTGGATCAAAATATTGGAATAATAATAACATACTTCTTTAAAAATAATAATACACGGACTACTAGGAATAACAAACTACAAAAATATTAGTTATTTAGGTAACTGATTAACCCCTAATTATGACATTTATTTCATTCATGGATTTAAGTTTCAGAGGTTCTTATTGGCTAATTTGAAAGCATAAGGTGTATGAGGGTGTCTGTCATAGTTATTTCATACACAATATTTCTGTATCAACATTTGTTTTTAGGAAAGAGAATTTGAAGATCAAGACCTTAGCACATATATCAGCTATGTGTGCGATTCCTCATTTATATTTTCAGCATTCTAGCAAGGTGTAGTCTTACAATATTTACTATTAATGGGAGGAAATCTAGCTGATTTAGATACCCTTTTTATATTTTGTTTCAATTTCTTTTTTACAACCACTTTTGAAACGCCTACCATAATACAAAAATTCCTGATTAAAAGTAGAGAAACACTAACTAAAAACTCAATCCATGCAAAAATAAACACAAACCAAACAATAGCAGACTGATTTTTTCTTTAGTAAAATCTTCCATGTTTTCATAATAGAAAGCTGTAGCTACAACCACAATGAAGATATGATAAAGAACCATAAAAGTAAGCTATCTCTGTATTTAATAACTTGTTGCTAGACATCCACACATCACAGAGACTATTTTCATATTGTAGCCTCAATAATTCTTTTTTTTTTAAGTTTTTTTAAGATTTTATTTATTTATTTGACAGAGAGAGAGAGAGAGAGATCACAAGTAGGCAGGGAGACAGGCAGAGAGAGAGGGAAGCAGGCTCCCTGCCGAGCAGAGAACCTGATGCAGGGCTCCATCCTAGGACCCTGCGATCATGACCTGAGCCAAAGGCAGAGGCTTTAACCCACTGAGCCACCCAGGTGCCCCGTGGCCTAAATAATGATTAAGTTCCAAGGGCATTTATTTACTATTGCTTAACAGCAAATCATTTTCATGAGTATGCATTAAATCTTGTCTAAAGGACTAAATAACTGCTGCCTGGCACTGTGATCTTGGACTTCCAACTTTCAAAACCGTGAGAAATAAATTTCTGTAGTTGATAAACCACCATGTCTATAGTATTTTTGTGACAGCAGCCCAAGTGAACTAAGGCATGTCTGCATAGCTCTCCACAGACCACAGTATGTCCTTGCCAATGTTTACAAAGAAACCTCCTCTGTTCACATGTCTCAGTAACTGTCTTGATGCAGAGTAATGTTGTCTCTCCCACTACAATTCATGCAATACCTAGCAGTGTTAACACAGGCTCTGTGTTAGATATTTTGGGAAACTCAAGATGAGTAAAAGATAGCCACTGCTCTTAAGAAACTTAAAATGATGGTGAGCATGTGTGAGTGAGTGAGCGAGCATGTGTACGTAGTGTAAGAGGGCAAGGAGAGTCCAAAGCAAAGAGCAATAAGAAGAGATTTTTTTTCCTTGTTTTTAATAACTCTAAGATAAGGGATGCAGAATTTTTCTCACCAGTCAATTTTCTAACCACTTTTTGTTTATACTGTGGTCAGCATTCCCCTAAAAAATATTACCTCATTGCTATATTTAGTATATTCACTTCTTTCATTAGCCCATGGTGTTTTTGGCATTTATGTTTTTTTCATTATTAAGAGAGGGAAGTACAAAAGCAAATTTGGAAAGGTACAGTTCCCTGGATGTAAAGAGTTTGTTCAAGGCAAATATGTGTAGTGTGATCTGATACCAAGAGGAGTGGAACCTAGATTTTTACAGAGTGAATCACTGAGTAGTTTAAATAAAAAAGAAAGAAAGAAAAACTTGGACAAAGTAGCTTGTCAAAACATATAGATCAATGAACTGAGAAAAATAACAATAATCTACAAGCATAACAAAGCAAAGCTATCTTTTCTAGAAAGTGAATATAAATATTACTTATTAAAATATTCTTAAAATAAATAAAATATTTATTTTAAAACTATATTAACAAAAGAGTGTATGTGTATGTGTGGGTGTATTTAAAATTAAAAAAAAAAGCAAGAGAGTTCCCAGGAAGGGGTATTGCTAGTGGATATCAACATATATCTGAAAAGGAAATTTTACAGTATTTTGGTTTTTTAGGAGAAATTAGAATTTCAAAGTAAGAGAATTAGCCATGTTTAGATAATCCAAAACAACATTTCTCCCCTTAAGATATTAGTTCAAATACAATGTCATCCAATCAATATCAGTGCATATTCATAAAATTTCCAGAGGTATCTTAGGAGTAGAAGACTTTTTTCCCTCATCTTTTATTTTGCAAGTTTTCACCTAATTAATCTTTACAGTGTCACCATGAATTCAATAAGGAAACAGTAAAGCATGTGAGAGAAAAGGCAAGAAAACAAAGAGAATCACATGCTTGATCAAATGCCTAACCATCTTCCTTTGATGCTAGGAGAAGGGTAGACAAATAATCAACATCCTCTCCTTTTTTATGCACACAAAATGAAGGTTGGAGGTGAATTCAATGCCAGTAACTGCCTTATCATCACTGGTAGTTCTCTCAAATTCATTATATCCATTTTCACTATCAGGTGAATTTACACGTAAGTGTGAAAAAAGCACTTGGAAAACAATCTGGAGAAAGTTAATTTTTTTTAACAGCCTTTAAAAGATAATAGCATGATTGTTCAAATCCATTACCTGAACTTTTATCAGCTGGCTAAGTTCATATTCTGAGATCTTCTGACACTTGCCACTATAATACCATAAAGTTGCCAAGAATAAAAAGTGCTATTTCACAAAAGGAAAAAAAATGCCCTCCAAGTAATTCCAATGGAGAGAAAATGAATGAGAAACAGAGACAAGCGTAGAAATGGGCAATTTGACTATGAGACAGCAAATGACAGAAGCAACACATCTATGAATTGTAAATTTAGGTTTGCAACTTAAGTTGGCAGAATTTTAGGAATTTTCATCTGATAAAACTATATGGAGAACTTCGTATTACATATGATGTCCACTTACATCCTCTATTACTCTACGTCCTCTATTACTTAATAATTTTATTGCTGATAACTTCATCGTATTTCTTTGGAGCCAAAGTCTCAAGGTGAAAAGACATAGCATACTTAAATTATTTTTAAGTTACTGTATTGCAAAAGCTAAATGCTTTGTACTTCAGAGAAAGTAATTACAAGAATGGTTTCTAAAAACCTTCTGTAATTAGTTCTTTTTTTGGAGGATTCTTTTAAGTATTGAACATGTTGTGACTTTATGGACTGTATACATATATATATATATATTCATGGAATAGAATATGACAATTGACTTACTTTTTAGAACTTAAATATTGAAAGAAAATGAGAAACAAAAATGCCACACATTTTTAATGCTTAATTTAATCCTATGACCTAAACATAATAGATTGATATGTTTCATATCTGGCTAAATATTTACCAAAGTGATGTGTTCTGTGTTTATTAATAAGAACTTATAAATTTAATATAAGCTGAATTCATCCTCTTATAAGATAATTTCAAATACTATCATATTACATAGTTTTCTGTTAAATGCATGCATTTTTATATTTTTTATTACTTTTTTTTTTACTTTTAGCTATCAAATCTTTTAAAATGAATTTATTTATGAAAATAATTTTGGTGCCAAAAGTTACTTACTAGCATATAAATCAAACTTAAAAATCAAAAAGGAGGGGTGCCTGAGTGGTTCAGTGGGTTAAAGCCTCTGCCTTTGGCTCAGACCATAATCTCAGAGTCCTGTGACTGAGCCCCACATCAGGCTGCTTCCCCCTCTCTCTCTGCCTGCCTCTCTGCCTATTTAGGATCTCTCTCTCTCTCTCTGTGTCAAATAAATAAAAAAAATCTTTTTAAAAAATCAAAAAGGAGTCCATAGATTAATAAACATTGCTAAATAAGATGTCTAGTTGGAGACTAGTTTTACCTGTTAGAAGAGCATCATTTAAAATAAATTCTTTTCACCTGGGTTTTTAAAATAAATTCTTGACAACTTATCATGCCACAAATATAATACTGTTTTTAAACTTGAGCAAGATGATCCCTTACCACTGACCTTTCCTTAACTCTCCCCCAGGAAGTTGATGTGTCTGCTGGTGCCTGCCTCCCTCCCCTATTTCTTCCAGATCCTGGGCTAGTTTCCAGGCCATACTGCCATTAGTACAGAAATTGGGAGTAGGTCTTTCAAACTTCTAGAGTAATTTGAGAGAGCAATTTTGTGTGGTGAATTTCATAATATAAAAATAATGGGATGGTATTCATATGTTATTTTATTTCATTTTTCCAGGAATTTATTTTTCCTTCACTTTACAAAAGTATCAGTTCAAGATGGATTGGAAATAAAAACAAATCTCTTTTACAGTTTGCTTGAGAAGTACTGTCCTACAACTCACTAGCACCTGGTACCCTGGATTTGCCTGCTACCCACACCCACATGGGCCTCCTTTCCAGGTGCATATTTCCAAGGCCAGAACATAGGACCCATATGTGCACCCTTGGGCAGTGGGTAGTGCTTGCAGGGGTGCAGGGGGACTTCAAATGTTTAGGCTGGGAAGTCCACAGCTTGGGAAGGATAGAGCTGAGGTTGGTGGGTGGCAGCTGTAGACTGGGGCTGGGAACACATTTGCCCCATGACTTCATGTCCCCATAAGGAAACCACGCAATTCCTAGAATTCTAAACGCAAACTTGTTTTTTCGGGTCACCGTGAAAGTATATATGTCAAGGTAGAGAATGGAACATACTATATTTCATGATATGTAGCTTCCATATATAACTTCTAATATTTAGATATTTGATACGTGAGTTTGCATTTATTTGCTTTCTTACTCTGGGCCCTGCAATGCCCGAATGGGTGGTCCTAAAGTTGGGAAAGTTAACCTTAAGAAATACGCTTCGGATTCACTCAAATTTATATCAGCTTCTCTGGTGGATACAAATCTAGTAAGTTCTATTATTACAGAATCTTAGAGTTCAAAGGAATTTCTGATCTAATTCGAGCACTTTAAAATCTGTTAGCTAATCAGCAGGCTTTCTTTTGAACACCTCCAGGAGTAGGTGCTACCTAAATTCTGTTTCAGTCATCCTTACTCAAGGAAAAGGGTTATATTTTCAGAGAAGTGTAATTTTGTTTCTGAGGGTGAAAAGCAAGTTTGAGAAATGCTTTCTGGTTACAGATAGAGGAATGTAGAAGAAAAATGGGAATCACATAAATTTTTCAGAATTAATATAACTTCTCAGAGTGAGGGAAATATAACAATAAAGTACAACTACTACACAAAAAAGGGACAGTATAACAAGAGGAATGTGAGAAGAGGAAAAAAAAATATGTAACTTTTTCTTCTTTTTCCTACCAGCAATAGAAGGAAACTCATGTTAGTCTGTGATATACAGCTATTTCCATTTGACTGTTCGGGTTATAAAGGCACTTCCCATCCATACATTTGTTCTCCATAGGGTCTTTTGTTGTCCAGCTAATTTGGAGATTATCTTCTTGAAAAAAACAATTGTAAGCCTACTTTTTTCACTTAATTGTCCCATGCTTCTCATCTCATCCACTATTTGATTTCATTCATTTAATACAGGATTTTAAAAATTCATTTAGGGGCACTCGGACGGCTCAGTGGGTTAAAGCCTCTGCCTTTGACTTAAGTCATAATCTCAGGGTCCTGGGATAGAGCCCTGCATCTGGCTCTCTGCTCAGCAGGAAGCCAGCTTCCCCCTCTCTCTCTGCCTGCCTCTGCTTACTTGTGATCTCTCTGTCAAATAAACAAATAAAATCTTTAAAATAAAATTCATTTAAAAATCTCCCCATCTCTGTCTTCCAATATAAAAGGAAATAAGGACATCATATGCACTTGACAATTAAAATTTTGAAGTAAGCAGCAAAACCACTAATATATATATGTACATATATATATGTACATATATAGGTATTTGGCAACTGAAGTCAAATGGGGATGGTAGGTATGCAGAAAACGGAGGAGAGTGGTGAGAGACATTGGTGGCAGTGTGTGAAGGTGGGAAGGGCATTATGGGGGGTGGGGTGGGAAACAGGCGTAACCCCCACCACCACTGCCTAGAGCAGAGTTCTGGATTTGGACAGAGGTTCTCTTGACTAAGGAAGAACTAATTTTTCTTTAGATGTATGACTGTATTTAAAAAAAAAAAGGTTTTTTTTCTCTCAGTGTCTAAAAATTATAAAGTTATTGCCCTATTTTTCCTTATTTTGAGTTTTATAAATAATTAGATCTATATCATTATAATAAGGCCTGGATCTAAATAATATGTGCATACACATACACACTTGCTATTCTAAGTCTTAGGGTGTTTCAAAAATAGTGTATTTTTTTTTCTCTTTCTCTTTCCTAGCCCTCCCACATTCTCACTAGGGGGACCAATTTAGATCTATTGATTGAACAGTCTAAAAGGTAATGCTCATAGAATGAAGCTTTAATTTTTATCCCCACTGGAGATGAAATACTCAGTGTGAACTTTGATTGATGGTTTAGGGAAATTCATTGTGTTCATAAAGTCTGAATTGAAAATCAATAGTTATGAAAGGAATTCTGAGAAAAGGTGGACCCTAAGTTTTTGAGTTTCACAGCAGAGAATAGTCTCCCCAAAATATTTTTCATGTCACTATCAGAGGTAGATTATTGGAATGAATAGCCCGAGGACTGGAGAATAAATAAGTTCCTAACATTTCCTGTTTTTCGATACATGATCATTGCTTTAGCCCATATTAAAAACCCCAGTTGATCTACTTCATCTATTTCAATTCTAAACTTCAGATCTCAATGGCTAGGTATGATTTTACAGCCAATATGTGAGCAGCACCCACCAGTCTGTAGTACCAGTATCAGAGTCCCCCGGTATCCATTTTATACTTATTTTTTTCTTTCTCTTTTTAAACTCTAAAGGCAAGGGTACTTTCCAAAATAAACCCTAATCAACCACGCTGCAATTTTACTGTGAGCTTCCATTTCTAACAGACTTCTGTTTGCCAATGGATTTTTAAAAATCTGTTTGGATCCAGTACCTTAAACCTCGCTGAAGAAGAATTAATAAATACTATATGTAGGTTGAGTATAATAACAAAGTTACTATGCTGCTTCTGTCGGTAGTAGCAGAAGGATCAACCAAAAAAAAAAAAAAAAAAAGAAAAGAAAAAAAAGGGAAAAATTTAATAAAGACCTGATAGGCAAAGTCAAGAATGAGATGGTAAGTACTTACACTTGGAGTACTGTCCTGGGGTCTCCAACTTCACCTCCATCACCAATCGTCAATGTATCATAGCCAATCTCCAGATCAAATTCTTCAAAATTTATCTGTATAACCTAGCAATAAACAGAAATAAACATCTCAACTATATTGCAATATGTAATAAAAATAAAAATTGGGACAGAGAAACATTTAAAATGCATACCAGACTTATTGTATTTATCCATATAAATACCATGGCAGCAGATCATGTTGGACTATTGCTAAAATTCAATTATTATAATTTTCATATGATTTTTATTTGTTGTCAGTACCTTCTATAATAATTTTTCAATGAAGTGGCGTGGCTTCTGTTTATAGAACACTCTTATCTGAAGCATGATTAATCAAATCTACTTTGAGAAGGCTTTATAAAAAGTACATGTAGGTGGAGAGTGGTTTTCCATACATTTGCATATATTTTTATAAAGCTAACATGGAAAAACACAGAGTGTGCTATTTCCATTAAATAGTAAAGCTTAAAAAACGTTAGAGCTAAATTTGAATCTAGATCACCAGATTTAAAGGTATCGGATTTATTTTTGGGTATCCTTTGGTAACCGAATCCCTCAAATGATTACAACATGCTAGCAAAACTGGGAGCATATTTTACCATAATAAGTAATTTAGTATTATTTCTTTCTATTTATTTGACAGACAGAGAGAGATCACAAGTAGGCAGAGAAGCAAGCAGAGAGAGAAGGGGAAGGAGGATGAACAGAGAGCCTGATGCAGGACTTGATCTCAGGACCTTGAGATCATGATCTGGGCTGAAAGCAGAGGCTTTAACCCACTGAGCCACCCAGGCACCCCATAATTTAGTATTATTTCTTTCTAACACATATTCACGGATTCATACATTGTTTATACATCTATGTAAAAATGCATATTTAATAAAATAGCATTTCTTAAATTAGGAACCTAATATAATATTAAATAATAATGTAATTAAGAATCAGTACAGAAGAAATTACATAAATACTGTCATATATAATCATGCCTTGAGCAAAAAATAGTTAATAATAAAATAATATTCATCACCAGATTAAAAAAAATGAATGCCTTAGGTCACCAATTTTAGTAAGGAATAAATTAAAAAGGCATCTAATAATTTTCATAGCTATTTGTTACTTTGGCAATATAAAAAGAAATTCTAAAAAAATGACCAATTTTATATTCTGGGTTTTTTAAGCTTTATAATAATATTTTTTATTGTACCTATCTCTTGATTATTTCAGTGTTTTCATAAATTATTTTGGTTGAGTTTAAATATAGAATATATAAGAACACTGAATTGTACATCTTACATGCCTGCAGTTAAAAAATTATGTTTCCCTGTTCTATACTGAGTTACATATACTCTCAATTGATAATTGCCTGTCAATAGAGATTTAGGTTGTTTTTAGTTTTTTGCTATTACAAATTACATGGTTATGAATACTGTTAAACAGTTTCTGGTTCAAATGTATATCTCTAGGTTATAGGCTTAGAAATGTAATTGCTGGAAAATAAGCAAAAATTCAATTTCGTTATATTGTGCCATAAGGTTTTCCAAATTTCTTTTACTAATTTAAATGTTCACAACTTCTGTACATTAGATTTCATTATTCCTACCAATGTAGAAAGTGTGAAAAGTGATCATTTATATTTTCTTAACAATTAAGCTGTATATATTTTTATATGTATGTCATGTATATTTCCTTTTCTGTGACATGACTATTTGCATTTTGGCTATTTTTCACTTGACTGCTTGTTTATTTATTTTGGGGAGGGAGGGGCAGAGAAAGAGGGAGAGAGAATCCCAAGCTAGTTCCATGCCCTGTGCAGAGCCTTATGTGGGACCTGATCTCACAAACCTGAGATCAAGACCTGAGCCAAAATTATGAGTCAAATGCTTAACTAACTGAGCCACCCAGGCACCCCTGGACTGCTTGTTATTGATTACTTAATTTTTTATATCAATGATTCTCAGCATGTTTATTTATAGTGCACATAGGAAAGAGTAATATTTAGACACACTGAGGTAAGCAGATGAGGCTGCTTGCAATGAAAGTCTTTTACTCAGGCCCTACTCTGCCTCACAGAGAGCTAAGATCAGTATCTTTGTTCTACTTGTAATTCATTCATAATACATGATTCATAATATACCACTGAGTCTGACTCAGTAGTTGAGATCAGCTTTATATATTCTGGATACTAATCTATTACATGTTAGGTGAGTTGCAATATCTTCTTCAAATTGAGAGCTTCCTTTTTTTACTCTCTTTTTAAAATTTTTTGGTAAGAAGGAATTACTAATTTTGATAAGAAGCAATTACTAATTTGATAAGAAGAAGTTACTTATAACACTTTTAGTAACATTTCTGCATTACCTATGACTCAAAGTCATAAAGATATTTTCTTCAAATCTTTATTTTTGGGGAACTGATCTTCATAAAATGTTTAAAGTAGATACATAAACAATAACAAAACTAGCATAGATTTCCTCTTTCAAAGCTCCAATATAAATAAACAGTTGTCTCAATATTAACTGAGTAAATAGACCTCCTTTCCCCAGGGATCTGCATGTCAGATGTATCTGAAGAGTCTATATATAAGGATGTTGGTTTGGGAGCTCTAGATTGTGTTCTTTTGATCAGTTTGTGTGTCCCTGAACCAACAGAAATAGGCTTAACTGTTAATGCTATAAAAAGACTATATCTTATGAGTCAGATACTCCATTTTTCTATACAAATTTTGGAAACCATTTTTTTGGTATTTTCTGTTATTTTTTTAAAAGGTTTATTTATTTATGAGAAAGAGAGAGAGAGTGCACATGAGCGGGGGGAGGGGCAAAGGAAGAGAATCCCAAGCAGACTCCCCACTGAGTGTGGAGCCTGATGCAAGGCTTGATCTCACCAGCCTGAGATCATGGCCTGAGCTAAAATGGACAGTTGGCAGCTAAAGCGACAGAGCCACCTTGGTGTCCCATTTTTTTGTCATTTCAAATGGTATATACCTTTATATTTTTATATTTTCATTGTTTGTATATAGGCAGGAAATTTATATTTTTTATTAAGCTCCCATTTAAATGACTTTTTTTATTACCATATAATGTATTATTTGCCCCAGGGTACATGTCTGTGAATCATCAGCTTACACATTTCACAGCACTTACCATGCATATACCCTCCCCAATGTCCATAACCCAGCCACTCTAACCCTAATCGCCCTACCCCCAGCCACCCTCAGTTTGTTTCATGAGTTTAGGAGTCTCTTATGGTTTGTCTCCTTCCTGATCCCATCATATTTTGTTTCCCTCCCCAACCACTCCATGACCCCCGTCCCCACCACTTGAATTCTTCATATCAGAGAAATCATATGATAATTGTCTTGCACTGACTGACTTATTTCACTTAGCATAATACCCTCTAGATCCGTCCATGTAGTATCAAATGGCAAGATTTCATTTCTATTGATGGCTGCATAGGATTCCATTGTATATATATACCACCTCTTCTTTATCCATTCATCTGTTGATGGACATCTAGGTTCTTTCCATAGTTTGGCTATTGTGGACATTGCTGCTATAAACATTCGGGTGCACGTGCCCCTTCGGATCACTACATTTGTATCTTTAGGGTAAATATCCAGTAGTGTGATTGCTGGGTCATAGGGTAGCTCTATTTTCAACTTTTTGAGGAACCTCCATACTGTTTTCCAGAGTGGCTCTACCAGCATGCATTCCCACCAACAGTGTAGGAGGGTTCCCCTTTCTGTGCATCCTTGCCAACATCTGTCTTTTCCTGATTTGCTAATTTTAGCCATTCTGACTGGTGTGAGGTGGTATCTCACTGTGGTTTTGATTTGTATTTCTCTGATGCCAAGTGATGTTGAACACTTTTTCATGTCTGTCGGTCATTTGGATGTCCTCTTTGCAGAAATGTCTGTTGATATCTTCTGCCCATTTCTTGATTGGATTATTTATTCTTTGAGTGTTGAGTTTGAGAAGTTCTTTATAGATTTTGGATACTAGCCCTTTATCTGATATGTCATTTGCAAATATCTTCTCCCATTTTGTCAGTTGTCTCTTGGTTTTACTGACTATTTGCTTTGCTGTGCAAAAGCTTTTGATCTTAATGAAGTCCTAATAGTTCATTTTTGTCTTTGCTTCCCTTGACTTTGGTGATGTTTCTAGGAAAAAGGTTGCTGCATGTGTTCTCCTCAAGGATTTTGATCATGTCCTGTTTCACATTGAGGTATTTCATCCATTTTGATTCTATTTTTGTGTGTGGTGTAAGGAAATGGTCCAGTTTCATTCTTCTGCATGTGGCTGTCCAATTTTCTCAACACCATTTTTTGAAGAGACTGTCTTTTATCCATTGGATATTCTCTCCTGCCTTGTCAAAGATTATTTGACCAAAGAGTCAGGGGTCAATTTCTGGGCTCTCTATTCTGTCCCATTGATCTATGTGTCTGTTTTGGTGCCAGTGTCATACTGTCTTGATGGTTACAGCTTTGTAATAGAGCTTGAAGTCTGGAATTATGATGCCACCAACTTTGGTTTTCTTTTTCATTCCTCTGGCTATTCGTGGTCTTTTCTGGTTCCTAAACTTTAGGATTATTTGTTCCATTTCTTTGAAATAAATGGATGGTATTTTGATAGGGATTCCATTAAATGTGTAGATTGCTTTAGGAAGCATAGACATTTTCACAATATTTGTTCCTCCAATCCATGAGCATGGAACGTTTTTCTATTTCTTTGTGTCTTCCTCAATTTCTTTCATGAGCACTTTGTAGTTTTCTGAGTACAGATTCTTTGCCTCTTTGGTTAGGTTTATTCCTAGGTATCTTATGGTTTTGGGTGCAATTGTAAATGGAATTGACTCCTTAATTTCTTTCTTCTGTCTTGCTGTTGGTGTATAGAAATGCAACTAATTTCTGAGCATTAATTTTATATCCTGACACTTTACTGAATTCATGTATGAGTTCTAGCAGTCTTGGAGTGGAGTCTTTTGGGTTTTCCACATTAAATATCATATCATCTGCAAAGAGTGAGAGTTCAACTTCTTCTTTGCCAATTTGGATGCCTTTTATTTCTTTTTGTTGTCTGATTGCTGAGGCTAGGATTTCCAGTACTATGTTGAATAGCAGTGGAGATAGTGGGCATCCCTGCTGTATTCCTGATCTCAGATGAAAAGCTCTCAGCTTTTCCCCATTGACAATGATATCCACTGTGGGTTTTTCATAGATGGCTTTCATGATGTTGAGGAATGTACCCTCTAAGACTACACTGTGAAGGGTTTTGATCAAGAAAGGATGTTGTACTTTGTCAAATGCTTTTTCAGCATCAATTGAGAGTATCATATGGTTCTTGTTCTTTCTTTTATTGATGTATCACATTGATTGATTTGTGGATCAATGTTGAACCAATCTTGCAGCCCAGGAATAAATCCCATTTGGTCAAGGTGAATAGTCCTTTTAATGTACTGTTGGATCCTATTGGCTAGTATTTTGGTGAGAATTGTTACATCCGTGTTCATCAAGGATGTTGATCTGTAATTCTCCTTTTTGATGGGGTCTTTGTCTGGTTTTGGGATCAAGGTAATGCTGGCCTCATAAAATAAGTGTGGAAGTTTCCTTCCATTTCTATTTTTTGGAACAATTTCAGGAGAATAGGTATTAATTCTTTAAATGTTTGGTAGAATTCCCCTAGGAAGCCATCTGGCCCTAGACTCTTGTTTGTTGGGTGATTTTGTTGTTGTTGTTGGGAGATTTTTGATGGCTGTTTTAATCTCCTTACTGGTTATGAGTCTGTTCAGGTTTTCTCTTTCTTCCTGGTTCAGTTTTTGTAGTTTGTGTGTCTCTAGGAATGCATCCATTTCTTTCAGATTGTCTAATTTCCTGGCATATAGTTGCTCATAATATGTTCTTATAATTGTTTGTATTTCTTTGGTTTTGGTTGTGATTTCTCCTCTTTCATTCATGATTTAATTAGTTTGGGTCCTTTCTCTTTTCTTTTTGATAAGTCTGGCCAGTGGGTTATCAATTTTATTAATTCTTTCAAAGAACCAGCTCCTAGTTTCGTTGATTTGTTCTACTGCTCTTTTGGTTTCTATTTCATTGATTTATGCTCTGATCTTTATTATTTCTCTTCTTCTACTGGCTTTAGGCTTTCTTTGCTGTTCTTTCTCCAGCTCCTTAAGTGTAGAGTTAGGTTATGTATTTGAGATCTTTCTTCGTTTCTTGAGAAAGGCTTGTATTGCTATATACTTTCCTCTCAGGACCACCTTTGCTGTGTCCCAAAGATTTTGAAAGGTTGTGTTTTCTTTTTCATTTGTTTGCATGATTTTTTTAAGTTTTTCTTTAATTTCCTGGTTAACCCATTCAATCTTTAGTAGGATGCTCTTTAGCCTCAATGTATTAGAGTTCCTTCCAACTTTGCTCTTGTGATTGAGTTCTAGTTTCACGGCATTGTGGTCTGAAAATATGCAGGGAATGATCCCAGTCTTTCGGTACTGACTGAGACCTGATTTGTGCCCCAGGATGTGATCTATTCTGGAGAATGTTCCATGTGCACTAGAGAAGAAGGTGTATTCTATTGCTTTGGGATGGAATGTTCTGAATATATCTCTGATCTCCATCTGGTCTCATGTGTCATTTAGAGCCTTTATTTCCTTGTTGATCTTTTGCTTAGATGATCTGTCCATTTTGGTGAGGGGTATTAAACTCCCCTACTATTATTGTATTATTGTTTCTGTGTTTCTTTAACTTTGTTATTAATTGGTTTATATAATTGGCTGCTCCCACGTTAGAGGCATAGATATTTACAATTGTTAGAACTTCTTGTTGGAGAGTTCCTTTAAGTATGATATAGTGTTCTTCCTCATCTCTTATTACAGTCTTTGGCTTAAAATCTAATTTATCTCATATAAGGATTGCCACCCCAGCTTTCTTTTGATGTCCATTAGCATGGTTGGTAAGTTGTTTTCCACCGCCTGACTTTAAATCTGGAGGTGTCTTTAAATCTGGAGGTCTAAGATTAGTTTCTTGTAGACAGCATATCAATAGGTCTTGTTTTTTTATCCATTCTGATACTCTGTGTCTTTTGATTGGGGTATTTAGCCCATTTACATTCAGGGTAACTATTGAGAGATATGAATTTAATGCCATTGCATTGCCTATAATGTAACTGTTACTGTATATTGTCTCTGTTCTTTTTATTTTGTTTTTATTATAGTCATTCCAGTAGGTGTGAAGTGGTCTATTACAGTGGTTTGATTGCATTTCTCTAATAACTAATAATATTGAGTATCTTTTCATGTATTTATTGGCCATTTGCATATCTTCTTTGGAGAATTGGCTATTCAGGTCTTTTACCCATTTTTTTCAAAATATTTTATTTATTTGAGAGAGAGAGATCACAAGTAGGCAGAGAGGCAGGCAGAGAGAGAGGGAGAAGCAGGCTCCCTGCTAAGCAGAGAGCCTGATGGGGGGCTCGATCCCAGGACCCTGAGATCATGACCTGAGCCAAAGGCAGAGGCTTAACCCACTGAGCCACCCAGGCGCCCCTACCCATTTTTATATTAGGTTGTTTGTTTTATGTCTACTGATTTGTAAGGCCTCTTTATATACTCTAAATATTGGTTTCTTTTTTTCCACTTTATTTTTTAATATGTTCAGTTAGCCAGCATATAGTACATCATAAATTTTTGCTGTAGTGTTAAATGACTCATTAGTTGCATATAACACCCAGTGCTCATCACAATATTAGTTTCCCAACAGATATATGCTTTGCAAATATTTTCTCCCATTGTGTGGGAGTCTTTTCTCTCTTATGATAGTGTTCTTTGCTGCCTAAAAGTTTTTAACGTAACGAAATCCAGTTTATCTTTTCCTGTTTTTGTTACTTATGCTTTTGGTGTCATTTTTAAGAAGCCATTGTCAAATCTATTTGGCAAAATTTCCCATATGTTTTCTTCTAGGAATTTTACAGTTTAAGGCTTTATAGAGATCTTCAATCCATTTGCATTGTTTTTTATATATAGTACAAGTAAAGATAAATTTCATTTTTTGTATGTGACTATCCAGTTTTTCAATCGCCATTTGAAGCAATAATTCTTTCCCCATTGAATGGTCTTGATATCTTTATCAAAAATCAATTGATCACAAATGTGAAGATTTATTGCTGAACTTTTTAGCCTTTCTTCATCTGGAATTATCTTGATTTCACCTTCATTCTTGAAGATATTTTTGACAGATATAAAATTCTTGCTTGACATTTTTGCTCTTTCATCCTTTAAATATGTCATCCTACTGCTTTCTGGTTTCCATGTCTTTTTCTTATTAAAAATAAGCTGTTAATATTTTTAGGATTTCTTGCATATGACCAGTGGCTTCTTCCTTAATGCTTTCAAGATTCTTTTTGTCTATATCTTTCAGCAATCTGACTATGATTTATTCATGTATGAAACTCTTACAGTTTATCTTGGAGGTTTTTGATCTTCTTAGATGTGTAGATTCATGTATTACACATATTTGGGAAATTTTTGACCATCACTTCTTCAAATAGTCCTTCTGCATCTTTCTCTATAAGATTCTCATAATGCATTTTTGACTCACTTTTTCATATCTCACAGGTTTCTTATGCCCATTTCATTATTTTTTCATTCATTTTTTCCTTTTATTTTTCATACTAAATAAATCATCCTTTGAACTTCTCTAGTTAGTTTTTCTTTTCAGTTTTGTATTTTAAATTACAAAAGTTTCTATTTGGATTCTTTTATAATTTATATCTTCTTACTGATATTCTCATTTTATTCATATACCATTATTATGGTTCTCTTCAATTCTTTGTCCATATTCTTTGAGCATAATTAATATGATCATGATAAATCTTTGTTTAATATCCTCAATGACTGAACTTCTTCAGGAATGGTTTCTGTCAAATCATTTTGTTCCTTTGAATGGTCATACTTTCCAGCTTCTTTGAATGTTTTGCAATTATTCTGTTGTTGCTGAAACTGGACATTTGAATATTATAATGCAGTAACTCTAGAAATCAGATTCTCTCCCTTCTCCAGGATTTGCTGTTCTCGATTGTTGAAAGTTTAACTTGTGTCCATACAATATTTTGCCTGGAATTGAATTTTTTTAAATACAAAGAGCTTAAAAAGTAATCATTTTAAGTATATTTAGGGTGTTATAACAAAATACCACAACTGGATGATTTATAAACAAAAAAAAAATTATCACAGTTCTTGAGGCTAGGAAGTCTATGATCAAGATGGTGGCTGATTCAGTGTCTAGTGAGAGCAAGATTCCTCATCAGTGGAAATCTTTTTTTTTTTTCATCTTCTAAACCTAACCATTTCCTAAAGGCCCACATCATAATATCATCATATTGGGCATAAGATTTCAACACATGAATTTTGAGTGAACACAAATATTCAGACCATGACAACACCTTCCCAAGTCTTTGAAGATTGACTCAGTCCCCCATATTCATTTAATACTTAGCCAGACCATTCACAAGTCTCCTTAGCTTTCACTTGATGCTTACACTGCGCTAATAGACCAGCTAGTTGTGAAAACTTAAGGTCCTCTCAGGTCTTCTGAACACGTGCCTTGTTCTGCACATGCATGTGACTTTCTAAATTCTACCATATACTGGAGGATTTTCAAATGCCCTCATTTCCCAAAAAAACTCTGCTGTTTCTAGTGACTCATTCATGATAGCTTTCTTCCCTATGTGTTTAGTTATATTTAATAGTAAAAGCATATTTATTTGAGCTTAAGCTTTGAGAATCCTGAGGCCCTAAATTGGGTATGACTTTATTCATTTTATGCTAATTGAGTCCAAGAGTTACTACCAAGCTGGTGCCATTTTAACATTCTCTGAGGGTTTTAACTAAATGCTAAATCTCAAGTTTAGTTGCTTCACCTATTGATCCAAGGAGACTAGGCCCCCGTCTTAGTTGTCTCATTCCAGAGATTTATTGCCATCTGCTCCAAGGAAAACCAAGCTTTCTTCCAATTTCATCTCCTATTTTCATTTTAGCTCATGTTCTTTTCATTATGTGTATATCTATTTATGTGTGTTTGTACAGTATCTATGCATAGCCTTGTAGATTTTCTTTGGTTTCTTATAAACCAGAAGTGCACTGAAAATTTTTTGTTTTTCAGTGGGAGGACCTCTCAGAATACCTCATCTGTCATCCTACAAAGGAAGAAATCCCATGATCCACTTTACCCCAAACCATTTCACAATATATTGCTTTTAAAATTGGGGAATGCCTAGCTGAACCTAATCAGCTAGTAGAGACAAATTAGGTATCAAATAAATGACTGATAGTTTGATTGCTATGTCTATGCTAAACCCTTGATAGTCATTATTGTATAATCATGTCCCAAAGGATTTAGACACCCATTTAATGGTAGATTTTATTTTGCCTGAATTGTAACTGAGATTCATGCATGTATATATATAACAATGAGAACCCTACTTCATTTTAAATTAAGTGATGAATTAATTACTAACTAGTCCATATACTTTCAGATAAGCACTTAACCACTGAGCTGTCACTTGAAATTTTAGACATTTGTAATTCTTGAACAATTTCAATGACACCCAATCACTGAGAAGCTGGAATAGTCTAATTGAATTTGTAGAATACATTCATGTTAATTTGATTCATGTAGATTTAGTTTAAATATTTTTACTGGAATAGGACTTTAGAAGTAAAATCTATGCATTAAAAGTAAAAACTAATTTTGCCTCAGTTGGATACTTTAATGTAAATAAAACATAATAAAGTCAAAAATGTACACTGAAATATTTCCACAAGAAAAAAAAATAGAAGGTATAAAGATAATTTGGGAAAACAAACAAAAACAAAAAACTTTGTTTATATAAGAATGTAATAAGTAACATCAGGAGTCTGATGTGAAATTTCCTTTTTATGGATTCTCCTTTAATATGAGAATTGACCAAATAGACATTTTATATCCTTTTATTTTTGCTTAATGTGGAAATGAAATACAAAGTTAATAAAAAATCAACAAATACTCATTAATGTATCATGAACACTTTCCCCACTTTTTTAGTAGGTAGTACGGCTGAAACATTTACTAGGGAAACTGGAAGAATATAATGCATATTTGTAGAGAAAGAAATATCACACATTTGCCTCCCTTATTTGTTCCTAATTATTATTTGTGGTTGGTAAAAGAAAACTGCATTTAGCTCATGGGACTGCTGAAAAAAGTTGTGATAATAAAATGTGCCCCTGAAACATAGAAATAATCTATAATTGCCTTCATTTATCTTAACCAAATAAGCCACTCCCTTGACTTCCATTTGTAGAGTAATGATTCTGAATGACTTACATAGTGCTGCTTATTGAGAGTTATGTTAAAACCCTTTAAGCCATTCAAGTAGTTGGTTAAGAATAATCTCATGCATTTTATCACTGCTTTCCAGAAGTGAGAAATCTGTAAACAGCATTAGATACTAAATACTTAGTAGATACATTTGCCATAATGCTTGAGATATAAGTTTTCATAAGGTACTTTGAAAGAAGTGGTATATAACCTAAGTCTCATAATTTTTATTCTCTGTATCATTCACAAAGTATTTAAAACCAAGACTTTTACATTATTACATTTCATGAAATCATGTAGAATTCCCACTAAACTATATACCTTATATCTGTTACTTATGAAATTTGAAATATTAGCAAGTATTTATATTGTGTGAGTCACTAGGCTCAGTACCATATATGCATTGCTTTATTTTAACCCTAAAAGTTTCCGTAGTATATTTGCACATTATATATGCACATTAGTTTGACCACTCAGCACTTGAATATCCACTTTGTGTTTGAAGAATTAAGAATCTTGGTAAGAAGCACAGCATAGTTCCCAATAAATTAAGATATTCTGTTGTCTATCACTAATTGCATTTAGAGTATAGGCATGAGATCTAAGCTTCCCTGTGTATTCTGGCAGAGGGCTACAGAAGAAATAGAAACAATCAGTTTGAGGAGCAATAGTGGTTGTAATCAAGAATGACACTGATATTCTAGAGCAACAACATCCAAGAGAAAAAGTTCTCCCAAAAATCAGAAGCAGGTTGGCCTAATACCACAATTCGAATGCTTAAAATCTCAGTATTTTCTATTTGCATAGTAAAGGTCTGCAATGTAGAAAATATTGTCTGTCTTCCAAATATCTGATATATAATAACACAGTTTATAAATATGTCCTTTGATGAGGGGCATATATCTTATGTCTTAAATAGTGTTGGCAAGAAGAGATAAGTTATGAAATTTAAGAACTAATTATTACATCAGTTCCTTGGGATGAAAGTATAGGAAGCATAGATTGGTTTTATCTATTTTATCTTCCATGGTAAAATCTGTATTTTCTTTGCCTCAACATAAATCTGAAAGCTGATGAAATTCCTCAGTATTTCTCTAGCTGCTAACCATTGTATAAAACATTCTGTACTAACATAATCAGCATAACTTTCAAATGAATCTTTGATGGTGTTTTTAAATAAATAATGATGCTTTAATATTAATACCAAGCCATATATATTTGGGAGACCAGGGTGATACAGCAAAGGGCATGGGCAATGCTTACATTTTAAGTCTCATCTTTGTCAAAGAATGTTATATTATTTGGGGAAAGTCTCTGATATCTACAAAAGAGTGCCTATAATTCATACTGCCTCAAGTTGAAGTAGGCATTCCATTAAACAAAGTTTGTAAAAAAACACATACTGTGCTTGATACAGAGTAGGCCCGCATAGATGGCAGCTATTATTAGCTATGACAAGCTAATCACCATAAAACAGCTGTTCACATCTGTTCACCACAATCTTGAAAATGAAGTTCTTTTTTTTAAAATCCCACAATGATTCAAAGAGAAGAGGGCCTTCCCCAAACTCTATGCTTCTAAGAATTTATCTTTCCTGGAAACAGCTTTTCTCCATTATGTTTGTTTCAGAATGACAATAATTCACTCAGATATTAACAAGTATTTTTGCTACCAGGTGAGGAAATCCAGGATGCATAATATATACATGCGTATAAAATATGCAAAGTTTAAGTTGAAGGTATGCAATGCCATGTTACATATCAATTTGACATCTAATTAAAACACTTCTTTTTTTCCATATACTTTTTTTTTCCATATACTTTTTAGACCTTGGTGATTGCAGTCCAATGGGGAGACAGAAACAAGTTAAAGACTATACCCCATCCTATGTGCTTTGGGATATGCACACACAGGATCACATGGAAGCAAAGAGGAAAGTCATCTAATACAACAGGAGCATAAAGTGGAAAGATTTCCTCAAAGAGGGAATCCCCAGGCAGTACAAAGTAAAGATGGGAATTGGATAAGAACTTTTTAGGAGACAGCATGAAAATATCACAATGGATATTTTTTTACATTGTCCATTTTTGTTTCTGTAATATAAACTGAAACATGAAGTGATGAGAAGGAAAGCTAAAGATGGAGGTAGGGACCCCATCATGTTATGGACTTTGAACTTTATCTTCTAAATAAGGAGCAGCAAATAATGAGTTTTGAATATAGTGTTGACAGGGTTGTAATTGCTTTTTATATGCTTCATTTGGCAGCGGGAACAATCTGAATTTGAAGAAGAGCAGAGTTAGAGAGATTGAGACCTAAACTTGGATGTGAAAGTAGGTGCTGAGAAGACTAGACTCAATCTGGGTTTCTTTATCCCAGATAAAAATGACTATAGTAATTTTTCCCCTTTCCTCTTTTTACATATATAAAGGCATTATTTAGTGAGATGCCTTGCTTAGTCGGAAGAGCATGCAGTTCTTGATCTCAGGGTCATGTTGGGTGTAGAGATCACTAAAATAAATTAATGAATGAATGAATTTTTTAAAAAGTGCTATTCGAAAGCCAACTCAAAAAATCTATGTTTTGGGGAGCCTGGGTGGCTCAGTCGGTTAAGCGTGGGACTCTTGGTTTCTGCTGGAGTTACGATCTCAGGGTCAGTGGGGGGATCAAGCCTTTCCCAGAGCCCTGTGTAGGGCTCAGGGCTGAATGGGAGTCTACTTGAGAGTCTCCCTCTCCCTCTGCCCCTCCCCCTGCACACTATCTCTCAAAAAAAAAAAATAAATCATTTTTTAAAAAAGCAATGCTTCACAGAGTTATTTAATCAAATTTTATTGGGTATAAAGTCTAATTTAGACAAAGCAGAATATGCAGTGTATTTGTTTAAAAAACATGTATTTTAGAATAATCCTAAAATTTGACTGTTTTATGTATGTATTATATAATATTACATGTGTATATGGAAAATTAATGTTCAGTAACTAGTAAATCATTTGAATTTGCTTAACTTTGTAAAAAGGAAATACACAAAGGTAAATATACATGAAATTTGGGAAACAGGTAAATATTTTAAGATATAAAAATTTTAAAAATGAAACATGCAAATCTAACATTTATTCATTTCGAACTCATCTCTTTTTGGAGTAAAGCATTAATCACTCATATTCCAGAAAGATTATACACTGTAATATTATACTTGGATTTTTTATTATAGAAGATATATTCTAAAACTCTGGACTAGACCATTCAAAAATGACAAGTGCCAGCCTAAGGAATTCTTCAGGTTCACCCACTTTGCTGCCAGCATCAGTTAATAGTTTCAATTCTTACAAGGCTCATATTTTAGAGACAGAGGAAGGGGGAGTCTGGAAACACAGGAAGATATTGATGGAATGGTAAAAGCTTTCTGCTTTGTTTTATTTTTTATGCCTTTTGTATCTGTACACTGTTCTTCCCCTTTAGGGGTTTGCTGGTATGTAACAATGACAGACTAAATATGGCATTACAAATGTTTCACTGAAGGGAAGAAGCTACATAAAAATGAAAAAAATGCATCAAATATTAAATCTATAATACAGCATACAAAATTGTTGGTTCTTTTCTGTCATTTATTAATGCTTTGCGACTGAATGATATAAATTTCTAATGCATATAAATTATCAACTTCAACTTATGAATTTTGAAGAAAATACTTACAGATAATGTTTTTTGTTTTAGGAGGCTATTCATCACAAATTTGTACATGTTAGGTTGTACATACCAAAATTTTTTTGAAAACAAATATAAATGAAGCTCATTAAAGTGAATTTTATAAGAAGGACTATTTTACTGGGTTTGTCCCTCATTAATAATGGGGTCAGCTTGATCTAGAGTACTTAACTCTCTATTTATCTATATCTATTTTTACAGATGATATTTGACTTGAAGCTTTAAAAATTGTATTAGGTCTGGGGCACCTGGGTGTCTCAGTTGATTGTCTGCCTTTGGCTCAGGTCATGACCCATGGGTCCCAGTATCGAGACACGAATCAAGCTCCCTCAGTGAGAAGCCTGCTTCTCCCTCTCCCCCTGCTGCTCGCTGCCCCCTGCTAGAGCTCTTTCTCACTCTCTCAAATAATAAATAAGATCTTTAAAAAAATTATATTAGGTCAAAATGACTAAATACACAAACATGGTAGTGAAAAATCAGATACTATACACATATATAATGAACCACAGAGTGGGTTCTAATTCTCATCCTCAGTTTATTCTTATCATTTTTTATATGATACCAAAGGGGAAGCATGCTAGATATTAGCTTCTCAATTCATAGTGTTTGTTGTCAACTTCTTGTTTATTTAATTTCTTCTAGTCATTGATTAATAGATTTTTTTATCAGTTAATATCTATGGAAAACCTTGTTTACGTCCCAAATTATCTTCCCAAGTAAGCAATTTAGGTAGAAGTCCAAGAAGTTAGAGTACAATAGAAATTATTTGCTACAGAAACTGTTGCTTACCACAGCTATCCAGGAAGAAGGATTCCTGATCCATGAATGAATACTCTTTGTGGCAAGTGGTTGGGATAAAAGTGAGGAGAGGTAAATATACTATTGTTTCTTTTCTTGAGAACTGCACTTCAATTAAGTCTCCAACTTAATTTTTGGATGTTACATTGAAATGCAAATCAGATACTGTTAAGTCTTCTACCTAAACACTCTAAATTTATTTAATTCATTCTATAAATACCAATTTAGAACCTACACTTTACCACACCCTTTTCTAGTGCTGGGGGTATGGACAAACTTTCCTTTCTTCACTAGGGAAATACACAAAAGATAGAAAAGTATTATATAATATAATGCTGTGTAAGGTCTTCAAATATTCATAAGTGTTATGGAGTGCTATAAAGAAAAAGCATGGAGACAGAGAGTGAAGGAGATGGTCAGTGATGGGGGAGGAAAGAAGGTGACATTTGAGAGAAACCTGCATGAAGTAAGAGGGCAGCTGGTTAGGTCATACTTCTCATTACATTTTTGGATACATTCCAAAATGCCCTGTATGATCTGGGTCTTATTCAGCTCTACAACCTCTATTTTTTCAATTATCCTCTTACCCACTATACCACAGAATCACTGTCATCTTTTAAGTTCTAGGAGACAGCAAGGTCTTCATGGACCTTTGCAAACAATTTTAATTCTGTCCCAGACAATCTTCTCTTTGCATTGCTAAGTCTCTCGTCCTCTTTTGATACTGGCTTAAATCTCCCTTGCTCTGAAGGGTCTTCCCTGACAACTCTAAGCAGTATCCCTTTTATTCCATCCAGAGTGTTTCTCTCAAGTTGTTACTCTTAATTTTTGAGTTTACTCTCCTGTTTTCTGTTTAAATCCCTAGCTGGAAGCTTCCTAAAGGCAGGAAATTAGTCTTTTTTTATTGACTCTATTGCAGACCAGATTTCTAATCAGTGACAATGTAGGATTCACTGGGACAAGTTCAGAATTTATAATATTGGTGCTCATATGGTTACTCCAGGATATATGACATTTTATATGGTTGTTCTTGTATGATAGAGATCATCATGGACTGAGAGCTTATAAAGAGGATATGGAAGAGGTCGTAAGAGAGAGAGGAAAAAAAAGATAGCCACCACATCCTGTATCTGCAAATTTTGCTCCCTGTCTGCTATCTTTTCCTCTGGTATCACACAATGTGATTGGTTACGCTGTTCGGTAGGTCAGGAAGAAGCTGAAATTCAAGCAAGATATGTAATGCAGAGCAAAGAGATTACCCAGAATTGTGTACTTCAATGATATGTGCATCATATGTGACTCTGATGATTGAGAATAAGCATATTCTCCAAGTGACTCCTCCACATCAGTTAAAGATTTCCAGAAGCTAAACAACCTATAATGCTAAGAAGAGCATCGGATACGTAGGAACAAAACTACATTCCTCTCTCCTCAGGAGCTAGCTGCAGCTGTTGTCAAGGTGCTGGGAAGCTGGTGCAGGAAACAATGTCCCAGAACGGTAACTGTGATTATCATAACTCCAAGGCTGTCATTAAGATAACCTTCTATTCTGCAGTAAGATATCTCAGGGGCAGAAAGTAAAAGCTCACTGCTCTCTCCAGTTCCCTTTTCAGTCTCTCTCGGCAGAAGTCTATTCTGAATTCTTAGAAACATCTGCTGATGGCTTCTGATGACTAATATCAGCAGGGAGTCTCCGCAAGGATATTCCAAGTTCTGAAATGTGTGAGAGCATGTGTTAGTTGCACAGCAGGAACCTAAGCTCGAACACTGATGGTAGAGGCATGATGCACCAGCACATTCGGAATACAGCAGTGTGGTGTAGTGTGGTATGATGATGGTGTGGTGTGGTGTGGTGTACTGTAGCATGGCATGGCATAGTGTGGTGTGATATGTGGTATGGTGTGGTGTGTGGTGATGGTGTGCTGTGGTGTGCTGTGGTGATGGTGTGGTGTGGTGTCATGCAGTGTGGTGATGGTGTGCTGTGGTATGTTGTGATGTGATAGTGTGTTGCGGTGCAGTGTGGTGTGGTGTGGTGATGGTGTGGTGATAGTGTGGTGTGATATGGTGTGGTGTGGTGTGGTGAGGTGTGGTGATGGTGTGGTGATGGTGTGGTGTGGTGTGGTGTGGTGTGGTGTGGGGTGGGGTGGGGTGGTATGGTAATTGTGTGGTGTGGTGATGGTGTGGTGATGGTGTGGTGTGGTGTAGTGTGGTGTAGTATGGTGTGGTGATGGTGTGGTGTGGTGATAGTGTGGTGTGGTGTGGTGATGGTGTGGTGTGGCATGGTAGTAGTATGGTGTGGTGATGGTGTGGTGATGGTGTGGTGTGGTGTAGTGTGGTATGGTATGGTGTGGTGATGGTGTGGTGTGGTGATAGTGTGGTGTGGTGTGGTGTGGTGATGGTGTGGTATGGCATGGTAATAGTGTGGTGTGGTGATGGTGTGGTGATGGTGTGATGTGGCATGGTGATAGTGTGGTGTGGTGTGGTGTGGTGTGGTGATGGTGTGGTGTGGTGTAGTGTGGTGTAGTGTGGTGTGGTGTGGTGTGGTGATGGTGTGGTGTGGCATGGTGATAGTGTGGTGTGGTGTGGTATGGTGTGGTATGGTGTGGTGTGGTAATGGTGGTAATATCAGTTGTAGTAGTAGCAGTAGTAATATTATTATCAACATTTTATAAATGTATCCTTTATTCCAGACTGTTCTAGGTATACCGCATGTATTGCCTCATATAATCCTTCCAAGAGCCCCATCAGAAAGGCAGTATTATTTTTATTTTACTACTAGAAAACATAAACTCAGATAAGTTTTTTGGTCCTGATCTGTGATTCATTATACCATTATACGTATTTGTATATACATAGGCATCTTTTGTATTTGTATATTAGATTAGGAGGAAATGTTAGCACTAAGGATGGAAAATATAGAAAGTAAAATAAACTTTTATTTTTTATTCTAAACTGTGCAATAAGTGATGCCTGCTCTTCAGGAGAAAGTAAAACACTGAAAATCAGTAACTGTTAGTGGAAATACTCACTTGTGTGTAAAAAAAAAAAAGCCGTGTGTTGCTTCAGTCTTCAAGATGTTAAAATGAAGCTACACCTAACTTTAGTAAAACTGCAGTCTGGAATATCGGTCATGTAATTATGGAATTAACTAAAATGCATGTGACAAAGAAATGAGTTATTCAAATGTTATTTTAAGAATAAGAGAAATATAATGCTTCCTACAATAAATAGATAGCCTATCCAAAGAAGAGAGATTTTAAGCTCTGGTCCTTTACACTTCTTCATGCTCAAAAATATACATCAGAAAAATAATGGTTTTTACAAGAAAAACAGATTTTAAAGAGTTATAACTTTTACAACTAAAAAGAGATACAATCTTAAAAAGTATACTATATTAATACTTATTTAAAAAATTATAGGGGCGCCTGGGTGGCACAGTTGGTTAAGCAACTGCCTTGGGCTCAGGTCATGATCCCGGAGTCCCGGGATCGAGTTCCACATCGGGCTCCCAGCTCCATGGGGAGTCCGCTTCTCACTCTGACCTTCTCCCTTCTCATGCTCTCTCTCACTCTCTCTCTTTCCTAATAAATAAATAAATAAAATCTTAAAAAAAATAAAATAAAAAAATAAAAAATTATAAAAGAATCATTCTTAAGCTATGAATAAACTCAGCTTAAGTATTTTTAAGGCCAAAAAAAGTATTTTTAAAGCCAGTACAGTGTCTTGCATACAGTAAATTATAACTATTTAAAAATTATTTCACTTAAATAAGAAAAAATTAATAATTCATTATGTTACTGTATTTTGGTGATTTCAATAATATAAAGTTGCAAACAATATTTGCTGACACAGATAGATATTTACACAAGCTATTCCACAACAAATATTTGTTAAATATTTGTGTCAGACAGGTTTCTAAGCTCATTCACAACCATCCCTCCCTTTCTCATTATTATGGATGAACACTGCTCATTCCAGAACTCTCACTTGAGATGAACAATGACTAAAGGGCTGGCTCTTTAATTAATAGATGTAAGAAGTATGTGATTTTGTTTGAAGATGTTTCAATGTCTCTTTCCAACAAATGATTCTTCTTATTTTCTATTTTACTGCCCTCTCCCTTTCTGCCTGTATTTTTCACCATTAAAGACCATGATGGAAAAAAAAAAAAAAAGACCATGATGTTTAGATGAGGAGTTTTAGAAGCAGGAAAGGAATTCCCTGTTCAAATAAAATACTATGTCTCAAAGTTATCTCAGTGTGATACCCACTACACCTTTCTAAACTACCAACTGAAGGGATGCCTGGGTGGCTCAGTTGGTTGAGCAGCTGCCTTTGGCTCAGGTCATGGTCCCAGTGTCCTGGGATTGAGTCCCACATTGGGCTCCTTGCTCAGCAGGGAGCCTGCTCCTCTCTCTGCATCTGCCTGCCTCTCTGCCTGCTTGTGTTCTCTCTCTGTTAAAATAAAATAAATAAAATCTTAAAAAAAAATAAACTACCAACTGAAGATATACATCAGTGTTTCTAGTCCCTATTTCCTATAATCCTAATATAATCCCCTGCTAGGGATAGAAAGTAAAAGGTGTGAAGTAGGAATTTTAGAACTGAATGATATTTAAATCTGCCTATAGATAAAGGGATCCCTCTGGGAAGAAAAAAGTGACAAAGTGGGCACAAATCAAAAATTTCAAAATTTGCCTTTCTCACTTTTCTATATCTTGAATACTAATTAGAGTAGCTCTCTTCTGCTAGATGAAGACGCCATCCTTTAAAAGCCCTCTGCTCTCCAATTTCTTTGCCCTTCCTCATTCCTACCTGTGGTAGAGAACAATAACCTCCCAATGGCATCACACCCTAATCCAGGAAATTTGTGAACCAATTTCTTTACATGTTGAAAATGGACTTGCAGATGTGGTTAAGTTTAAGGACTGAGATAGAAAATTTATCCAAGATTACCCAAGTGGGCCCAAGCTAATCACACAAGTTCTTAAAACAGAGGAAGAAGACAGAAGTGTGAGCCAGAGAAATGTGATATCAGAAGGACTAGACGTCCTTTACTGAATTTGAAGATGGAGGAAGGCAGCTGGGAATGACTCTTCACTGAGAATAAGCAAAACAACTGAGCACCTTGACCCTACAACTACAAGGAACTGAATTCTTCCAACAACACAAATAAACAGGAAACATTCTTCCCTAGAACTTCCAGAAAGAAACAGAGCTTGCTGACACCTTAATTTTATTGTAGTGAGACCTGTAGTGAATTTCTGACCCACAGAACTGTAAGGTAACAACTGTGGGTTGTTCTAAGCCACAAAGTTTATGGTAATTTGTTACAGCAGCAATACAACCATCACCATCATATCATCCAGCCATCATATCTCATAAGTATTCTTTAGTGTGGCCATTCACTCACCCTTCAAATTTAGAGAAGTCACTTAAGTTCTCTCAACTTGCTTTTGCACATATAAATTAGACATAATAAGAGCAACTACTTCACGCAGTCAGTGGGAAGATTAAGTGAGATGACATAAAAAGAGCTTAGAATAGTGCCTAACATATTAATTTTGTAACAGAGATTGTCATACCTTTCCCAAACACTGCATTATCCTTTCTTCCATGGTAGTAGCATTTCTAGCTGGTATCAAGTTACCCTAAATAAAGACTGTACTATCCATCTTTCTTGCAGCTCAGTATGATCATGTTGCGGTAAAAATTAAGTTGCGGTAAAAATGTGTGTGGGGTGTGTGCGTGTGTGTGTGTGTATGTGTGTATGTGTGTGTGTTGTAGCAGATTCTAAGAACCTTTCTTAAGAAATAGCTTGCATTTGTCCTTGTCCTTTTCCCTTCTTCTTTATCGCTTCCCCCATCCTGCTTCCTGGAATATGTGAAACACCATGCCGGAGCTTGAGACATAATTCTGGAACTTGAGGGCAAGGGCTACATCCTGGGAATGGTAGAGTAGTAATTAGTTTAAGTCCTTGAGGAATTCCTGGAGCAGAGCAACCATGACTTACAGACCATATACATATCTTGTTCAATTCTCTCATTGGAGGTTTTCTGTCACTGACAGCCAAACCTAATCCTAACTAAGTCTGTATATCCTGGTACTTCTAATTAAGGATTTCTTTGTCCAGTCTCCTATTTTCTTCTCTTATGTCAACCCCCAAAAGATTTTACTTGGCTGCATTAAGTATACTAATTATCACTATTTATGTGACTCACATAATATTTATGCTTAATTATCATGTAGCACAGCTCTCATTATGCATATCACTCAAAAACAATTATAATATTGAGGTTAAAGTGGTAGGGACTCCCAACAGTTAGCAGTGGGAGGAGTAGTAAAAAAAAAATTAACGAAATAAAACTACTTTGTATTTGGCATACTTTGTCTCCTTTTTTCAGAAGAATCAGAGTTTCAAGGAAGAGCTACCAAATGTAAATAGTGAGATTTTTGCCTAGAAATATTTAATTCTTTCTTTTAATAAACATCTATTTGAACAACTTTCACATGATAGCTACAATACCAGAAGTTAAGGATTCAAAGACTCAAATATGTTTTTTTTATTAAGGAAACTAAGGAAAACAGATGAATAAACAGATAATTATGATAATAATATGACAACTGGTAACCAATATGCAGAGTAGGATCCTAACTCAATCTAGTGGGAGGACGGGAAAGGGTTCCATGAAAAGTGAAACATGAGTTGAGGCTAAAGAATGGCCAAGAATAAATCCCATCAGGAGTTAAGGGAGGTGAAAACAGAGTAGGGAGATAGAGAGAGCAGCATGTCCCCCAAACTAGAGGGCTCTGGGAATGCACTGGTGGAGAGTGTTGGGGCACCAGCCTTGAGAGATAAGACAAGTTCAGGTTGTTGATGGATTCATCCAGGAAGCTGCAAGGATCTGTTTAAATATTTTACCAAGAAAGGAGATATTATTTCACTTTAGAATAAAATTTCACACTGGATTTATTGATAGGCTTAGGATGGTTAGAAAATGAGACAAAGATTCACTATTTGGGAAGTGACTGATAATCCACAGAAGAAAAAATGACAACTTGGGTGAGAGAAAGTTAAGCAACTTTGAGGCATATTAGTGACCTGGACATTGTATTTAGATGTGTAAAGAGAGAAGAAGAATACAGAATAAAAAAAATAGAGTTAAATTCAGAACATGGAGGAAATTGAATTTTAAGGAGATGGCAGAAAAGATGAGTACCGGGAAAAGACATAGAAAGGGAAAATTCAGGATATGAAAGAATAAAGAAACCAGGGGAAGAGAAAGTTTCAAGAAGCAGGAAGTAATCAATAATGTCAATCATTCTATGGCTATTTTCTTCTTTTTCATTTTATTAATTTATTATTGTTTAAACCAAATTTTTATTATAAAATATATTACTGAAATATGAAAGAATTTTTTGTTTAGTAGAAAGAGGGGAAATAACTGTTGTCCTCTAACCTGGGATAATCTTCTTAACATTGTGGAATATATCTTTTTTTTATTTTTTACTTATTGATATTCATTTTCAGATGGCATAATATTTATTCATTATGCCTGCACTATTTCATTTTAAATAAAATATTTCAACTAAATAAACCATTTGACAAGAGAACACATTTCATTGGGAAGGCCAGTGCCTTTGATAGTTCCCCTACTTCCAAGGCTGGGTTAAATGGGTAACCACAGTCACTTTTCCTGGCTTGAGGAATCTTCTAGTTGGTTTTCCCTGGTTTCCAGCCTATTGCTGTATACCAAGATCTGTACTTTACTCTTGGGCTCCTTCTGAATCATGACTTGGTAAGACTACTAAGCTGGCTTTTAGTTCTCCTGAATTGCTGCCTCAGGATGGCTCCCACTGGCTCCTACTCAATGGTAGCAGATACTGTCAGTGCTCCATCCGGATTCCTGTAAATGTTTCTTCTCCTTTCTATTATCTGTTTGCTATATTCCATATTCATTTGCTTCTAAATGCCTAGAGATACAAGTCTTTTGGAGGCTTTCTCCAATCTATGGGAGCTGTTATGCCTATACATGAGCCCTGAAGGACCTGGCTAATCCTTAGCCTATGATTATGGAATGTAGAAGAAAGATAGCCCAGTTCCTTTGTACCTAGTTGGAACAAACTCTGAAGTATAATTTACATAGGCATCAGATCAGACTGCAGCTTGGATTTTGCCTGAAATTTCACCCTTGTTTAACTTCTTTCAAATCCTAATTTCCCCACTCCTTTAATAGTTTCCTGGGTGTACTTTTTTAATACATCACTTGTATATAATCCTTTTCTTGAGTCTGCTTTTTTGCAGAAAAGATAGCTGCAATCTGCAGAAAACTGACACTTTCCATGTCTGGCTGAGGTCTCAGACCTGGCACTGAAGCTTGGCATGGGTCCCCAAACTCTATTTGGTACAAAGAACCAGTGCCTGTAAGTGGGCAGGCTAAATGAAGTGGCAAATGGTTAGTAGCTGCAATGAAGGAAGAGTGACAACACGGAAAGTCTTCTGATGACAGGGTTATGGGCGGCAGTCAAGAGTGTATTCCGATGCCTGAAGAGTTTATGGGGAGGAGCCTTGATTAGGTTTTTATGGGTCTAAACAAAACCCATGAATGGTTGTAGTGAATATATGAACAAAATATTTCATAATTATTTTACTGCATTATTAAATAGACCCTTACTACTTATTATTATTATTTAAATAAACAGTAGAATGGAACAACCTGCCTGGAAAGGGATAATATTCCCTATTAGAAAAGGTTGTCCTGGGGCACCTGGGGGGCTCAGTGGGTTAAAGCCTCTGCCTTTGGCTCAGGTCATGATCTCAGGGTCCTAGGATTGAGCCTCGCATCTGGCTCTCTGCTCAGCAGGGAGCCTGCTTCCCCACCGCCTCTCTTTGCCTGCCTCTCTGCCTATTTGTGATCTGTCAAGTAAATAAGTAAAATCTTAAACAAAAAAAAAAAAAGAAAAAGAAAAGGTTGTCTTTCTTGACCTCATTAAATTCCGGGGCAGGTGTCTATGAAAGGCAAGGGGAAAAATTCCCATCTATCATGTCTCTTTAACAGAAACCAAATGCACAGCATTTTGTTATATGTAATCATATAAAGTGTTACAGTGAAATTTTATCAGAATTATATGAAAATCCCAGTAAGTATGCTTTATGATAGTGCTTAAGAAAATAACACACAGGTATAAATACTACTTAGTATGTCATAGAGTTAACATTTATTTATAAAGCAGTATAATTGCCACCAAAATATTTGCTACTCATTATGAAATAATTTTAGACTATTCTCAATCAAAGTGCCTAATAATTTCTCAATATTCCACATGCACTGCTTTTTATTATCTATTTGTTCTTTCATTTATATAACAAATGTTAACTGGGCATCCACTATGAGCTAGATACTATTCTTATGCTTAAATATCCTTAATTACCCCATAAATCTCAACCTATGTATTATGGTCTACTTGATGATGTCATCCACTTAAAACTATCTTTGGAGTAAGGGATAGCATAAATAATATACATATATGATATGTTAAATTTATAAGATAATGTCCAATGTACAGAGTGCTGTTGTTTATTGACTTATGTGATCCTCCAACATTCCTATGACATGGCAGGGTAAGGATAATTATCCCTGCTTTGAGGAAGAGAAAACTGAGATTCAGGAATGCAAAATGACTTACATAAGAATTCAGGGCTTCTGACTTTTAGATCTAAACTCTGTCCATGTATCACTTTATATAGATAAATAAGGCAGACTGGATAAAACAATAGGACCCATCCACATGCCGTTTACAAGAGATGCATTCTGAACCTAAAGATACATCCAGACTGAAAGTGAAGGGATGGAGAACCATCTTTCATGCCAATGGGTCTCAATAGAAAGATGGGGTAGCAAGTCTCATATCAGATAAATTAGATTTTAAGCTAAAGACTGTAGTCAGAGATACAGAAGGACACTCTGTATCTTACAGATTCTTACATTCTTAAAGGGTCTATCCACCAAGAAGATCTAACAATTATAAATATTTATGTTCCCAACATGGGAGCAGGCAACTACATAAGCCAACTGTTAATAAGAATACATTAATTGTGGGGGATCTTAACATGCCAATCTCAGCAATAGACAGAGCATCTAAGCAGAAAATCAACAAAGAAACAAGAGGTTTGAATGCCACATTGGACCAGATGAACCTCATAGATATATACAGAATATTCCACCCTAAAACAACAGAATACTCATTCTTCTCGAGCCCACAAGGAACTTTCTCCAGAACAGACCACATACTGGGTCACAAATCAGGGCTCAACTGATACCAAAAGATTGAGATTATTCCCTGCATATTCTTAGACCACAGTGCTTTAAAACTGGAACTCAACCACAAGAAAAAGTTTGGAAGGAATTCAAAGACTTGGAAGCTAAAGACCATCCTGCTCAAGAATGTTTAGATCAACCAGAAAATCAAAGAAGAACTTAAACAATTCATGGAAACCAATGAAAATGAAGACACATGGGTCCAAAACCTATGGGGTATGGCAAAGGCAGTCCTAAGGGGGAAATATACAGCCATCCAAGCCTCACTCAAAAAAATTGAAAAATCCTGAATACACCAACCCTTTTTACACCCTAAAACTAGAAAATCAACAACAAATTAAGCCACCCCATGCACAAGAAAGGAAATAATTAAGATTAGAGCAGAGATCAATGAGTTAGAAACTAGAGATATAGTAGAATGCATCAACGAAACTAGAAGCTGTTTTTTTAAAAAGATTTTTATTTATTTATTTGACAGAGAGAGAGAGAGAGAGATCACAAGTAGGCAGCGAGGAAGGGAGAGAGAGGAAAGCAGGCTCCCCACTGAGCAGAAAGCCCGATGTGGGGCTCGATACGAGGACCCCAAGATCATGACCCAAGCTGAAGGCAGTGGCTTTAACCCACTGAGCCACCTAGGTGCCCCTAAGAGCTGGTTCTTTGAAAGAATCAGTAAGATCAATAAACCACTGGCCAAACTAATCCAAAAGAAATGAGAGAGAACCCAGATTATTAAAATTATGAATGAAAGGGGAGAGATCATGACTAACACCAAGGAAATAGAAACAATCATCAGAAATTATTATCAGGGCACCTGGGTGGCTCAGTTGGTTGAGCAACTGCCTTTGGCTCAGGTCATGATCCCGGAGTCCCGGGATCGAGTCCCATATCGGACTCCCGGCTCTGCGGGAAGTCTGCTTCTCCCTCTGACTTTCTCCCCTCTCATTCTCAGTCTCTCGCTCTCTAATAAATAAATAAATAAATCTTAAAAAATATATATTTAAAAAAAAAAAGAAATTATTATCAACAGTCATATGCCAATAAGCTAAGCAACCTAAAAGAAATGGATACGCTTCTGGAAACCTATAAACTTTCAAGACTGAAACAGGAAGAAACTGACAGCCTGAATAGGCCAATATCTAGTAATGAGATTGAAGCAGTGATCAAAAATCTCCCAAAAAGCAAGAGTACAGGACCTGATGGATTCCTTGGGGAATTCTACCAAACATTCAAAGAAGAAATAATACCTATTCTCCTGAAGCTGTTGCAAAAAATAGAAACAGAAGGAAAACGTCCAGACTCTTTCTGTGAAGCCAGCATTACTCTGATCCCCACACCAGGCAAAGACCCCATCAAAAAGGAGAATTTCAGACCAATATCCCTGATGAATATAGATGCCAAGATTCTCAACAAGATCCAGCTAATAGAATCCAACAGCACATTAAAAAGATTATCCACCATGACCAGGTGGGATTTGTCCCTGGGATGCAAGGGTGGTTCAGCATTCGCAAATCAATCAATGTGATAGAACAAATCAATAAGAGAAGAGAGAAGAACCATATGGCCCTCTTAATTGATGCAGAAAAGCATTTGACAAAATACAGCATCTGTTCCTGATTAAAACTCTTCACAATATAGGGAAAGAGGGAACATTTCTCAACTTCATAAAATCCATCTATGAAAAACCCACAGCGAATATCATTCTCAATGCAGAAAAGCTGACAGCCTTCCCACTGAGATCAGGAACATGACAAGGATGCCCACTCTCACCACTTTTTTTCAACATAGTACTAGAAGTCCTAGCAACAACAATCAGACAACAAAAGGAAATAAAAGATATCTAAATTGGCAAAGAAGTCAAACTCTCTCTCTTCACAGATGACATGATACTTTATATGGAAAACCCAAAAGACTCCACCCTCAAATTACAAAACTCATAAGGTAATTCAGTAACATGGCAGGATACAAAATCAATGCACATAAATCAGTTGCTTTCTTATACACTAACAAAACTATAGAAAGGGAAATTAGAGAATTGATTCCATTTACTATAGCACCAAGAACCGTAAGATACTGTGGAATAAACCTAACCAAAGAGGTAAAGGATTTATACTTGAGGAACTACAGAACACTCATGAAAGAAATTGAAGATGACACAAAAAGATAGAAAAACATTCCATGCTCATGGATTGGAAGAATAAACATTGTCAAAATGTCTATACTGCCCAGGGCAATCTCTACTTTCAGTGACATCCCATCAAAATACCACTGGCATTTTTCAAAGTGCTAGAACAAAAAATCCTTAAATTTGTATGGAACCAGAAAAGATTCTGAATTACTAAGAAAATGTTGAAAAAGAAAGACAAAACTGGGGGCATCATGTTATCTATTTTAAGGTTTACTACAAAGCTGTGATCACCAAGACAACATGGTACTGGCACAAAAACAGACACAGAGACCAGTGGAACAGAGTAGAGAGTCCAGATATGGACCCGCAACTCTATGGTCAAATAATCTTTGAAAAAGCAGGAAAAAATACCCAGTGGAAAAAACACAGTCTCTTCAATAAATGGTGTTGGGAAAATTGGACAGCTATGTATAGAAGAATGAAAGTCAATCATTCTCTTACACCATACACAAAGATAAACTCAAAACGGATGAAAGACCTCAATGTATGACAGGAATCCAACAAAATCCTAGAACAGAACATAGGCAGTAACCTCTTCCACATTGGCAACAGCAACTTCTTTCAAGACACATCTCCAAAGGCAAAGGAAACAAAAGCGAAAATGAACTTTTGGGACTTCATCAAGATAAAAAGCTTCTGCACAGCAAAGGAAACAGTCAACAAAACAAAGAGGCAACCCACAGAATGGGAGAAGATATTTGCAAGTAACACTACAGACAAAGAGCTGATATCTAAGATCTATAAAGAACGCCTCAAACTCAACACCCATAAACAGATAATAATGTCAAAAAATGGGCAGAAGACATAAATAGACACTTCTCCAATGAAGACATACAAATGGCTAACAGACACATGAAAAAATGTTCATCATCACCATTAGCCATCAGGGAAATTCAAATCAAAACCACATTGAGATACCACCTTACACCAGTTAAAATGGCAAAGATTAACGAGACAGGAAAGAACAAGTGTTGGAGAGGATATGGAGAAAGGGGAATGCTCTTACACTGCTGGTGGGAATGCAAGTTGTTGCAGCCACTTTGGAAAACAGTGTGGAAATTCCTCAAAATATTAAAAACAAAGCTACCCTATGACCCTGCAATTGCACTACAGAGTATTTACCCCAAAGATATAGATGTAGTGAAAAGAAGCGTCATATGTACCCTAATGTTCATAGCAGCAATGTCCATAATTGCCAAACTCTGGAAAGAGCCAAGATGCCCTTCAACAGACGAATGGATAAAGAAGATGTGGTCCATATATACAATGGAATATTACTCAGACATCAGAAAGGATGAATACCCAACTTTTGCATCAACATGGATGAGACTGGAGGAGATTATGCTGAGTGAAATAAATCAAGTAGAGAAAGTCAATTATCATATGGTTTCACTTACTTGTGGAGCATAAGGAATGACATGGAGGACACTAGGAGTAGGAAAGCAAAAGTGAATTGCGGGAAATGGGGGGGGGGAGATGAAGCATGAGAGACTGTGGAATTTGAGAAACAAACTGAGGGTTTTGGAGGGGATGGGGGTGGCGGGATGGGTGAGCCTGGTGGTGGGTATTGAGGAGGGCACGTGTTGCATGGAACACTGGGTGTGGTACATGAACAATGAATCTTGGAACACTGAAAAAAGAAAAGAAAAGAAAAATAAGGAAGTTATTTATAAATTCAGAATGTGTTCTTAATTATATACACTTAAAATCATGCCATTTAGGGCACCTGGGTGGCTCAGTGTTAAGCATCTACCTTCGCCTCAGGTCATGATCCCAGAGTTCTGGGATCAAGGCCCCACATTGAGTGAGCCCCTGCATCAGGCTCTCTGCTCAGCGGGAAGCCTGCTTCTCCCTCTCCTACTTCCCCTGCTTGTATTCCCCTCTTGCTGTCTCTCTCTCTCTGTCAAAAAAATAAAATACTTTAAAAAATAAAAAAATAAAATCATGCCAGTCCCTGAAACTTCTTCATTATACCTAAGTTATAGTAAACAGTATTCTTTGAATTATGAGGTACAAATATGAGCCAAATTTAGAAATAAGTTAAATATTCATAGTCCTGGGGGTGCCTGGGTGCCTTAGTCGGTTAAACATTTGACTTCTGGTTCCAGCTCAGGTCATGATCTTACAGTAGTGGGTTCAAATTCCAAGTCTGGCTCTGAGCTCAATGTGGACCCAGTTTCAGATTCTCTCTCCCTCTCCATCCTTCTCTCTCTCTCTCTCTCAAATAAATATTTTTTAAAAATTCATAGTCCTGGAATGCAAAAAAATGTGCTTTTTGACTAGTGTTGCCCAACATTTTTTAAGCCATAGTCAATTCACATTCTTTTGGTGAACAATTTTACTTCATCTGACACTTTTGACTTCTGCTAAACTAGAGAGAGTTGTAATCTAAAGTGAAGTCAACCTCATATGCGTGTCTTCATTCTCTCTGAACTGTATTCTTCTATGCTCGGTCAATATAATCTTTTATTACTGATCTCTCAATGGATTTTATTTTCTCAATTGTGAGATCTTCTGACATCCCGGAAACATCAGTATTATTCTTACAGTCAGTCATCCAATGTGGATAAATGTCCAACCCTTTAAAATTAGAACAAGAACTGGTCAAAAAGCCAAAAAGAATCCTATTCCACAACATTTTTATCTCAGTTCTGCACATTATACTGAAGAACTATTCAATTAAAAAAACTATTTTGACATTATTATTAATTTAGAAGACCCACTTCTCGAAAGGGTATTAGAAATCCAAGAAATTAGAGTAAAGATATCCAACATCACCCTATGTTTTCAAGAACTAATCCCTCTTATCCCAAAATTGATGAAGATAGAGGAAATAAGCATATAATCAATTTGCAATATATGGTAAAATATGTTAGAGAGTAAACACCAGAGCTAAATATTTCAATAGATTCTTTATACGAGGTCAAGAGACAAAAAAAAAAAAAAAAATGATGACTGTATCATTAACCCCCTGCTTCAGGGTTCCTTAGTGACAAGTAACAGAAAATTATTTTCGCTGACTTAAGTAAAAAATTTTTTTTAAAAATAACTAAATAAAGATATGGGGTAGCTCATGGGAGTAAGGAAAAGCTAAAGTCTCAGGTTGCCAGTTGGAGTTTCCCTTCTTCCTTTCCCTTGAAGCCCCTATAAAAAGTTCACTTGAGGCAATTCCCTTGCAATGGGATATTTATTTTCCTTAAGACCAACCACTAACCATCATCACCACTCATATTCCCTAAATCAGAGAATCAAACTCTTTGTGGTAATGTTTGATATTTTCCCTGTATCATGTGTGGTTATCGAGTACTAGAAATATGGCTCATCTCAATTCAGATGTCCTTTAAGTGTTAAATACATTCTGGATTTCAAATATTTAAAATGAAAAAAAAAAGATAGCAAATTATTTCATTAATAATTTTATTCTGATTGTAGGAAATTATAACATTGTGGTTAAATAAAATATAACATTAAAATTAATTTCATCTTTAAAAAATCTAGCTACTAGAAAATTTAAAATTCTGTAGGTGACTCACATATTTCTAGTGGACAATGCTGGTCTAGACAGCCCTCAAACAATTTTGCAGACATAGGTCAAAGCATTTTGATAACTATTTTCTCCTACAGTTTTAAATAGACATCTTTTTTTTTCTAAGTGTGAGTAGCTTCAAAGGATGCAAGTTCTATACTGTAATTTTACAAATACTCTAAATATAGTTTCTTAAAATCTTACATTAGTCCACTTTATTTTTAGAAAACATCCACTGTATAGTGTAAGTGCAAAAACTGTAAAATCAATCAGACAAACTGGAAATTCTATGTGTTCAAAAAGTCAGACTACTCTACAATTCTATATAAGTTCTAGTTCTAGGACAGACAAGAGATACAGATAGATTCAAAGATAGGTGGGTAAACAGATGATAGATACATACATAAATACATGCATACATAAAGAGATAAAGAGGTGGGATTTTCTATAAGTTTGTTGTTTAGAAGAAATAAGGTAATAGCTCCTTCAAATATTTCCTAGTGAATTTATTTTTTGCCTTGTTCTCAAAGACTCTCCCCTCAGGAACTATGTGCACGTAGAATTTTCTAGTCTGGATCTCTAGAATTTTATTTACACTCAAATAATGTAAAATGTTAACCTTTCAGCTGGGAAGGTAATACATGACACTTTTGAAACTATGAAAGACAATCACAAAAAGGAAAGTGATAAAAGAAAACAAACAGCTAGAAGAGGGTCTTCAAGCAATACAGAATTAGAAAGCAAGCGGAATACATGAAAATAGTGTCCTGTCCGCCTCTCCCATATGCATACCCTGGGAATTGTTTGTGTACCCCAGAACACAGATACATCAGATTGAAGACAAATGCACTAGATCGTTTAAATCAAGGAAGATCATCCTCATAAAAATTAAGGAAAAACTCAAGGCAGAAAAGTATTTACCTCATATACGGAGCTAATGTTAAATGCATGTCATAATGCAAGAAGAATAATTAATTCAATGACCAGACTAGTTTAAAGTATTTGTTCTAATATTTTTAATTTACTGTTCTGAAGAAGCCCTCAATTATGTTCATCATTGAAATTCTAAAATTAAAGGAAAAATTCCCTTACAGAAGCTTGTAGAAGGAGTAAAAAGTGACCCTAAAAACATATATTATTTTAAGACTGTAATGCTCAGTCATTTTACTTTAGTTCTAGTAATCTTAATGGCAATGTTTATAAACTGAGCAGTAAAAGTGACTATAATTCAATGTTTTGTCATCTACAAATTAATCAACCGTATAATCAAAGAAGGAACACAATAGTACAGAGGGACATTTTATTCTGCATCAATACATAAGTTAAATCTAACAAATAACTAAAGACAAGCATGTTTCTTTTTTTTAATATATAATGTATTTTTTGCTTCAGGGGTACAGGTCCACGAGTCATCAATCTCAATAAGATGACATCATTTGCAAATTATAGTTGTCATTTAAAAGAATTCTACTTTGAATTAGACATTTCATATTTTCTTATCTAGTCAGTAAAACAACTTTATAATATGATGTTATTATCTCTAATAGATTAAAAAGAAAAACTACTTCAGAGGATTCAAAAATCCTGCCTGTCTACAACTATGTTACTAGTGAAAGGGATAACCCAGATTTGAAACCAGTTCCATTCAATTTCATCCAGCTTCAAATCTCAGAGTTTTTTCCACCAGTCATATACATGTTTTGGACATTTAGAACACCATGATTGCTTTTAAAATTATCAAACATAGGGCACCGGTGTGGCTCAGTCAGTTAAGCATCTGCCTTCAGCTATGGTCATGATCCCAAAGTCTTGGGATTCAGTCCCACATCAGGCTCCCTGCTCAGCAGGGATCTTGCTTCTGCCCTCTCCCTCTGCCACTTGTGCTCATTTTCTCTCTCTCCCTCTCTCTCTCAAAAATAAATAAAATCTTTTTTAAAATAAAAATAAAATAAAATTATCAAACATAAAGAAAAACTTGAACAATGATATTTGAAGAAAATTATAGATATTGAGGTTAAGCATCTTATTTAATTGAGGTTTACACCAACCAGGAAAATTGTGGGCCAATGGTTCATGCCTGCAGTTGCCTTTTTTTTTTTTTTTAAGATTTCATTTATTTGAGAGAGAGAGAGAAAGAAAGAGAGTGAGAGAGAGCACAAGCAGGGGGAGCAGCAGGGAGAGAGGGAGAAGCAGGCTCCCCACTGAGCAGGGAGCCCTACACAGGTCTGATCCCAGAACCCCAGGACCATGACCTGAGCAGAAGGCAGACACAACCAACTGAGCCACCCAGGTGCCCCCTCAAAAGAGTTTTGATCTAGGAATCTGTAGAAGCAAAACAGGATTTTTCCAACTATGTCATACCCTGTTATAACTTGCACCACGAAATCCATTTATTGAGGCATAATCAAGATTTTAAAAACAAATAGGTCACAATAGATTAGAATAAAAAACAGAAAAGTGTATTCACATATTAAGGGAAAATGTTATTTTGTAGCACTGTGTGTGTGTATGTGAGTGAACTGGGCTACAATGTAAAATACAATTCTAACCATGGGTCATGGTTAAAAATGCTTGAAAGCCAATTTCTGTAAGGATATCTTAAAATAGAGGTAAACCAACAGATCAAAAATTAATGTCCTTAGTCAGCTACTTGATAAAAATAGCGAAGAAGTGAAAGTAATCATGTCCCCCTTAGAAAATAGATTGGATTTTTTTTTTTTTTGAGAAAAAGAAGAGATAAAAGTTTGGCAGATTGGGTAAGATAAACAAGGAGAAATGTGACGACCTCTGTGAAACTTCAGGTATCTCAGTAAGTGAGAATGAATTAAACTTAACAAAGCAGACATCTTATAGAACAGAAGATAATTACCACATTTTGATGACAATTATAGGTAATTATCATGACACAAAAAGATTTCTATCTCAATGTAAGACTAATACAATGTGTTTGTTCCACACTTTATAATGAATTTACTTCATGCTTATCTTGGTATAAGATACTTATACCTTTCTGTGGGATGCATCATTGTAAATAACACATATCTTATAAAATATACAGTTCTGACCTTTGCTGGCTACATGATCTGAAACAAGCTATTCAGCCTCTGTGTTAAGTGCAGGCAGTAAAAGTACCTATTTCATAGCAGGAATCTTATGAGGATTAAATAATTTATAAAAAGTGCCATCAGTAGTATCTGGCATATTGCTAAGTGTTCAATAAATGTAACTTGATTTTTCAAGTACTTCATGATTTTTTAAAATTTTCTCAACAATCCATAATTGCACAGATATATGACAAATAAATATTTGGAGAATTGAACTGATGACACAGGTTGGGTGAGTAAAATTATTTCCTTTATGTAGTTTAAAGTTTAGATACAGTGATTTTTTCCCAAGTTTACACATATGGTTTGGGACAGGGAAGGCTTCTGATCTAATTCCTCTGATTCATAAATCCGGGCTTTTCTATGAGGTGTCACTGACCCCCAAATTGATTTTTAAAACCATACTCCTGTCATCAAGATGAGGTTTTATGAACATAAAACTTAAAACATTCTGGCAGGTAGTACATACTTTATCTAATAACAATGAGTTAATGTGTTTTAAGTCCTTACTATATTAAGCACTCTGTATTTATTACCTCATCATTCCTCACAGCTCACTATGAAATGCATACTCTTACTATCCACATTTTTATAGATAGAAAAACAGAATTACGGGGATGTTAAATAACTTGATCAAAGGTATCAGTAAATTCTAAATCATTATTTGAACTACAATCTAAACCAGTTTTATGTGCTCTACTATGAAACTTCCCTTAATCTAACCCAGAAAAGGTATCATACAATCTGAGAGGATTTTTGATTCTGCCTGGTTAGGTTCTCTCTGTTCTTACAAGGAGAAGAAGAGAGAGAAGAAAGGAAAACTTGCTGTTTTCAGCTGTTCCTACATTCATTCAGCAAAATAACTGTATTTGAAGTATTGTGGGATACGCATGTTTAGATGTATTACTCATTTCTAGTGAAACAGAAAGACAATCTAACCTTTAGAAATATCTACAATATGAATCCTCTATTAGTACAGACCACATTAAAACCAACGTCTTATAATAAGAAATAGCTGTATGAACTACGGTAATAGAGAAACAGTGAAACAAAAGTCAGCTATGTACCAAAACATGATACATCTGAATGATAGATCAAGAAGAAAAGATATGAAGTAAAAAGCCATGATTCATAGCTTGTTTAAAAAAAAATATGTACTTATAACCTTCAAAAATATATCTCAGAAAACATTCATTTATAATTTGAATGTGTTGTTATTTATGTTAGTAACTGGGAGTAGAACTGTATTATTTAAAATTTACTTTATCCAAAATTCTCATTTTGGTTTATGTTAAGATAATAAGCAGAAAATACTGCAGAAATCATAATTCAGTTATGAATTTTTTACTGAATTTTCCTCATGATCTCTTTGCCTTTGTCTTTATGATTATGCTTTTCTACCACAGCTGGTTTTCCCTTACCTTATTTGTATTCACCGCTGTGATGACCCAGACGCATTGTGCATTACTGTCATACTGGAATGGGAAGTTGGGAGACGTAAAGGTGCCACTTGGTCCTTGAAGATTAGAGCCACACGTCTTCACTAAAAGAAAAATTGCATTTTAAAAGTGAGCCTATACTGCATGTAAAATCTTAGCAATAAAGTATTTTGCAAACAGATTTTAAATTCAAAACTGCACAATTATAACCACAGTAAAATGTGTAATAGGGCATTCTGCCCCTTATTAAAGCGAGAGTATTTTTTATACCCTAAAGTTCACAAGCTCAAATATTTCCAACATTAATTGAAAATTAATTATGAATAACAGTGTGAGGCATTATAACATCTTTTTTTTTAAAGATTTTATTTATTTATTTGACAGAGAGATCACAAGCAGGCAGAGAGGCAGGCAGAGAGAGAGGGGGAAGCAGCCTCCCCGTTGAGCAGAGAGCCCGATGCGGGGCTCGATCCCAGGACCCCGAGATCATGACCTGAGGCGAAGGCAGAGGCTTCAACCCACTGAGCCACTCAGGCGCCCCAGGCATTATAACATCTTAATTAGAGAGAGGTCTAGTTACATAATACTGTGTTAACAAATATCCACAAAGAGTAAGAAACAAAGCCATGGGTTAAGCAATCCAGACAGTATTTTATTTTTTTAACCTTTCTTTCTCTCTTTCTCTCTCTTTCTTTCTTTCTTTCTTTCTTTCTTTCTTTCTTTCTTTCTTTTTCTTTTCTTTTCTTTTCTTTTCTTTTCTTTTCTTTTCTTTTCTTTCATCAGAGACGGAGAGAATGTACACAGCAGGGGGAGCAGCAGGCAGAGGGAGAAGCAATCCCAGAACTCTGGGATCATGACCTGAGCAGAAGGCAGACACTTTATGACCCAGCCACCCAAGTGCCCCTCCCATTCACTTTTGAAAGTATTACAGCTGACTTCTCTCACTTGGGTATTGAATTGCTTTCTCAATACCAGAAATGACCTCCTAATTGCTAAATCTAATAATATCTCTTCATTTTTTCCACATACTTGATCTCTTAGCAGTAATGGAAAATATTGATAGGCTTTATTTGAAATTATCTGCCTTCCTTACACAGTCCTGAACTCCCTTGATTTTTACCTGTTTTAAATCATTATGCTCCATACCCTGTGTTCTTGTTCTATTTTTTTTTTTTTTTTGCATGTGACCCCTAGGTAGCAGAATTATAAATTGATTACATAGCCCATTTTTCTTTGTTCAGTGGTCTCTCTGAATAGTTAATCTAATTCACTTCTTTGACTACAATGATCATTTTGGTGCTGATAGCTCTCAAATTCACATTACCAATTTTTCTATCTCCTATTTCTAGGGTAAATGTTTCTCTGCTTGCTAGACGTTCTATAAAATGTTTTAAAAGGTTTTAAATAAATTTTTCTTAACTCATTCATCCACTTCCTCCCATACAGACATAAGCGCTCCTCAAGACCTATGTATTTCTCATCTGAAACATTCCATTTTCCTTTTCTTCTCTTTCCAATACCCAGTACTTTGTCATCTTTTCTTGAACTAGAAATAGATACTTAACTGCTTCCTTATACTCATTTTTCTCTGTGTCCCAACCTCCTTAGTGCTACTATATTTATCTTTCTAAAAGAAAAATTTGATTATTTTATTTAACTTCATTAAAAAACTTGATCTCTAATTCCTATAGAATAAATTACAAACTGCCTAATATAATATATAAAATTGTTTCTGTGAGGACCTAGATTTCTTTTCCAGTGCATTTTATACAGTAGACACTCAACTTGTGCCAGGAAAGAATTTTATTCTTCTTTGAATGTATTACACCCTTTATAATTTTCTACTTATTTATATGATGTTTTCCAAGTCTAAAATGTTATTATGTTTTACATCTTCCTGCAGAAATTCTATTCATTTAAACAAAGCCAAGCTGATGTGTCACTTCTTTTTCTAAGAAGTATTCCTAATTCCTCCACTCAGGGTTCTGTAATGGACTGTAGTCTTCACAGAACATTTATTTGAACAACACACGTATGAAGATGGGTAAGTGCTAGTAATCTGACAGCAAGTACAGTTATAAATATTTTAAGAACTTAATAGCAATAAAAAATTTGCATCAATCAATGATTGGTTGGAAGTTAGTAGAATCAGCTTTCTGATAGGCCATACTGCTTCTTTGAGTGACACACTACTTGGCAATTCTCTGGCGTGCTTGGTTTTTCAAGATGTAGACACACTTATAATCTTTTGTGGACAAGATCTTGTTTTTCATCTCTGTTAACTTCTGGTGCACTGGCTTTCATAATGCAGGGATGTTTACTAAAGGAACAGACATTCAAGTTCTTTTTCATAGCTCTTACATGATCACTTACATAAGTGATCTCTACATGGTGATGAAGAATCTTTGTAAATGTGTGTTAGGCTAAGAAATTGTCTTTTTTGAAAATAAAGAAAAAATCACTCATAAATGACAAGTAAAAATCACCATAAGTAAATTGAATTTATAAAATGGTACGGGAGTGATAGATGAAGAAATGCTATGGAAGTAGATAACAGATCAGGGAAAGCTATTCTTAGGAAGTAACATAGAAAAATACTTGTTTTATTTCTATGTTTTGTTCTCCTCCTTTGGTAATTTAAGAGACTTTCTCCCCTGGCTCTTGCAGAAACCTTATAAAGAACAAATTCGTTCTGATCATATCAAGCCAGAAAATAACAAGGTGCCCATTTCCCCAGTAACACTTCATAAGACATTATCTTTTTTAAAATTAACATGTGACCACTACTATTAGAGATGGTTGAAATAAAATGTTTTTAGGGACATTTGAAAGAAAAAAAAATATCCCATGTTGACAAATGTAGAGATTCTGAATATAAAACAATGCATTGATAAAAAATTGAGAAAATAAAATGGCTCAGGAAATTAGTTTCTAAGATAGAAGTTATAGGAGGTCTAGTTTGAGTTATATTAACTTAAACAAAATAAATACTTGTAAAGTTGTAAAAAATATACATTGAAATAAAATAGTGACCTGAAATATGGTTATAACACTTCTAATACACCAAAACTTCATTTTGTTTTTAACTTTACTTTAATGCAGTATATATCTACCTTTAAAAAAATGCTGATTTACCTAAACATCAAAACCCTGTTGTTAAGCTTCAGATAAACAGCTATAGAAACTACTCTCTGAATCAATTTTAATTCTCAGATTGTGGACTCTTGGTATTGAAACAACTTCCTCGTGCCCTCTTATCACCCTACCTTCCTCCCCACATGTGAAGGTGAAAGATAAAACCTATTTAAATCCGTGTGTGGAACTATCAATAAGTAGTTCCATTTAATAATATTTAATTGGATGTCCCAGTCCCTATGTCTTCATGAGAAGCTGATAAAGTGTCAGAAGTAGAGTAACAATTAGGACTAATCTTCAAATACATCTGAGCATCATCTGCATAAGAATGGGAAGTCTAATCCATGTCTTCACTGAAAGGAAGCATATAAACGTGGAATAACAATTAAATGAACCCAAAGCAGAAAACTGGAAAACAGAGGAGATGCCATGAAAGGGACAGAATGAAAATCAGCAAAAGGCAGACAGTATAGGATCAGATAAATCTGATTAAAACCCAGCAAATGCAATTCCTATTAAAAGTGAGAAATATAATGGACTGATTTTTCAAGTCAAAAATAAAGTAAGGAAATTCTTTTTCTTTTTCTAGTTCTTGGTTGTTCATAATTTAACCTAGTCATGAAGGTCAAGTTTTTATGCAACCCTGCTTTTCCCTGCTCTTTGTCTAACTGAGTCACCCCATTTGTATTAGGATGAAAGGACATATGGCATTAAACCAGTAACAGAAATGACTGTATGAATTCATGACTCAGTTTGCTTTTGAGAAAAATAAAAGAAAATCTAATTTAATCTAAGGTTGCCAATAAGAAACAGATCAGTCAGGTGGTAGGCTAGAATGAGATTAATTACTATACATAATATATCTAGAAACCATAGTGTTTTTAAGATCATTCATGAGGGAAGGGTTGGTGGAATGAAGAAAAGAAAGAAAAAGATGGTATATAGTAAAGAAGACAGGGGTGGAAATTTAAGCAACCAGTTTGACAAAGGATTTAATAGGTAAGAGTGTGTATTATTTGGGTTCAAACTGTTTGTCTACCTTTGATGTAGACTGCCTGCAACCTCTCCCAAATTATCTAGAAGATTCACTGAGCAGGTTATCAATTGTACATTTAAAAACTGGCTTTTTCTTTCTTTAGAGGAAACTAGGGACAGTGTCTACTGGAATTTATCTAAAACTGACATAATCCAGAAAATCAGAAAGTAGGAATTTAAAGCCAGAATTAACTATTAGACATTAAGTTTATACCTTGGCCCAAGAAACTCACTGACATCTTTTAGAAGGCTTTGTACCTCTCAGAATTTAAATTTGGAATGGGACTATCTGATGTACATCAAACAAGGCTGGAAACATTAGGAGTCAATTTGTAATTTCAAAATGCATCATGCTATAAGCTACTTACGAAGCTTTTCATATGTGGTTTCCTCCATCTGGAATATTCTTTTTTAGCTCTTAACCTGCTAGCTAAAATTCATTTT
>CM052798.1:146038206-146174105 GCA_028533885.1 Nasua narica
AAAAAAAAGATAATAAAAAAGACCAAAGTTTACGATTTAAATGTTCCAATTAAAATGTGAGAAAAAGAGGCAATTCATCAAAGAAGCATCTCGGGATAATTTGGAAATCATTTGAAATTCTAGATAATTTTTCTGCCTAGTTTGAAAGGTCAAATGAATCTTTGATGATAAGTTTTTGTAAATTTCATGGAAATATTTATTCAACACCAAACATTGATTTAGAAAGTTCAATGCAAAAATGGATAAGAGGGGATCCCTTTTTTAAGAGGCTTGAAGTCTTAAAAACACAAATAGGTCATTTTAATAATGAGTTATGAGTATTAAGATAAGTAGGTGTTAATGAGAACACAAAAAGTGCACATTTTTGCAGCTTAGGAATTTAGAGAAGTCATCCTTGAGATGATGTCAAAGTTGAATGTTGAAAATTTAGGTACACATAAACTCCAAGTAGAAACCAGGATGGGCTTCTAAGCAGATGCACTAGTTAACATATTGGATATAAGAAAATTAATTCCCAGAACATCTAAGGTTGTTTGAAGCTGAGGAGATTCTTTACATAGAGCTAGAGAGGTAAATAAACAGCTATTCAAGGAGAGTCATATAGGATAGGCTAAGGAAGTTGTTGGATTTTAGGTGTTGTTGTTTTGTCAAAACTAAGGGGATACTTTGGGTATGCTAAATGAAGGGCACTTGACTTAACTATGTCTGTAATTAAGTTGATCAGTCCAGATGTCGTATGAGGCATGGATTTAAAAAACTAAAAACTAGAGGACTGGAGATAAGAATGAAAAAGTCAAGTCATGTCCTTTTCTTCTCCCTATATACTTATTTTTTTAAATATAATTCCATTTAGTTTTAAATGCAAGGGCATATAGCCTATTTAGTTATTTATTTACTCAGTCATTCACTAATTATTGAAAAAACAGATGCACTCAACAGTATGAGAATTAATGAACACGCAGCTGTGGGCCAGCCCTGCCTTCATACACCTCACATTCTGGGAAGAAAGATAGATGTGAAACAGCGCATTGCAAGATTATATAATCATGAAAAAGGCTACAAGGAAAAGTCCAGACATCCCTAAAAGGACAGCCATCCGTCCTTTTGTTGTACTTTGCAGATACTACATTTTTTATAAATGGAGGTTTCAGGGCAACCCTGCATCTAGCAAGTCTGTCAGTGTCATTTTTTCCAATAGCATTTGCTCATTTCACATCTCTGTGCCACATTTTGGTAATTCTCATAATATTTCAAACTGTTTCATTATTATTATACTTGAATTGCTTTTGAATTGCTGCAATCTCATGATAAAACTTAAACGAATGAGAAGCTGGTTCTTAGATGATAAAGAAAGTGGTTTTTTGAGATGGAATCTACTCCTGGTGAAGACTCTATAACGATTGTTGAAATGACAACAAAGGATTTAGAATACTACATAAATTTCTTTGGTAACAGGGCAGGGTATGAGAGGACTGACTTCAACTTTGAAAGTTCTATTGTGGGTAAAATTCTATCAAACAGCATCTCATGTTACAGAGAAGTGTAGAAAAAAAGAAGGAATTGATGTGGCAAAATTCACTGTTGCTTTTTTTTTTCTTTAAGAAATTGCCTCAACCACCCCAACCTTCAGCAACCACCACCCGTATCAGTAAGCAGCCATCAACATCAAGGCAAGACCCTCAACCAGGAAAATGATTACAACTCCCTGAAAGCTCACACGATGAACAGCATTTTCTTAGCAATAAAGTTTTTTTTTCCTACACATAATGCTATCATATACTTAAATGAACTACAGTATAGTAGAAACATAACTTTTATATGCATAGGGAAACCAAAACACTCACTTGACTCACTTCATTGTGATATTTTCTTTATTTTTGGTGGTCTGAAACCAAACCCACAATATCTCCAAGATATGCCTCTGTGTGCGTGTGTGTGTGTGTATGTATGTGTATGTGTGTGTATGTATATATATGCATGTGTACATACATATACACATGTGTATGTGTGTATATGCACGTGTGTGTATGTACATGTATGTATACATGTATATACATATATATATGACTCGCTATAATATGAAGTCAAATCATAAAGCAATAGTCCTCAAAAAATTAGAGGCCATCAATACAACATAATTTAAGGCATGGGAAAGAAGGACAACGCATGTCAAAAAATGATTATATGCTATTTTTTAAGAAAAAGAAAAAAATGTATATTGTTCAAGCATATCTAACAACCAAATCAATTGTTAATATTCTTCTTTGAATGCTTTAAATATGCTTGCATGAATTATTAAAAACCATTTTGATTAGATTTTACATCTTGGTGTTGCTGCTAAGCAATATTTAAAGCATCTCAAAAGTTTGTTTTTAGGTAGGCGTATTATCTTCTCTCCAATTTTTTTATTTATACCAACAGGATTAACATGTCCTTGATGATATGGGGGCCACGTAACAGACAACCATTTCTCTAAATAATGGGGGTTTCATTAGAAGTTCTTTTCCGCCTAACAATGAGCACAATATGCCTCTGATGTGGCATCCAAGATCTTTTTAAAGGGAAATATAGAAAAGTAAAAAGGACTGGGAGACCACATCTGAGAATTGGGTCAGTGAATCCTAGGATATGAAAAACACTGATATTAAAGAGAGTCTATTTCTCTATGCAAAAAGATTATTTTAAAATTATCATTCATGATTTCAAGGAACAAAATATAAGATTCTACAGAATGTCAACCACCAAGATCACTTTTGAGTTTATACTATTCAAGGGTAGCATCATTATATAAATCTAAGACAATGTTTTGAAAACAAATTTTTTTTACTATTTGGGAAGTAGAAAAGTCTTGGCACAATGCTATCATTTAGAGCAAAACAAAACAAAACAAAAAAGTGGTCCCAAATTATGTGAACATTGGATGGAAAAGGAAACTGTATCTATCCTTGCCACAGTAAGGATATCTGTATCTATCTATCTGCCACAGTAAACAGCTGGGTGAAATAGACATTTTTAGTCCCATAAACAGGTTAAAAATGTTTCATAAGTGCAACTCCAGAAAGTAATTTCTACATCCTGATATGGTGACAGGTAAATTAGCTAAATTAAATCTCTCAAAAATTTAGATTAATAAAGATGAAAATCCAACATTTAATACTGAGTACTGGAAAATAAATTGCATAATCAGGTATCACTTGCTCAAAAGCACAGTTGACCCACCTGGTAATTGGGCTGGGAGTGGGAAATAAAAAAATGGGGGTATGAGGCCATCTGGCAAGCATATGCCCAGGATAAAGGAGGAAACCTCTACTCAAAATGTTCAGATACTTCTGAATGTGGGCCAAGTTTTCCAGTTCTAATTTTTCAGAAGCTGGGAATCTGGATGTTTATGCAACATATTTAATATTCAAATGTTAGAAAAATTTTAAGATATAACAATCTGTAATGGCCAAAAATATAAGCTATTTCTGGACAACAAACCTCTGACTTGCAATGTTTGATCCACACATTCACTTTGATTTAAAATTAAAACAAGTGGATTAGGATTTCAATGAAACAATAGAGTTTGTAGTTATAATTTAATCATAGTTGTTTACAAACAATTGTAAACAGTTATACATAAATGTATTTCAGTTGCAGAATTGTAACAAATTATTTTAGTGCTTCCAATTCACAAGTTTTTTTTAATTGCTTTCAAAATGAGAAACCCTTAACAATTCATTCATTTTATTCTCCTCTTTAATTTTTTTAAGAAAAAAATCTTTATTTTGGAATAATTTTAGATTCACAGAAAAGATGTAAATATCATGCACAGAGTTCCCATGTACCCTCCACCCATTTCCCCCTAATGTAAATATCTTACATAACCATGGTGTATTGGTCAAAACTAAGAATGTACCACTGGGACATTCCTCTTAACTAAACTTCAGACTTTATTTGAATTTCATCAGGTTTTTCATTTGCTTTGCTTTATTTTGTTTTTAGACTAACATCCTCTTTTCTATGCCAGGATCTAATCCAAGATAAAACATCACATACATCTTTTTAGTCTACTCTTATAATGTCATTTTAAATTAATATTTTGCCAGTCACCCACCAATATGTGTGTGGGGGGGGGGGCTTAGTGCTTAGTATGAAAAGTCGTTACTCTAGTGTATTACCAACCCCGGAACACACATGAGGATGAGTTTCAGAGCTGGCAAAACTCAAGGCCAGAACCTGAACAGGGTGAAGTTTGTAAGTAATAACTTAATCTTGCCACAGGAGCCCTTGATTGAACCTGTCTGCATCACAGTACAAGCATCTTTCTGGCCAAAATTCTTAAAGGTTCCTTTCCAAGGGTATAGTTAGAAATAAACAAAATTGCTACAGGGTGGTTTAACCTGGACATGAGAAAATGATTTAGTGTTCCATAAGCCAGTAAGTAGAAAAACTACAATGTGCTGTTTAAGATGCCATGGGATCTCCTTTCCAGATCTTTCTAAATAATATAGAAACCTTATTCTCTGAGCTAAACACGATGGTTGCAAGATGTGAAAGCATCCCTCTCTGCCTTGCAAAATAGTCACTAGTTTATTTGTATCAATCTATTTGAGTGATAAAAAGTAGCAGCTCTTATTTTTGTTTTTTTTTTTTTGTTTTTTTTTTGTGCCTTTGAGGAAGCTAAACACACTGAATATTAACACTACTTTGTGTTTATGGATAATTCCCAGTTGTCAGCTTAGGGTGGGAGTTTGCAGTCTTTGCACCTTTGACACTTTGGACTAGATATTCTTTGTTTTGTGGTCAAGGGCTGCCCTGAGCATTGCAGAATATTTAGCAGCATCTCTGTCTTCGTCCACTCAATGCCATTAGCAACCCCCCCACCAAAGTTATGTCAATCAAAAGTTGTGACCAAACATTACCAAATGTCCCCTGCATGGCAAAATTCTGCCTCCCTCCCATTGGGAGTCACTGACATACTGGAGTATCTTTCATTCTACCTAGTATCATTGATTTTTGCTCACATTTTTGCTTCTCTTTATTCTGTACCAAGAAGTTTTGTTGAAAGATATTATAGAAATAAGGCATAAACTTCAGCTTCCCTTACAGTGGGAAGTTATATTAAAAATTGGTTAATAGAGTGTTTTGACACTCAAGGAGTAATAACAATCTTATTAACAGAAACTATATTATATGCCCTTCTTTCCAGGTCCATCTCGTATCATTTATCTAATCCCCATTCATACTTTAGAATATAAGTGGGCACTCCTCTGGGACATTTTCCCCAGTAACCCCAATCCTAGTCTACCCTAAGTAGGGTGCTGCTCCCCTTTGTCCTCATACTTTTAATCTTTATAAGCTAATTTATTATAAATATTATTTCACTCTGTTCTGCTGTCATTCTTTTGCCTCACTATACCGTGGGCCCTATCAGGACAGTTATCACATATTATTACTCATCAGTCCCTGATTGGTCCTGCAGGAAGTCAATTAGTGTTTATTGAATAAATGACACCCTTAGAAAATGGAGTCTTGATTGTGACACCAAACGAGGGGATGTGGCATGTCAAGGAACAGGACCAGGGTTAGTGGGGATGATGAAAAGCCTTGACTCATGAAAAAAAATTGGGTACAATATATCTGGAACTAGCTGTATATGTGTTTTTAACATCAACTCTGAGGACTAATGTCAATAATAAAATGGGATATAATGAAATATTTAAGGTAGTGCTCTAAGTCTTGCCACTGGCAAAGTTGCCAAGCACTTGAAATGTATCTGTTTCCTGCTTGCTAAGACTTCTGATTTCATGTTGTCTTGTGGGTATGAGATTCAAACCCTCTATGAATCCAGACTCTAAGCTCTTAAAAACTGTATAAAAAATTGCTACGTAACTACAATTTAAAACAAGAAAGTTTTTGTTGCTCATTTTTAAAAATTGTGTTGCTTTCTTCTCAATAGATTACATAGTCCCCATACACATTTAGTTGTACAGATCATGTCAACAAATGTACTGACATTCTCAGTGTTCCTTCTCAATGTAACCATATTATGAAGTAACAAATTTCTTACTTGTAAGCACAGTGATAATATAAATTTCATTATCTACTCAACATGCTAGTTAGAAAGAGTCACGTTATGTCTGGCCTGGTAAGTTACAATGGAGAAAAAAGTCAGTGATGAATTCTCTCAGTTAGAGAGGACATTTATAGGTGAATAGTTGTGGTATTGAAATAGGTGCTCTTAGAGATTATTTAAAAATCTAATTTTTTAAAAAACATTTATCAAATCCTAAACTATATATGCCTAACAACAACAACAACAACAACAACAACAACAACAACAAAAAGATGCACCTGCCATATATTCCAAATATCTGGGTTCTGTTTCCTTTTTTCCTCTGATACTGATTCAGAATAAATATTGAAAGTACAAACTTTCAGTTATATGAGTTCTGAAGTTCTGGTGTACAGTATGGTGACTTATTAAAATAATCAAGTTTTGTACACTTCAAAGTTGCTAAGAGTAGATCTTAAGCATTTTCACCATACACACACACACATACACACACGTTAACTATGCAAAATGACGGGTGTGTTAATTATCTTGATCTTGGTAATCATTCCACAATGTATAGGCATATCAAGCCATCACACTATACACTTTAAATATATATACTTACGTTTGTCAATTATTACTTAATAAAGTTGGAAAAAATGGGGGGAAAAGATATCAATCAATACAAAAAAAGGAGTAACTACAAACAAATCTTTGAAATGTTATTATTATAGAAATTATTATAGAAATTTAGCTCTGGCACCAAATTGCTTAGTAAAAAAATTTGAGTTTGACAATACACTTGCAAATGTATAAACTTTATTTAACCTTTTAATGCCCTGGCAAAATACATAAAATATCTCTTGTCTTAAATTGGGGAGCTGCTGTAGCACTGGCTGTAACCATACTGAATTTTTTTTTCTAGCTCTTTTCCTACCCTCTTTTCCTAAAAGAAAAGAAACAGACTTTTAAAGTTTAAGGCTGGATCAGTTGCTAGCTCAAGATACACCCCTGTTACCTTGTGTTGCAGAAACTCTGACTTTTGAGTAATTCCTATCCTAGGACAGGCGAACTCTTCAATGTCAGTATAGATCTGTGGTGCTGATCCCTACAGATCATGGCAAATACCAATAACATTAACCTTACAGAGAAGGTTCACTACACACCAGGCACTGTATGCAGAGCTTTACTTATTTTATAACATTTAGTCACTGAGAACAAAACAAAATACAATACCCATGAGTTACAAATTACTTTTGAGAATTATGGCTCAAACTGTGGAGACTGACGGATAGGTTCAAATCCCTGTCTCTACTGTTCACTGTCAATTTGCCTACACTGACTCCCTGAATCTATGTTTTTATTTGTGAGAAAGAAATGATACTAAAGTATCTCACAGGTTTGTTGAAAGGACCAAATGAATTGACATACTTAAAGCCTGTCCAGCGTATAGTAAGCTCTGTGTATTAGTTATCATTATTTAAATTTTATAAAGAGTAAGACTTAAATTGGAGAATTTAAGTGACTCACCCAACTTTATTTGAACTCACAGAAGTTAGATGCCAAAATCTGTTTTTATCTAGTATACTACAGATATTTGTTACATTTTTGGCAATTTTGCTTTATATTTGAGGTAACATTAAAATAGAATATTGCTGAGAAAAATTCCCTTGCTACCGTAGCTCTTTATTTGCATACATGAATACATTTAATATAAATACTATTATATCATTCCTTATGCACATTTATAGTATGTTAAATATTTTTTCATGTTTGAATACATGAAAATATTTATTAATATATACACTGTTTGTATCAGTACTTACACACACTTTTAATCCTCTGATTCTTGAAGACTAAAGCTTTATAAATATGTAATGTATAATTCTTTCCACATTTTATGCACATTATTTTTATTATATGTATAGTGCATTAAATAAAATTTTAAAGATGATGTGGCCTGCAAAGGATAAACAGTTGATTACCTAATAAATTCTTCAGTAAAAGTCTTTATGTAGAAAAATAGCCTGCATGATCCAAGAACTCAGGATTGTCATGAATTTCCCACAGCATGCAGATGATCTCCAAAAAGAAGATGGCAATAAAATCACATTTATTTAGTCCATAAATCAACTGAAACAGTTAGTGTTCTACCTGGTAATGAAATCCTGTTAGTCAGTGAAAAATGTGTACATAATGCACTCCTGGGTGGGAAGCTGTGTGACATTTTCACCTCTCTAGTAAGCCATAGTAAATTATTTCAGCAGCAGGTATTTTTCCCCACGTGCATATTTAACCACCAAACTGGGAACATTGCACACACACACATACACACACACATCATAAATGCAAAACTGAAATCAAACCAAATCACACTAAAACATACTATAAGTATTGAAATCAGACTAAAACACACTATAAATATTGTTAAGAAACTGACTTCAGTGTCTACTCTCTAGAAATGTATCGGTGATTTTACCATTCCCTCAAGATTAGCACAAATAATGCCTATCACATAGGTTAGGGAAAAAATTTGAGTTCCCTTTGGGATTACGGCCATACAGAGAGCCAGGGAAGAATGTAACAGTGGTGTCTGTTATCCTTGAGTTTCCATTAGGATTATTCTCTGGGAATATAAATTTCTGAATACTCCTTAAGCTTCTAACTTCTACTCCTCAAGTCTTTTAACTCTATGACCTCAAACCAAAGTTCAGGTAAGAATCGACTGGAACCACCTGATAAAGACTGAAAAGCCAAAGAGAGGACATGAAATCCCATCTTAGATTATGTTACCTAGAAACTGTGCCTGAGACAAGAACTCCTTTGGGAGAAGTTTAATTGGTTGTATGATCTCAGGGAGCAGAAATGAGAATAGGTGGGACTGAAGGAGTCTTGGAATGCAGGAAAGACAACACAAGGATGTGTTATCCCACTGGCTACTGCCAAGGATAACTGGTATTAAAACCTTTAGAACTTCTGGTGAAACTTGCCAAATGTTTCTTAGAATAGCAGAGGAAACTTCAGGGGGAAAAAAAGACACTTTTACTTATTTGATCCTATCTCCTTGAGTCGACTCATAAAGCATTAGCTCATCTATCATTTCTGTTTCACAGACTTCCTGTCTCAGGTGTCACAGAGGATACAGGTAAGGGTGGAAGAGGCAGAAGGAGAGGCCCAATCCAGCGCACCTGCACCAAACTTACCTGGTGACCGCAGCAGCGACAGGAATTAGAGATGAAGATTTACAGAGTATACAAGAGGTTTGGGGCACATTGCCTCCCTCATTAAAATCCTACTATTAAGACAGCCAATTAACAAAAATTAATTCCACTGAATATTTTTAGAAAGTTAAATCATTTAGGAAATGGATTGTTTTAAAACTGAAAGTGAATCTCTAGTTTGCAATATTGTATTCACTAATGGGAAAAGGGAAGGTTAAATGCACTCTGGGTTTCTCTCCAAAACTTTCCCCTCACTGCCCCTACATTTTTCACATTTTCCTTCTAATTCTTATAATTGAAATGCCAGGAAAATCCCCTGCTCTATTTCTGTCCCAAATAATAGATTTAGAGAGCAATGAGATACCATCATTACCCTGATGATATTCAGCTGTGCCATTCATTTCCTCTGGACTCAGATGGCGCTGAGCCTCTAAGCTCCCTTCAGCAGCCAAGTCCGGAGGAGAGATGAGCTGGCATACTTCCAAATCATTAAAGACAGAACGATCTGGCTGGTATGCTTGAGAAACACCAAGGGATTTGAAAAGAGGAAGTTTGGGCTTTCTCAAATGAGGTGACTCACACAGACCTGCCTGGTGTCAGTCTATTTCTAGATCTCAATCTGCTCAAGCATTTCCAGGCAGCACCTATAGAAATGAGTGCCTTTTGTCTTCGTGTATTTAACTTGAACCCTGAAAACCTTATTAAATGATTCAATGTTTGCTGGGGAAATCTTCAAGCTGACTTTTGAGCAGGTGATCATCACTTGTGTGTTGGTTTCTGATGGTCCTGTGAAACAGAAAACTTAGAATTCCTCAAAAGAAGAAAGAAAAATGTATATCTAAAGTATTACTTGTAAATATAAAGTCTCATCTATCAGCTGCTTTTTAAAAAAGTAATTTGAAACTAGAATATATAAATGAGATGAGACTCTTACTGTCTCTACCCTCCTTTCCCACCTCCAGACAGTGTTGTAAGAGGATATTTAAAGACAGTCCTCAGAACAAAAATCCCTGTAATTGGCCTTGAGTGTTCTCCATGTAAAACTCCTATCTTCTGATATGCCCTGCCAAGCCACCAGATTATCACTGCTAAGGAAACAGAGAAGAAAGTTGCCCTCAGAATATATTTATAAGTGAGTAATACATGTGAAATGAGCATAGTTTAAAAAAACACACAAGAAGGCACTTGTCAGTTTTTAAATGCACAATTTTTACAGTGTCAGAGAAGTATACTGTAGTCAGTTTTGTCACTAATGGTTTATTTCCCATTAAAATTCATGGGAGAAATAAAGCATCAATGACATTCTTCCCATCAAAATGCATCAAGTGACAATAGCATTTTACCATGTGGTTAAATTGCCATTATCTAAGATAGATGACAGTTCTTTCAATGATTGCCAGCACTTCTCTTAGAGCCAATGGTAATGTCTTTGCTATAAGTCTCTGGCATAGAAAGGAAAAAAAATCTTGATATAAGGACAGCTATTTTAGAAACATGAGGTAACATTACTTTTCCCCCCCACTCTATAGCAGATATAGTTTCATCATGATGCCAGAAACAATGCCAAGAAAATTCTTTTTCGTTAAATTATTTCATATTGTAAGGCAAAGGAATTATAAACAGATGATACTCAGGATAAGCCTATGCTTCTGCAAGAGGCTTCTGAATTCAAGATGGTACTAGATTTCCTAAAGTACCTGAAATTTCCACACATTACCTTTTTGAAATCTAAGTCCTCTTTAAACTCATCATTTTCCATTTTTTAAAAGTCATATACTAAACATGACAAGTTTAGTTTCACTAATATGTGACCTCCATAGATGTTCAGTAAATATTTGCTAGAAGGAAATACCTGAGTCATATATTTGGTTTTCTCATCTCCTTGTTTTATTTAATAGGTGTGTTTAGTTTGGAAGGAAGGATGTGGAAAGGAGGCAGAAATGATAAACTAGTATAAAAGAAGCACACCGGAAAAAAAAAAAAGAAACACACCATTCTTGCATTGTTCCTCAGGATTGTTAAGAGCAGAGGGATATTACATTATCATACTATTTTATTATTATTTAAATTTATGGTATTTATTTTAGAAGAAATCTTCTGCATTTAAAATACTGTAATTTCAAAGCACACACATATAAGTTTTATATATATTCACAGTATTCACAGAAGGGAGCAGGAAAAGTATAATTTTCCCACTCTCACATCAGCATACTTAGTTCCAAAGTCACACAGCAGACATCCTTGGACTTCTAACTTCTAATCCAATAGTCTTTCCCTTATTCTTGCTACTCAAAGTGTGGCCTGTAAAGCAGCAGCATCAGTATCACCTGGAAGCCTGTTGAGAATGCAGAACCCAGGCTCTTGGCCAGACCTACTGAATTCGAATCTGCCTTTATTAAGTTCCCCAAGTTACTGCTCTGTACATTCAAGCTGGAGGAGCACATCCTTCTGCCATAGTCTCCTTCACACAGAACTGCCCGGCAATTAATTAACTACGATTACTGATGGGCAACATTTCTCACCCATTTTTTTATATCTAATACTGCTAGTTATCACCCATGTGCAGGAGTACTTTAAGGGGATGATGTTTGTTGGTGACACCTCTGATGGTGTGACCTTATTCACACTTACAGAGAGAAGATTCTGCTTTTTATCGGGTTTGTTCTGGGCTGAGTCTACCCTGTTTAACATGGTTCCACTCTTTCTAATGAAACAGAAACTAACAAAACTAAGTTCATCCAGTCAAGTCAAGCAAATAGGGTTTTAAGACTTCTACAGTTTTAGTATTATTGCCAAACATTTGATGCATATACAACTATGTGAAATGGGTTTTAGAGATCGAGAAAATGAGGCTTATAAATAATTTGCTTATGATCATTTAGATAATTGAGTGGGAAATCAAACCTATGTCTATCTGACCCCAAAGTCTGTCCTCTTAACCAAAAGACTACTCTAACTTCCTAAATTATGTTAAGCCACCATTCATGCGTGTGTGTGTGTGTGTGTGTGTGTGCGTGTGCATGTGTTTTCTGGACAGGAAATGTGGGAAGAGGAGATTGTATACACTCCACAAGCCCTGTGATCTTCCATCTGGAACTGTAGATGTTTATTAAATATAAATTGGGGGTGTCTTGGTGGCTGAGTTGGTTAAGTGTCTGCTTTCGGCTCAGGTCATGATCCTGGAGCCCTGGAATCAAGCCCCACATTGGATTACTTCCTCTGTCAATTATTAGTTAATATTTGAAATCTATTTTTCTGTTTTTCCCACTGATTTTATATTTATTAAGAATCCCTCTCTCTTATTGTCATTTCTCTGAATATATTATTTTATCTTGGTGTAACTGGGTGAATATAATCATGGGCCACAAATGTTTTCAAATATTTGTGGATGGGTGAAAACATGATTACCATTGTAAACATATTAAGAAAAAAATATTGTTATGTTACTTCAAAGACCACATATTCTGATAACTTTATAGGAGATAAACTTAGAACCTAGAGTTTTAATTTCAACTCTGCCTCACATTATGGAACCCTAATAAGACACTGATTATTAATGACTCATCATTTTCTATAAAATAGGGGTGATTATACTGATTATGCTGATAAGGATTTTACCATGATATTAAAACAACAAATAACACACATAAAAATTTCTTGTCATTCAATAAAATGAAAAAATACAGTTTGTATGTTTGTTTACTAGGTAGATAGATACTGAAAATCTAATTTATATAAGAAAGCGCATTATGGGAATATCAATATCCTATTGTCAGCACCTGTACTTCCTATTCTCACTGTCTGAGCTCTTTCTTCAGAGGATGTGTGTACTTTTCTCCTTCAGTTCAGGACACTGCTTAAATTGTGCCTCAGGGAAGACCTCTCTGACTGTTGCATCCACAATAGTGGGCTGTGATTCTCATAGTTTTTTGCCAGAGTATTTATCCTTCAATTATTCTCTATTCCCAAAGCTGTGTTTGTTTATTGTAGATCTCCTGCTCTAGAATATCACTTCTATGAGAATGGGAACTTTGGCTGCTCTGTTAACCACTTTATCTCTAAAAGCCCAGAACAGTGACTGGCAAGTAGCAGATTCACAGCAAATATTTGTTGAGTAAATGAAATAACTAGCCTATGAAGAACCATAGGCAAAGGATAAATAAAAATGGCTTTACTACTACTACTATTATCAGATAATTTTAAGTATGTACCAGGAATTATATACTAATATCAGCAACCTCTCAGAGCCACCTGAGGGAGTATATACCATTATCTCCATTTTCCAGATTGGGAAATTAAAGTTTAGACTATACTAGATGAAGTCACTGCTTCTCAACCTTGGCTGTACATTGGAATTATCTGGCAACCTTTTAAAAATATTGGCACCCAGCTTCCAATCTCAGAGTTCTTATTTCAGTGCAAACCCCACACTAAAGCAATTAAATTTAAATCACATCTGGAAAAAAAAATCTCTAGGAGTAGGGACAGAGAATCAATATTTGCTTTGAAGTTCCCATGTGATTCCAAATTATAGCCATCATTGAGAACTTTTCACTGCCTTAAATAAATTAACTAACTTTAGTTAACTTAACTAACTAAATAACACAGGTCACGTGGGTAGGAAGTGGTGGAGTAGAGATGTGAACCCAGTTTTTCTGACTTCTACTCAATGCTTCTTTCATATTTTACACATCGACTAAGGTAGAATATATGCTATTTCAGTACCTTGCCACCTACAATATTGCAAACTGTGACTTTAAGACAATATGGTTTTATATTTAATAGCACACTTTTAAAATCCGTGATGTTCTCATATTCAGTTAGCTTCCTTATGTGAAAATAAAAACAAAACAAAAACAAAATAGAGAGCACTGACTGCTCCCTGTTCCTCTATGCCATAAAGATGATTTATGGAGTAAAATACAGACAGAGAAGCTCTGTGTCCTGTCAATAGAGATGAAAGACCAGGCCCTTAAAACCCTTCTTTTAACCACCATAGTAATGTTAAAAAGAGCAGAAGTGTTACAAAAGCACCATGCTGTAGACTGAAAAAAAAAACAAATGAGGAAGACTTTCAATGCCAAACACATTACAAGTACGTCTAAAAATTTAAGAAAGAGAAACAAAAAGATAAATTAGTGTCTCTATAATATAAAACTTGGGTTGGTTCTGAAAATAGATGATTACAAAAGTTTTTACTTAAGTTCCAGGACATCATAATATTTCTAAGTGTGATCATGCTTTTTAGGAAGATAGCCTCAACAATGAGAGATTCCTTTGTGTAAGCATTACTTTTGACCAGATTTATAGACCTCGACAGCTCTGAAACATAACATTTATATACCAGTAAATAACACAGGCTCTGAAGTGAGAAAGGCAACTGTGAAATGAAGTCCCACCACTTTCTGGCTCTTGGGCAAGCTCACTAACATCTCCGAGACTCACATTTCCTCGTCAGTCAAATGAGAATAAAATTTACCATCACCACAACACATCAGTAGGAGGATAAAAGAGGTAATAGAGAAATATTCATGTAGCACCTGATTCAAATTAAGTATTCAATATTTAGTTGCTTTTACTCGAGTCATCAAATGTGCTAGACTTCAGAATATAAAGTATTTAAATGCATTGGACGAATTCATGTAGAATACATCTAAACAGGCAAAAGTCTGCCCAAACCATGTGTCTCTTCTACTGTATTAATTGCTATGGGAAATAATCAGAAATTTAAGGAGTGTATAACTTACTTGTGAAAGAAAGGACTGAGAATTAAAAACATCACAAGGTAGCACGTTGAAAGTATTTAGTACAGATCAACAATCATCGACACTGAAATGGATAATAAATGCTAGTGGAGCTTGGAAGAAAAAGTGATCACTCTTGTTAGAATGGAAAAGAAAAACCCCTTAAATGATGGGACCACTTAAAAGGCAATTGAAGTAATAAGAATGACCACACATTCCATTTATTGGTGCCTTCACTTATTCAAATGGCAAATAATCTATTCACATCATAAATATATGATCACTTTAAATAATGTGTTATATAGAAATGTTTTAAAAATTATTTTGTTTACTTTCCCCAGCTTTATTAAGGTGTGATTTAAAAATAAAAATCATAGGTGTGCCTGGGTGGCTCAGTCAGTTAAGAGGCCAATCTTGATTTTGATTCAGATCATGATCACAGGGTCCTGGTATTGAGCCCTGTGATGGGTTCCATGCTCTGTGGGAAGCCTGCTTGAACATTCTTTCACTCCCTCTCCCTATGTCCCTCCCCCTGTTCTCTGTCTCTCAAATAAATAATCTTTAAAAAAAGAAAAAGAAAAATGATATATATTTAGGTTGTACATTTTTTTAAGATTTTATTTATTTATTTGACAGAGAGAGAGAGAGATCACAAGTAGGCAGAGAGGCAAGCAGAGAGAGAGGGGGAAGCAGGCTCCCTCCTGAGCTAGGACCCAATGCGGGGCTTGATCCCAGGACTCTGAGATCATGACCTCAGCCAAAGGCAGAGGTTTTAACCCACTGAGCCATCCAGGCACCCCATAGGTTGTACATTTTTAGAATGCACAAAAGGATGATTTAATATACATATATATTTTGAAATAATACTTCAGTCAAGTTAATTAACACATCTATCAATTCTATAGTTACCATATTCTGCTTTTGGTGGTGACAACACTTAAGATCTATTCTCTCAGCAATTGTACAGTGTAATAATAGTCATTATATAACTATTTGGCAATAGTTATGTAACTATAGTTAATACAGTACTATTAACCACAGAACACCATGCTGTACAGTAGATCCATACAACTTATTCATTTTATTGAAAAGAATTTAAAAGGGTAAAAGAGAATAATTAGTACAGGGGTGTATTTCCACAACAGTGGCCAGAAGAATCTCAATAGAAAAATTAATGATTAAAGGGAACCAGATAGACAAAATTTCTGGGAAAATTATTCTGGAAAGAGCAAACCCCAAGAGCAAAATCCTGAGGAGAAGATGAGCTGACATCTTCTAGGATCAATAAAAACAACCCTTGGGGACGCCTGGGTGGCTCAGTTGGTTAAGCAGCTGCCTTCGGCTCAGGTCATGATCTCAGCGTCCTGGGATCGAGTCCCACATCGGGCTCCTTGCTCGGGGGAGAGCCTGCTCCTCTCTCTACCTCTGCCTGCCTCTCTGCCTGCTTGTGTTCTCTCTCTGTTAAAATGAATAAATAAAATCTTTAAAAAAATAAAAAATAAATAAAAACAACCCTTGTCAAGAACACTGTGAATAAGGCAAAAAGAGGACAAAAAGAAAGAGAAAAGAAAAGATATGGGTGAACGTAAGGTATATAGAGGACTTGACCATATCTGGTAACAGATTGGGACTGACACTGAGGAGGAGGAGTAAAGCTTGAACCAGAATGAGGTTTCCATTAACTGAAAAGAAGATTTCAAGAAAAGGATAAAATGTGAGGGAAGACAACAACTTAAATTAGAGATGGTGTTGAGACATCCTAAGGGCAACAAACAGTGGAGATACTAGTAGTTAGATAAAAAGTCAAGGTTAGATAGGTTTTAGAAGTCAATAGCTTATAAGTCAATAGCTTACAAGTAATAGACAAATTCCAGAAAAAGCAGAGCAGGCAAAACAGATAAAGATCAATCAGAAGTGATATATATATATATTTTTTTCCTTCCAAACTTAGTCTTTTCCTAAAGTTTTCTCTCTCAATAGTGGGTCTATCTGACATCAGGTTGTTGATGATGGAATTAAACAAGTCCACAAATTCTTTCACACTCCCCTCTTGAATACAGGTCAGCTTCCCTGACTTGTTTCTATTGAATATAATGTGTTGGAGGTGATACTGAGTGATTTCTACAGCAAAGTCACCAAAGGCTCTACAGCTGCTGCTTGGCACTCTAAGGGAGTTTGCCCTTGAAACCCAGCCACTGTGCTATAAAGAAGTGAGGCACCCACACAGAAAGTCCACATGTGGGTGTTCAGGCCACACCTCTAATATATCTCATCATTAGCCAGTCTCAAACTCCAGGCATGGAAAAAGAGAAACTTCAGATGATTCCCTCTCCCAGCCTTTGAACTGCCCAGCAGATGCTAAGTGATAGAAAGACGAGCTGCTCCTGCTAAGCCCTGTCGAACTGCAGATACCTGAGCAAAATAAATATTGTCAATGATTAAACTACCAAGTTTTGGGATGATTTGTTACATATAACTAGGAAATGGTATAAATCAGAAGTTCAAAAGTTATTTATAATATTAATTTTTTTGCACTCAGGGCCATTTTATTTAATACATCACTAAATCCTATGGATTTTTCCTCCTACATAATCTCTGAAATTTCCTCCTACATAATTTCTTATTCACTTGTCTCCATTTCCACCATGACTAACACAACCTAAGTTATAATTTCCTGCTGAGAAGACCTGCCTTCCATTCTCATCACTGCAAGCACAATGTTATCTTTTCAAAGTGCACGTCTGATCATATATGTCCTCAGCCTCTAAACAACAACAGCAACAACAAGTGATTTTCCACTGCTCTTAGAATGAAACCAAAGAGCATAGCCTTCAAAATCCTGCATTGTTGGACCCTACTTGCCTCTACAGGCTTATTTCAAAACGATCTTCATCTCTAGGTACTCTGGCCTTCTCACGTCTCCACCCATATTCCCTCCAGCCATAGCCCTTGTACATCCTCCTCCCTCTGCCTGGAAACTCTTCCCTCCTTCTTTTCATAGTTAAGTTTTCCTCACTCATCCTTCAAAAGTCTAACTAACCATCTTTTGCTCAAATAAACCTTCCCATTTCTAGGCAATGATCCTATTTAATGTTTTTACTTTAGGCAAATGTCCCTTGGGATGTCATAATTCTGATTGAATGGTACATATGTGTACATATGTGTGTATGTGTGTTGTTCCCCCACTACTAGATAGTAAGTTCAATGAGGGCAGAAAACATGCTCATTACTGCTTCATGTTTTAGTCCCAGAGCCTAGTCCAATGCCTGATATACAGAATGAACTCAATCAATAATCTATAAACATTTGTAGAATAAATTAAGACTGAATATAGATATTTTAGTTAGTAGTATAGAAGGAAACTGTGATGCTAAAATTAAGTGAAGGGAGAAGCAGACTAGATGTCTATGGGTAGGGGTCTGTTCTGACCCAACTGATTATAATCTCTTATTTATTTGAGTCTTATCTGATAAAAAAAAACTCAGAAATTGGTCATTTTGGTAAATTACTTGCCAGATTAATTTTAACATAACAATTAATAAATTGATGTTACTCTTCCATGAAAAGAGGCAAGAGACAATTCCTGAAGATACAATTTGTGTGTGTGCATGTGTGTGTGTGTGTGTATAGGGAAGTAAGGGCAAGAAGAGATACAAGAATGAACGAGATAGGAGAGTGATAGAGGGACAGAGAGAACACGCTCTAAGTTTAACTACAACATAAAACAGACAATAAGTAGATGTGGCAGGAAATGTAATTTCTTTATCTAATTTCCAGGTTAAAAAAAGTAAGGCTTACAAAACAACAATGGAGTGGTCCCTATCACTGATTTATTTACAAATAACAAGATGGAGGATTTAAAATTTTAAATAGATATTGCCTACTACCCTTATATTTGCCAGCCAAATCATTATCCATATAGAAATATTTTTATAAATATTATTTTTCCTTACTACCATGCACAAATGACATTGCAATAATATTGTAAGCAATCTTCCAATGTTAAATAACTTCATAAATTTACAGTGCCTAACAAAAGCCATAGGAAAAAGTATCAAAAATACTAGTCTCATTTTTTTAGTGCTTGAAGATTATAATATTTGTGGACTATTTTCAAAGAAAATGTCTTTCTTATGCTTGAAGAATTCAAATTTCCTGCCAATAATGTAATTATGCTTAGCTTGCTGATGGCACTATATTTCTGTTGCTTTTGCATTAATAAAATTTGTCACGTAGTATACTATTTTCATTTGTCATTGTGGTTCTTCAGCCCAAATTTTGTGTTACCTGTGAAGAAGGCTTTTGTATTAGATATTAGTGCTCTAGTGATTATTTTGTTTTTAGCAAAGGGAAATGCTATATTTAGACTTTCTTTACTTCAGACTCTGCATAATTTGAATAAGGTTTAAATGTAATGGAGTAACAAAAATGTATAAACTTAGTGGCAGTGCCTATTTTAACACAATATACACATTTGAGATTTGACTGCAACATTAAAGTAAAATGAAATTGAGAAAGATTTAAACTACATAATAAACACATATATGTATATAAACATAGACATAAATGCATGCTCATTTATACATATCTATACATATATATTAGTTACCAATGACATACAAATTTTTAGAAAACTGAATATTTTATTGCTAAGACCACAGTGTATGTTTATCTTTTATTACATATGAGATAATATGATCATTATAAGATAGACTGTATATTCAATTCTGTTAAGATAATATTATAAGGAGATAGAGTGAATTTTCAATTCTGCTGTAAAAAATTAACTCCTTGGTTGTTGGACAATGCTGTAGGAAATCACAGAAGATATAAAATTGAAACTGTTTTTTTTTTTTAAGATTTATTTATTATATTTATTTATTAGAGAGAAAGACTGAGAATGAGAGGAGAGAAGGTCAGAGGGAGAAGCAGACTTCCCGCAGAGCGGGGAGTCCGATATGGGACTCGATCCCGGGACTCCGGGATCATGACCTGAGCTGAAGGCAATCGCTTAAGCAACTGAGCCACCCAGGCGCCTGAAACTGTTTTTAATGTTTTGTATTATTATTGCATAACATGTAAGGTTTTGATTATTAACTCTGTAAATAAAGAAAATAGAATTGGGTCTTGAAAATGAACAATAATATATTAATTTATAGGATAAATGAGCTTAATTTCAATTTTATATAATACAGATCACACTCTGGACACACATATATGTGCAACTTTAAAATATCAAATGCGATAGTTTCAAATTCTTAATTAGATGGTATCAGATGATTCAATTCTATTCTAACTTCAGCAGTCTCGTCTACCTTCTCATGACCTGAATACTAATATTACAATTGTCCTGGACAATGTGGAACCTGGGATTTTTGCCTCTTTATTTACTAGTTAGCGGAGCAGTAAGACACAATTCTACTTTTGTAGAAATCTGAGTAACCAGCATCAAATTGTGAATTTATCATATTGTTCTATGTCCTTCGACAAAATATTCAATCAGATTAACCTAAAGCAAATCATAGAAACTTATATTTTTACATTGATATTTTTAAAAAATTATCTCCCTAAACATTTTAGTCTTTAAAATTCTATTTTTTTAAACTTTCATTTTATTTTTTCAGTGTTACAGGATTCATTGTTCATGCACAATACCCAGTGCTCCATGCAATATGTGCCCTCCTCAATTTTATTACCATATATTTTTCTTCATCCACACCCACTTAACTCAATTTTTTTGCTTAATTGTCTACTGGATCTATATATATTTATCTATAGATGAGTCTTCTAATTAGCTTTGGCGCTTAAAAGAATTACTGGCTGACATTCACTTCATTGGTTAGAACAAATTATATTCAATATAGAGAGTTATAATATTTACTAAAATAATTTATACCAATTTCATATTTGTAATTATTTTTCTATTTTCTTTCACTGCTATTGGTTGCCACATTTTTAAATTTGTGTTAATAACACTTTTTCTGTACCCATGTAAAAGTGATCAATCCCCTTTAGAGCCATCATGGCAGTCATGGCCCATAGAGTCACACAGGCTGCTGAGAAGGAATTTAGTGCCCTCAGGATTAAGTAGGTTGTTTCTAGGCTGGTGGGAGACAATTCTCCATGGGTCTCTTGCGTGTCTGCATTTCTTGCATGCAGAATCATTTGTTCTGGACTATTTTTTCTAGAATGTTTATATATCAAACATTCTTAGAAGACCTCCTGTTAGAATAAGTGCCAGAGTTTCTTATATTTTGGAAGATAGGGCTATATCTCCCTCCAGAGCAATGGGGCAAGCATAACTATTGCCCTTTATAAAAGATTAGGGTTCCCTAAAGTCAATGTTCCTCTCCTGCAATGCACAGCATGTGCACAGATATCTTGTCCTCTTTATCTGGGCATGTGGAAACTGGGACTTGAGGAGCTAACACCAAAGCTAAAACTCTGATTACTGCCATTGTTGTGAGTAGTAAACTTTTAACTGCTGCCAACATTCATGAAACTGTGGAACTGTAACTTTTTAATTTGAAAGTATGGTGAAGTCTCAGATCCTTTAGGTTTTGACAGTTTAGGTTCTGAGAATTGGATTCTGACTGAAAACAAGGCTCTTTAAGAGAAGAATGATGGTCTCACAAGCCAATTAATGTTATTTGACAAAAGCCTCTGGAAATCAATGGAAAACACAATGACCACATTGAATGGTCCATCAGGCAATAAATGTTCCTCCAGTTTATTGTTTGTTGAATGAATGAGGATGGGGGGAGGGGGCACTGAAGGTGAGTACTGGGAAGAGCCAAGATAGCTGTCCTAACAGAATGCTGAGTATGCTGACTCTCTTCCAGGTAGGAAAATATCTCAGCAGGCTGGCATCAGCTTTAGGTATACATTGTAGTAACAAGCAGTGTTAAGGTTTGTATTGGAGAAAGGAGACAAAAGTTTCTCCCCACTTGCTGAGAAGCTATGGAGATGCTTATGTGCACTATAGGTGAAATAGGGAAATTTATTACCACTATGGGAAGAAATCAGATTCTATTCTATTAATCAGATTAATAGAACTCTGGTTCACTTCAGAGGTGAGAGGGCAGGAAGACTAATGCTTGATAAGGAGGAATGACAAAAGTGGGACCATCTAATGATTCAGAATTTTCTGCAGTGTATACAGTCAATCACAGATCTATTCAGAGATAACATTAAAAGGTTTCAGAATCTCTGACAATGAGTTCGGGCTGCTACAATGGAGCTTTGGCCCTCCTGGGGAGATTTTACTAAGACAAACTCCCAAAAGAAACCATAAATGAAGCATTGGCTAATATTCAGGGATTTATTGCCCCACACTAAGTTTTCAATGCTGACAAAGTGGACTTACTAGAGGATAAGAAAGTGACTCAAAGAAATCTAAAAAATATTTTGAAGGCAGCCACTACACTATTCAAATCTAAAAGTAAACTCAACTTTGTTGGCATGAAGCCACTCCCTCAGCCCATGTTTCCTAATCCCACCCTCCTTTCATCAACCTGATCCGTTGCTTTATTTTTTTAAGATTTTATTTATTTATTTGACAGAGAGAGAGTACAAGTAGTCAGAGAGGCAGGCAGAGGGAGAGTACAAGCAGGCTGAGCAGAGAGCCCGATGTGGGGCTCTATTCCAGGACCCTGAGATCGTGACCTGAGCTGAAGGCGTGACCTGAGCTGAAGGCAGTTGCTTACCCGACTAAGCTACCCAGGCACTCCTGATCTGTTGCTTTAAAGATGAAGATGATTAAGGGTGGGATTGAAATCTTTCAGTGGGGACTAAAGGCCATATTTAGCTCTCCAAATATGCTGGAGAATTTAGGAGACAGTAGGGATTCAAATTTTATGATTCTTGGAGTGCTCGGGTAGCTCAATCAGTTGAGTGTCTAGCCCTTGATTTTGGCTCAGGACATGATCTTGGGGTCCTGGGATAGAGCTCCACATCAGGCTCCATGCTCAGTGGGGAGTATACTTGGGGATTTTCTCCCTCTTCCTTTGCCTCTCCCCCCACTTGCAATCTTAAATAAACAAATAATTAATTAATTAATTTTAAAAAAAACAATTTTATGACTCTAGATAGAAGCAATTAAGTCACCATTCTAGTTAGTCCTGTGCAATACTGGATGTCAAATCAAGTTGGTGAGTTCTGAGTAGAAATCACATTGGGGAACAGAAACTAATGGTACCTTGGGTGCAGGGTTCTTTGGGTCAACTCAATGTATTATTGTCAAGGATTATACTGTTGCAATATATGATTAGTTTTGATGTGTCACATACTTGCACTATGAATACCCACAAACGCCAAAGAGAATTCTCCCGATTGGAAAGATCATATAGAAAAATACTATTATCTTTCATCCCTGTAATTTAATAATTCTTCTGAGCTATAAATGTAACTAATGGTTTTGCTAATTGAAGTCTCTGGCAAAAGGAAGCCACTGTCAATAGCAAGGCTACTAGGTACATTCCTTTTGAGAAATAACTATTTGTATATGGGCTTCTTATCAAATCTGAATGTCTGATCCATGGAGTCATTATGACTCTCTAGCTTGATATTCCCATTTTGGGTGGGTCAACTTTTATTCATGGAATAACAAGGTAAGGAGGCCTATAAGCCCTGCTTGTCAAATGGAAATAATATTTTCGAGAATGCATCCTGCTAGACTTTACAAGACATTTAAAGACATTTCAATTTTACAGGAAAAAGAGACAGTTTTTTCTTCTTTTGGGGAAAACTTTATCCCCTATCTTCACTGTCTCAAGTAAGCCTCTGGTTCAGTGTACCATCAATGCAGAGTTTTTCCTAAATACATGAACCTGTCTGAATAATGCTACCCTGCTGATGGACTATGGCTGTTCAAACTTAACATCTGCCTTACAAAATACACATGGACATGGTCACTCTACTCAATGGGCAGAACTCAAGGCCATTCTCAAAGCTATGGACAATACTCCGTTGATAAGCCTTATATATTTACTGACTTGGATTGCTATTGACATCCTAGATATTTAGTCTCCCACTTGGAAAACTATAGGTCAGAAGATGAAAGATACCTTTTTGGGCTGTGAACTCTGAAAACAATTGTGGCTAATAATCAAACCATCTGAGTCATTGATGCAGATGCCTGTGAAAAGGATTTTTTCTCTGATGAGACCTACTGGAACCAAACTGCTGGTCAAGACCACACTACCCAAAATGCCACCATTGCTGCTCAGATCAATCATCTTACTAGACACTGCAATACATATATCATTATAAACTGGGCACAAAGTAAAAGACTCTATGTTCCTGATGCAGAAAAGATCATTGCATCTAAGATTTGTGATTTTTGCCAAAAGCTGTCCCATTCATTTATCTTGTGGTAAGGGAAGTCACATTAACTAAGTCAAACTCCTGCCTGTTCCTGGTAGACTGACTACGACTGACCTGTGACCTCTTCTCAAAGTCATCAGTGGTGCTTTAGTGTTTTATTAGTGGTTGACACTTGTTCAGGTTATGGTGTTGCTGATCCACTCTGATAATCCAAATCCATACTACTGGAGCGTTGAAATAAAACTTGTCATGTTTTTCGTTTTCAGAACTATTTTCAGTCTGAAAGTGGTTGAACCATCATCACAAAAGCCACTCAAAAATGGGCGGATAGTAGAAGTATTTGATGGAGTTTTCATATTCTCTACTACCCACAAGCATCTGGAATTGCTCAATGTTAGAATGGACTCTTTAAAAATGGACTTAAAAAGTCCCTAACTCTACCTCATCCCCTTCCTCTGGTTTGCAAGCCTTTGCAAGACAGTTTGGTCATTGAATGGGACCATCTCCAGAAGGGGATCATTGCTTCTTATCTACTGTCTGGGTAATGAACAAAGGGCTAGGGTATGTACAGATCTATTATGCAATTTGAGATTGTATCTTGACCATTCCTGGTATGGTATGCTTTGTCATAGATTATAAGGATAATGACAACTTTGTTAAGTATACACTGATCACTGAGCCCCTTTACAGAAGCCCACAGGACCAAATTTGGGGACATACTGGGTCTCTGTACGTTTTATAAAAATGCCCTACTTCCTCTTTTATATGATATATCTGGATGGAATGTACATATAAGAACATTTGGTGATTGGAGAAAGGTGAACAAGACACATAGATTTTGTGGCAGTGAAGGTGGAACAACACCTGGTAGAGTGGGAAAATGCAATATAATGTAGGGAGCAACATTAAGGATCTTTGTTTCTCAGAATCACCTCTGGAGCCTTTTTTGTTGTTGTTGTTAAGGAAAATACCTTAGAATAGCATTTCCAAACTTTTGTGGGTCCACAAATTTAACTTATTGATAGATTTGTTATCTTCTGACCAAGGTCTTTTACAATGGTTTGATCATGATTGTCCTTAAACTTAACCAAGAGGTCTATGGAAACAACATGAAATAACCCCATTTTCTACACTTTTCAGTTAAAACACATGTTATTACCTCCAGATATTTTCCCATCTCCATTCTTATAGTTTTTACTTTGTCATTGCATGAGGTGGACAAATGTCAACCTTCTGGTGGCATAGATGGACAGGAAAGAGAGTTCTTCCAAACAAGGACCAAACTCAATTATTTGAACTTCACTGCAAATGCAGTTTTTACCAACCTTCTGGAAGCACTTTGAAATCCCTATCAACTGGGGTTCCCTGACTGATGTAGTCTTCCTTGGGGGTGGGGGCAGCAATTTTAAAAAACAGGTTCTTTCCAGAGGCATAAGGTATGCCCAAGGGACTCTTCTTATGGAGAAGATCTATATTAACCAGCATCCCTTTATAAAATATGGTGATATCTGCTTTAGGGGCATTAATAAGAGACAGTCGAGAGTTTAAGGAAACACTACCTATAGATCACATAACAAGAAGATAACTGTGGAGATCTCACCATTTGCAGTTACCCTGTTTACTTGGGGGAAGCTCCTGTCCTTAGTTGAAATGATCAATGACACCACCTTGGTTCTGAAGTCATTTACATCACCCTCAACTTCTGGTCAGAATTGTTAGAGATGGTAGAATTGCCCTACACTTCTCCCTTGTGGGCCAAGGCAATTGTTAGTGATCTCATAGTACCTGGATTAACACCTTGGGACAAGGGCAAATATCAATATATAAATGAAAGGAAAAAGCCACATGATTTTCCAATGTAGACACTGATGGTTGATGTAATTTGTTATGCTAGTTGAGTTTGGGTCCCTGGGGATTGGCCTCATTCTGTGTTTGGAGTCCTGTTGATAATAATCTTAATTAAATGCTGGATGATGAAAATTGAATGGATTTGTTTCCAGCCTCTGGCATTCAGATTAATTTGCCTCTGACTAATGGGAATTCTCATGGGAAAATGTACCAGAAGCCAAGGCTAGAGAAATGAGAGGTAGATATTGTCAGGAGGCAATTCTCCATAGGTCTATCATAATTGATACATCTTGCAAGCAAAAGCACTTTTTTCCAGACTATCTTTTTAAGGTTGTTTGTATATCGAACAGTTTGGAAGACAGAGATGTTGTCTCCTTCCAGAGCAAAGGACAAATTTATTTACAGTCTTGGAAGATAGAGATAGTATCTCCCGCCTGAGCAAAGAAATAGGCATATATACTGTCCATTATTAAAAAAAAAAAAAAAAAGATTTGGATTTCCTATGCTCAGGGTTCCTTTCCTATAATGCAACCTACTGCATGAGCAGTGGTTATCTGGTCTTCAAGAAACTGGAGCTCAGGGAATTGGAAACAATGGTAATGATCTGCCTCCTACTCATGTTATGAGTAGTAAACTGTCATTTGTCCCTGACCTAGGGGTCTTTTGATATCAGCCAGCATCCATAAAAGTATGGCAAGCTAACTTGTAAATTTGCAAGTATGGAAAAACCTCAGACCCTTCATCCTTATGAGGCACATACTGAATCCATAAGGCTGAAAAAGAATGACCACTGTTTTTATATCACCAGAGTTCCTATCAAGCAATATATTACAAGATTTATCAAAAGAACAACTCACACACACACACACACACACACCAGCTCACATATGTTCCCATGCTTTAATAAAATCAAGCCTCTATAATATCTGAGAACTCTAAACTTCACTAACAAGAAAAACCCCTCAAATAATTGGAAAAGAAGATAATTATTCTTTTTATTTATTATCTAGTCTTCCCTAACTACTATCAATTACTAGGATCAATGATTACTTATTACTTAAGATGTGGGGACTGAGACAAGTAAGGTGTTTACATGGAAGCAACACAAAAAATTTAATTAAAAACTTAATTTAGAATTACATATTAGATCATTCCTTCCTCATGGATCCTTTCTTCATCTGACCCAAGGATTTCTTTTTTTTTTTTTTTAAGACTTTATTTAGTTGCAGGAGAGAGACACATTGAGAGAGGAACACAAGCAGGGGGAGTGGGAGAGGGAGAAGCAGGCTTCCTGCTGAGCAGGGAGCACGGCACAGGGTTCTATCTCAGGACCCTGTGATCATGACCTGAGCAGAAGGCAGATGCTTAAGGACTCAGCCACCCATGCACTCCCTAAGTATTTCTCACTGGCTACTTTTTCCTAAGTCTTCAGTCTTCAGTCTCTTTGCATATTGCTTAATATCCTACCAACTTTCCAGATTTTTCCTCCTCTTCTCACCCACACATCAAAATTTTTCTTTACTAAGAAATATTGTTTCCCTTATTTTTTGCAGAATAGGGCCATGGGGCCTGAATATCCATTTGTAAAATTTTCTGTTTCTTTAAAAACTCATCAATGTATGTATTAACCATGTAATAACCTCAAGCTTCCTCGGGTACATTTTTGAAGTATAATTAGGTATGCCAATGTTTACCATACTTTTTGATTATGAAGATAAAAGATGAACCATGAATATCTATCCATCAAATAGATGAAATCTGAAATTTGGGAAGACCCTTAGTTTTCAGAAGAAGGGGGGAGGAGATTTTTAATCCAAGAGACAACTCAGGGGAGATGAACCCGAAAATGGAGAAGTTAAGTCAGAAAAATTGTTTGGACAAAATCCACAGACACAGTTGAGTGAGGATTTAGGTAGTATAGGAAAAAAAAAATCCCTACGTAAGAAAGCAAAAAAAGTCTTATACAAGCTGAAACTGAGAGTCAATCTTTTTCCCAAGAAACTTCCTAAGAACCAAACCTATGTGAACCTTTGCACAATTCAACTAATATTCATGTCCATGGTTTGTATATTTGCCACGTCTCTGTGTTTTAGGCTCTTTAACTCAGTGTGGAGAACGAAAACAACATGAACTTTGAAATTGTACACATCTAAACTCGAATCCTGGTTCCAGCACTTAAGAGCTGTATTTTCTCATTTATTTGATCTACTTTTATCTATAAAAAAAACAAATTTATTGCATTATAATAAGATAATATGTATAGTCAGCACAATTCCTGTGAAAGAGAGGAAATTAAAGATATTGATATATACTATCACCAAAAACACACATTGGAGGAGATAATTCTTGAATCCCAGTATTTTCTTTTCACTAAAGGGACATTTGGGCATGGTGATATTTAGCTTTCTGGAGCAGTGTTTGGGACTAAGAAGAAATAAAGTTGAAAAGAAGTTCAGGGACAATATTTGGGGGCTCCAAAATGCCATGTTAAGAAGTTTTAATGGTGTACTACATGCTGGCTAACTGAATAAAAAAATAAAAGAAATTTTGAATTGAACAGTTAACAATGGATTATTTGCAGAATGGGGTGGCATATTGAAAGAGTTTGGTTTTATTTATTATTATTAATTTTTCAATTTGAGTACTCTAGATTTGGGGAACAAATGCAAGAAACGAGAAACTAGAGGTGAACACAGTTAGGGAATGATTGCAACTACATATCCCAAACCAACATCTTCCAAAATTTTCAGCTCAGATCAGCATTTTCTTGGAGACTGTGTTACACACTACATTTCTACTTTTAAAGATAAATGAAAAAAACCAGAAATATTAACAAGTTCTATAGTGAAAGTAATAACAAATTGTCAGTTACCTGAACACCTTTCCTATGTGTTTATTATTAATACTCAGAGATAACTTTAGGAAATACTAGTCTACAGTCTACATTACAATAATTATGTATATCATTATATGTATAATTGCTTTCCTTATTTCCTATAAATAAAATTGTTTTTTTTTTAATTATTACTCTTTAGCATATTTCACATCTCTAACCCTTCTTAGCTTTAGACAGCCTGGCAGGGTTCTTATAAGTATATGTCATATATCAATATTCAATGCTGGTCTTAATGTTTATCCATCTATGATCTGTATCTGTCTTTTTAAAATCAGAGTTTCAAAAAAATAAATAAATGAAATAAAATCAGAGTTTCTCTGCCAAGTCTCTGTATGCCACTTCAGTGTCCGTAGATATCTTCCCCTTCATACATTCTTTTTGACTCTAATCCTCAGCCCCTGAAACTACTACTGAGCCATAATATCTTTACAAGTTTGTAGGTAAATTTCAATTACAATTTGTTTGAAATTGGTTTTTCACTCTAAATATACTGATAATCCCCATTATTTCCTTCCTTAGTGATTATAATTTCTAAAATAAGCTACTCATATTCCTCCCAGGTTTTAACTTTATCAGGCAGTTAAGCCTTACTGGGGGCTGGAGGATGGGGGACATGTTCAAATCAGCCAGTCCTATATTTCCTAACAGATGAAATAATTAAAAAATAAAAAATAAAAGGCAAGTGTGGTCTTTGGTGTTCATGGCTCAAAATAAATGCTGCTGTATTAAATTAATAAATAGTTTTATGGTTATGAAAATGGGGAAAACTGGAGTCCTTTTATGAAGTCCTCACAAAACATTTTTTAACGACATGGTCTTTATGATATAAATTTCTTTTAAAAATGCTCTAAATAGGTAGGAAAAATATCATATGCCACCCTTGCATAATTTTGAAAGAAATTTTATGCAGAAAAGAACAAAATAAATGTAAACAATGGCAAATAAGAAGCTTTCCAGAAGGCATTCCTAATAGTCTTATAGAAAGCTACATTTGATCTGTGAGGAAACATCTAGAAAAGCAACAGAATTCTTCTCTTTTCCCTTTTGTTTTCTATATCTAAATATTTTGTTGCTTTTTCTTTTCCCCTTAGAATATGGTGGAAATATACAGAGTAATGTGAGGTGTGCTAATGGTTATTAAAAGGTAACAGTGTCATAATACCCAAGGTATTTATTTTCAGGATAAATATATAACTGCAAATTCTGCTAAACATAAATATTTATCCTTCAAAAGCTGAAATAGAAGTTTATCCAAGGCCAAGAAAATGACCATGAACTTTTATTAACTTTATCTATCTATCCATCTATCTATCTATCTATTTATTAATTTTATGAGGGTGGGGAAGGGAAGAGAGAAAGAGAAAAAGAGAATCTTAAGAGGGCTCCATGCCCAGTGTGGAGTCTGACGAGGGGCTCAATCTCAAGACCCTGAGGTCATGACTCTGAGATCATGACCTTGAGATCATGATCAGAGCTGAGATCAGGAGGCGGACATTTAAACAACTGAACCGCCCAGGCACTCTGGAATTTAATTAACTTTAAATAGCCTTAGAACATCACGAAATCACCCAAGATGCCTTTTTAACTTGTGTGAAACCTAAAAAGCGTTTTCTAATGAAATAGCACTCAGTGAGAAAGCCATAAATAGTGACCTTAACTATATAATAGAAATGTGAAATTTGAAATAGGCATTCTTTAAAGAAAATATTTAAAATAATAAGCCAGGGGCGCCTGGGTGGCTCAGTTGGTTAAGCAACTGCCTTCGGCTCAGGTCATGATCCCGGAGTCCCGGGATCGAGTCCCACATCGGGCTCCCGGCTCCATGGGGAGTCCGCTTCTCACTCCGACCTCCCTTCTCATGCTCTCTCTCACTCTCTCTTTCCTAATAAATAAATAAAATCTTTAAAAAAATAAAATAAAATAAAATAAAATAATAAGCCAGTAAAGTAAGTGCTGCATGAATTGGATAATCCGTAGATGACAAGGAAAGGACATATAAAATTAATGCATATGTTGACATGTTGGCACTTATGGAAAACCTTAAAAATAATTCATATTTCATAAAGTCATAGTGTTATTTAATTTTCTACTCAAAATTATTTCCATGCTACAAACCTACATTTGCCTTGCCTTGTTTCCTTGGAATAAATAAGCTAAAGCTGTCCTAAACGGTCGGCAGGAGTGCAAATGAAATGCAGCTCATTCAATTGTGACCCCATTTCATTTCTTCCCAAGAAACATATATCTCAAAAGTAAATCAGTCCCATTTCCAGCTGGTAATACATGATAAGTATGAAAATGAGTCCATCTTTGACATTTAACATGCAAATTTATATTGTTCTCCTATCTGGATATGTCCAGTAAGAAGAGGAAGTGGTGAGCTGCTGCTTTGCCTTGGTGACCTGAATGCATCAAACTTCCACTTTGCTACTCTGTAGAACAAGAATACGATACGTGTAACTAAATGTTGCAAACAGCCTGCCTGTGAGTACATTACTCTTTGGGAAAGAGGGAGAGACTCCCTAAGAAAACAGAATATCAAGCTGTTTTTTGAATCCTCAATGCAGTTAAACTGACCAATTTATCTCAGAGGGGATGTATGAACTGGATCATCTAATCCTCTAGAGACTTTGATTTAATTGCTGTGGGTTAGGACCTGGGCATGGGTTTTTATTTCAAAAGCTCTCTAGGTGATTGTAATGTGCAGCCAGGGGTGAGGACCACTGGGCTAAATGAAACCCTCAGGATATGATCCTGTTTCTCAGAGGCTGTTTGGTGACTTCCCTTAGCTCTCTCTATTCCTATCAATTTCATCTTCAGTTCCATCCTACTGAATCACAGAACTGCTGGATTTTTTCCTCTCCTTAGATAACCTCATCTACTTTACAGACAAAAAATGGGGGAGAAGGAAGAGCACCATTTGAGAGTAATGCCTTCTGTTTCTCGACTATAAAATTATCTGCATCTTCATTTGTTCCTTCTTCACAGTCTTCCACCTGAGAGGAGAGGTTGTGTGAACTCCTATCCAAGTTCAGTGCAGCCCCCTCTATTCTGAACCCCAGATCCTTCATATTATGGAACTGTATCTTCCAATTGGCCTAGCTCTCACCTGTATCTTTAACCACTCACACGCACCTGAGCCATGTCTTCATTATTGAAACCTCTCATATCTTAAAAACAGTCCTTCCCTAATTTCATGCTCCTCTCTGTCCCCTAACATAGTTCTTGCCTTTGCCTCACAGTTAAGTTTCTGTTTTTCACTTCAAGCCTCAATTTTCTCACCTCATTACTCCTCAACTATAGCTATGTGTCTTCCACATCAACAATTCCAGTGTAAATGGTTTTACCAAGGTCGCTGGCATCCTCTTGGTTGTTGAACTCAATGAGTTCTTATTTTTCTCACCCACTGTGCAGCATTTCGCAATGTTGACCACACTTTATTTATAAAATCTCTCCTCACTGTTTTTCTACAATCCCATTCTCTCCTGTTATCTATCTCTACTTCCAGCTACTTCTTTTTTAGTCTCTTCTACAGGCAAACTTCCTCCTCTTATCCCTTATATATTGGTATCTACTCTGAACTACTTCTCTTCTAACCCCTTCTCTGCATTCCTCTTATCACCGACTTAACAGAAAGTCAAGCTGGACACCCTGCCTTTAGTGTTACCTCTCTCCACTCACATTCCATTTTCTATAACACAGTGCACCCTGATATTTTATGCATTTTCCCATGTGGTTCCATCTGGTATACCCTTCACAACCACCACTATTTCTTTAGCCTTATCCGCTGTGTTTTCAAGGGTCAGCTCAGCTTCTTCCTTCTGTTGGAAGTCTTTGTCAACCCACAGAATACCTTTTATATAACTCCAGAATGCAGTTTATAATAAATTATTGTAATTGTATATTAACTTTGGGATCTTCTCTTGCCCCCCACCATTGAGAGTAAGTTCATTGCAAGTAGAGATTTTGTCTTAGTTATCTTTTTATCCTTAGTACTTACTCCAGTGTCTGACTGGCACATAATTATCATTGAATAAATACTTGTTCAATGCATTAAATTAACAAGTAATCCTTTTTTAAAGAAATTTAAAAGCAAAAACTCTCCTTCTTTATGCATCCCAAACCCAGTATTTACCTTGTCATTGGCATATAGGATCCTTCAAAATAAGATCCATCTGTTTAACCAACACATCTCCATTTTTCCCTAACTTCGATAAGTTTATGCTCTTCCATATTTCATTCATCAGTATTTTGCTATCTTTCTAAGATAGGTCTCTTTCATGACCCTGCAATTTAATGTGTAGTTTTCTGTCTTGTATATGTTTCCATACATCAACTTACAAGTCTGTCTGCCTCTCTTTATTAAATCTGTATTCACTTCTTTTTTTTTAAGATTTTACTTATTTTTTTGACAGAGAGAGAGATCACAAGTAGGCAGAGAGGCAGGCAGAGAGACGGGGTGGGGGCGGGAGGGCGGGGAAGCAGAGTGGTTGTTTATCCCCATTGAATGTAAAGTTCTGTGTCTACTCACCTGCAATGCCTATTATTGTGATGTATGGTAATACACACATTTCTGTTGTGTTTTTCCCACTAACGTAGAGCACTGATCTTGAGAGAGATAATTTCTAACTCATCTTTTTTCTCTTTTTATCTAATAAATATTTAGCACTCAAATATCAATGTTGTTTAAAAAATGATTTCCAAAATAAAGAAATATACAGTAATATACAACTCAAAGAGAAAGTGACTAAGTGATATAGTCATGGTCTATGGAATTTATTTTCCAAAGGTTAACATTCCATTTCTATCTTCTGTCCTTCCTTTATTTTAAATTGTCTTTATGACATAAACACTGTCTGTACAACCATGCCTCTGTGGCTTTAGGGATGTTCTCTGGTTGTATCATTTTGAATGTACTGTTTTCAACGAGACTGTAAATTCCTCAAGGGCGTGATTTGTTCCATTCTATTTTGTGCTTCTTACGTTGTGTCTAGCATAGTGAGAAACAAAACATTCATTCAATCAAGTATCTGTGAGGGTGTCTGCTATATGCCAGGTATGGCTACTTGCAGGAGATGCTGTTGTTCCAAATCTAGATTCACAAAAATTACTGTGAGACTAGCTAAACAGTAAAACATAGCTTACACCTTAATACAAGGAAAGGTCTGTCAAAATGTGATAAATTCTGCATGTTCATATTAAGGGTAAAATCCATAATTCTTTACATTGCAAATAAACTCAATTTAAATATTAAAAATTTCCCCCTTCTCATCAATCCTGTCTCTGTATGTTTTACCTAGGCCTTTTGTTTCCTATTGGTGTCTATGTCTTTCCTAGAACTGCATATTTTTTGTTTCACATTGTACAATTCTCTATTTTGAGTGCTTATAAAAAGTGCCAGACATTCTAGTGATCACACTATGATCATTTTATCTACAAACTCTCCTGCCCAAAGTACCTATCCTGCTATGTTAAGACAAAAGTGAGTTTGTGCTATGGAGAAGCTTATAAAGGAGTCCCTCACTCCCATCTTTTTATGTGATCAGAATTAGCAGAAAGGGTAGTAAGTCATACAGATCATCCAGGTGCTTCATGATAATAGCACATCCTGTCGGCAAACATAGGAAATAAAGCTTTCTACATTACAAGGGGATTTTGAGGAATCTTACAGATTTACTATAAAAACAAAAACACAAAAAAAGTCATTTCATTTTAACAATTCTTTGAAATTCCCTTTCAAATAAGTAGTTTCTCTTGCAAATTTTGAATTTCCTTTGCTAATTTTACTAGTTTACAATTTGTTCATCCTTGCATAAAGATAACACATTGAGGTTTTTCCTTGGTTGTTCAGCTAAAACGTCCATTGTTTATTAGGTTATTATTTCCTTAGTCATTTGTGCTTTCTTCATTGCATAGTCTCCTTTATTCCCACTAAATTTAAAACTCTCAGGGCTTTATGGGACGCCTGGGTGGCTCAGTTGCTTAAGCCACTGGCTTCAGCTCAGATCATGATCCCAGGGTCCTGGGATCAAGTCCCACATCAGGCTCCTTGCTCAGCAGGGAGCCTGGTCCTCCCTCTGCCTCTGCCTGCCACTCTGCCTACTTGCACTCTCTCTCTCTGACAAATAAAAAAAACTCTTTTAAAAAATATAAATAAATAAATAAAACTCTCAGGGCTTTAAAATTACGTGTGCCAAAAATAAAAGAGTTGCTTCCTATTTATTTTCTCTCCTAACCCACCCACAATTGTTATTAATTTTAATAATTAATATCTTTATTTTCCATTTAAAAACTCTCAAAACTATAGCCCTTAGAATATAGCAGGATCAAGAATCACATTATAATCAACTTTATTTTTCTAAAGGTACATTATTTACAATGACTATATCATAGAAGTACACTTAATAGTTGGAAATGTATGAACATAATAATACTTTAACTTAATATGAAATTGTATCTCTAATAGTAAATGAGGTATAAAAGATTTGCAGATTCTTTTTTTTTAAGATTTTATTTATTTATTTGACAGAGAGAGATCACAAGTAGGCAGAGATGCAGGCAGAAAGAGAGAGAGGGGAAGCAGGCTCCCTGCTTAGCAGAGAACCTGATGTGGGGCTCGATCCCAGGACCCTGAGATCATGACCTGAGCTGAAGGCAAAGGCTTTAACCCACTGAGCCACCCAGGTGGCCACGATCTGCAGATTCTAAACTACTTTGATACAGTTTGATGACTGATAACTATAGTTTTGGCCCTAAGGAAAGGCAACATTTATCTATTTCTTTTAAATTGCTTTACCTAAAACATAGTACAATGAAGCATAGTAATATTCTATTAGCAATGTGTATCAGATATTACCATAATTAATATTGTTATTTTTATTGCCTGCTTTGTGCCAGGAACTCAGACACTGGACTGGCAAAGGTAAAGGAGAACATTGCTATGGGCTAAATATTTGTGTCCCTCCAAAATAATTTGTATGTTGAATCCTGACCCCAAGATGTGACAATATTACGAGGTAGAGACTTTGGGAGATGATTAGTTGGCAAGGGCACAACCTTCAGGAATGGCATTAGTGATCTTATGAAACAGATCCAAGAGAGATCCCTCACCTTTCCACCATGTGAGGTTACAGTTTGAAGGCTACAGTAAGGAAGTTAGTACCAAACAGACTTCCTCTAGGACTTCACAGTCTCCATAACTGTGAAATAAATGTTTGTTGTTTTAAGTCATTCAGTTTATGGTATTTTTGCTATACCAGCCAGAGCAAACCAAGACAAACATTTAACTAAGAATAACCTTAATATGTTCTAAAGTCTAGAAAAGCAGTAATTGTACTTAAGAATATTTAGAATTTACAACTGGAAGAAGTCCACAGTAAACACCAAAAAAAGGACACAAAAGCCCAGGAAATGTTAAGCAAGATAAGCTAGGTCATACATGCAGGAAATGGGAGAGTGCCAAGGGGAAGTTCTCACTGATAACTATGGTGATCCCTCCCCTCCTACTATATAACAAAACAGAATCATTTATTTGCTAACTATTTGCATATTTTCCTAATAAATTTGTGAGGTAGGCAAGATGTGTGGAATCTATTTCTGAACAATTGTTAGAAGGGCACTATTGAAATGCAAAATTTCTAATTGTTTGGGTAGTTTTGAATTTTAAATGATATACATAAATGCATCACTATCATCTGCATCACATAACATGTAAATGACATCTTATCATTAAAATATATTCATTGTCAGAGCTCAGTAAAATAAATTTGCCTATTAAAATTATATAATAAATTTCAAACTATTATTTTTAGGAAAAAAAGATCATCAAGAAACATGAGTGTATGATAAATATCCATATCTAAACCATCTGTCTATCTTCTTCACCATATGTCACTCTATTAATTGCTAATATCACCCTTATTATGCATCATCTCATCTGGAACATTATTCCATGAAACTAAGAAGGCAACAGTAACAACTACAGACAAACACCTGCTATATGTGTTTCTGGTTGATAAATTTCAGCAGGTTCTGGTTTGCTCTTGGGCAAAATTTTCTAATTGCTTTTGCATAACAGGAAGTCTTCCACCAGGCGACTTTTTCTGGTTACAATCAGTACATTACTATCTTTTTAAACTGTTTGTTATAATTAACTAAGTTTCCTCATAATATTTGTCCAAAACATCTACTGAGCAACTATCATATGCACAAAAATATAGGCATCATGGTCACTGGACTACACCCTGTGAAGAAGAGAAAATATGAGTAGGAACCTGACACATATGTGAGAGAATTTTGAAAACTTTAAGGCCCCCAAAGCCCTTAATAAATATTCATTAATGAGGGTCATGGCCCTTAGTTTTGGCCAGAGCCATTATCTACTGAATAAATTGTGATACCTATTTTTCCCTCTGTAAATGAAGAAAGGAATTGAACCTCATTATGATCCTTCCATTTAAAATAAAAGGTAATATATGGATAAACCTTATTGGTAACTGTCCTCTTCTTGGCAATATTCAAAAGAGATCAATGAAAATTCAAGCACATTAGGAGTGTGAATTATTTTGTTCTTCAAAATTATTTGTTCTTTAAACCACCTTGTTCTAAGGTGGTTTTGGTTGAAGGAGCAAGTCTATTGTGCATAAAATGGTGAAGAATCACTGCCAAAGAGAATAGAATTAAATACTAAACTGTGTGGTAAAGATAGTAAATGTGAAGTAGGGGTAAAGAAGCGAAGGATAGAGGATAATTGAAATAGGAGAGAAGTTTTGAGGAGGTGAAAGGTGAGTAAGACTTTGAAAGGTGGGTGGGCAGAATAAGGTTAATAGCTATGTTTTCATTCAGGACAAATCACACATGTATGAAAATTAGGATAGTGATTCAGTTCAGTATTGAGATGCTGGGATAAATTTCTGGTGGGAATTAGAGAACTAACGGGATAGAGACAAATTATGGGTGACTTTGGAAATTAATGAGTTAACTATTAGCATGGCACTCCAACCATTACCACTTCTATCCATTAAGTGTTTGTGCTTCAGCCCATATTCTTGGTGCTTTTATACGGATTACCTCCTTGCATCCTCATACAAATTCTTAACTATGAAGTAGGTCCTAATGTACCAGAACTCTCCTTTACAGATAAGATATCTGATAATTATGAAGAGGGTTTATTACTTAAGTAGAAGATCAAAGATCTGAACTGGTGTACTCTGATACCTGAGTTTACATTCTTGATTGTCTTGTTTTACTGGCTCACAGTATGAAGTTGAGAAATAAAATGGGATCTTTGAATATTATTGGGACATAAGAAATGTGAGATTTTGATAGAATTAGTCTGCCAGCAATATATATGATAAATTATAGTTCAAAAAAAAACATATGGCTCAGTTATAGTATATATACGATAGAATGGTGATGACAGGAATTAAAGTTTTGGAGTGCTTCTAAAAAAAACTTAAGGGAGGAGTTACATAACATAACCCTTCCTAACTTACCTCACTTTCCATTCTTTCATATATAGACCTAACTAAACTGGAATGCCCATCTTCCCCCACCTTGTTCCCCAGATATGCCAATTCACTTTGAGATTTCACTTGTGACATATCCTCTATATTTGGAATGCTTTCCAACTTCCTATGTTGAAATCTAAAACAATTTCCAAGTTCTGCTCCTCCATCTCAAGGTGTGACCATCTCCAAACATGAAAATAATCTTCCTCATCTAAATTTTGTAGAGAATTGTACCTCTTGTAAACAAAATAGTCTACTATATATTACCTAATTTTCTGTTTATGTCTTATAAATAATATAAACTATTTAAAACCATACATGCTATGTATCCCACATAGTATTAATTTGGCATCCTACCGATGTTCACTAATGTTTGTGGAATCCAAAATAAGTAAGCATATTCATAACTGCATAACAAATAATTGAGTAATTAATTGATGATGGAATTAAAAGGTGACTCCTGATTTTTACCTGTTTCCAGTACTCTTATCTTTCTTTTCTTCTTTTCTAATCCTCTCTTAGTCACCTCTTACATTACTTTCATGAGTGGATCATGCCCTTCTGCCTTGACAGATAAAAACTGGTTACTTGGGCCATCCAAATTAATATCGATTAAAAATTAGTCAAACACTTTCTTTAATCTATAAATATTAACTCTCTTAAACACTTCTAGTCAACAAATTATCAATTCTCCAATGAATGATATTTTTTCAAACACCACGAATATCTAAAAATAAACCTTCTACATATTGTTCAAGTGCATAGTTCTGCTTATTTGCATAAACTCCAGGTTTTGGATATCTAATGCATTTCCCACAAAAGAATAATTGTGTCCATAACTATAAACTGGCAAATATCTCGTATACATATCCCATTTAGGGAATAAAAATTATTGTCAGGGTTTGTGTAAAATCCATTAATATTAATTTCTAAATTGCTCTTTTTCTTTTAATTCATAATTTGTTATTTATGTGAACTTTCAGTGCCTTCAAAAAAACCATTTCTTGATTGCTCAACCATGCAATACATAGACAGCAGCTATATTAATAACCTCTCAAAGGTGCAGTGCACTGATACTGCTATTTATGCTGCTGTCTGGGAAAAAGCATATTTATTCTGTCCAAGCACCCATGAGACATGAAAACTATTCTTTGTTCAGACTCACTGCAGATAGTCATTTTAAAACTTCAATTACTATTTCAGCATGTTCCTTCCATTACTGTTTCCTGCACCACAGCCAGTAATTTTTAATAGCCAAATGTACTTTATAAACCATACACACACATATGCCTGCATGCAAGGAACGAAAAAAGCCATGTATAAATGATTGGTGTCTGCAGAAAAGATGTAAAAATTAGATGAAATAACATCAACTTATGAATCTTGAACATGCACATTTTGTGCCTCCCAGCTAATATATACATGTTGATATATATATCACCATACATCTTGGAATCAAAGAAAAATAATCATGCATTAATTTTCAATGAAAATTTCTTGAGATTGAAACCAGTACAGAGCTGCTCTTTGTGCTATAGGGTTCGTAAAACATAACAAAATAACGTAACATTATTTCTATCATTGAACAATTTACAGTCATAATAAATATGATTCATTCTTTTTATTGAAATGAGAGTCTTGACTAAAAAAAGATGGTTTATAGTCTCAATCTTACTTTGTGTAGACCTTAAATTCCATGATCTGGCTATAACTTTTCTTGTGTGAGGTTTTGTTTCTTGCATTAACATTAATCTTTTTTTCTTGAATCTACTCTCTATTTTTTCCATACTTTTTTTTGCCATCAAAAAGCACACACATCGGGGTGCCTGGGTGTCTCAGTGGGTTAAAGCCTCTGCCTTCGGCTCAAGTCATGATCTCAGGGTCCTGGGATGGAGTCCCGCATCAGGCTCTCTGCTCAGCAGGGAGCCTGCTTACCCACCCCCCACCCCTGCCTGCCTCTCTGCCTACCTGTGATCTCTCTCTCTCTCTGTCAAATAAAAAAATAAAATCTTAAAAAAAAAAAGCGCACAAATCTAATCTATGAAAAACTGAAGCAGGTTACTTGGATCACACCATTTGAAACCACAATTTTCACTATGTTGTCCTTTATAACTATAATTTGTCTTGAATGGAGAACACCATAAAAAATCAACTTTATACAGTTTACTGTTATATTCATTGCCTGAACATTGATGAAAGTTATTCTCATGATACCTATCATTCAGTGTCTACTTTATAAAAAAAACAGTGCAAGGCATTTCAGACCTCAAAGCCAGGAAAAGGTCTTTTTTCTGTGTCATTGTTATACTTTTATTTCATAGACAAGGATTTTTGTGTAAACTGGTCAGGTTTCCCTAGCAGCTGTTATATTTAAATCTAACATTCTTAAAAGTTGTCTACTAACTTGTATATAAACTTTTGTTTCGGAACATGGAACTGTTTTGCCTTATTTTATTATCCTCATTTCACTATTTATTTTTAATGTTATTGCACTAGATGTCATTTTCAAAGCCTTTGAAAGTGAAATAGGTTGTGAAATACACATCTACCTATAACAGAAAAGTTTTACCTGAACCTGAGAAGTATCTAGATTCTCTCTTCTTCTTACTCTAGGTTGCCATTGCCAAGCGAGTGGGAAATACCTGTTGCTTGCATTTCATCATTTTCTATTCTCTCATTAATGTTCTGAAATCTGGCTTTTCTCCCCATTCTATGAAGTCTTAAGGACTTTGCCATTTTCCAAGTATTTGAACTTGGGAAAGTGCTATTTCTCTTTATATCCTACTTTTTCATTTCTAAAAAGGAGATAATTGTGTCTCAATCAGTTTGTTTTCAGGATTGAATAAGACAGTATATGCAGCAGTTAGCACTGTGATTGCCACAGAGGAAGCATCTAAAAGTGTTACCATTGATGACAATGTTGCAGTGACTGGATAATCTTCCATACAACTCCATTTTTCAGTTTTTTCATACTTATTAACAGTATAAGATTTCTCTGATCTCATGGACTCATCTTTGAGCATCATCTTTGATTCTTTCTTGTCACTTCCTTTTTCCACATCCAGACAGTAGTCAGATACTTTCTCTTTGTCCCTTTAGAGTAGCTCTCAAGTCTACCCCCTCTCTAGTCCCCTGATAACACCCTTATTACACCTAAGGGGAATCTATAGAGTATGTTGACTCACTGAAAATGTTCCCTGATGGTGAAGAAGTGATAATGAAACTGAGTACTAAGACACTGAAACATGCAGAAATGACATTATTAAAAATAACAACAACAGGGGTGCCTGGGTGACTCAGTCATTAAGCATCTACCTTCTGCTCAAGTCATGATCCCAGAGTTCTGGGATCGAGTCCTTCATCGGTCTCCCTGCTCAGCAGGGAGTCTGCTTCTCTCTCTGCCCTTCACCTTGCTTGTGCTCTCTCTCACTTTTTCTCTCTCTCAAATAAATAAGATCTTACAAAAAATAACAACAACAACAAAGAAGAAATTAAGAATGCCAGTAAGTCAAGATGAGGCATTTTCAAACACTGCTTAATAAAATTTAGAAAACAGGGGCTTTATTTAATTTATATGGAAATGTTTAATTTGTAGAAAGGTGGTAAGCATAAATCTTAACGGCAATTACTAGTAATATGGGAAGCCAGAGAGTCACCAGTGCCTTGTATTGCATATTTACATAATTATTACATTGGGAACTCTTTGGTAACCTAACACAGCAGTTCACATATCAGAGATTTTCAACAAATATTGCTAAGTACATGGGTTAAGTATTTCCTTAAAGACTGCATTATAGCTCAAAGATTTAATTGAAATTTGTGCTCAGTGGAACAAAGTTCACACTATTAAAATGTTGTTAAGAGCATTTTGATTTTAAAGGTTTTTCTTTACCTTTACATACAGGCCTGTGATCACTCCAAGCAGCAAAGACTTCAGCTATCCGTTGACAAGTGATGCTCTTAGCACCTTGTAGGACATAATCTTCATCACAAGAGAATTGCACAGTTGATCCAAGGCTAAAATCGAACAGAGGATTTAAAAAAACAGGATTAGAAAAATAGAATAATTAGTCTCCATTTCTGCTGGTGATATCAAATAGGTCAGAAAGTTTCATAGTGGCAAAAAGTATCTTTCTACTGGGAAAACAAAATATGAAAATATAACTTTTACAAATATATATCAAAAGTCATAAACATACAAATCTGTTGTAAGCCAATAACATGCAGATGTTGGTAGGCACTACAGAAAGGTGTCATCAAATTTAATTGTCTTGTTATCAGTTGTAGAAGCCAACCTTAAGTAAATAACTAAATCTTTAATCCTAAGAAGGTGGTAAACATGAAGCAAAAAGTGGTCTTCCTGACTTTGAGTCTCAGCATTTATTTTCACTGTAGAACTTTTCCAGCAAGTATTTTTTGGTGTATTTATTTGGATCAGTATTTGCAGATCAATCAATCAATCAATATTTAGGGCTGCAAAATTATGTTGTCTTCCATAAAAAATTCACCCATTATTTATTACTTAACCTACTGCAATTTTGCTTCTTTTTCCACTGAAAATGAAGTTAATAAAATGATCATTTCTTAGAACCCTAATTTCTAAGGGTAATGAATGTTTGCTGAAATTTAAAAAAAAAGAAAAAACTAACCATGCATTTCTTAAAATCCTTGAACAGCAACTCACACACACACAAAATAAAGTAATAAATAAAGGCATTTTCTTTCTTTCTTTCTTTCTTTCTTTCTTTCTTTCTTTCTTTCTTTCTTTCTTTCTTTCTTTCTTTCTTTCTTCTTTCCTCCCTCCCTCCCTCCCTTCCTTCCTTTCCTCTCACTGTTTCCTTTTAAAAAGGTGGGAATGTGAACTGTTACAGTCACTGTGGAAAATAGTATGGAGGTTCCTCAAGAAATTAAAAATAGAATTACCATATAATCCAGTGATTCCACTGAGTATTTACCCAAAGAAAACAAAAACACTAACTCAAAAAGATATATGCAGCATAATTTACAGTAGCCAAGATATGGAAACAACCTGAATGCTCCTCTGTAAACAATAGATAAGGAAGATGTGGTATAAATACAATGGAATATTATACAGCCATAAAAAGATGAGACTGCCATTTGCAACAACACAGATGGACTTAGAAGGTATTACACTAAGTAATAATATAAATCAGGTAGGGAAAGATGAATACCATGATTTCACTCATATGTGGAATACTAAAAAAATGCAGCAGAATGAGGCCTATAAATACAAAGAACTGATGGATGCAAGAAAGCAGATGTATGAAGGGGAGAAGGAGAAAATGGGTGAAGGGGAGAGGAGGAGGGAAGATGGCAGAAGTGTAGGGGGCCCTCATTTCATCTGGTCCCTTGAATTCAGCTAGATATCTATCAAATCATTCTGAACACCTGTGAATTCAACCTGAGATCTAAGAAAAGAATTTCTGCAATTCTACAAATAGAAAACTGACCACTTTTTGCAAGATAGGAGGTGGGGAGAAGTGAATTTGAGGGGATATATGGGAAGATAAACTGCAAGGGGAGGAAGCCTTCAGAAGCTGGCTACTGGAATGTGATATAGCAGTGAAGCACAAAATCAGAACTTTTAGAACTCTGCTCCTGTGAGGGACATCCCTGTCTAAAAGGTGCTCAGGTGGCAAAGAAGAGCATAAATGTAGGTGGGGCAGTGTGGCCTCAGGAACCTTGAGATCACAGTAAGAACGTGGGTACCTGAGTATGGCAAAGTTCCCAGGCACTGGAGCAGGGGAGCCCCTGCAATCAGTGAGGCCAGGAGTGGGCTCTCAGCTCAGTGTTGCCATAAACCACAAATAGCAGCTCTATCTGGAGACCCCTCTCCAAACAGGGGCCCAACAAACAGCAAAACCCCTGCATGACCGTCCCCTTCCCTATCCACCTCCCTCCTGAGGGAGGAGTGGTGCAGGTGCCCCCACCATTGGGCAACTGCTTACAGAGTAGAAGCCAAGAAAGCAGCAGGCTGTGGTGAAATTCTCCCTCCCTCCCCTGGGAGGATTGGTGTGGGTGTGTACTGCAGGAGTCTGCAGAGTGTGACTACACTAAGGTGCCTGACTGCTTTTCCCTGACTGAGCACGGAAGAATGGGGGTGGAGATCATTTAGCTCTGGGGCTGGAGATCTGGGCACTGCCATTTTTTGTTTTATTTATTTATTTATTTATTTCATCCTCTAAAGTGCGAAAAGCCCGTAGGGAACAAAAGCTACATAGAGCAACCTGAAGTATCTTACACTGAACCTAGCCCCCTGGCCAGTGGCCATGCAGCGCTGCCTGGCAAAGACACCTGAGAATCAGTGTGACAGGCCTCTCCCCAAGATCACCAGGAACATCAGTCACATATCAAGTTTATGGATCACTCAGAACTGAAAAATTCCTGCTGTAGGTGAAAAGAGTATATAGAATTCAAGGTTGTTTTTTTTTCTCTCATAAGTCTGTAGTCTTTCAGTTTAAAATCTTTTTTCCTTTTCAACTAGTTTCTCATTTTAGCAAATCTATGTTTTTAAGTCTTTTTTAAATTTTCATTTTTACACTTACATTTTACAGATATATTCTTCATTATTGGCTTACTTTCACTGTCATATATGGGTTATGGTTGATATTTGTCATTTTGTTCTCTTGTTCACCTGTTCTTCTCTGGACAAAATGAGTAGAAGGAGAAATTCATAGCAAATAAAATAAAATAAAATAAAATAACCAAGGTAATCCTCTCTGCCATAGATCTAATTGATATGAATAGAAGTAAAATACCAGAAACTAAATTCATAATAATCATTATAAAGTTACTAGGTGGACTTGAAAAACAGCATAAAAGACACTCGAGAATCTCTCAGTGCAGAAATAAAATCTAATCAGGCTGAAATTAAAAATTCTTTAACTGAGATGTATTCTAAAATGGATGCTCTAATAGCTAGTGTATATGAGGCAGAAGAGAGAGTCAATGACATAGAAGACAAAATGATGGAAAGGAAGGAAGCTGAGCAAAAGAGAGAAAAATAACTAATAGACCATGAGGGGAGGTTTCAAGAAATCAGCAACACCATAAAGTGAAATAATTTTAGAATTACTTTGGTCCTAGAGGAAGAAGAAAGAGAGAGAGGCATAAGACATATTTGAGTAAATCATGCCTAAAAACTTCTCAAATCTAGGGAAGGAAACAGGGATTCAAGTTCAGGAGGTACAGAGAACCCCTCACAAAAATCAATAAAAATAGAGCAACACCCTGAGACATAATAGTGAAGTTTGCAAATTTCAGAGATAAGAGAAAATCCTGAAAGCAGCTCAAAACAAGAGGTCCTTAACTTGCAAGGGTAGGAACATTAGACTGACAGAAGACATATCCAAAGAGACCTGCCAGGCCAGAAACGGCTGGCATGAAATATTCAGGGTACCAAATGATAAAAACATACAACCAAGAATACTCTCCAACAAGTCTGCCATTCAGAATGGAAGGAGAGAAAAAGAGCTTCCAGGACAAAAAGAAACAAAAAGAATTTGTAATCACTTAACAAGCCTATTAAAGGAGATCTTGTGAGTGAAGGAATCCTATAAGTAAAGGAATAGCCCAAAAGTAACATAGACCAGAAAGAAACAGAGACAGTCTACAGAAACAGGGATGTTACAGGTAATACAATGGTACTAAATTTATATCTTTCAATAGTTACTCTGAATGTAAATGGGATAAATGTTCCAATCAAAAGACACAGGGTATCAGACTGGATAAATAAGCAAGACTCATCCATATGCTGTCTATAAGAGACTCATTTTAGACCCAAAGACACTCCAGATAGAAAGTGAGAGAATGGAGAACTTTTATTATGCTAACAGACATCAAAAGAAAGCTGGTTTGGCAATCCTCATATCAGACAAATTAGATTTTAAATCAAAGACTGCAGTAAAGAATGAAGAGGGACACTATATCATACTTAAAGGGTCTATACAAAAAGGATATCTAGCAATTATAAATGTTTATGCCCCTAAATTGGTTGCAGTCAATTATATAAACAAATTAATAACAATATTAAAGACACATATTGGTAATAATACAATAATATTAGGGCACTTTAACACCCCACTCACAGCAATGGATAGATTATCTAAGCAGAGATCAATAAGGAAACAAAAGCTGTGAATGACACACTGGACCAGATGGACATCACAGATATATACAGAGATTCCATCCTAAAGCAACAGAATACACATTCTTCTCAACTACACATGGAACATTCTCCAGAATGGATCACATACTGGGTCACAAATCAGGTCTCAACCAGTATCAAAAGATTAGGATCATTCCCTGCATATTTTCAGACCACAAGGCTTTGAAACTAGAACTCAATCACTAGAGGAAATTTGGAAGGAACTCAAATACATGAAGGTTTAAGAGCATCCTACTAAGGAACGAATGAGTCAACAGGAAATTATAAAAGGATTAAAAAAAACTCATGGAAACAAATGAAAATGAAAACACAACTGCTCAAAACTTTTTGGGGTGCTGCAAAGGTGATCCTAAGAGGGAAATACATTGCAACAATACAAGCTGTTCTCTAAAAATTAGAAAAGTCTCAAATACACAATCTAACCTTATACCTAAAGGAGCTGGAGAAAGAATAGCAAATAAACCCTAAACCAAGCAGGAGAAGAGAAATAATAAAGATCAGAAATAATAAAGATTATTAAAAATAATAAATAAATAATAATAATAAAGATCAGCAGAAATCAATGAAATAGAAACCAAAAGAACAAGTAGAACAGACCAATGAAACTAGAAGTTGTTTCTTGAAAGAATTAACAAGATCAATAAACTCTTAGCCAAACTTATCAAAAAGAAAAGAGAAAAAACCCAAATTAATAAAATAATGAATGAAAAAGGAGAGATCATGACCAACACTAAGGAAATACAATCAATTTTAAAAACATATTATAAGCAACTATATATGCCAATAAAGTAGGCAATCTGGAAGAAATGGATACATTCCTATAAACTTATCAACTACCAAAACTGGAACAGGAAGAAATAGAAAGCCTGAACAGACCCATAACCAGCAAGGAAATTGAAACAGTAATCAAAAATCTCCCAACAAAGAGTCCAGGGCCAGATGGCTTCCCAGGGGAATTCTACTAAACATTTAATGAAGAACTAATACCTATTCTTCTTAAACTATTCCAAAAAATAGAAATGGAAGGAAAACTTCCAAACTCATTCTATGAGGCCAACATTACCTTGATCCCAAAACCAAGTACCCCATGAAAAAAGAGAATTACAGACCAAATCCCTGATGAACTTGGATACCAAAATTCTCACCAAGATACTCACCAATAGGATCCAACAGTACATTAAAAGGATTATTCACCACAACCAAGTGGGATTTATTCCTGAGCTGTAAGGGTGGTAAAATTTGCAAATCAATCATCATGATACAGCACATTAATAACACAATACGGCATCCTCTCTTGATCAAAACTCTCCAGAGTTTAGGGATAGAGGGAACATACCTCAATATTGTAAAAGCCATATATATGAAAAAAAAATATAGCAAATATCATCTCCATGTACAAAAACTGAGCACTTTTCCTGTAAGGTCAGGAACATGACAGGGATGCCCACTCTCACCACTGTTGTTCAATATAGTAGTAGAAATCCTGGCCTCAGCAATCAGGTGACAAAAAGAAAGGCATTCAAATTGGTAAATAAGAAATCAAATACTCACTCTTCACAGATGTCATGATACTTTATGTGAAAAACCCAAAAGACTCCACCTCAAAATTGCTAGAACTTATACAGGAATTCAGCAATTTGGCAGGATATAAAAACAATGGAATTGATGGTAACAATCAATTGAAATCAGTGGCATTTCTATACACTAACAATGAGACAGAAGAAAGAAAAATTAAGGAATTGATCCCATTTCCAATTGCACCAAAAATCATAGATATCTAAGGATAAACTTAACCAAAGAGATAAAGGATCTGTACTCTAAAAACTATAGAACACTCGGGAAAGAAATTGAGGAGGACACAAAGAAATGGAAAAATGTTCCATGTCCATGGATTAGAAAAATAATTATTGTTAAAATGTCTATGCTACCCAGAGTAATCTACACACTCAGTGCAATCCCTATCAAAATACCATTGACATTTTTCACAGAACTGGAATAAATAATCCTAAAATTTGTATGGAACCAGAAAAGACCCCAAATAGCCAAAGGAAAGAGGAAAAAGAAAACTAAAGCTGGTGACATCGAAATGTTGGTGCAAAATGCTAATTACAAAGCTGTATTCACCCAAGACAGTATGATATTGGCATAAAAACAGACACATAGATCAATGGAACAGATTACAGAACCCAGAAATGGACCCTTAACTCTATGGTCAACCAATCTCTGACAAAGAAGTAAAGAATATCCAATGGAAAAAGGACAGTTTTTTTCAGTAAATGGTGTTGGGAAAATTGGACAGCCACATTTAAAAAAATAAAACTGGGATCATTTTCTTTTACTAGACTCAAATTCAAAATGGATGAAAGACCTAAATATGGCATAAGAATCCATCAAAATCCTAGAGGAGAACACAAGAACAACCTCTTAGACTTTGGCTGCAGCAACTTCTTGCTAAACATGTCTTCAAAGGCAAGGGAAACAAAAGAAAAATGAACTATTGAGATTTCATCAAGATAAAAATGTTCTTTATAGCAAAGGAAACAGTCAACAAAACTAATAGGCAACCGATGGAATTAGAGAGGATATTTGCAAATGACATATCAGATAAAGGGCTAGTATCCAACATCTATAAAGAACTTATCAAACTTAACATCAAAAAAAAAAAAAAAAGAATCCAGTCAAGAAATGGGCAGAAAACATGTACAGATGTTTCTCCAAAGAAGATATATAAATGGTCAAGAGATACATGAAAAAAAAGGTTGACAGCACTTGGCATCAGGGAAATACAAATCAAAATCACAATGATATACCACCTCACACTGGTCATCATGGCTAAAACTGACAAGTCAGGAAATGACAAATGTTGGTGAGGATGCAGAGAAAGAGGAACCCTCTTACGCTGTTGGTGGAAATGCAAGCTTGTACAGCCAATCTGGAAAACAGTATGGGGATTCCTCAAGGAAAGTTAAAAATAGAGCTATCCTATAACCCAGCAATTGCATTACTAGGTATTTACCTCAAAGATACAGATGTAGTGAAATGAAGGGGTAGCTGTACCCCAATGTTTATAGCAGCAATGTCCACAATATCCTAATTGTGGAAAGAATCGAGGTATCCATTGACAGATGAATAAAGAAGATGTAGTATATACATATACAATGCAATATTACTCAGCCATCAGAAAGGATGAATACCTACCATTTATATCAATGTGGATGAAACTAGTGGATATTTTGCTGAGTGAAATAAGTCAATCAGAGAAAGATATCATATGCTTTCACTCATGTGAGGAATCTAAGGAACAGCAGAGAGGATCATAGGGGAAGGGAGAGAAAATGAAATGGGAAGTCATCAGAGAGGGAGAAAAACCATGAGAGACTCTTAACTATAGGAAACAAACTGAGGATTGCTGGAGAGGTGGTGGGTGGGGGGATGGGTAACTGGGTGATGGGGATTGAGGAGGGCAAGTGATGTGATGAGAACTGGGTGTTATACACAACTGATAAACTATTGAACTCTAAATCTGAAACTAATGATGGACTGTATTTGACCAATTGTATAGAAATTTAAAAAAATGGGAGAAAAGAAGTGGGAGACAGAGGCTTCCAGTTACATGATGAATAAATCACAAGATTAAAGGCATAGCATAAGGAATATAGTAATATATTTGTATTAGTATTGTATGGTGACAAATAGTAGCTACACTGTAGAAATTGTACTACTATGTTATACACTGAAACTAATGCAACACTGTCAACCTATATTCAAATATATTTTTTTAAGATTTTATTCATTTATTTATTTGAGAGAGAGAGAAAGAGAGCAAGAATGAGAGCAAGCATGAGCAAGGGAGAGGGAGAGGGAAAAGCAGGCTCCCTGCTGAGTAGGGAGCCAGATGTGGGGCTCGATCCCAGGACCCCGAGATCATGATCTGAGCTGAAGGCAGATGCTTAACTGACTGAGCCACCCAGGTGCCTCTCAAATACATTTTTAAAAGTGGTTCTTATTTTAAATATAAAACAGTCAGAAAAGTGTACAAACAAAATACACTTCTCAGTGAATTGCCATGAATTAAACACCCTAAGAAATAATGATTAGGGTCTTCTTGAACTTCTTAATGACCCCAAGATTTATTTAGACTGTTCTATAGCCCAAGCAGACTTAAAAGTTTACCTAATAGCCAATTCTTTACCTTTTCTACTTCCTCATCTTAGTCAATAAAAACTCTATCCTTCTACTTGAAGACCATAAACCTTGGTAGTCATTCTTGCCTCATCTTTTTCTTTTACTTTTCACATCCATCTCATTGAGCAAATCCTGTTATGAATACTTTCAAAATCAAGAACCTAATATTTCTCATCCCTACAGTGTTACACCTTGATCCAAACCACTGTAATTTCTCATCTATGCTGCTGCCAATAGTACTCTTGCTGTGTTGTTGCTTTTCTGTTTCTGCTCTTGACTCTCTGCAATCTCTCCTTAAATAGCATCTGCAGCAATTGTTTTAGAAGATTGCTCAAATTATGCCTTTTCTCTGTGTCAAATCTTCTAATGCATCCTTATTTCACGGAGAGTAAAGGCAGTGCCCTGACAATGGCCTATGTGATCTATGTGTGCTAATTTTCAGAACTCATTTCTCATCACTTTCTTCCTCAATCTCTATTATTTGGCCACACTGGCTCCCTTGCTCTGGCTTGAAAATACTAAACATGCACTTGCCTCCAGGTCTTTACATTTATTCTTATGTTAGTCTGGAAAACACTTTCTCTAGAAGTCCACAGCTGCCACATTTTCACTTCTGTTTCTTCTTCATAGGTAAAATTATCCATAAGGTCCTCTTTGGCTATTACCTATAAAATAGCTGCTCCTAATCTATAAGTTTCTTCCATGTTATTTCCTATACATTATCCAATACATTGCGTATTTAACTACTCATTGCATCTTTCATCCTACTAAAAAACACTCCAGGCACTTACCTATTTTGTTTTCCAACTTGTCAAATATATCCTATTATATATCAATTTATTAAGTGTATGTATATTTATATATAATATATATTTATATATTTGAGAGACTGAATAAATATTTTACTGTAAATGTATAATAAAGATAAATATATATCTTTAATAATGCAGATATATGATCTAATATGCCTTATTCCAGAGATACCATATCCCTATAATTGGACGAATTATTCTTGGGTAACATCCTCTCTGAAGGTTATTTAAATTGCTTATAATCCACATGTACTCACCTCCTACCATGTGAACCATTTGCTGTGTTCCAGAAACAGTGAGGAAAGTAATGTGGTTAGAACAAAGCAAATGAAGGAGACCAGGGCATGAAATTAAGTTAAGGATGTGATTAGAGATTAGGGGCAGATCATTTATGAATTTGCAGACATAGTAAGGATTTTTACCTTTACTCTGAGAGAACTGGACAGTTGGATTGTGGAGTGAAGGAATGACATTATGTTACTTTATGTTTTAAAGCAATCATATTGCCTGCTAGGTGCAGAATTAACTTTAAGGGAGCAAAGGTGGAAGTAAGAAGTTTGGTTAACAAACTATTATAGTGATCTTTGCTCTTACAGAGATGATATGATGTTAACTTGTATTAGAGAGGTTAAAACCAGTGATAGGTTTTTTTAAACAAAGTCTTAGTATAGGACCTGGTCTACAGAAATAATTCTAATTACTATTTTCTCACTTAATGATTAATAATCCTGTTGAGGTCACTGTGTTTGTCACTGTATTTGTATTTGATTATAATATTCTAGTTTGACCTGTGTCTTCTTGCTAAAATAAAGAAACTGCATCTTGTTTAAGTAGAAAGCATTTGAGCTTATTTTGATTATAGCAAACAAATACACAGCTTGGAGACAGGCACTTTCTAGTAATAAGCATGTAAGTTCTCTGCTCCTATCCCAAAGATGACCAATAATGGTCCTTGAAGTTTCTACCCACTCCCTTATGCACTCAAAGATTAACAATACCAGTGACTACAATGGGGAAGTAGTTTAGAGCTGTGGCCAATAGTTTAAGCTAAAGAGACTCAAAGAAATTTCAAATCCTAACTTTTTTTTCCCAGTTTTATGGCTTTGAGAAAGTAAAAATGTCTGAAATCCTGTTTCTTCATCTGTCATGATCATGTAATGAAATATCATTTATAGTAAGTACACAGTAACTAACACATATTGAGCACTCAATTATTCCCCTCAATTATGAATATAACTATGAAAGCTGTTAATTTCTTCCCCACTATTGAAGTAAGGAGTCTGGGCATCTGCAAATACCTCCATCTTGGATCACAGCTATGCTCTAACAGACTCTAGAAGGAAAATATAAAAGCATAAAACAACACAGAGAGGGGAGAAATCAATGGAATAGGAGGTCTTTTCAGAAGAATCCAGGCTTAGTAATATCTAAAAAATGAATATCTTAAATAAAATTGCTATGTTTTCATTTTATGAACTGCTTTAATATTTCAGTCAAACTTAAAAAACTTATAGCTAGGATGTCTGGGTGGCTCAGTTGATTAAGCCACTGCCTTTGGCTCAGGTCATGATTCCGGGGTCCTGGGATTGAGTCCCACATCAAGCTCCTTGCTCAGCAGGGAGCCTGCTTCTCTCTCTCTCTCTCTGCTTCTGCCTGCCACTCTGCCTTCTTGAACTATCTCTGTCTCTCTGACAAATAAACAAATAAAATCTTTAAAAAAATGTTTAAAAAAAAAAACAGAAAAACCCTTACAGCTAAGTTTCATTAAAAATATATATTTCTATGTTGGTAGGATACTCAATCTGATGAACTTTCCAAAATAAATGATTGAAAACATTTTTAATTTCAAAGTATGGCGTCATCAAGCATATGATATGCAATGACATGCCTTGAAAAATAAGTGTTGATCTTCACTGTGATTATATTGGCCCATGTTTAAGCATGATCATCTTTTTAATTTTTTTAATAACTTTTATTTATTTAAAAGAGCACGAGATGGGGGGAGGGCAGAATGAGAGGAAGAAGCACATTCCTCACTGATTAGGGAATCTGTGGGACCTGATTCCAAGACCCTGGGATGAAGGTAGATGCTTAACTGGCTGATCCACCTAGGTGCCCTGCACTATCATCTTTTTAAAATTATACTTACTATTGCAAAAACACACTATAATATCAAAGCTATCAGTGAAAAAAGATGTGAATTTTTATAATATGTAATTTTTTCCTATTCTTACCCAAGAGAGCTAATAAAATTTTATTTATACAAATAAATAAAATATGAACAAATACAGAGATGTGGAAGGACCAAAGATGGTGATTGGGTTAGAAAAGAGAATATAAGAAATAAGGGGATAAAGGAATCCTTGTATTAAGAGTGAATATGTATTTAGTTTTTGGTTTTTTAGTTATTGTTTTTTTGGTTAATGTAAAGGTCCAGACAATTTCCTGGCAGACAGAGAAATTCCTTACTAAAGCAGATGTATATTTTACAAAATTATCACTGTACAAGTAGAAACTACCCAGGCATGAAGGCTGACATAAAAATTAAAGCATCTGCAAACAACTTCTGAAGAAAAAGAATCAAAATACTAAACATGCAGAAAATAACTATCATCAAAATGACTTCAATAATGTCTGTTTAATATCTTTGAAAATCAAATGATTCCCTAAATGTATTTAAATCAATAATTTCAAAAATGATAATTGTACATTAGGAAATCTGAGGTTATTTTTACCAAAATGAGACTTGGAGTAGGAAATTTTACAGTATGTTTTTTTTTTCTTTTAAAATCACTATTGATTTATGATTGTCATAGAATATTCTGAGAATAGAGATTAAGAAAAAAAGTATACACTCTATACTGTTAACATATTTTTAATCTAATTCCAAAATTCCCACTCTTTTCTTATTCATATTGATTTTCTTGTCCGTCCTTTTAGTAAGAACAGTAATTGCATCTCCTTTTGTAAGGGCTATTTCTCCACCTGGGTTTGGATTCAGTAATGTCTCTCCTTTGTACCACTTGTTATTCTTTCTCTCTTGAATATTCAATCTGTCATCTTAAGCTGGAAGCAAAAGTGATGGCATTAGCCCATTTATTATAAAGTTGTAGAAACTATATACATGTTCATATAATTTATTCTAAGGTGATGGTAAATTACCTTATTTTCAAAATATATTGTTTCTTATTCTAAAATATATTGATAAGGTTTCTTTTGAAGATATTTTAAAAGATTTTTTTTAATCAAAACATTCCTTCAAAAGAGAACACCATGGATTTTTTTATATGTATTGCTCATTTATGTCATTGTCCTTACAAAATTAAAGCCATTCCTTTCCAAAGATAGTATCAGCAGAACCAAGTCTGTGCCAAATGCCAGGAAAATTCAATTCAGCATTCATACATTTGTATATTTTAGTCCCCTGTTCTACTATCTTCTTGGCAGTATGGGTTATGATCAGTTTGGATCCTGTCCCTGTGTACCTTGGCTTGCGCAATGGCACAATGTTAAAAGTCACTCGCTACCTCAATCAATACTGAAACCAAATACTACCCTCTCAATCTCCCCAAACTTGGACTTCTGTGTACATTTAAAGCAAACATAGAAGGTAATGCTGCTACCTGCCCCACCTTCAAATACTTCATTTTACTTCAGCCTAAATTCTATCACGAGGAGTAAATCCTTCTTAAGGTTTTATTTCATATATGAATATACTACTATGACGTAACACAATAGCTTGAGGAAGAGAGCAATTCCTAAAAGGACAATATCCTGGGAAAAGGAACAATCGCAAAGGAATATTCTGTTCAGAGAGAAACATAAAAGTACTAGATGAGCACATTAATGTGGATTTTCACATAAAAACATAACAGCTCTTCAAAGAACCAAACCAGACAAAAAAACAGGTCTTCATTAAGCTAAAAGAAAAGCCATTAAAATGAGTTAGAATTCTACATCTTCAGAAGAAAGGATAATGATTATTATCATGGAGCCCTTTTCTTTAACTTTCAAAATTAAGTATGATCGTATCATCAGAACTCTTCAAAATTTCTTCCTCAAAAGTCCTTGCTATTGTACTTAATAAGATTTCAAAGTTTTAGAATTCAGTACAATTATGAAAAAGAAAACAACTAAAAATTTTATTTTTATCTTGATATTTATTGATGAAAAGCCTCTCTTTTCATTTTTTTCCTGATGTATAGGAGATAAATCCTTGCCACTGTTTGCTTTTTTGTTTCTTTTTCTTTTTTTTTTACATCTTATATTTAATATTCACTAGATCAAGTACTGTTTCTTGGTTGAGCATAACTTTTTAATAAATGTTTAATCCTGGATTGGCACAGTGTTTTCACATTAAAAGTGAAGTATCATACAGATTTGTAATTGCACTATAAAGAGAAAGGCACATAGTATGATAATATTCTTTGATGAGAAAAATAAGGAATAAATATGTAAATAGTGTTTTTGAACGTTAGTGGTAAAAAAAGGTTAGGTTATTCAGAAAAAATCATAATATATACATACTTCAGAGGCAAAGTAAAATTTATTTAAAATTATGAACAAAACCTGTTTTACTGTGATAAAAATGTTTTTTGAGACAAAATACTAAAATTGAGAATAATAAACTTTTCAAACAGTATTAATTGAAAAACTATAGTAGGTGTGGCACCAGCTTTGTTGTTATGTCCATAGAAAAGAAAATGGTTGCTGCAATTAGAAACTAGAATCTGATTATACAATCACTGAAAAACAAAATACAAAATAAAAGTAGTGTCAAAAGTAAGGTTAAGGGCACCTGGGTGGCTCAGTGGGTTAAAGCCTCTGCTTTCGGCTCAGTTCATGATCTCAGGATCCTGGGATCGAGCCCCGCAGGGAGCCTCCTTCCCCCTCTCTCTCTGCCTGCCTCTCTACCTACTTGTGATCTCTCTCTCTGTGTCAAATAAATAAATAAATAAATAAATAAATAAATAAATAAAATCTTTAAAAAAAAAGAATGTTAAGAAAAAAAATAGTAAGGTCTAAAAAGCTTTGATGCTATGGTGTTAGGCTCGAAAGTTTCCTAATCACATTCCTAATCATTTCTACCACATGCTGTTTGTAGCTCACATGAGAGCATATTTAACTGTACCTATTGCTATTCTACTCCTCTTCCCCATATCCCTGCACTTGTATTAGCTATGGACTAAGTAATGCAATGAGGCTAACCCTATCTATTAAATTTTTCAGAGCTAACGTTGTTATCAAACTCCGACATATACATGTATTTTTAATACATATATTAAACTAGTTCATTGCAAAAAGCCTCCCAAAAGACTATGACCTTCTAAGAACAGCTGTCAGAGCAGAAGAAACCAATTGAAGTAGAGGTTTAAATAAAATCAAATCTACCTCAGAGCAAGAACACATTCCAGAAGCATAGATGAATTGAACCTGGAGTACACATTGTTATAAACTATCCAAGTAGATCAAGCTTTTTGTTTGTTTATTTTAATCTTAGAATATTTTTAAAGAATATTAACAATTAATATTTAAATATTAATTTGGCACATATTGCATAGAGCACTGGGTGTGGTGCATGAACAATCAATCTTGTAACACTGAAAAAATAAAAAACATATTTGGGGAAAAATAATTATATTGGCACCAACCAGTACCCTATATAAGTGTACACATATAAATATATATGAATGATGCCTTCATGTCAAATGAGAATCAAAGGACATCATGGTACATGGTAATCCAAACAATAAAAAGTTGTAGGGAAACTGAAGTTTCCCTACACAACCACACAACACATAGTAACCCAGGCATGTACAACTCAAAAGAACCTGCACTTTTCAGTTAATATGTTTAATTTGTAGTCATATTTCATGCAGTGACTTTATTTCAATAAAAGTTGGTTAATTAACATGACTTTTAATTTATTACTTTTGTGGTTTTATATGTATTTCATTTGTAATTCTGTTTTTGAATAAAAGTTAGTCAAGGATTTAAAACTAATTCAATATTTGTCCAGAATTTTATAAAATATATAATAAACATAACTTTAGAGCACTAAATAAATAAATAAATATTAATTGGGCATTCTAGTTTACAAAGCACATTTCGGTATAAAATTCCATTTAACCTACTCTTGTAGCAGTTGTCAATATCATTTATTGTCCAGCCAAAGAAAAAAAAACAGATGCAAGAGTAATCCACAGGGAACTTTGTGGGTGATATTTAAAGTGCAAATACTAACACACAATGTTACTATCTCATTGTTTATGAACCACTTAATGCTTTTATAGAGATTGGAAAGGCCACTTAGATTAAACACTGACTACCCATATTTAATATTTGTATCTTAAATTCTACGTGGAGATGCTGAAATAATAAATTAGTGCAAATGTCAATAATGCAAATTGGGCATATTAATTTGCTATTGCCATGTTAAGCTTATAATATAAAATAAACTTCATTTTTTTACGTTCAGTTTTAGTAACATTATGGCCCACTGAGAAAAATTTTGAGCAGATTGGATTAGATTATCTCTAGGTACATTCTATCTTTAATATTTCATGGGTCACTCTGCTTTTTATTAAAGTAAAATGCCACAACAAATATACCTCAAAGACTTCACTGTGTTTTCATGTAGTTGTGCCTCTTTAATGAACAAAAAATGTTTAACTTTGAACTGAGGTGTGCTTAACTGTTAAATCATTTTCGTTTAATATAGTGACTGTGCTATAATACAGTTCCAATCACATGTATATCATGAAAACTATATTATCATGATTAAAATAACTTTGCATTTAATGCCTCTATTTATAGGGAAAATACCTTTCTAATAAAAAATAAAACCAAAAGAAATTGTGGTTTTATAAATGTTGGACAAGTCTCCCTGTCACCTTTCTGATGTCCAAACTAGGACTTAGAGAGTACAGCGTGACACAAAAAATACCAGATCTCTCCAAGGTTTTTTGTTTCCCAGCTACAAAATTCAGGAAAAGAGTAAAAATAAATATAATAATAAAATACAAATAATTATATAAAATATTATCAAGTAGTGTATGACAATAAATAATATCTATAATTTAAAATTTGGCTATGGAATTCTTTAACTTTAAAAGAAAAATAAGTCCCAAGGATTTTCCCAGAGTATGACATACAATGAATGGTTCAAAGTTTTCATTGCAACTCTGCTACTTAATACACAAAGCTTCCCTTGAGTGTTAAGGAAGACATATCCTGGTTTCACCATCTTTTCACTAGCTCTCCATCAACTATGAGGTTACTTGGAGACCACAAGGCACAAAACTAGAGAAATACAGAGTGTACCACACTTTGATTCTTTGAATTGCAAATCAGAGACAAGCTCTATATAATGATTCCTGTGCTAGTAGAAATGAGTGAGTGAACTGCTATCTTAAAGTGATTAATTGCAGTTGAGAAGTTAAGTGCAGAGTGATGAAATCATATTATTTTAGATATTTTAAAGAATTCCAAATTCTCTCATGGTCCGATCTGTTCCCAGTATGTCACGCTATGTGAGTTCCAAGAGTATGAACTAGTGAGGGATTAAAACAGTTTTGCCCTTGGAGTAGAAAGTTTGAAGCCAAGGCAAAATCTAAAAATCACCACCACAGAGAGCAGACAGGTATACAGAGTTATCCTAAAGGACTGGGCAGAATGGTAGAGACATTTTATGAATCACTGGGGGATAAGCTGAAGCCTGTAAATTCTCAAAGGAAAATTATATCTTACTCTCCCTCTTATCTCCTACATCTGGGGTCTAGCCCAGTGCCTGCAACTTAAGTACATAGGAGGTATTTGCTGAGTGAAAGAAACGCTAGGATAAGGCAGGCTAGTTTAGATGAAGAGCCAGGAGAGATTTACTGATTTGCTGATTTTCTGGCATTCTACAGTATACTTACAAATATGTATTGTCCATCTGGACTCTGAAAATGGATGTAGTAGTTGGTTCATGCAATAGGTCTTACTAAAATACAAAATACATGCTAGCATGCTTTTTATTGTACATTTTTTCTGCCCTTTTTTACTAGATAAAATTGCAGTTCCCAAACTGTGTTGAGCATGTCAGGTTGGGGCAGTGAACACAGGGGTGGCTCAAGCGTACTTCAAATTTCTGAAGGAAACACAGACATTTATCATGCCTCATACAAGCCACTAGCTTGAGAGAGTTCATAGTTTCAATGTTAAATCACTGTATTTCTCTCAATATCTTTGTGAACCTTCATTTTCAGCAGTTGCTGTAATGAAAAGCAGGTACCACACCATTTCACCATGAAACAGGAGATGATCCAAGGTTTGAGAAGTTGAACAATGCACAACATTGCTAGGTTGTTAGAACATAAATTTATAAGACAAATGGAAGTTTTAAATATTTCTATGGGCCTGGGAACCATGAAGAAAATGATTAAGACACTAAAGGCACTGTGATCCCAAAGAAATGGGAACTTCTTGTGCTAGAACATTATACCCCATATTATAGATCTATTTATCTTTGTATACCAGTATTTTTCATAGTGTGTCTGGAGCCACTGACACTGCAAATCCCAGAGGGTTGGGTCTTGTTATATATTCAGACATATTGACCATACCTTCTGTGTCGGAAGGTAAAGCTCAGTAAAGTGAATTTTTATAATGAACTTTTTAGATGATTCTAATAAGTCAAGAAGATTGAGAATGAACAAATTATATCTGAGACTAATATTACACTGTATGTTAACTAACTGGAATTTAAATAAAAACTTTTTTAAAAAAGACTTTATTTATTTATTTGACAGAGAGAGATCACAAGTAGGCAGAGAGGCAGACGGGGAGAGGGGGAGAGGGGGGAAGCAGGCTCCCCGCTGAGCAGAGAGCCCGATGTGGGGCTTGATCCCAGGACCCTGAGATCATGAGCTGAGCCGAAGGTAGAGGCTTTAATCCACTGAGCCACCCAGGCATCCCTAAATAAAAACTTTTAAAAAAGAGAATGAACAACTTAGTGGTTAGCTGGGAATGTGGATTAAGTAGGTCTAGCAATAAAGCAAGCACTTAGTCTAAATATGTTTTAGAAATGCTAGATATTATGTACCATAAAAAGCTATATGTATCACAAAAAGATGTTACATATTGCTTTCTGGCTAAAGTGTGGGAACTTTGGGATAGAAAATGAGGCTCACTTATGGTCTGGTTGCTTCCTACCTCTTTCACCTTGTCTTGCACAATCTGTGCACCCATTTCTACCCTGACAACCTACCTGACTGACCCCTCCCCCCCACACATGGCAAACTATCCTTCCAGACACCCGTTTATTCACCCACTTACTTGGAGACACTTTTTTACCTTTATAAAGTGTACAATTTATTGGATTTTAGTATATTCATAAAGTTACACAACATTGTTATCTAATTTCAGGATATTTTTATTACTGAAACTATTTTTATTATGAAACTCCATGCCTGTTAACAGTCATTCCCCATTAACTGTCATAGGTGGCTAGCCCACCCAGTGGGCTCACAATGGAGTCACAGGTGCTTGCAATTGGAAGCACTTGGGTGAGCAGGATGGGAATCTTGAGTGTGTGTTTTGCGGGGGGGGGGGGGGCGCGGGGAGGAGATACCTGTAGGGCAATTGCTTTTTCTGTGACACATGACTTCAACCTCTGTCTCACAAATCTGTACCTCTGTTTTTCATCTATTTTGGTAACCACCTGAATGTCTCACAGAAAGACCACAAATTCAAAGTATCCCAAACCAAATGGAATTTCTCCTTGAAACTTGTTTCTCTTCCTTTATTTCCAATCTTAGCGCATAATACTACCATCAGCTTAGTCATCCAAGACAGACTTACCACACTTGCAAATATGTATTCATTAATCTATATATTCATTATAAATTCATTGATTGTTTATGTAGGTGTTATAACCTCAAATGTCTAACAAACAATCAAAGCCAAAAGTTTGATCATGAATAGGTTATCTGCTTGATTAAAGCCATTTATATTTTAAATGAATGTTTTTATTTTTTTTTACAGATTTACTTATTTTTGAGAGAGAGCACACAAGTGGGGGAGGGGCCAAGAAAGAAGGAGAGAGAGAATCTTCAAGTAGTCCAACATGGGACTCCATCCCAGGACCCAGAGCTGAAATTAAGATTTAGTGACTTAGGGGTTCCTCAGTGGCTCAGTCAATTGAACTGTGCCTTCGGCTCAGTTCATGATCTCAGGATCCTGGAATCCAGCCCCACATCAGGCTTACATGTTCAGCGGGGAGTTTGCTTCTCCCTCTATGCCTACCCATGCTTGTGCTCACTCTCTCTCTTACATAAATAAAATCTTAAAAAAAAAAAAAAAAGAGTTGACCGCTTAACCAACTGAGCTACTGAGGTGCCCCTATTTTTTTTCTTAAATACAATGTAGGCCCAACAAAATAGAATCCTTGCTGAGCATGACTGTTAAATCTCTGCTATATGTTAGGTTCTATGCAAAGTGGATACAAAGGATAAAACGGAAAGAATACATAATGCCCTCCTCTCAAAAAGTTTATGGACATATAAGAAGATACAAATAGAAAAAATAAGTCAGAATACCACATTTTAAGTGTGGAGATTATTGTTGAAAAAGAAAGTTAGGTCCCTAAAAAAGGCTGCCTGGGTTGAAATCTAAACTTAATACTGCAAGTTGAGGAGATGTAGCCAAAGAATGAGAAGACAGGCATTCTAGATAAGGAAGGCAGCATACAAAACTTGCAATGTTTACAGACATGACAGATTCTGACAGATTCATGAAGCACAGTCATTGACTGTGGCTAGTCCATTCAGTCTGTGTGTATATGCATGTGGGTGTGAGTTGAAGTTGAAAGTGGGAGTAGGAGGGATGAGGGATAAAGGATTGGTAATATAGGAGCTTAGTGAACAAAACTGAGACTAAATCATAAATTGCCTTTTTATGGTCTCTATATCTGGCAGACTCTACCTGTTCCCTTTCAACAATTATCTCTTACCCCTTAATCAGAACCCTGACTTATTCAGGATATTCAGGATATCTTCATGCCAGCCCCAAGCAAGACACATTTAGTTTACGCTGGTTATATTAATCTCATTCGCTAGGCGACTGATTGTTTCAAAGGTGGGCATGCAATCATTTCTGGACAATGAAATGGAAGTTAGCTAAGACTTTTCTTCCTGAACGAGAGTACAAGATCTCAAAAAGAGAAAACTCTTTGACATTAGTCCTTATTCCTTTTTTAAAAGAGGAATTGATGTCTAGAGTGAGTATAATAACAACCATCTTGCCATGATGAGACGATCTGCAAGAGGCTCAAAACTAACATGCTAAGAATGATGAAGGGAAAAGAAAAAAAAAAAACAGAAAGAGGCTTGGTCTCCAATAGTATCACTAAGAAGCAGAGTGTATGACAGAAAGTACTTCTGGATTTGTTATTTGGGGAAAATAAAGCTTTATTTGTAAAATGTCTCTTGAATATTCCCTTACAATAGCTTATATAATGGAGTTTAAAAGTTATCTTGCGATACATCACTTTGCCTTTCCCTTTTTGTTTTAATTATGAGAGTAAAGTTTCAGTTATGGAAATGTATTCTGTCATTTGGGTATGTATTCCATTCCCATGTCTACTTGGCAAACTCCTTTTTGGGCTTTATCTTCCACCCACCTTGTACTTGACACTCAGCAACACAAACTGTCCCTGACTGTGGGGCATGGTATAGCGCTCTGTGTCCATGCATGTGCTCTGCACCCATCCTCAAATTCTCTCCTACACTTCTTGTCTATTTGGAAAACTTCTACCCATTATCAGAACAAAATGAAGATGTCACCTCTCTTGGGGCAGCTTTTCCTCTCTCTATCTCCCAAAGAGGTAATCATCTATTTCTTTGTATATTAGATATATTTATCTGATTGTACTCATCACAGTGTGTTATATTTTTTATTCCATTTTTCTTTATACAATTAAAAATTCCCTTTTCAACTCTCTTTCTGTACTAACTGGCTATGAAGATAGGGCACAGATACCTTTTCAATTACTGCTTTTGTTTCTTTTGGGTATATTCCCAAAAGCAGAATTGCTGGATCATACGATAGTTCTTTTTTTTTTAATTTTTTGAGGCTCCTCCATACTTTTTTCCATAGTGACTTTTCCAATTTACAATCCAATCAACAGTGCACAAGGGTTCACTTTTTTCCACATTCATGCTAGCATTTGTTATCTCTTATCTTTTTGATTATGGCTATTCTAACAGGTGTGAGGTTATATTTGAGGTTATATTTCATTGTGGTTTTAAACTGTATTTTCCCAATGTTTAGTGATATTGAGTATGTTAGTAATTATCTCATGTACTTGTTGGCCATCTGTATATCTTCTTTGGAGAAATGTGTATTCAGGTCCTTTGCTGATTTTTTTTTAAACTGGATGATTATCATTTTTTTGCCATTCAGTTGTATGAGTGCTTTATACATTTGGGATATTTGCCACTTATAAGATACATGATTTGCAAATATTTTTTCCCATTTCACAGCTTATCTTTTCACTTTGTTGGTGGTTTCCTTTGCTGTAGTTAGTTTGATGTCATCAAACTTATTTATTTTTGCTTTTGTTCTTTTGCTCTTGGTGTCAGATTAAAAAAATCATCACCAAGACTCACATTAAGGAGCTTTATTCCTATGATTTCTTCTGGGAATTTTGTGGTTTCAGGTGTAACATCTAAGTCCTTAATCAAATTTGAGTTAATTTTTGTGAGTGGTGTAAGATATAGGTCCAATTTCATTCTTTGACATGTGACTATCCAATTATCCTAGCACCATTTACTGAAGAGACTGCCTTTTCTCCATTGAGTATTCTTTGTTCTCTTGTCAAATGCTTGGTTTATTTCTGAACATCAATTCTGTTTCATTGGTCTATTTGTCTGTTTTTATGCCAGCACCATACTGTTTTGATGACTGTATCTATATAACATAACTTGAAATCAGGAAGTGTAATACCTCCTGCTTTGTTCTTCTTTCTCAGAATTTCTTTGACTATTTGAGGTCTTTCATGGTTCCATATAAATTTTAAGAGTGTCTTTCCTACTTCTATAAAAAACATGACTAAAATATTGTTTTAAAAGCATTTATTTATTTTTATTTGCGTATAGTTGACAATGTTACATTAATTTCAGATGTACAACATAGTGTGATTCAACAACTCTGTATGTTATATGTTGCTTACCACAAGTTGTATGTCATCAGACAACACTATTATAATACCATTGACTATATCTATATGCTATACATTTTATTCCTATGACTCATTCATTCTGTAACTCGAAACCTGTATTTCACTTCCCTTCACCCATATTACCCATTCCCTCTCCTCCCCTCTGCAACCACCAGTTTGTTCTCTGTATTTTTAAGCCTGATTCTTTTTGTTTGTTTATATGTTTGTTTTGGTTTTTTCCTTTGATTCCACATATAAGTGAGATCATGTTATTTGTCTTTCTCAGTCTGACTTATTTCTCTTAGCATAATACTCTCTAGGTCCATCCAGGTTGTTACAAATAGCACAAACTCATCCTTTTTCATGACTGCTTAACATTCTTGTGTGTGTGTGTGTGTGTGTGTGTGTGTGTGTGTGTGCGCGCGCACATATGTCTGTACACACATATACCACATCTTTATCCATTCCTCTACTGATGGACATTTGGGTTGCTTCCATATCTTGGCTATTATAAATAATACTACAATAAACATAGGGGTGCATATATCTTTTTGAATTAGTGCTTTCATGTTCTTTGGATAAATACTCAGTAGTGAAATTATTGGATCATATAGTATTTCAGTCTTTAATTTTTGGGGAACCTCCATAGTGTTTCCCACAGTGGCTGCACCAATGTCCACCAACAGTGCACAAGGTTTCCTTTTTCTGCACATCCTTATCGATACTTTTTACTTCTTTTTTATTTCAGTCATTCTGACAGTGTAAGGTGATAGCTCACTGTGAGTTTCATTTGAATTTCCCTGATGACTACTGATGTTGAGCATCTTCTCAGGTGTCTGTTGGCTCTTTGCATGTCTTCTTTGAAAAAAGAAAAAGGCCCATTCAGGTTGAATGCCCATTTTTAATCAGATTTTTTTGTTTTTGTTTTAGTTTTTGGTGCTGAGTGGCATAAATTCTTTATATATTTTGGATATTAACCTTCATCAGATATATCTTCTGCAAATATCTTCTCTCATTCAATAAGTTGCCTTTTTGTTTTGTTGATGGTTTCCTTTGCTGTGCAGAAGTTTTTCATTTTGATTTTGCCCCTATAATTTATTTTTGCTTTTGTTTTCCTTGCCTTAGAAAACATATGAAGAAAAACATTGCTGTGGTGATGTCAAAGAAATTATCACCTGTGTCCTCTTCTAGGATTTTTATGGTTTCAGGTCTCTCGTTTATGTCTTTAATCCATTTTAGGGTTTTTTTTGTGAGGGTGTTAGACAATAGTCCAGATTCATTCTTTTGCATGCAGTTGTCCAGTTTTCTCAGAACCATTCACTGAAGTTACAGTCTTTTCCTCATTGTATATTCTTGCCTCCTTTGTCATAAATTAATAGACCATGTAAGTATGAGTTCACTTCTGGGCTATTCTGTTCCATCAACCTATGTGTCTATTTTGTGCCAATAACATACTGTTTTAATTACTACAGCTCTGTAGTGAATCTTGAAGTCTGGAATTGTGACACCTCCAGCTTTGCTTTTCTTTCTCAAGATTGCTTTGGCTAATTTGTGTCCTTTCTGATTCCACATAAATTTTAGTATTATTTGTTCTAGTTCTTTGAAAAAGAACGAGCTGAGGGCTTGGTATTTTGGTAGGGATTGCACTGAATGTGCAGATTTCTTTAGGCAGTATAGGTATTTTAACGATATTATTTTTTTCCAGTCCATGAACCTTGAACATCTTCCCATTTGTTTGTGTTGTCTTCAATTTCTTTCATCAGTGTTTTACAGTTTTCAGAGTATAGGTCCTTTATGTCCTTGGTTAAGTTCAATCCTAGGTATTATGTTCTTTCTGGTGAAATTGCAAATGGAGTTGTTTTCTTAATCTCTCTTTCTGATACTTCTTTATTAGTGTATAAAAATGCAACTAATTTCTGAGTATTAATTTTGTATCCTATAACTTAATTTATTCATTACTTCTAATAGTTTTGTGGCTGAATCTGTAAAGTTTTCTATGTATGGTAGCATGTTATCTGCAAAGTGAGTTTAACTGCTTCCTTACCAATATCTGATACCAATACCTTACCGATGTCTGATTCGTGTGGCCAGTACTTCTAGTGCTATGCTGAATAAAAGTGGTGAAAGTAGACGTTCTTTTCTTGTTCTTGATATAGAGGAAAAGCTCTGATTTTTACCACTGTTTGCAGTGTATTTTTCACATATGGTGTTTGTTATGTTGTGGTATGTTCCCTCTAGACCTACTTTGTTCCAAGTTTTTATAATATACAGATGTTGAATTTTGATGCTTTATCTGTACCTACTGAGATGATCCTATGATTCTTTCCTTTCATTCTGCTACTATGATGTTATCACATCGATTGATTTACATATTTTTCACCATCTTTGCATCCCAGGGATAAATCCAATTTGATCATGATGAATGATCCTATTAATGTGCAACAGAATTTGGTGTGCAAGTATCTCATTGATAATTTTTGTATCTATATTCATTGGGGATATTGACCAATAAGAGTTTTGTTTTCTACTAGTGTCCTCTACTGTTCTGGCCATCAGGCTAATGCCAGCCTCATAAAATGAATTTGGGTATGCCCCCTCCAATTTTTTGGAAGAGTTTGAGAAACACCATTGTTAATTCTTCTTTAAATGTTTGGCAAAGTTCACCAAAAGCCGTCTAGTTCCAGGCTTTCCTTTGGGAGATTTTTGATTACTAATTCAATCTCCTTACCAGTAATAGATCTATTTAGGTCTTCTACTTCTTCCTGATTCAATATCGATATGTTGTATATTTCTTAGAATTTTCTATTTCTTTTAGGTTTTCTGGTTCATTGGCATATGATTGTTCATAGCAAGTATTATCAATGCTAATGTCTCTTTTTTCAGTATTAATTTTGTTGGTTTGTGGCCTCTCTCCTTTCTTACCTTGATTAGTCTAGCTGAGGGCTTGCCAGTTTTGTTTATCTTTTCAAAGAACTAACTCCTATTTTCGTTAATATTTTCTATTATTTTTCTTTCTCTTTTATTTATTTCTTCTCACACCTTTATTATTTCCTTTCTTCTTCTTTGTGCTAAGTTTGCTCTTCTTCTAGCTCTTTAAGGTAGATGATTCGGTTGTATATTTGGAATCATTCTTGATTCTTCATGTAGGCATATACTGCAAGAACTTCCCTCTTAGAATTGTTTTTGCTGTATCTTGTAAGTTCTGGATTGTTGTGTTTCCAGTTTTGTTTTTCTCACAAAACTTTCTAATTCCTCCTGTAACTTCTTATTTGATTAACGGGTTGCTTAGGTGTTTAATTTCCCTGTGCTTGTGAGTTTTCCATTTTTCTCATTATTGATTTATAGGTTTATGCCATTGTGGTAAGCGAAGATATCTGGCATGATTTCAATCTTCTTGAATTTGCTAAGATTTTTTTTGTGGCCTAACCTATCCTAGAAAACATGCCATGTTCACTTAAGAAGTATATGTATTCTTCATTGGATAGAATGTTCTGTATATGTCTGTAGGTCCATTTGCTCTACAGTGTTGTCAAACCCACTGTTTCCTTATTGACTCTCTGTCTGGATGCTGTTTCCATTGTTAAGAATGGGATTTTAAAGACTCTACTATTGTTATTACTATTTATTTCTCCTTTGAGCTGTGTTACATTTTGCTTTATATATACTTAGGTAGTTCAATTTGTAAATATTTTAAATTGTTATATATTTTTGATATACTGAGCCATTTATTGTCAATGTTTGTTTTTAACATTATAGTGAGTCTCATAGGCAACATATTGTTGGCTCTTGTTTTTTTTTTTAATCTGTTCAGCCATTTCTATAACTTATAAATAGAGAATTTAATCCATTTACATTTAATGTAATTTTAGATAGGTAAGGACTTACTATTGTTATTTTGTTTATTGTTTTCTGGTTGTTTTATGGAACTATTGTTCCTTTTTTTCTTATCCTGCTGTCTTTTTTGTGTGTTTTGATGTCTTTTGGTAACCACATGCTCTGACTTCTTGATCATGCCCTTTTGTGTAATTATTGCAGAATTTCTCCTCTGGTTACCATGAGTCTTACATAAAATATCTAAAACTTATAACACCTTATTTTAAACAATAACTACTTAACTTCAAATCTCCAATAGAATTCATTAACTTTACATTTTTACTCCTGCCTCACATCTTAGGTTGACGCTGTTACAATTTACATGTTTGTTTTTAATTATTATTATGTAATTAATAAAAATTATACTAGTGATGTTTATTTTTACTATGTCCACTTTTTTTTTACTTTTAAACTAAAGTTTTAAGTGAATTATGCACCACTATTACCTTATTACAGAACCTATGACCATACTTTTAACATTACCAAGATTTTTATTACATTTATATGTATAACTACAACTTCAGCATTTTTCCTTAATTTCTCTGATTACATAACCTAATAGTAGGACTTCAAACTCACCATAAAACTAAATGACTTACAGGCAGAAGTTGCTAAAACAGAAATATTCTCGTATGCATATAATCAATATTTTTTAATCATTGAGGAAATTATAAGAAAATCCTTGGAGAAGTACAATATCTTATGGGACATGCTGTGATTTGCCTACCATTTTGTGTGCTAATCTCCAAGGTAAGACTCTTAACAGCTGTGTTTTGAAATCCTAAAAGCCTTTTTTCTAATTTGAAGTGTCTATAGAGCATAACAGGCTTTCAAAGGGAAAAATGCTGCCAAAAAGACATAGAAACTGCCAGTGATTTCTATGCTGAAAAATAAATTAAAAATTTAAATGTCTTTTAAAATGATAACCAAATGTCTGGGAAGGCTCAGCTTCTGGAATACTTACCTTACACAGACTTTCCTTCTGTTGGAAAGGCCTTGCCTGATGCCTTCCCTTTAAAGAGATGTCACTAGATGGGGACAGGAATTTGCCCTCTCTTCGAGAACAAAGCAAAAATTTTGGCTCCAAAATTTGGGTTTTTATTTGGATTATTAAAACACTAGTATAGCTTAGTAATAAAACAACAGGATAAATGCTTCTCATCTGGTAATATTAAAACACTACTATTGTCAAGAAAAGCTGACTAACGTGATGTAAATCCATCACACTTTTGAATGTGGACCCACCTTCATCTGTTCTCCTAAAATGAACATTCTAAATATGCTAGTATATTCACTTATATGTCTGTCTTTGGTACTTGCAAAGAGATCATTAATAAATAGGACTTCTCAGAAGTGTTCCATCTATCCCCACAAAAATCTTCTGAAGAATAGCCTATAACTGTGGCACTACCTTCCTTACCACACAGCTATTTCCTATTATTTTGATAATTTTCTTAAGATTTTATTTTTAAGTAATTTCTACACTCAGTGTATGGCTCAAATTCACAACCCTGAGATCAAGAGGTATACACTCCTCTGACTGAGCCAGCCAGGCACTCCTCCTAATATTTTGTACTCTCACTTTTTGCATCATCTCTTAAGTTACCAATGACTTCTCCATCTCTAAATTAATTTTCTTGTTCTCATTTAACTCAACTCTTCTGTCACCTTTGTAACCCCTTTTTTGGCTTTAGTAGCTAGCTAAGGAATATCTTGGATTCTCTGAGTCTAGTCATTCTACCACCTATTTTTCACTCTTTTCTTGAATCCACTTCCTCCTCCCATTCCCAAAAAAATAATATTTGCTTCATGTTCCTTCTTCAAAACTCTCCTCTTCTACTGTATATTCTGCTTTGGAAATATTACTTCCTAAAGGCTTCAATAATCATGAATTTCATTTTTTTAAAGTCTTTATTATTTTCATTTTTCAGGGATTAGGATCTTTATTTTTAACTTTTAAGAAACTGAACTAGTCTTTCCTCTAAAACAACCATACATTATTATAAGTGAAAGTATGGAATTTGGAATTCAATAACTTAATTTTAATCCTGTTACCCTTTTTACTTGATTTTGTAAAGCTATTTATTCTCCCCAAAGATTTGTTTCTTTTTAGTAAAAAAAGAATGGTATCAAATCTTACTGCTATAGCAAAGGACTAGATATGTAATAGTTACAAAATTGTCTGGTAAAGTACCCAGGTTAAAGTAGAGCTCAATAATGGCCCAGATACCTTTCTCCTCCTAATTTTAGTATGATTTTTCCATTGCACTCAGATTTCAAAATCTTTACTCTTTCCCAAAATCCTGCAACCCTTTGATTCTACTTCTTTAATCTTATTGATTCCTTTCAATTCTCATCGTCTCTTTACACCCTAAAATTTTCTCATCTGGACAACAGCAATGGCTTCCTATTCTATTACAAGATGTATTACAACTAGCTTCAGGTAAAGATTTTTATTGCATAGCTACTGCCATATTACCCTCAATCAAAAAACTTGTATCTCTGGGAAACATGGGTGGCTCAGTCACTTAAGCACCCTACTCCTGATTTTAGCTCAGGTCATGATGAGTCATGAGATCAAGCTCCATGTTGGAGGTTGGGATTCAGACTCCAGCATGGAGGCTGCTCGGGATTCATTCTCTCTTTCTCTCTTCCCTAACCTCCAACATGTTCTCTCTCTCTCTGAAAGAAAAAAAAAAATCCTTCATAGCTTATGGAATTAAGAAGGGATATAATATTATTACATACAGAAATACCACAGCTTAAAAACAGTTTCAAAACTATTATTTTGTTGCTCATTAAAACATTATATAGCTTGGGGCACCTGGGTGGCTCAGTCAGTTAAGTGTCAGACTCTTGGTTTTGGCTTAGGCAGGTCATGGTCTCAGAGTCCTGAGATAGAGCCCCATATAAGGCTTCATAGTGAAGAATCTGCTTGTCCCTCTCCCTCTGCTCCTCTCCACTGCTCTCACTCTCTTGCTCTCTCAAGTGCATAAATAAAAAATATTTTTAATAAAATATACATGGTATATTCCTATTTTGCTAATGAATAAACTTGTATGCCAGAAGACTGTGCACTTGGCTGTAATAAAGGTAGGCCTAAGCCCAGGGCTTATGGCTTGCAATTTGGTGCTCTTTTCCTTTTGTTTATATATTTGTATTCTAGCATTTAAATTCCTTCTTAATACAGTCCAAACCTAACTTTCTGACATTATATCTCCAATTCTGCCATATTGTGTTACAGAATGCTAGACGTGCCTCTTACAGAAAATAGATTTTAGTTGTGTGGAGTGTATTTTTAAAAAGAGATTTTTTAAAAAGCTACTATTCTTTTAAAATAACCAGTTCCTTAAGGCAAACTGTTCTTCCAAATGCCTCTACCCTTTATCAGCTCAGCAATACAGCACATGCTATTCTCTCTTTCTAGAATGTGATCCTGTCAATCTTTTCCTATAAGAATCCTATCCATTCTTCAAACGGATTTTCATCTTCCTTATTTTCCCATAATTTATATCCATGTTCTCTTGGCTCATATAACTTGAATGATATTCACTTGTGTGCTTTCTCATATCACCATACTGGAATTTATTCTATCTCTTGAAGGCAGATACCATCTTATAATTTTTTTCATCACCAAGCCAAAAATAGTTTAGATGCTTAAGAAAAGATTGCTGAGTAAACCTGCACTGAAACTTTCCTCTCATATTACGTTTTAAGACTAATGCAAATAAGATTTGTACTGTTGTCCAGATGGAAGATGTTTCTGGCATCTTAGAGTTTTAAAAGACATATTACCCAGGTCGGAAAACAAAGAGTATGGAAGCATAAATTTTCTATTGTTTCTTGGAGCCCAGATTGCTCAGAACAATATTACCATAGTAAAACTAGCTCCTATAAAAAAGTGTATTTTAAGTTGTATAAATATGTAGAAGAAATAGCGGGGCTAGAGTTTTAAAGTTACTTCAGTTATGTTATCTAAACTAATAGGATATTTAGAAAAATGTGATTTATAAAAATATTCAACATGGTTAGGCAGTCTAAAAGGAAAATAAGTAACACAAATAGCAAGGCTTAGCACTTATACTGTGCACACTTTCTGAGGAACTTAGCACTTTATCTGTACTTTGTCTACTTTATTCTCATGGTCTCCTCATTACTGGAGGGGAAAAACAAGCTGTTTTTGCAATGTTATGATAAAAACACTAAAAAGAAAAGGTGATGCAAGAAACAGAGGCCACAAATAATTTAAATTGTTGTAATATTTCACTGAAATACAGTTTAAAATATATATATTTAGAAATACATTAAAATATTCCAACTGAAAAATAATTTTTGTTGAATAAACTATTTATAGATAAGGCAAATATCTTGGTTGGTGCAATGTGGGGATACTTGATGTATACTAATTCAAAATCCATAAAAATGAGATTTTATTTATTTTATGCCACACTATTAAATTACATGTTTTGAAAAATTAAACTATAATAAAATGAAATATTAATAATACCTTTTGGTGCCATGATTAATAATAAAATAAAAACACATAAAAGCAAAATTCAATGGCAGGTCTGTCAGATTTTCCCATGCTGCTTTCCATAGTAAAACACTTTTTTATTGAGTATATGTGATTTTTATGAAATAAAATTCCATTATTATGATGGAAATGCTATGTGACCTAGACAAAGTAAAACAAGTGATTTGACCTTAATATGAGATAGATTATAGCAGTGAAGTAAAGTGAGAATAAGAGAAAATAAAAACAAGAAATAAAACATAAGAGATATCTGAATAAAGAGAAGCTTTTTTGTTTAAATAATGTGGATAACATAAGAGACAGGCAAGAAATTTGGGGTAGGGGAAAGAAGGAAAAAGTCTATCAAATCACTGATAAACCAAATGTAGAATGAGAAGAAAGGACTTATATGCTCTGCAGACTAAACTAGCATTTTCTTTATAAAAGGCTCATTATTGAATTATTGGCCATTCTCAACTACATTCCTCCATTGTCAATCTATAAGGAAGTTCTGTTTATTCTATTTCCAAAGATGATATTCTATGTCCAAAACTCTCCATTTCAATTAAAATCTTCCTTAAGAGTTTCATTTCAAGACCTTGAGGTAGGAAGATCCTGAACTCACCTCTTCTCGAGGACACACTGAGTCTACAGCTACATATGAAACAATTTCCTCTTTAAAAAAACAACAAACCTTAAGGCTGGCTGAGTGACCACTACACATCATGCAAACAAGAAGAAATCCAAATCAAAGAAGGTATGAGAAGTTGGCACACAATCTCACAATAAATCCTACCCCTGGTGCAGTAACTCACAACTCACAACTGGGAAGAAAGTCAAAACACAGAGCTTTTCCCTGAGGATCAAAGAATTTGAACCGCACATCAGGCACTCTATTTTTAACATGTGCACTTGAGAGATGAGGCCCTCCAAAATATCTAACTTTGAAAACCATTGGGGTTGCATCCTGAGACCCGCAAGACTGTAGCAATCTGAGAGGTAGCTCTTAAAGGTTGCAAGTGCTCAGTTTCACCTGCCCCAAGGCCAGTTCAGAGCCTGTTAATGGTTATCAGACCGAAAGTGAAAAAGACTCACTTACTGTAGTAAAGTATCAGTCTGACAAGCAGGCATCTAATTTAACACATCCATCTAGGAATTTGCTGGAATACCCTCCTGGAAGGAGCCTGGCAGGTGCCATCTACACACTCTCCTTTTGCTATGCTCCAGAGCACTAGTATCCTCAGAAGGGAGCTTTTTACAGGCATCTGTCACCCTAACTTTTGTAGTTATCATCCAAGGGATACTTCTTAACTGCCTGGCTCTGGAGGCTAAAGTAGCTTGCATTTCTGGTCCCATGAGATTCTAATGGTGCTACCCAGAAATAAGTTTACACCCCTGTCTGGCATCCCCCTATTGTGACTATTGCCAAGGGACATCTACAATGCCTGATTCTTATGGCCAGTGGGAATTATGTTGGTGGGTCCCACCGGACTATAATAAATGGAAAAAGGGTTCCTAAACAGCTACCACCCTAATGCACAGCAAGAGACAATAGAAACATGTCTTTCTGTAAAGGAGGCCAATTAGCTAACTATCATGACTGTGAACTGAGGGGCTTGATATTACTTAAACACACATTTGGGGGCTAACTATAATCCTTTCCAGAAACTTTGGAGGTCAGGTGTGATCTTTCACCCTCATCCATGTCCCAGGGCTCTAGAGTCTCCTGGAGGTGAGCTGCACATACATTTAGTGCTCTATTTTTTATTTTTGGTGTCTGGGTTTTTGTGGCTACCACCAAAGGTATACTACTTGATTGCCTGGCTCTGGTGGCTATGTTGGAAGGTGGTTTCATTACTGAGTCCATAGGACTGTGGCAATCAAAGAAACGTTTCTTGGTAGGCTATCTCCCCCAGGCACTGTGAAAACAGCAGACTGAGGCACAACCTCTAGTCTTTTTGTAAAGAAGAACTCTTTACCTTTTCTGGAGGGGGAGAGCTTTGGGTTTGGTCCACATCTGCTGGTCTGTGGAACTGCTCTCAGGGAACACAGTCTGTGGACACCATCTTGATAAAAATTCTCAACAAAGTAGGTATAAATGAAGCGTACCTCAGCATAATAAAAGCCATATATGACAACCCTGAAACTAATATGACATTCAACAGTGAAAAGTTCAAAGTGTTTCTTCTAGGATCAGGAACAAGACAAGGATGCCCACTCTTGTCACTTTTATTTATCATCGAATTGGAAGTCCTAGCCAGAGCAGTAAGGTAAAAAAAGATATAAGGGCTTACAAATTGAAAGGAAGAAGTAAAACTGTTACTATTTGCTGATGGTATAAAATCCTATATAGAAAAGCCCTAAGCACACCATTAACAAACTGTTAGACTAATAAACAAATGCAGTAATTTTGTAGGATACACTAATAACAAACTATCAAAAGAAAAATAGAGAGGGGCGCCTGGGTGGCGCAGTTGGTTGAGCGACTGCCTTCGGCTCGGGTCGTGATCCCGGAGTCCCGGGATCGAGTCCCACATCGGGCTCCCAGCTCCATGGGGAGTCCGCTTCTCACTCTGACCTGCTCTCTCTCATTCTCTCTCTTTCCTAATAAATAAATAAAATCTTTAAAAAAAAAAAGAAAAATAGAGAAAACAGTTCCATTTACAATTGCATCAAAAAAATAGCTAGAAAATAAGTTAACCAAGGATGTGAAAGACCTGTATATTGAAAACTACCAGACATTGATGAAAGAAAACAAAGACTATAGAACTGCCCTCATTATTCTTTTGCTTTATGTAATTTGATGATCTAGAGCTATTACCTATCTGAAGTGTCTCTTCATGCTATTTCAATTTTTTTCAGCCTCTGTCACTCCAATGAAATCACTCCTGTCTATAATCTTCATGCTGAAAAATTTAAGAGGCAGTCTTCTGTCCTTTCATTCTCAGTCTTTCAATAGCATTCAACACTCTTCAACCTCTTTTCAAGAACTTCCTTCTTTTGTTTCAATCCTATTCCTCTCACCAGTCATGAGCATGATTTGATAGCTCCTTGTATTCCATCATATCATCAAATAGCATCGATCTTTGGGACTAAGTCATAGATTGTCTCATCTTTCTATAATGTCTAAATGATGTCATCCATCATGCTGTTTTAATATTCTTTATAATATCTACATGCTGATGCTCCTTGGCTATCTCTGAATTTCAAATATGTTCAACTATAAACTTAACATATATGTGTAGAAGTCTCTAAGTCATTTAAAGTTTAAAATCTCAAAAGTAAACTCATTTTTCTCCTCAAAACTTGGGACTTCCACACTTAAATGATTTTTTTTTAAGATTTTATTTATTTGAGAGAGAGAGCATGAGTAGGGAGAGGGGTAGAGGGAGAGGAAGAAGCAGACTCCCCACTGAGCAGGGAGCCAACGTTGGGCTCAATCCCAGAACTTTGAGATCATGACCTGAACCAAAGGCAGATGCTTACCTGACTGAGCCACCCAGGTGTCCCCATACTTAATTAAATATTAACATATACTCCATTCTCATGATGGTTATACCCAGAAAATTAGGGATTATCTTTTATTTTTCTTACTTTCCACATCGAACTGTCATTGGGTACTAAAAATTGTATATCTTTCAAGGATATCTTGAGTTTGTCTAGTTCACTGACATCATCATAGCTCAAGTCTTCACCATCTTAAAGCTAAACCACTGTAAGTCCATCTTCTCCAGTCATCTTCTAACTGAAACCTCTGTTTTCTTCATTCCATCTATTGAAAATGTAAAGAATGATCTACTAAAAATATAAATGAGATCATGTCACTCTCTTATAACTCTTTCTAGTTTCCTATTATATGTAGATGAGTAAAAGTAGCTTAAGAGTGACCATGGTGAACCAAAGGTCTTGCTCAGCCTAATGGGAACAGGCATTAACTGGTTCCAGTAGATATTTCCATGAAGGTACATTAGTTTCAGTTGCCAGATTTAATAATGAAATACAAAAATCTTTGTGAGTGTATGTGTGTGTGTGTGTGTGTGAATGTGTGTAATCTCCTAATTTTTAAATGCTGGCTCTCATTTTTTCAAAACACTGTGAGTTTAAAACGAAACATATCTTCAGTCCAGATTAAGCTGAATGGCTGCCAGTTTGCTTCCTTGGCAGAAGAGATCTGGTTTTTCCTTATTTCCTCCACTTCATTCTATGCTTTTCTCCCATTTACATCCTATAATCTAGATGTAATGATCTTTATTTTTCCTGGAGTATCTTATCAAGCTATTCCTCAATGTGGGACTCTTCCTTTTTTATAGTCTGGATGCAGAAAATTCTGGTATCAGTGAGAGTGAGACCTTCTTAAATTGGGTGGGCTCCCCCGACACTTATTCTCTCATACAGAAGATTGATTTTTATTATTATATTTTTTTATTTCATGGTACTGTCCTAAATTTGTAATTACAACTGCATGTGGCATTTATCCCTTTGTCTTTCCTGCCACTAAATTCTAATATGGAGGCCATGTACTATGTCTACTTTTGTGTGTTTTATTTGTTCCTTGTACAGGACCAGTAACATAATAAGCAAATAATATATGTAGATAATGAATACATAAATGGTCACTGGATTTCTCTTCCTCTTTATATCACATTCTAATCTTCCTCTAATACCTAGCTCAATGTTAAACTCCTATGACCCTTTCTCCTAGCCTATAAAAATGCCTTACCTCCTGTTGTGTTTGTCACATTTCACGCATTCTTAAATTTTAATGATTATCTTTTAGTCTGTGAGATTCTTTTTTTTTTTAAGATTTATTTACTTGAGAGAGAGAGAACGCACATGAGGGAGAGGAAGAGGGAGAGAAAGAATTTCAAGCCGACAGCCCGCTGAATGTGGAGACTGACATGGGGCTGACCCTGAGACCTAAACTGAACTGAAATCAAGACTAGGCTACTTTGCCCTCTGAGCCACCAAGGTCCCCTGACTGCAAGCTTCCTGATGCATAATATCTGTTATGTTGCTTGAAATATAATTACAAAATAATCTTATAACTGGAATCCCTGACACCTGAAAATAATTTTGCCTACCATATTAAGTCTATTTCCAATAAATACATAAAGTTTTGCAAAAAGTGGGACCAAGTAAATATAATGACTATTCTGTAATTCATGTCATACTGTAATAGCCACTAGTATTAACTGAATACTTCAAAGTATAATGTAATATAGTAAATAAATGTTTTGATTTTGGAATTAGGAAGTAATAAGTTCAAATTTTAGTTCCATCAAATTATTATCTGGGTAAACAGAGCTTTAGTTTTCTCACTTGTAAAGTGGGGATAAAATAATAAATACCATATAATATTTTATAATAAATTAAAAAGATGTGTAAAAACACATAGTTAATTACTTTTCACTTTGTAGTCTACAAAATATCACTTTTAATTACTGAAGCTGAGAGATTTTAGTTGATTTCTAAAAAAGTCCATTTATTAAGATCAGAGTTGGACTAGATATCAGGTCTTTTAAATTTCTCTTTAGTGTTTTTGTTCAAACATTTTCATATATATTAATTATGAGGCTGGTTAAATAAAGTTCTGTATTTTTTTTTTAGAAAATTACAATTGTATTTATGTTGAAAGCATACTATTTTTTCTTCCCCTCAACGTATAGTCAATGTAACTTTAAGTCATCTCGGAAGATCCATGGGGACAAAATCTTCATAGGTCTTTATTTTAAAAACTATCTACCCACCCCAACCCCACAGGACATTCTTTAGTCCTTTATACAAATAATATAAAGGAGTAAAAATTGTAAATATGTGTTAGGTGGAAGTATAATCATTATCAATAATTTTATAAAAAATTTATGTATCATGGTTATTTTGTAAAAACAAATATTTTTGAAAGTTAAATTATCAGTTAAATATTTTACAGCATTTTTTATATCTTTTATTTATAAAATGCTACAATAATCAGAGGTCTAAAATTTCAAGATTTTTAAAAAATGTTTGATAGTTATGGAAATTAATGTCTACCACAGTATACTATGTGCATTCTCTTGGTTTTTAGTAAACTTAGTTTTAAATTATTAAATACTAAAAATGAAGGGGGAGAAACTGGAGTGGGAGACAAACCATGAGAGACTATGGACTCTGGGAAAGAGACAGAGGGTTTTAGAAGGGAGGGGGTTGGAGAGGATGGGTGAGCTTGGTGATGAGTATCAAGGAGGGCGCAGGTTGCGTGGAACACTGGGTGTTATACACAAACAATGAATCATGGAACACCACATCAAAAACTAATGATGCACTATGGTGACTAACATAACACAATAAAAAAATAAATAAAATAAATTCTAATTTTAAGATGGAGATATATTCAGTTATGTCTACTTCTGAAAAATACTTATAAAACGTTTATAAAACATTTGCAGGAAGGTTTCACAGGCAGTACCTCATTTGAAACTCACCATTAGATGTGTTAAATTTGATTTACATGTTATAGAACAGGAAACTCAGACAGACAGGATTCAGTTATTTACTTAAGATCAGAAGACTATTAAACAGATTTTGAATTCTAACTCATGTCTTTCAAATCCAAAGTCCATGATTTTTCACTTACTGTATGACAAGAAACTGTCCTTTGTTTGTTTTTTAAAGATTTTATTTACTTATTCATGGAGACAGAGAGAGGCAGGGGCAGAGGCAGAGCGAGAAGCAGGGTCCCCGCTGAGCAAAGAGCCTAATGTGGGACTTGATCCCAAGACCCTGGGATCATGACCTGACCCGAAGGTAGATGCTTAACCAACTGAGCCACCCATGTGCCCCAAGAAATTGATTGTTTAAACTCCAGAAAAGTAACCTAATAAATTTGGTATGTTAAACACTTTAAACTAATAATATATTAATAGTAACAAATAAAATCTAGCTATTATTTTAAATCACCCAGTCTTCGTTTCTATATTACTAGTTATATTTAAATTTTAAGTTAAAATAAACTTTGACAAAATAATGAAATAAACAATACAAAATATTACCTAAAATCTGATCCAACTCTCTTCCCATTTTCTGGTTCTCCTGGATCTGGGCATAGATTGGAAGCTGTTTTAATACCTCCTTCATTTACTGTAACAACAGAAACAAAAAAAAAAAAGAATCAAAACATGATTAGAAAATCAAGGAAAATGTTAATTGAAAAGTTTACATGAAATATATTCTTACAATTTTATATTCACTATAGCTTAAATATAGAAATATTAAAAATAATTTTACAATTCAGTAATAAAAATAAAGCATTTTTGCTATTAGTGGACCTATAAGTTTGATGTTCATCTTCAATGACATACTATTCTGAATATCAACAAATAGTTAACACTTCATTTTTAATTACTACCAAATTGTGAAATCTCTGGAAATGCATTCCCAGGGTATCAGTGCTAGAGTTTCCATTAATTATTGGCAATAAAGCAGTCACTACCAGTTATGACATTGTCATTTGGGTTCCTATTATTTTTAAAGTTCCAATAAAAAAACAAGACCCTATGGGAAAAGTTTAAGATTGTTAGCACTTATTATTTGGCATATAATGAAGCAGTGTGTTCTGCCAATCTTAAAGTAAGACTATGGTTCCAATTATCAAACATGTCAATGAATTATGATATAATGCTGAAAGCCAAAATAATAGCTTTTCCCTCTTGCAATATACATGATTATGTTTTGCCATCATACACATTTTCAGCAATTTCTCCAGAACACTCAGTTAATGAAATATTTATTAATATTTTCAATGAATGTGACCACTGTGGGTAACTAACTCCCAGATTTAGTTAAGACAGATATCTTAATGGGAAGATTTTTAAACCTAATAGTTCTGATATGTGTGAGTGATATTATTTCATAAATTCCATCTCTTATTGAACTAAAGAATAATTGCTATTTTGCTCTTCATCAACTTATCTGCTTTTTGAGAAAAGAATAGTACCTGAGTGGAGATTCCACAGAGCAAAAAATATAAACTTTGTAATGTTTCTCAAACTATGCTGTGAATCTGAGCCACTTGTAGAACTTTCTTTAAAGAATGAAGATGTGTATTTCTACCTAAAATATTCTAATACAATTAACTCTAGGGCAGGACACGGCATCAGTTTGTGTTTATTTTGTTTTTCAGTAACTCTTGAGGTCTAAGGTAAAGTCAATGTTGAGAACTGCTGGATCCCTGCATCATTTAGTTCAGATTGATCAATATGTTCAAATTGATTTATCAGAAAACAAGGTAACTATCAGATAATGTCCCAACAGTCATAATTCTGGCAAAATCACTATATTTTCAATTAGATATGAAATTTTGCATTTGTACTCTTCATTCTATAAAAATCATGTTCCTAAATATCTCCAACCAATATCCTTATTGACTATTACATATACACCAATCTCTGTAAAATTATGATAGTTTTACTTTTCTTTGTCTGCTGACTTGTTTCATTCCTCTTTATCTTTCTGGGTTGTTTTTTTTGTTGTTGTTTTTGTTTTCTTTTTTTGGTGTTTTTGTTTTTGCCTGTTCTCTTACTTTTGACTGCTCTTTTACTTGATAGTGGACAAATTCAAAGGCTTTGGCCTACAGTTCTCCATATATTATATTTACCTCATGGCTTGACGAAATTACCTCTTTGCTAACAAGTTTCAATATATCATTCTGTCATTTTTTCTAAGCTCCATTCTTGCTCCTTCAGTGATCTACTACTAGGTAATCCCAGCAAAATTTCCATTGTTATCTCATGTGCATGCTCAGATCCAATGTAATCATTGATGTTTTTGCACACTCCATTATTATGCACCTCTAATCCATCTTGAGTTCTAGAGGAGGACTAAACTTCCTCAAACATCATTTTTATTGCTGTGCAAATATCCTATGATTTGAGATTTCTGCTACATCAGTTGTATTACCCACTCGTCCGTAACCTAGATCCAATGTGTTCTTCATTGTTCTATAGTTTTACTAGTAAGCCATGCTCACCCCTGCTTTATTTGTACTTCCTCCTGTCTCTATGTTTCCCCTTTCTTCTTCCTGAGGTATCAAAATTCAAACTAATTTTCAAGACTCAGTTCAAATCCCATTTTTTCCAAAATACAATCTCTAATTTTACTAGATTATTCTAAACTCTCATTTTACATAGCATGGGAGATTTTATGTTTAGTTTTAAAATTCTTTATTATATTATAAATTAGTAGTTTCACATTCCTTAGTCATATATACAAAAAATTATATATTTGATAAAGGTAAGAAGAGAACATAATTATTTTAATATACCCACAATGCCTAGATAGGGCTTAATAACTTCTCACTAAATATATCCTAGTCATTTGATTAACAATAATACCTGGTATATTGTTTTCAATGAATCAAGTACTTTCTATGGGAAGCACTCTCTTTCCTATTCTAAAATGTTGTAGTTTATCTTGTTTAAATGTAATTTTTTTGACATGGAATAGAGATAAAGAAAAGAAGTGGCATGACTTAAGCTCACCTACGTTATTTTACTACAGTGTATAACACAGGTTAACATAGGTTAATACAAAAGTGAATATCTATGATTATTGGAAAATGAAAATAATAAAAAATCTATCTTTTCCCTTTTCATAATCATTATTACCTCAAAAAGTAAGCCTGTGGTTAATGTGAATTTTAACAATAGCTAATGCTTAACATGTACTATATGTCAGGAACTATTCTACATCCTCTATACATATCAACTTCATAACGATCTCAAAAGAGCTACTATTATTATATACTTCCTACAGCTGAGGAAACTAAGGCATGAAGAGGTTAAAAATGTTTCCACAGCCATACTGTTAGTTAGTGCCTCAGTCTAGGTTTAAACCTTGGCAGTCTGACTCAAAAAAATTCTACTCTTAAACCCTAACCTCACTATCCTGTCCAGAAAGCTCAGCAAGGCAAAATGACATCACTAATTACAATTCAACACTCTTTACCAAATGTTTTATCTTAAAATGCAGAGAATATCTATAATTTTTACCACTTTCAGTTAATTCTATTCCTTATGGTTTTAATTGTTAAATTATTTTTTGACTACTTGGAATTGTCCTTTAAACCACTGTTTTTGGGCATCTACAATAGGGACAAGACTTTCCAATTTAAAATGTAAATATAAGGGGACAGCTTCTGCATGATACATGTATTTAATATTCTTTGAAAATATTTAAATTAAAAAAATAAAGAACAAAGTGTATAATATCTTATTTCTCTGAAATATGGATATTTCATAACTGTCCATAGCTAGTGATGCCAAGACTTTCAAAAGAAATTAGTAGTATTCATTCAATAGTTGCCTTCACTACTTAATGACAATTAAGCAATTGGACAGATTTATCACTTTTACTTAAAGTAAAAAGTTGAATTTACTTTTAGTTAAAATAACTAAATTTAATAATTTAAAGAACGTAAGTGTTCTTTAAATGTTTAATTACATGGACTCAGTGCTGCCTCTTGAAAGGAGCATCACTATAGGGAGTACTGATTTTGCTCTGATCTCTAAAGATATTTATTATGCCCATAATTATCACTAATGCAACATGAGTTCTTTGCCCCACACAAAAGTGAATAGAAGAGGGGAGGTACAGGATTTTAAAAAAAACAAATGAATTGTAATTCTTATAACATTGATGTTATGGGTTTATGGGTTTATATGAGTTTATAAATCTGCTACAGGAATCTTCATTAATTTACCATATTATTACAAATTCTAGCTTGAGAATATTATAAACTTAGTCAACATAAAGATAAAATAAGTATATGTCAGGAAATATTCATCTTTTACATGTATCAACTCATTTAATCTTCACAACAATCTTAAGGGTAGTTTATAATAAGCAAGTTTTCTGAGGTTTCTGACTGTATATGGCACATAATTTACTCCAAAAATAAAAGCAAGTAGATTCTGGAAAGAAGTCTCCTCCACATTACCTCACCCAGCTGGTTACATTGCCACCTTTCTTAGACTCTTTTATATTAGATTTAAAATTTTTATTCCACATTATGAAATACGGTGTTTTGGATCTTGTTCCGAACTCAAACATCATCAATGTTGACAGAGTGTTATTTATACTATATATTCTACAAAGAATTGCCTCTTAACTCAGTTAGCTTCCCAATAAAATGTTGGATCCTTGCCATCTGAAACTGTATTTTATTCCCCTTTACCTATTTAGTGTAGCATGGTGTTGCCTTGGAGAAGTAGCTCATAAAGAAATCGTAGAATGAATGAATAACATGAAATGAATGAAAGTATGGATTTGAAGATAAAATAAAATTGAAAAACAATATATATTATGGGGAGCTCAGAGTTTCTTCATAATTCTGCCTTAAAAGTCTAGAAGACCCTGGTAGAAAAGTTGGCAAGACTACTTGTTCACTAAGTTCAACATTTTAAAATATCTTTAAAAATGTTTTTATCTTTAAAACCAAACCAACGTTTTTCCCTCTATTGACAACTCTACACTTTTTGATGAAAAACAATAAGGGATGAATAGAGGCTTTTAAAGGTCAGGTATTAAAGCTGGTAAAAGAATCTAAATTAGCATTTAAACAACCAAATGCTCCCCATGAACACTGCTACAGCTTCCTGGATCTCTTACTAATTTGTTTCCTAGTTAAACTTTAAAGGTGCTACTGTGGGAAGACATGCTTTGGCAACGTGTATAGTTCATGTCCTCCTCACTTATGTTTACTTCTGGCAGTTCCAGTAAAAGAATTGACTATATTTTTTAAAAAATACAGGTTTTTTTTGTTGTCGTTGTGGTGGTGGTGGTGATTATTTTTTCATTTGAAAGGTTTATATAAGAATTATGTTTTTTAAAATTATTTGACCCTGTGTTGAATAAATGATATCAGAGAGAAGAAGACTCAAGTGCTTACTTGTTAATAGATAAATAATAGTGATAAAAATTAAAACAATATAATTATTTTCTACACATATCCATAGAGAATATACTTTTGAAACCAAGAAATATTTGAAAAAAACATAATGGAATGAAATTTAATATAATACTGATTTGTTATTTTGTGACTATAAGAAATTGGCAATATATAATTTGTCTTTATTTGTGAGTATTTATATTAAAGACAAAAATAAGAAAGCATAAGAATAATTTTTATCTTTTATATAAAATGTGATAAATGTCCATTATGTTTTAAAATTATGAAGTAAATTAACAGTTTTGCTTCATGTTTTTTTACCTCATTAACTTTTCTCCTGGCAATTTTAAATCATATATTCTTTAAATATTTTTAAAAGAATTAGGTTTTTGCCTAACAGATATACTGTCATGTCTAAATTCCTTTCTTGTTCACCCCCATAACCACTGTGTAAGAGCAATGAAAATGATAAATATGTCCACTAAGGCAATATACCAAATATAGACAGTCACATGCATTCTAATGCCGTGATATATCTTAGCCTATTTTAGTATAAATAGCCTGAGTTTCCCTGTTGAAGCATGTAGCATATAAAATAACATTTATGTAGCTTAAATGAGCCAAAGAATGAACCAGTACAGTTTATAATCCTACTTAGAGTTCCAAAATAGATATATTGGCTAGACAAAATTTTGGAAAAAAAGGTAGTAAACCTAATATTTAAGTTTGCCAAGATATAACTTTTATTTCATAATGACATGATAAAATTCGGAATGTCAGGATATTCCTCTGACAAAAATTTTTTTGTTTATATCTTCTTTTATAGGAAGAATGTCCTTCCAAAATGTATCAACTAATTTCTATATGAGAAAATTACTGTAACACTATTTTCCCTAAACAGATATGTTCTTAACATCCAAAATGTATTGAGAAATCATAATCATATAACTAAGTACTTTGAAATGAACTTTTTAGTGCTTTGCAAAAGGTCACCTAATTTGATCAATGATTTCCTACTGATATCTGCTATTTTTGGCTCAGTATTCACAAATCTAACAAAATTAAAAATCTCATTTTAAAATTATGATACTTTAAAATGTTTGATAACATATAGGCTCTGAGGTTTTTATTGATTGTTGATGTAACTGCTCAGTTTCTGACAATCACCATTACAATTATATATATGTCAATAAACAGGAATATAACATCCTTTTCTGATTTAACCATAATGAATAATATTTGTTAAAGAAAGAGCTATAAACTCATTTCATCAGATTATCTAGAATTGAATAAAATAATAATGCTAATAATATATTTCTGTTAAAAATAACCTATGCTATTTATAATAATCTTATTTGCCATCAATATATCATTTTAGAAATCAGATGTTGTGCCATTAACGGTTTCTTTTCCAAATGTATTACATACACATATAATAAGCAATAAGGTAGAAAATTCCTACAAACTTCTATTGATTTATAATACAAATAGCATAGCTCTCTTAAAAAATTATTATATGTCTGTTTATAATATTAAAAATGAATGCTCTAATTCAGTGATCTTGAGATTCAAGGATGAACTTCAGATGATCTATAAAACTCTGAATATTAACCAAAATTGTGTACTGGGGTAGTACATAAATATGTGTATTTCAGGCCATTTTGTATTTTCAAGAGAAAACAAAAACTAATTCTATAGTTAACTAATTAATTTGTAAAACACTTGACTTAAAGGGTATGGATAAGTTAATTCAAACTGAGAATTTTTTTTCTTAAATAAAAAACTCCTATAAAAAGAAACTTTTTCCTTAGAAAAAGTTGAACAAAAAATGTTGAACAAAAAATCCTATAAGAAATCACCAATTTAAGAAATGACCAATTTAAGAAATTTCACTTTTTTGTAATCTCACATCCTAGAATTACAAAACTAGAATGCTATCCAACATACTAGCTCAATGAGGATTTTTCCATCTGAAACAGTCTCAGCTTGGAAGTTTACCACATTAATCTGATAACTCAATGTACATTTAAATACAAGAAAATACTGACTAGTAGTCATGCATGTTATATAGATATTAATGCAGTTAATTTGGTAAATACACAAACATTTTTATAAAACACACACAAATAACACAGACACCACAAACTTCACTCTTGCACTAGAGAAAGTAACAAAAAAGGAGTACACTCACAGATAGAAAACTTGTTGCTGTTGTCTTTCCCTGGAAACAATTTAAATCCTCTAGATTTAAAATCTATGGCCTTTTTCACTAGTTAGGAAAACAAACAAAAACATGTATCAGGATATACAATTTTAAAATAAAATTCAAGTTAACAAAATTTGTTAGCATTGAATTATGCATGTTAAAGAAACTGCTTTCTTAAGCCTGATGTAGGGTACCCAAAAGAAAATGAAAAAGAAAATACAACAATAAAATCACTAAGTAGTAAAATACCAAGCAGTAGTGAAAGATTTTAAGTGTTCTATAGGGAGAATTCTGCAGGTATGTGTGGATGTTTTTAAATATTGTGCAAGTTTTTATATGAGAGCAAAACATATAACTTGAATTCACCAAATTTTATGGAAAAATTAAACTAGAAAAATAAAAATACTGAGACATTATAAAAGTGGGAAGAATTTAATGAATGAGGTTCTTAAACTAATATATTTTTTAGGTAATTTACTCTAAGTGAGATATTAGGACACACTTAAGAAAATGGTACAGGGAAAATTTAAAATACATTTTAGCATTTCTGCTAATAACTCTGCTTTCAAATTCATGGCTTTTAACATTATAGTCTATAAAATTTATAAAAGTGAATTACAACTATTTGGGGTTCATATAAAATAACTTGCTATTGTTTTTGATATTATGTTATTGAAAGCCAATAGCATAAGTGGCTGGTATATTTCACTGTGTGCTGTATTAAAATAGATATGACTGGATTTAATAAAAAATACATATAACTTCACTGCAGTAACTGAAATATTTTTAAAACATTTTTCAGGTATTTTAGATGAAGGAAAATAAGTATTTTTTTAAAATATAAGTTACTGAATTAACTAGAGTTACTATGTACTTTTTAAAAGTGATAAACAATAATGACACCAAGTGAAATAAAGGAAATCCATTCAATTGAAACCCCACCAATTAAAAAAAAAAGTCATGCAACCTGATCTCATAAGATCTTTAAATATCAATTATTTCCTTTTAAAACCCAGCATAGACAATAATGCAAGGGATATATTTAACTTCCTCAAATACAAGTTAGAAAGTTTTACATACTGATTTTTATAAGATTTACAGGCTAGGGATAACTTTAGGCAATTAGGTTTTGTTCATGCCATGAACTGGAAAAAAGCAATACTGATTTTTGTTAGATAGTTTAAAATGATCATTTCACTAATTCTTGCTCTTTTACCCACTCAGTTCATATCATGGGTATTTTATTGGTTTTGAAACATTTTCTGTGATTCATTTCTTATTAATACCTCAAAAGTAGAAAGGTAGAGACAGGGTCTGATGATTTATGAGAACATATAGTTACGGAATATTTATATATACTAGGTTTAAAAAAAAGAAGGAAATGACCATTGGGGTAGGATTTAAGAGATCCTATCTTAGAATTATTAGTTGTGTGATTTTAATAAGAATATGTCTTGTTACCTCAGTCTTTCTCTTAAAATAAGAAGCTAGGGCCAGATGACAGCTCAGTCTCTTAACAGCTCTGAGATTATCAGCAAAAGTATGACCACCACTGTCTCTCAAGTTGTGCTATTGTAACTCTCTTCCACATCCCCCTCCTCATGCTAAGCCAGAGTTTAATTCTATTGGAGTATTTAGGTGCTCTAAATTTAGTTCTTCCACTTTGTGAATTTTCCTGTTTTCCTTAAATTCTTCTTAATAAATTTTCATATTTGAGGCGTGTTTCTGTATAATTCCCATCCAAACATGAATTATAAATAGGAATTCTACATCGATTTTCCTCTGCACGCTAACATTTGACTTCAACTATTACAGATGAGCCTCAATATTTCATGGTAGTTTTAACATAAATCTGGAATTTTTAAAAGAATAAAGAAAAATAAATGAAAAATTTGTAAACCCAAAGGCCAAAATTGAAGAAAAGCCCAGAAAGTCAAAAAGAGCTCAATACTGTATTATGTAACTGGGAATAAAGAATATTGAAAACTACAGGTGTGTGTGTGTGTGTGTGTGTGTGATGTTTATGTAAGGTGCTTGCATTTAGACTATGTGATTGGGTGAAGTCAGGAACAAACCTAACTCAGAAAGCATCATGTCAGACCAAAGAGTTTTAAATAGTTTCCTGATTCTAAAGAGACCCAATTTTATTATTATTGTTATTTTCTCTCTTAAGCATTTTTCAATTTAAAGAAAAAAAATCTATCCTTCTTAAAATGTGTTATAATGTAATACAGATGCAGAAGAAGGAAAGTCAGTAGAATATCCATTTTAGAGGAGAAAAGGAGTGAAAGGAAAATAATATAAAATTTTAATTCACAAAAAACTTTATGTTAAGCAGTAAGCATATACTTTAGATCTTTTTATGATTTCAATAAAAAGAACACATAATGTATATAAATGTAAATTTATTTAGAAATAAATTAAAGGACAAATACTGCAAGTACTAACTAGAAGACCCTACTCTAAATTATGTATCTGCAAAATGTTAAATCTAAAGTATATGCCATAAAATATAAATTTTATGTATTACAAGGTACATGTATTAAATAACAACATACCATTAAGCAATGAGTGCTTCTATTAACCACATTTAACTTATTATAAAATTAAGCTGATATTTTTAACAAGTATATCTCAGTAATAAGCATGTGAAATTTATTTTCTCATGGAGATAAATTAAAATATGTTGTGGTCTATAAATACAGGTAAAGAAAATGTTAAATTATTGTGTGTTGTTTGTGTCAACTCCTTTCACTGAGCTTCTCAAAGGCAGAAATAGCATTTTGCTCCTGTGGAACATCTGTGTGTATGACTGAATGAACACATGCCATACTGTAAATCTTGGCTCATTTAACTAAAGACATTTTGTTGGGAGGATTTCCTTTATTAATCAAATCAGGAGGAAAAAGTGATAAAAGGATGAATGTTCAAGTAGAAGTAGTTTCATGTATAAAGCTATCTTTAAATATATAAAAAATATGTTCTAATAATTTTTTCAAAAAATATCATTAAATGCAAGACATGTAGACATGCAGAACTATCCATTTCCTTTGTTTTCTTCTGCTTTCACATGCTAAACAGTTTTTGTTAACTTTTTATTTATTGCTTTTTTGGTTTTACTTGTGTTTTTTTTTTTAGCATAAGGGAAATAATTTATAGTATGGAAAAAGTCTGGAGAAAGGACTATCTTAGACAACAATCAAATCCACAATCCACCTTTTTTTTTTTTTTAGTTGTAAGCCCTGGACACTAGAAAAACCATTTTGTTTCTGTAATCTTTGTTAAAATAGTTTTAAACCACTGTAGGGGATTAGCACTGCAGTATTTTTCAGATCAATTATTATTCTGTTACCTTCAAAATCAATTTGAATTCTAAAATGCATTTTTTTAAAGATTTTATTTATATATTTGACAGAGAGAGATCACAAGTAGACAGAGAGGCAGGCAGAGAGAGAGGTGGAAGCAGGCTCCTTGCTGAGCAGAGAGCCCAATGCAGGGCTAGATCCCAGGACTGTGAGATCATGACCTGAGCCAAAGGCAGAGGCTTTAACCCACTCAGCCACCCAGGCACCCCTCTAAAACTCATTTTAAAACTTACCAAAAAATGGCAATTGATGTTTCTTAAAATTCGTGTAACTTCCATGTTAATTAGCTAAAGTCACCTATTTGAAATTAATCTCTAATGACTATTATTAAAATTAGCCATATATACACATACATGGATAAGGAATTTGATTTTGCTGAAACATCAACATATGTGTGTGTACATGTGTGTCTAAAACAGGTTTTATGACTTTATTTTTATGTTAGAGAATCTTTATTAGTGTAACTTGAAACATATGGTATTACTAAGAGAAAATCAATTGGAAGGTAGTAGATTTAGTGTTGGTGCCAGTGTTTAATGTTAGGGAACTGACCATACCACACAGATATGATAGAGGGAATTCAAGCATCAGTTGGAAGTTTGGAAAAGACGATCTTTAACTGTCACTGCTATCACTGAGCTTCTAAAACTTTAAGTCACAAGACATCTCCTGGCTTCAAGTTCCTTATTTGAAAATTAATAGACTCCTTATTACATAATCTCAAGTCATATACCTGCATTTTTTTATACTCTTTCATTGCTACATATAGATGGTATGCAATTTTGCAGAACTATGATCTTTGAAAAAGAAAAAAACAAAATGTTTAATATTAGGGAACAGAACATTTTCTCATTGGAAAAAATATTTCAGATTTCTTTGGGACTTTAGTAGAAGAATAATGGCATTATTTACTGTTACCTTCCATTTTCTATCTAGATTATATTCTAACACAATAATAAAAATAAAACAAATGCAACATTGTTTGTTATAATCCTCCAAATTTGTAGTATTTATTTTGACCACAATTTATGTTGCAAGTGTCAGTAGCTACATTATGCAACTGTGATTAAATCAGATTATAGTTCTTTGGAAAAGTAAATCATTCCTTTTGAGAAAGTAAGTCATTCTTTCTTATTGATTGGGGGGTTACTTTTGACCTTATTTCAACTTTTCAAGCACACAATAATGCCCTTCCTTTTCTAGTGTGTTTTATATCATGATACTTAGGTGTATAATTCTTACTTCTTATTTTGAATTAATTACAATCCTATCTTTATCTTTACACTAAATCAGTAAATTACACTAATAAAATAATTTCCTTTAGGTTTTGTTTTATATTTTTAATAATTTAATAATTATAATTATATTATATATTAATATGCATGTGAGTTGTTTGATTTAGAAACTATAATACATCTCACCATTGACAGTAGATTCATTTATCTGGGTATGAAGAAATATAATCAATCATTGGCTAAGAATTTTATTACAGGCCAGTATCATGTTAAAGAATGGTGTGCTATTTGTAGGATTTCTATCACAGGGCTAGGAGTTGGGAGAACTGTGTTCTAGTCCCAAAAGACATGCGACAAGTTCTTTAACTTCTCTATTCACTTCTAAGAGATTCATTCATTTATTCTTAAGTATTTAGGTGTAGAATTTGGACCAAAGGGAGAAGAAAGACTGATATAATTAGAATACTCAATTCTATTCCCAATTTAAAATATAGAGAGAGATAAAAAATTATCAAACTATTAAGAGTATACATTTTAGTTTGCTTGTTTGTTTGTTGTTTAAAGGAAATCCTAGCTCCATGTAACTGGCCTAAGCACATTAAAATTTAACATCTCTTTTGTACATCTTATACTGGCAGAACAAAACACTTCTTCAGGACATATTTTGAATGAAGGTGGCTAATTGGTCACTGCTTCCACATCATCCTTGGAAGAAGAAAGATCAAGAAACTGTACTAACACTGGAGTACAAGCTAGGCAGTATGCTTAGAGTGTCTCCTTAACCATCTTTCATATAAGGTTTACCACCTGATACAAATTTCTGAGAACAGAATTTTGCATTATAAACATTCCTGTAGTATAATTTTTAAAAATGATTGAAAGTATTTTGCAATTAGATCATGTTTCTGGATTATACACTAAAAGGCATAATGGAAAATTCAGCTAAATATTGTAAGTGGCTTCTGAATCTTTGTGAAAAGTATTTTATTTCACAATATGTTAAAAGAAGAGAAATGATACTGGCCACGATTTACTGAAAAAGACAGTGGTACAACTAAATGTGTTCAAAAACACTGAAAAGTTCATTTGTAGAGACTTACATATTAGGCATATGTAGGTGTCAAAATATTCTCAAATTTAAATGATAAAATTAAATCAATTAAATGTAGTAAGAAATGATATATATTCAATTCTGAAATTACTTAAAATCTAAAGCATTATCCCTTTTAAAATTCCTTGGAATAAGTAATATGGTTCAGATACTGTAATTTTTTTAAGTCCTAAGCTTTGATTTATGCTATCATACTAGTTTGTTGCTAGCACTGAATCTTGCATATAGATTATATAAATATAAATGTATGTGTTGTCCAATTTTTAGCTGAAAGAAAAATTACAATTATATATTGTACCACTATGCTTAAATTCTACAATAAATTTCAGGTATCAGTACAGAGCAAGAGTTTAATAAATGTTAGTTATTCTTATTGTTATTACCAGTTATAATTTTAAGATCTAATCAGTTTCAGAGCCTATAATTGGGGCTGCAATATACTAAAATTTTTCAACTATTCTGGGTCACATCTTTTTGACTATGTAGAGATATGATATATAAGTTAAATCATCTACTTTCCCTGGATTTCTATATATATCTATATATATCTATATCTATACTCTATATCTAGGTATACCATCCCTAAATCCTTTGACCAAAATAGTAAATTTAATAAAAATATATAGAAACATCCTAAGATATACAATCACACTAGTTTTTATAAACATAGGTATTCAGCATATTTTAAGGCATTCTTAGACCCATTTTCACTTTTATAAAAGATTCTGAAGCTATATGGTCTAAAAGTTTTGATGAGATCAATCTAGACCCTAAATCTTTGAAATCTTATTTTTCAATCATTTCAGATTGAGAAACAAGTGCATTTTTTTTTAACTTGGGAAACTAACAGAGTGACCAGAGTAGAAAGGAGCAATCGTACTTTATGAAATCAATTTCATAATTTTCACAAATCTGAATTAATTTTGCTTTTTATTTGAGATAATGGATGACTGAATAATTGGTTGAAAAATCACACAACTAATTATTGGATAAAGACTCTAAAGTTTGTGGGTGGGCTTTCTTTCTGCCCAGAAATGTAACAAATTCAGGAATCCAAAACACTTATGTAGATACCAGCAGATGCACCCGCAATGCTTGGCGTAACAGGTCTTGCAGTTATGGTGTGCTGTAAAATGTCATGATTATAAGAAAAATGTGGAACTTTTTATATTCTCTTTAGGGATTCTTATAATTGGCATAATAAAAGTCATCATATGGGAAGAGTCACCATTGGTATGGTTCACGGACATTTTTAACACTTTTAAAACTGTCTTAGCCTTTAATTGTTTTCATCCTCATTTTTCTGATAGCGTCAAATGAACTTTTTAAAATTATCTTTAGTTCCACAATTAAATATTAAGATCCACTCCATTCATTTTCCTAGGCCCTTTTTTGTTTTGATATATTCTTTGGAATAGAAATGATTTTCTATTCATTTTGTAATTTCAGTTATCTTTTCATAATTTTCATATTTTTACTAAGGGGAATTTCACTATAAAAAATGAAAATGATAACATCTTTTTTTTTTTTAAGTAGGATGCTTAAGTGCTTAAGATAACCCTGGTTTTCACAAGAATGCTTCAGGGAATATGAAGATTAGGCAAAACTTCCCAAATAATCTCAACAACAACAACAAAAATACACCTACAGATTTATTTAAAAAAAATTTTTTTTATTCAAAATAAATGAAGTAATTTTATGTCCCCTATTTGTTTTATACTTGACCTCGGAGATCACTATAATGCTTTCTAATATGAAACTAACTGGGAAAGAAACAACTGCTTGAATAATAATGACTACAGTCAATGAATATCATCAGACTGAGGCAGTGGAATATATTTGTCCACTACAAATTTCATTGGTACAGGGAACAAATTTCAATAAAAAAATTCAAGAAAATATTATTACTTTAATAAGTGACAATATTTCCTCATCTCTCTTGTTTCAGATTATCATATTTTATCTAACTTCCTCACTGGAAGCCTTGGTATCATTGCCTGCCTTCTGCTTAAAACAAGCATAGATGGGCTCTGATAGCTGTATTTGATGCAGAGTTATACTGCTAAATAAATGATGTTGAGGACAGCAGAGAACTGATCATAACCCATCTATGTTCTATATTGTCTACATGCCTTTCCAGATCTATCCTCTTCCTCGTTCTTTGTGCAGAAGATCGATCTGAATAGGCTACATCCTGCCACATAAACTGTAACACTGTCTAGAAGGGCTGACATGAACTGGAGACTTGTTTGAAAAGCAAACTAGCAACCCCTACCACAGACCTACTGAATTAGAATTTATGGTTTAAGAAGATCCCCAGATATTCTTAAATACATTTAAGTTTGCAAAGCACTAGATTTTATCAAGAGGTTCCCTTATTCTCTGGAGAATTCTACCAGGATGGAGGGAAGGAGGGAAATTAGATCAGGATGATTCTGCAGGGTCTCTCAACACTACTTTGACTGTAGTTAAGTAGGATCTTAACCAAAGGTTACTAGTTTTTTCATACCAGACTGATACACTTATCTTTGTCCAAAATCTCCATCCACTCATCACAGTGGGTCAGCAATGGTGAAGCCTAATTGCTAATACTCTACATTATACCATGATCCCTTGTGGTTTCGTTATATCCACTCATTTAGATATAATCCCTTTATAGGTAAACCCTTCTTGAATTACCCTGTGTTCCATGGTTTCCCAATGGAGTCTGAAGGATATACCACTGATACATGAAAATCATTGGAGATATGTATTAAACATCTCTTAATGTATTTAAAACCACTCTTACACTTCAAAAGGTAACATTTAAGTAAAAATATGGGTGAGCATTGCTCATAATTCTACCATTAGTTCTTACTTAATTCCTAGGGAATGTTTTGAAGAGCTAGATCACATATCTACTCTTTTTTTCTATCAATTTCTTTGCTCTGCCCAAGAAGCAAAGAAAATTCACAAGGATAAAGTAGATAAAAAGATAAGTGAATTGGCTGTACTAAACCCAGAGAGCAACTGAATTAAGGGTAAACTAGAAAAAAAAAAAGAGGTAAATAGAAACCTAAGATGAATTGAATGCTATATATTACTTTGGTATAATTTATACTTGGGATCAGTGTGGATAGTGTTAAATAAAGCTGTATATATTAGTTGTTACCAGAACTCTCTATCAATATTACATTAAACTATCTGTATTTATTTCTAAGGAAATAACCTAAGAAATTTAAAACTCTGTGTTAATTATTTTCTTAATTTGTTCACAAACTTTACCTTATATAATTTTTATATTACTAGAGCATATTTTCTTACTAAACTGGCTCCAGAAGGGGGCAGTTATAATTTATTGGTTGTGTATCTAAAGCATGGGCATTCTATGCCTGTTTTTTAAACCACAAAATATCTACTCAAAATTGGATTATTTTCCTCCTTTCCACAGATGTAAAATGGAGAAGTGCTAAGTAGATTGCCTAAGGTCATATATGTTAGTTAAATATGTTCATTCAATTGACTCTGATACTTTAATCCTAGTGGCTATACCACCTTCTAACCATGGAATAACAGCATTCCATATACTTAATCAGAACTCTCAAGTGTATAACCAGAAAACCAGAAATAAGTAGAATTAGTATATTCTATCCTAATTTACTTTTTAAATCAAAGCTTATCATATAAAATTTAAGTGGTCAACAATATCTGACTTTAAGCATGTTTCACTTTAATATAGAGTAGAATTGGCTTCATTAACTTAATATTGAATAAAGATATTGATTATTTACTTATAGTACCAAATATACTCCTAATTTGAAGTCTCTTAATACTTTATTTTAAAAATGTGAACAGATGAATAAAAAAGGTGTAGCACAAGCCAACTGCTATATGAAATTGAAATTACCCCGTAATCTTTTTAGCTAAACCATCTTTGGTGGCATTCCTTTCTAATGGAAAGTTCAAGAGAGTTGATATTTTTTTCTTCTTAATGCAAGGCTTATAAATGAAAAATTTCTAACTTCTCTGGGATCTAGACAAAAGTCAGTCTAGAAATTTTTCACTTTAATCCCACTTGGTATTGAGGAAGAAATGCCATTTGAAGAATATTTTAAACAAAGAAAAATCAACCATCAACACTAAATAGCAATAGTCCATGATTTAGAATATAAATGATGTAATTGTGAAGAGAAAAATATCCTATGCAATGCACCCCAAACCTAATACCATGCTGCTCTGCCATATATGAAGGTTCTGCTCTTCCTAAAATTGTAAAACTTAATTGTGTGATTTCACTCTGTGCACAGCAGGGCAGCCATATGCTCTAGAAAACTACATGCAAGGGAAGCAGCTTGTTGCAAAAATGGGTGAAAAAACGCTGAAATAATTCTGAACAAGATAAAAATTCCTTCATACTCCAAAAAGCAGAGGAGTCCACTTTGGCACCAACTTTGAGCACAAATAGAAAGTCTAGCCCCTTCAAAATATTTTAACAAGGGAAAAGATTTAAAAGTCACAAGCATCACATTTACTGTGACCATCATTCACAGGTAAAATAATGAGCTCTGGTAACCATCAGGGGAAATCAGTGACACATAAAACCATTTTCATCGCCAATCTTTAAGCTTTTCTTTTTAATCAGTGTGGTATATATATTTTTTCTTCCTTTGTTTGCCATTCTATAAAAATGAGAAATGGTATGTTAATATAAGGAATAAGCTACTAAGATATATGATTAACAATTACTGACAAGTATAATGATGGGGTTAAAAATGAAAAAAACACGGTTTATGAAGACCACTGTTTTTGAGATGATAGTTCCAATTAACATGAAAAGATATATGCCTTCCAAAATCTACTCAAAGGAAAACAGAAACATGGGGTCATCAGCAGTTCTTAAAAGCCCTGCAAGGAATAACTCAAAAGCATGCCTTGAAGGGTAGCATTGGATAAAAATGTTAAAATAGTTACTTGCAAATTTATCAGTTGTGAAAAAATGTTTTCACTGCTTAATATTGTCATAAAGGTCTTCAGGCATTCAGTGTATTTTTATCTAATATATTTTTAAAATACATAAAGCTATTATCAAGTAAATTCTAACATTCTATTTTTTCTCTTCTTTCTCCCTTAAGAGCAACTTACTCAACAAAATGTAAAATAATTAGAAATATAAAAATATATTTACTGGTATGAATAACATAGTTTTGATAATTTTACAAATGTGATGAAATGTGGTAATGGAATAGAAAATGAGGATGATATAAATAATCGTGTATTTAAATAATAAATTGGTACATTTCTAGACATGGATTTTTAAATTGCTATGAATATTGACACTGAACACAATTTTCCACCACATAATATAATTAGGAAAAAGTCAAGAGAACAATAAAAAAAATGACAAGATATCGATAAAGCATGCAATAGTCAATATTTATATGAAGTACGCTCACCTAAATGTCAATAATTCCCTATCTATTAAATATGTATCTATTTGACGACTATCAAAGTTTTTCCATAAAAAATCAATAATTAATATAATGAAAATGTCTTATAAGAATCATATGCAACCGGATAATTTTTAAAAAGTCATAAATTCTCTATTCTGTTATTACTTATGCTAAACATACATGGAAATCAATACATCACTTAGTCTCATAAAGAAAGACCTGGGAATTCAAGCAGGCAAATGCAACTTGCCATTTATATAAAATAGAAGATAATGGTTAATTATTCAATCACGCAAATTTTTGATTTGATAATCAAATTTCGTATCCTTCTTTTCACTGGTTTGCTTCTACCTATAAATTAATCCTCCAGAGATTTGAAACATAGTAAGTAAAGGAAAACTAATCTTTGTAATTTTTCTGTTATTTGAGAATAATTTTTAAAAATCCTTTCAAGTTATAGAATTTAGCATAAAGGTTAAAATTAATAGATGAATTAAAATTTGACATGGAAATGCTTTCATCATTTATGCATAGATTCATCTATCTTTCTAGTGAAATCATAACTCATACAATCAGCCCCGTCATTCTTAAGAGTTGACAGAAGTATTGTCATTAAAGTTGACCAAGGAAATCCATCTGACCTAAAATATCCCCTCCACTCATGAATTCCTCACCACTAGAGTAATTCCTACAGAATTAAAATATAACTTTTATTATATCCTCTGAGATAGTTTACAAGCATTGGGAATATTTCAAGTGGAGAACAAGATCTCTTGGAGAGTGGACAGAGAGCAGGTACTATTTGACAAGTATTGCTCTCTGTCCATGATAACCATCCTCATGTAAATTCTTGCTAGTGTATCAACATAACCTGTAGTCTTGTGAGAAGCGCAGAACCTCAGATCCCACCCAATTCCACCAAATCACAATCTGCATTTGAACAAGACTACCAGGTGATTTGTATTCACACTGAAGTTTAAGAAGCTTAGTCTAAGACTTGGACTCCCAATCTCTATCAACTATTATTTACACCTTTGTATAAATTACTAATTTGTCTGCCTGCTCCTATTTAAATTGTTTCTTTAATTTCCTGTTGAAATAACATCTTAAAGAAACTTACATCAGATATCACTTCCCTGCTAAAGATCATCAATGGTTCCCATCTCATTTAGATTAAAATAAAACTCTTTACCTCAGCCTCAGAACCTACACGATGATCTATGGTTTCCACTAGTTTCCCCCCTCATCTCCACCCCTCTCGCCCTTGACCACTGAATACTGGGCTGTATTTTTCTCAAGCAAAATTCAAGCTCCTTCTACCTAGTTGTTTTCTCTATGTGATATGCTTTCTCCTGTGATCTTAGCAGGCTGTCTTCTTCCATGATGTTCAGGTCCCATTTTAACTTTTACCTCCTCAAAGAGGTCTTTCCTGCTCTCCAAACTAAGGTAGTCGCTCATATATAACAGTCTGTTTTAATTTTCTGCACCATCCCTCTACCATCATGTAGTTTTTTGTTTATTTGCATATTGTCTTTTTTTCCTCACTTGAATTTCAACTTGGTGAAGCAGGATCTACTGGTTTTTGTTAGATGTTACTTAAGAACTGGAAGAAAGTCTGGTGTGTATGTAACTCAATCAGTAAACATTTGTTGAAGAAGGAAGGAAGTGGAGGAAGGGAAGGAAGGAGGGAAGAAAGAAGGAAAGAGGAAGGAAGGAAGATTGCTAAAGAAAAGAAGTGAGAAAAGAAATAGATTGAAAGAAAGAGATGAAGGCGAAAAAAGAAAGAAAATATAAAAAGGAAGGAAGGAAGAAAAGAAGAGGAAAGAAGAGAAAAAAAAGAAAAGGAGATGCTGAAGAAAGTAACTCTGTCATCTTAAACACTAACTTAAAAAGCTAGAATTAGATCCTCATACGGAAAGTTTTTGGAATTTAAGGCATATAGTAGGCATTGGCTCTGGGAGAAGTGTATATTTGGCCGAGTTCTCCTCTTTTGAAATGAGGAGAAAGCCAATCTTCAACTTCCTTGATACTCAGCTGGCCACATCTATGATTGTTTTAACATTGGCTATACAGTGTGATAACCATAACAATAAGTCCACATCAATTCAAACATCAAGAGGAAATAGAAGATGATGGTAAATACATTTAATTAATATCTGGGTAGATTTATAGACACTTAGGATTAGAAGGGGCAGTAACAATCATATTACTGATATACTCTTTGATGCTTAAATGTTTTCTAAATATCTAATTTGTCCATCAAGCTATGCTTGAATATCTTATTAGTGATTTGAGAATTTACTGCTTCCTGAAACACAAAATCTGAATTTGAACAAAACTCAGTGTTAGAAGTCTTCTTTATAATATTTCTTATCTCCCTGTGGTTCCACACAACAAATTCTACAACCTATGGCCAAACAAGTTTGATCTCTCTTATGTATAACACATCACACATCTGAAGATAGCTGTAACTCATCCCCACTCACGTATCATATTCATTCTGTAGCAAATCTTCTTCTTAGATGTGACAGATAACTTTTCTCTGCAGTTTTGTCCCTACAATTTTGCCTTTAAAAATAAAGACCATATACTACTTCTTTTGAATTCATCATATGCTTAGCAAAAAGATATGTTCAATTAAACCTTAATATTTGATGGACATATATCAATATCCATAAAGATCTAAGTTACCATGCATAAATTAATTTCTTTATTGTGCTATTGCTTATGAAGATTTAAAAAATGAACATGTTTTAGATTTACAGATATATACTCTATAAAACTATTAATAGAATTTTTGAAAACAATATTAGTTGCTTACAAGCTATTGAAAATATTTAAAATTTTACATGTGGCCAGATAGCCTATTAGTGGAAGGCATATAGTAGGCACCCAAAAACTATCACTTCAATACAATAAAGTTTTTGTCATATTACAATTTGTTTGTTTTTGAACAAAGTTGTTACATATCACAGAATTTGACATCTGAATTAAACTAGAAATTTCGGTTTGTCTGATAGTGTTTTCCCTTTTCTGTTAAGCAATGTGTTAAGATGAGCTAACTTGAAGAAAATATTGCTTATGACAAAAATGAAAAAAAATACTGCCTTTGTTTAGATTAAAATTGGTGTTCTAAAATGAAGTCTTATGCTGAATTAACCATTCTTATCTTAAAGGTGAAAAAAATAGAGTTTTAATAAAAAACTGATGATAAAAATAGGTTTTCTTTTAGGCTGCTGTTATAAAGAGGGGGGAGTCTACATCATATTCAATTTTAGTTAAATGTAATTTCATATTACTAAATCAAACTAAAGCTCTGTTTGATCCTATTGATATTATTAAACATACTATTAAACATACTATGGAAAAATTGACTACTATGGAAAAACTGACTATACTATGTGGCTACAAAAAGTTCATAACACATTTGACTCCACAACATGCTATGATCATCTAAGCTAATATTTCACTAGGAAGAACAATAAAAGAAAGTTTATAATTAATACTGAAATATAGGAACCCTTCAGAAGAATATCTCCATATTTTATACTTGAAAACAGCAACTACCAATGCTGCTCATTAATAGCTGACAGAACTTGTCCATATATTGAAAAAAATAAATGGTCCATAATATAAATGAAAAACAATGTTAAATTTTGGGGAGAAAACACATCTTAATGACTATTTTTTAAATGGCATGACTATAAACTTCTTGAGAAAGAAACACCAATTGTGCCGCTCATCAATATTAATTTAATGTTAATGTCATCTAATATAAGACTTTGCATATATTAGACCCTTATAAATCCTGAATAAATGAAAGAATGATCTAGCAATATAAACTAGTTTTTCATAATTCTCTGCCAGACCATAATTTTCTTTACAAAATAACAATGTTGTATTAATCTGAAATATTTTAGATAATTCTCAAATATATAATTCTGTAAGTACAGGACACTCTACTTCTAATGTTTTAATTGTATTATTACATAGGTCCTGTTATCTTAAGTCAACTTTGAGCCTAAATCTCTTAGGACTGAACTATATTGAACTATAGGGTTTAGGGATTATTAGAAAAGGTGATTTAAGTAAATATTAATAAATAATTTCAAAAGAACTTATAGTTAAGGTGAAAGTATTCTGGTGAAATCTAAAATATTACTAGATATTATTAGGTTATCTAATTTTAGAGATCTGGGCATTTTGTAAACTAAAAATATCAATTGTTTTTAGATTATTTATACAAATGTAAACTCCTACTAAGCATAGTTGAACACTTCTTATATTTATTTTGGTATAGACTCTTCATACTTTTATTCAGTACAAGTATCTATTCAAAGAATTTTCAATGCATCTTGTGATAAACACAATTTACTAGTTTGAAACTTTTATTCCTATTTCAAGAACTAGTTCTAATAACCTCTGTGCAGCCTTCCTCAACTTTTTACATTCAGAGGTAGTCACTCTCTTTACTTCAATAGCATTTCAAAAATACTATTCTTGTAGTGTTTCTCACAGTAAATTTGTAATTATTCTTTTTTTGTTTAATCTATAAAGACTACCTGATGGCATAGACTGCACTCTTCATTGTTATACCTCTCCTATCTAGTACAATGTCATGCACACAGCAAGAGTTAGAACATATTCGGTGAATAATAATACAAGTAACAGTAATTAGTATTTGTTGAATACAAGTCAGCAACTGTGCTATATTTTTCCACACAGCTAACTATGAGGCAGGTTTTCTCCATTACTAAGAAGTTGAGCTTTTAGAGTTGAAGTTATTGCTCAAGACCAGATAGCTAACAAGGGGCACGTATAGACCCAGTCCAGTTCTCCAATCTCAGAACTAACTAGCAATGGTGGGCAATTTGGTTTTATCTTTCCACTGGGAGAAAATACCTAAGATTTTTTAGCACTTCTACCCAGTACTATGTTTAATCCTCACAGAAACCCTACTATAATACGTTGATACTATTTTACAGATACGGAAATAGAGCTCTAATAGTTCATGTAACCTGCAAAGGGTCTCACACATAATAGGTAGCAAAAGTGGACTAAAATCCGGTCAATAAAAACTGAATTCTCCTTCTGAGGAATATTGGATGCTAAGACCACAGGAAACTGTGGTGTGTGTTAATACATACTTTAGAGAAGATCTAAACCAACATTGTTTATTAGTATTCTTTCTCTTACTTTCTATTTCAATACCAAGAGACTCTTTTATAAATGGAGAAAATTGGAAATGGCTTTCTTTTACTGAATAAATGTAGAAAGTGAAAAAAATATTTTAAGAAGATACTGAAATTGAGTTAACTGATTGTTTATTTATTTATTTATGAGAGAGAAAGAGAGCACAAGCAGGGGGAACAGCAGGCAGAGGGAGAAGCAGTCTCCTCGCTGAGCAAAGAGCCTGATATGGGACTTGATCCCATGACCTTGAGATCGTGAGCCGAAGGCACATGTTCAACCAATGAGCCACTTGGGCATCTCAAATTAACTGATGTTTTCCTACGATCATATAGTAGGAAATTTAATTGGAATAGTATTTTAGAGAGAATTAAAAATATCTTTGGTAAACATTTCAATTTTTTTCTACTTTTTCATTAATTGTGTGGCTGTTTTTGACAATAAAGTAACTAACTATGCTGATTTATAGTAAGTTAATACATAGATTTTGAGTCCACACACACTAGTACAAGCACCAACTACTATGTGCAATTTCAGTGTTCATGTCTTCTTTGTGTTTATCGCAATGTTGATGTAAACTGTAAGTACTTCAATTGTCTCAAATTATTGAGAATAAATAGGAAACTAGTAATGATCAAAAGATATCACAAAATGAAAATGAAATTGTGGTGTGGCTAAAGAAAAACTATGAAAAATAAACTAAATTATCATACAGCATAAAATAATATGGACTTGAACACCTCAAAGGAAACTATGCTATCACAATATCACATATATGCTTTAAATGGCAATGACTTTAGCAAAACAATATTCATTGCATAACATTAATATTTATTCATATGTAATTTATCAATTTTATAGCTTTCTTGGGTTTAGCTATAAATATCCTTCGATTTTACAAATAGATAAAGGCTATAAGCAAGTCATTTATATCTAGTTTTATGTTGTGATTTTTGAAGTGGTAATATATAAAAGCAATATACTATTGGGGTTCATGAGAATAATGATGTCTTTTAGGATTAAAAAACACTGGCAAATTCATATTTATGATGAAATAAAGTAGTTATATTTAATACTGAAACACATAGATTTGAGTATACTGAAAATTATAAGAGTTCTAAGAAATTTAAGTGAATGTTTTAGCTGTTCATATTGTAAATATAAATCCATTAGTTTAACAAGTATTATTTAAATATGTCTATGGTTCAGAAGCTGTTCTAAGCCCTTAGAATACAACATGAACCAGACTACCCACTCCTTACCTCAGACAAGTAAATTTTATAGGACATAAAGCCATAGAGCTAGTGATTACAAATGCAGGAAAAGTAGACTACAATGGTGAGTTATAACAGAGAAACCTAACTTTCCCAGAGTTGACAATTTAAACTAAAATTTCAAAAGGGAATTAGAATGATCTGGTTGAAAGGATGGTAAGAATAGTTCATAAAAATGGTTTCATATAGAAAAGAACACGGTATGTTGGGCCAATGAAAAGAATTTCTGTTTGGCCAAAAAAAAAAAAAAATAGAGTGACTATGAGAGTCATACAGGATGAATCTGGAGATACGAAAAAAAGCCACATCATGGAATCTCCTAAGGGTCAATACCAAATCTTGGTTTTATTCCTAAAATCATGGAGAAGCCATTGGAAGCTTTAACACAGTAGTGTGATGTGATCAGGTTTTATTTATTTATTTTTATATTATGTTAAATTAGTCACCATAGAGTACATCATTAATTTTTGATGTAGTGTTCCATGATTAATTGTTTGCGTGTAACACCTAGTGCTCCATGCAATCCATGCCCTCCTTAATACCCACCACCGGGCTAACCCATGCCCCCAACCCCCTCTGCTCTAAAACCTTCAGTTTGTTTCCTGGAGTCCATAGTGTCTCACGGTTTCCCCCTCCCTTCATTTTTCCCTTCCTTCTCCTAATGTCCTCCATGCTATTCCTTACGTTCCACAAATAAGTGAAACCATATGATAATTGACTTTCTCTGTTTGACTTATTTCACTTAGCATAATCTCCTCCAGTCCCATCCATGTCGATACAAAAGTTGGGTATTCATCCTTTCTGATGGCTGAGTAATACTCCATTGCATATATGGGCCAGGTTTTAAAGATAATTCTGCCTACATTGTGGGAGCATGGAATAAAAGAACAAAAACTAATTTTTTTTCTCTAAAATACCTAGAAAAAACTAAGAAATTAGTTTTGCATTATGTTTACTGACTCATTTAATATGTCAATTAAGTGACTCACTGTCTACATATACCCCATAACTCTCTGAGTATCTAATCAGCTACAAGCTTTACAAAATTTTCCTTGTACCACCAGATTAATTTCTCTATTTCTTCCACTCTATCTCAATCTCTTGAAGGAGAGGGTCATCTATTATCTTTATTTTCTAGTACACATCTTATTACTCAGTAGGCATTCCAGGCATATCTGGTGAGCTGGAATTATTTTTATAAAGAATATTGCTTTGATGTTAGCCAATTCCAATTTAGAAATTTGGCCCTGCTAAGAGTCAGATTTTCAAAGTCTATTTTATGCTTGAAAATATAGCTAAACATTGAGTGTTTTCAAAAACATTAATAGACATAGGGATGATATGTCTCTTTTATTTCTAATATTGACCCAAAATTTTTAACCCATGTCAAAAATTTGTGCCTCAAATGTAATAACTAGTATCTGAAATAAATGAAACAGTAGATTACTGAAGAGTCAGAAGGACCAATTCTAATTAATATAGAAATTTGATAAAAGTAAATAATTTAAGTCACTGAAAAAATAATATACTATTTAGAACATTATCCATACACATAACTTAAACATAAATAACTGAGAAATATGTACTTCAAAAGTAGATGGCATGACCAAATGGCTATTATATCCAAAAACACTATTTTAGAAAGAATACAGGAAAGGATGAAACATGTATTAGCTCTAAAATAGAGTAAGGAAATTATGACAATTGAGAAAACTTGAGCAATGATTTAGAATTTATCAAGGGAGTAATATGCTTCATTAAATTTACTTGAATGTGGTTCAAAATTTTAGATTGAGTAATTTTCAAATCAATTTATTGAATAACTAACTACTATTTATTCTCTTTTCAAAATGAGTTATTTTTCCTAGTTCGATAAAATATTAATTTGTAATCCCAGAGTTTCTCATATCACTTAGTGGCAAACCTTGACTACAGCAGTATTTGTATTATTAATTGATTTATATAATAAACCTATGTTTGAGAATTATCTCTTTTATTCCATGGATTACAGAAGAATTTTTCAGTGTTAGCTCATGCAATTTTCCAAAGAGAGTGAAAAAAACTGAAGGGAAGAAGGGTTTTTCCTTAATAGAATAATATTTACACTTTTTAAATTTCCTGATACTAAGAAAAAATGTCTACTTGATTAAGCAAATCATCAATTTGTCATGACTCCTATATTCTTAGCAGTGGAAATATGGTATGAAAGTGAGTAGAGAAGCAAGGTAATACTGATCTAATTCTTTAAAGGAGATTACTACATGTTAAGAATTCATTTTAGAATGCTTAGTAAAGAAAACTAAAGTACCATCAGTACAAATTTTGATGGAAATGAGCTTCTGAGATATTTCTGTATGATTTTCAACCAACTTATATAAAGATGTCTTGGTGTTTCTCCTTTGTGTACACTGAGCACAGGATGCTTTCCATCACTTACATTATGCTCTGTGTAAACCATTCCCAACCACACTACATAAACCATAACCAGTTTGGAGAATATATGATGATGAGCTGGAAATAAAGTTGGAGTAGGTATTTTGTACTTGAAACATGTTCAATTAATTAATATTTCCACCGAAGCATATATCAATATAAATGAAGTCCCTTTATTTTTGACACTACACTGATTTTTTTTCTCATGAACTGCTCAATGAAACTTGCTACCAAGAAACAGAAATATACACTTGCTACGCTTCCTAATTCTGTAAGAGGTAGGCTTACAACATTAATTAACTGGAAAATTACCAACATATGATTTGGTCTTTTTACTATACAAATTAGAAAGTTAATGGATATTTAAATTTGGATCCATAATCTCAATGAATAGCTGTTACCTTTTCAAAATGAGAAATCACAGTACAATCATATAGCTCAGGCAATAGGTAATTTAGATATAGAAGAGCAAGCTTCATAAAATAATCACCAGTAAAATGTTTTCATTTTGCCCAAATTATCTATTTTCTTAATTGTTAAATAGCATCTGTGTAACATAAAAATTTCATGCAAATGCTGAAAATTACTACATAGTAATCAATCAATGTGTCAATATGTATACTTATTAATAGAAACTGGCTATTTTATTTCAAATTACCTCGACAACATAGCTGACATGTAATATGCAATAGATGTCTAGTACCTGTTTTATTATCACTTTTATGCATTATTTTCTTTCTACTTTTACCCCCACCACCACCCAATATTTGCATTTTTTTTTAATTTTTGTGCTTTCAAATGATTCAGGTTTTAGCTATTACTATCTGTATTTTTCAGCTACTTTAAACTTTTTCTTTTGCTTCCTACACCTTGGCTCTCTTTCAGCTCATTCTCTACTTCGAATCATTAGGAAAATATAGCTTTGGCTGTAACTAAATGGGCACAAGTAAAATAACATCCAATACCTCTATGAGTAACAACTGCAAGCTCTTTAGTTCTTTCTATCTGTTCAGCATTTCTTGGTCTTCTCCTTGTACTTTGTGTATCTGCTTGATGAGGAGAAAGCCCGTCCTTGGATGTGTTGGGGTCCAGACCTGAATTTCTGAGATTCGTAACTTGCACTCGCTGTTCCTCGGAAAGTCTATGGATGGTGACAGCTGTAACACTGGATACAGTAACATCTGCAGATGTGCTAGCAACAGCAAAAGCACCAGTGGCAGTCCTGTTATGCTCCTCTAACTCACCAGTGGAGGTAGTGTGGGCCAATGTAGAAGAACCTGTGGGACACAGTAGCACTAGATGCTAACTTTTTCTTTTAAATTTTATTTATCTGATAAGTTTAATAAATTATATTCCCTTCTATTACCTTAAGGATAATCAACATGAAGAGGCAAAACACAAACACGCCACTAGAATGCGAAGTAACCAGATCAGATGATTGCTTCGAATCACTCAACCTATGAATAAATATCACACACAAATATACCACATTTTCACTGTAACACATTGAGAGGGGCAGGGCAAAACAGTAAACCCTTTATATGGCACTGAATCAATCTTTGTTATTTATCTACAGATGAATATTAGCAATGAATTCCTGGCAAGTGACAAATTTTGATAGAATGGGTAACTGTGTGACCACACTTTTCTCAAAAGTATGCTTTGAATAGTCTGTGTCATATCTCTTCATAATTTCTGGGAAAAACATCAAACATTTCTATTTTAAGATAGGGAAATGAAAGAAAATTTAAAATCAAAGCCAACATTTTTAAAAAAATGATTAAAAAAATAAAACACTGAAATAACTATTCTATGTAAATGTCTCTCTTAACCTCGCTTGCCAGAAAGCAGCCACTTGATAAAATATTCAATGTCATGAGCTATACATGCTTTAGACTTTAGTGGGTTGTTTTTGGAAGTCAGGTAATATTTTTCGCTATTTTAAAGTAAAATTTGAGATTAATCAATTTTTAACTAATTAAAAGTAAACAATCATTATATTTAGAAATAACTGAAAATTAACTAATAGTTTAGAACCTTTATTCATACAAAACTAGCTTTAATAAATGGTTGAGAATATCCAAATATATCATAAGCATTTCATGGCATATATTTCCCTACATTCTTAACCTTAGTAAGGTTTCACAGTAATTTAAAAATAGAGTTTAAAGGTACCAAATTAGGGTTTTATTTTTCTTTCACCTAAACCTTTTTAAAAGATTGTCCATGGTAGGGCATAATTCTTAGAAAATGAAAAAAGTAACCTTATAATAAAAGTATGAAATGGAATGAAGATATATTCAAAAGGATCTTGACATCTAAAATGCTTAAAAAGAAAAAAATACTGACTTTTGGAAGTACAGCTACAAATTAGGAATAATCATCAGGCCCTTCTTAGAAAACTTCTGAATATTTTTTAAGGCTGATGAGTGATATGTTTTCATATACTTGCCTTCCGAATAAACTGCATCTTGAGTTTCTATCTACAAAGTATAATTAGATATTGTAGACAAAAATACATAGGAATATTTTAACCATTCTGCAAGAGGAAAATAGTTTAACCACTTAATGTGGTTTGGGCACGCTCTGCCCTTTTTTTTTTCCCTCTTGCATTGCAGGCAGGTGGCGAGTAGGGCCAATAATTCTGATTTTTGCTTGAAAGCCAAAAACAAGTCAAACATGGGGTCCTCTCATTCATAAACAAAGAAAGGGACACATGTCTGCTACTAATTCTGCCAGGCCAAATTGTTATACTTTGGTTAATTCAATGAAGAAATTCAAAAGAATTAAATTATTGTATTTTGAGGGAGCCAAGGATAAATGAGGTATGACAATTATGAGATTATTTAAAGACCTTTAATATACTCTAAAACATCAGTCAGGAAGAAGTTGCTATCGAATATTTATCCAAGCCATTTTGTGAAGATTATGATTTCCTAAATCCACGTTGGTTATGCAAATTGGCCAGTAAGATTTAGTAAGCTAATATTTAGTAAGATTTTTCTCTAATCACATGATTAAGTAATAACTATGCTTATAATACTAACATTTAGTAACTAACCTGAGAGTAAATCAGACATTTGAAATGCCCATGTGTTTATTACTATAAAAACAATTACCTGATCCATATTATTCACCTGGGGAATTTAACTGCACTTTCTACTTTAGAAAGGAAGTATAAAATCAGGGAGGATGAAAAACTAATACATGAAAACTTTACATAACTGTATCAAAATTTCCAGGATATCAGTTTTAGTTTAAAAAAGGAAACCACTTAACTGTAAACATATGTTGCAAAATACAACCTTAAAAGTTTGAAAGAAAAATTTGTACTCTATCGCAAGTCTGAATGTTCTAACCTTACTCCAAGGAATAAACTGGATAGCTACTTATTATATTTCATCACTAAAGTCATTACAGGTAATCATAAATAATCTCTTATGTTCAGGTCAATAATTCTGGGGTAATTCTTGGGGATATGTCTACATTGCTCCTGTAACTAATCCAGGACCTATAGACCAATTCCAAACACCCATTTTCTTGAAGACAAGATAAATACAGGTCTCAAATCTGAGAGTTAAAACTGATCTTTCTTAGCCTTTAGATCCAGGATTTGCTAGCAATTCCAGACTTAAAATCTTCAGTAGTAGAACTCTATTTCTGGCTAGGGGTGGTGGTGATTCAGTACTATCCTCAGCCTGAATGTAGAACTGGGTGGAGTGTTAAAATAGAGGATTGAAAAAAAAATTATCTAACAACCATAGTCCAAACAGATATGTTTTCCACCAGATATTTTGGTAAGTAGTTCCTACGTTTTATGTGTATTTTGTGCTCATATTCTTTCTTCCCCATACTACAATGCAAGCTCCCCGAAGGCTGAAATTTTTGTTACTTTGTTCTATTCACTGCTGACTACCTAGCATCTAGAATGGTGTTTGGTACCCAGTAGATACTCAAGAAATATTCATCAAAAGAAGGAATAAATGAATAAAATTAATAATAGTGTCAAAATAATATTAACAACAATAATAAAGAAAATGAATTTCACAAATGAAATATCGTAATTTTTACCATGGCAAGGTCATATTTCAAACATATAATGAAGAGAAATTCCAAAGGGAGGAAAACTGACAATTTTGTTTTTAACTTTCAAAGTCATTATTTTGAAAAAGTGTGGAATCTGAAGATTTATTTGCATAAGTGAGAGTTACTTGAAGATTTGTGTTATAATTCCCAATCCTTAAAAGTATACAAAGTTCATGTGAAATGGGTTTATTTAGAATGCTCAAATTTCTGTAGAGTGAAAAGTAATCATATCTTATAATGGTAGGAGACATAGGTGCATCTAAATGTAGTTAAATATGTTTGATATATAGATATATAGATATATCAAATGGAATAAGTTCTATAAAAATAACATTGATTTCCTTTATAAGGCAATAAAATCATCCATCACCATATAGTTATACCATATATAACCATTTTATCTTAAAATGTAGACCAATTTAGAATACTGGTTTGGGTACCACTTTAAATTGGCAGTGTGTGAAACACAGATTTTTAAATTGTCAAAATGCAACATTTACCATTTAACAGTTTAAAAACACTCAAATTTTTGCATACATAACTGTTTTATGAGGTAATTGCCAATGTTGGAAAAAGCCTTAGGATTATGTATAGCAACAATTCATTATTAAATATATAGCTAATCCAATATTAAAATATATTTTGTTTTCTTTCAAAAATTTAAGTATGCTACACAATTAAGTAAACATTATCTTTAATAGCACAGTATTAAATGCATTTGTTATACAACATACAACTCAAATTAAAGAATAAATGTACATTCAGAAAATCCATTATTTGTTTGGAATTGAATTATGTATACAAGATGTGTTTTTCACAATTAGATTATCCTGCCATTAAATTGCTTAATATATTTAAAAATTAGATGTTTACAATATATACACAGGTCTAAAGTATATTTTATTAATATTCCTTAGTAAAACATTTCTCAATATAACAAAAATAAAATGAAATGGTTTACATATATAAGCATGCTTCTATAAATCATAACTAGATGTCATCTTTGGAACTATGATAATGGAAAATGACATATGTAACACATGTAAATTGGCAAATTTATTTAACAGTAATCCTTACAATATTAAATTTGGATTATATTATGTATTATAATGAAAATTATATTTTTGAATGCTTTCCTATTTCAACAATTTATATTTAAGAGACTAAGCATAATTCATATAATGCCATTTATAAATGTGTCATTTAGCAAGTGTAACAAATGAAAACTCATTTCATAATTGAATTTTAATCTATGATCAAATTTTTAGCCTTACAGATTAAAACAATTTTGTGTAATTCTGCTTTGTAATTATTGTCTAACTCACGACAGAATTGAAGAACAGAATATGTTGCTAGAGATTTAAGTGAATGGTCCAATATGTACACAGCTACATAAGTTCATGTTAAAGATAATTACATATTCAAAGAAGTGGCTTTTAGATATTTATGTTGGCACGTTGTTTTATATAAAAAATATATTCTGTTCCATTAATTTTAGTATTTCAAATGAAACATTTGAATAAGTTTAACAAAATAATCCTAAGTAAGTCAGTCTGTGTTATTACGATATATAATGAAGAAAAATGCAATAAACATTTAACATGAAAACATGCAAAAGGAAAAATATACAAAATAACATCAAAATAAAATCTAAATACAACTAATGCAACAATTCTATTTGATCCATTATTTAGTTATTCTATAAATTTTAGCATATGTAATTCAATGTGTATGTTGTAGGTCTTCTTTTATTTACTACTACTTGGATGAAACTTAAAGAAACATGTCAATAAGTGAGATAACTCCTGAAAACTAATTGCAGTATGAGTTTATGGTGTGAGGTAAAAACAAAGCCCTTTGTTACATGCTATAAGTTTTAGGAAGCATATTGTAGACAGGTACATAACTTAGGTATTTTTCAGGTTAAACATTATTAATTCCAGTATGGTAAGATCTATATAGCTTGGGAATTTTCAGTACAAATTAGTGGATTTGTTTGTACTTTGAATATTCAACTTAGAGAAGAGATGGATAAACTGAAATAGAAAGTAGTAGCACTTAAACTGTAAAAGAAATATAAATAATCTACTTTGATTGTTACTTAGTATAAAATTTTCTCTCTATGAGAATTTTAAGTGAAATAATCCTGAAAAAAAATAGTTTGTAATTTATTTTTAAGGAACAGGTCTATATTAGTATTATAGTTTTTTTTAGATTAGAATGCCATTATGCTGATACTATATAAGATTATGATATTAAAACATTTAATTAAATGAATATAAGATACTCTTGATGATAAGATGCAGCTCCAAGGAAAAAAAGAAAAATTCTACCAATTCAATATGACATGACAATGCAAAAACCCTGTCACTTGCATTCAGATTTCTGAAATGTTAAAATGTGAAAAGATATAGATCCTTGTAGAGTTAAAAAGAAATCAGTAATTCAAGTAACAGATTTCCTATAGTCACAAATTAATTTAATTAGGTATGTACTAATTTAGAAATAGAACTGAAACTTTAAATACAAATTGTCATTCTGAAGTGAATATGTATTTGTTTCTATTTATATTCTATGTTTCTATTCAAATTCTAAGCATTAAATAGGGAAGTTAATATTAAATTTTACAAATGGATTTGTTATTATTTATCAGGTACAAGTGATCAGGCTGAATTAATATGCAAAGTGAGTGAATAAATATTTGCAATCTAAGCTGAAACTGATGATAGGAAGATTTAATGATACATCTACTAAATTTGCACTTACTGTGAGTAAATAAACAATAATAAAACAAATATTCAACAAGATATTTACTAATGTCAAGTTGCTTACATACGAGATAAAAATCCCATATTCTGAATTGTTTGAAATGTTGATAAATCCACATGCCAAGCAACAATAAATACCTTTATCTAAATGAAATATAGAAAATACCAAAAGTTTTAGAAAGTATATGGAGAGTATTGTAGAGGGCAACCATGACAAAAACTATATATAAAAAACATATGATAAATTTATGATAAATATCATCACAGTTTTTTTATAAAAATGTGAGAGAATAGACATCTCATTTCTTAGTACTAAAAGAACATGCTAGAGAAAACTTTTTAAACAGAGAGTTGTTAAGAGTCTTGGAAGATAGTCTCTCTTAAAGGACCATTTCTTGTTTCACCTAGTTGATTAAAGTTACAGAATCAAACTTTCTCATCATGTATTCCTTTTCAAACACTTTGGAATTCTTGACTATGCATAGTGGTGGATCCTAGAGGTCATTTTTTACTGTGCACAAGCACAAACACACACACCACTTGTAGGAATAAATATCCACAAAATATAAACTGAAATCTTTAGTGTAACTAAGCATAATGTTATCCATAAAGATCACAATACTGACAATAAACCTTAAAGACCTGGGTTTCAAAACAAAATTGATGTCACCCTTGTCACATTTCATAAGAATGTGAGAAAGGGACAGATTGCCCCTCCACATCTTTCTAAAACCATCACCTAGAATCTTGCATTTTTAGGCTTCTCTCTTAAGGCAGCTCTTATCTGTCAGCTAAAGTAGAAGTATTTGTCACTAAACAAACAAAATATAACTTAACGCACCCTTGTTAATTTCCTTCCATACCAAATCTTGTAGAAAAGCTACAGGGTACCTTGGATGATATAAAGTTGCTATTAAGAAAAATGAATACTAATATATTTTATTACAAAATGCTACATCAGGAATTCCTTCACTTTCAGAGTCTTGCTGTCTCAGATAATTGATACGTATTAATAACTTTTTTGAAAATATACAGGATGCCTCCAATTATGCAATGTTTGATGTTTAATGAACATCATTCATTCAGAAGAATGAATAGAGCTAAATATACTACTCTTATTTCTAAAAAAATAATAAATATTTTACTTTATGTCAATGACTATTGAGTATTAAATATATTTTTAAGCATATAAATAAAAGAGATTAAACCTGTCCAGATGTATTCAAATAATATAAAAATACTCGATTATAGTATAACTATAATTGATATGGCATATGAATAGATGGAAAAGAGAGGACAAAACATCCAAGAAGATATAAATCACTCCTTCATTTGCATTCTAAAATGGGGGTAAAATTTCCCTTCTCCTCTATTCTCCAGCACTCTTTTCACCCCTCAAAAAAATGTCTTATAATGATGACATTAGGCTTTGTGAAGTAGAAAAGAGAGAAGTAAAGTAAAGGAACTGGTGAAGTTATCCTTTCTATCCTTCATGGTTAAAAGGAAAAATAAGAAGCTTTATTCTGACCCAGCCCGTCAGGTCCCTGAGTCTTCACCTTGACTATTCGACTATATCTATATTTATTCTCCATTTCCTTCTATAATGGCCGCTAGTTTGCAGAGGGCAGATATTCTTCATTTTTCATTAATTTTAACTGTTCCTCTTTTTCTAAAGCCTAAAGTATAAAGTTTACATAACACTGGTTTTATATATGTGATATGATTTGAAGGGAACCAAGGAGCTATCCTTACCCGAACATTTTTTTCTGTGTGCCCAATGGTATGAAAGATGCTTTTTGAGATTAGGCATTGCCCTCTCAAAATTTTCCTTTTAAAACCACACAAATACTTTTCTGGTTGAGAGAATACACATCCTAGAGTAATTGCTTAACTGTTCAGTTTGAATTAAAGTCTTCAAAATAAGTAATAGGGACACTTTGAGAAATATGTTTTTGAGTAGTGTGAAGCTTGCAATAGATCAGTTGAATGCTCCTGGTTGAGGCATTTACCATAAACTGATAGCTGGTCCAATGTGATTATTATATGATTGTAAGAACTGGGTTCATTAATAATAAGTGGGATGGAAGGGAGGTTTGGGCGGGTAGGAAAGGGCTGACATAATGAAGGAAAGACTATTACAGTGTTGATCATTGAAAGGTTGCTGAGCAACTAGTCAATGTATGCATAAATATGTTAAAGTAGAGCAGCCTAATAAGAAACTGAAGCCAAGAAAGGTATTATTTTCCTGCATCATACACTCTGTAAAGACACTTTTTATTCTATAGCTGCTAATTAATTAGTAGCAGAAGTGATTTGCTTGAAAATGAATGCCAATCTTGGCTGAGAAACATAGCATGCTGGAGAAAAAAGGAAAAAAAAAAAAACTTCAGAAATACTAAGTACCTATAGAGTTTGTCTTCAAAGGCTACCATTAATCAGAAAGGCATATATATTTCACATTATATATTGGGGTATTATGTATGATTATCTGTTAGGATATTTAAGATATATATTTCCATATTGAAAGGTAAATTTTTATATTCCTTCATGAATTAACTCTGTCAAGTTCCTTTTTTTAATTTTATCACCAAGAATACATTTTATTTCAAGACAGTATACAAACACTATCTTTTAATATCAAAATAAAGGTATGAATAATGTAACAAAGATGGCTGGAATTTACATGTATACTTGACTTCAACTTGGTTTTGGTTCATTCATTTAATTATGGAAACAGGTATGTTAAAATTAAGAGATAAAATGTGGACCTCTGACTGAGGAGGATCTCAAAAATCATCTATTCTAACACTGACATCTGGCCAACTCTCTTTGACACTTTCTAATCTAGGAGTAGGAAGTTTGATCCTCTGAGTGATACACATCAGAAGGTTAATTAGAGCTTCCTTCACTCAAATCTTCCCTGGGGAAGAAACACATAAGTTTGTATTTTAAATACAAAGGAATACCATCTTTTTTAGAGTAGAAGTTACTTGAAAAACGGAAATATTAAAGCAAAAGATGAACAAAGGGATTCAGCAAGGGGCTTGTGCTTTTACATTTTTTGTAGATCTTGGAAAAATAAACTTTATCTCATATTTATTCTAGAGAAAGCAAATATTATTTGCTTAATGAATCTTTCTATTCCTCTTCAAATTTCTACACTGAAGAAAGAAAGTGAAGATTTTCCCCTTCTCTGTGTCACATTTCAAATATCTAACGTTAAAACCTGAGACATTTCGTCTTCCCTCTCCCTCCTCTTTTGTATTACACAAACATGAATTTAGTAACTACTGTCCATCAAGCACAAATATATCCCCACAACACGCAAGCACCCATACACTTTCTTTTCTTTCACATATCCCCATCCTTATCTTACAAGTAAACTGTCATGAATTTAAAAAATCAGAGCCATGTAATATATGTAATGAAAGACACATAGAGAACTATGAAAATACACCTGGAAAGCCATTAGCTATCCTTCCAAAGTAGGACAGACTTTCTAGTAGTGGAAAAGACATTGGAATTGAGTCTAAAGGATGAGCAGATTTCATCCAGTACATGAGGAATCAAAGAACATCCTAGTCAGAGGCAACAGCTTAGAAAAAAGGTGTGGCAGGGGAAAATGCAAGATGTGCTCAAGCAATTGCAAATTATTTGGTATGACAGGAATGAAGAGAAAGTGGTAGGCAGAGACCAGTGCTTGAAGAGCCGAGAAACTTTGACTGGAAAAGGAAGCTTGAAAAGATAAGGCATCAATGAAGAATATTAAGCAGGGGACTGAAATGACAAGATTGTCACTTGAGATGGGTTGTAATTGCTGTAATGTGGACAAGATGTTAGAGCTATATGGACTAAAGGCAGGGTAAATATTTAGCTGAATCCATCATATGACTGTATGTACCTTGAAATAGAGTTGCTAAATTTAGTAAATAAAAACATAGGACACTCACTTGGATTTGCATGTCAGATGAACATTTTTTTTCCTTCTAAGTATGTCTTGTGCAACACTTGGGACAGATTTATAATAAAGACTATCTACTGTTATCTGAAATTCAAATTCAACCAAGAATCCTAGATATTATCTGGAAAACCTACTTTGAAAGCAAGTTGGTCTTACAAACTCTGAAAATTTTCTGCATATCACACAAGTAAAACCATTAACAAATATTTATTCATTTTATGTAATATGCTTTGACTGATTCTATGAAAACTTATGGAATGCAGAGAGCAGACATGATGACATCACAAAAGCACCTAGAGGAAATTCATAAAGCATCTTTTTATGAAATGAAAACTAAAAAAAAGACAAGTTGAATGAGGCATGCTAAGAACTTTAATTCTGTTTGTATCTAAATTCTACATTCTTTTTAATATTACAAATAGCTAATACTCTATTCATTTCTTCATTATAAACTATATATTCTATACTTGAAGAAGAAAATAATATTAAGAATTACATCTATAGATGACTCATACAAAACATACAAAACATCTTATCAATGCTTCAATCCAAAGAAACCGGAATTGAAGATATTTCCAGCAAGAACTTAATGGACTTTGAATTGCATCCAAGCACTAGAAATGGCTGTGAATACTGAATAAAGATATCATCCTCAAGTTATCAAGTAGGCCTTTTTGACCTATAAGTCTTTTCCCATCTTTTTTTTTTCAGATGACAGGAAATATAAAATGAAAGTAGAAAATTTAGTTATCTCTCTCTGTCCCTTATATTCCTATATATATGAATGTATAAGTTCTGATATATAGAGACTTATAAACTCACTCTCTCTCTCTCCTCTCTCTCTCTCTATATATATATATTCCTGTAAAACCATATATGCATACATATTATGTATATCTAATTCTATAGAGAGATATACATACACACTATATACATATATTTCTATATCCTCTGAATTCTGAAAAAGCTCCCTGGAGTAAAGATGTTCTATTTGATCAAGATCACATATATTTTAATTGGCAGACTTTCTGATGAAAAAGATTAATTAAAGCAAAGGAAGATTTCTAACCTATTAAAATGGTTTTAAATTTCTAAAAATTTCATACCTAACTAGTTGCTTTTGGCATGCTGTAATTGCAATATATCAAAGGTAATAATATGAATATTCAAATGTTTTTCTGAAGTATATTTTTAATTTTTATAAAGGTGATGGAAACTTGCTCTTCTCACTTGTGGGATGATATCTTTGTATCTCCCCAAATTTCTGAACAGATTAAGACACTACAAACTTATTTGGCATTCCAATATGTTTACTTGAAGTGACTAGATAACAGAACTATTTAAACAAACATGTTATAAAGAGCAACACCATTTACTGAGTACTAATTATGTTCTAGACACAGTCATAATTAGTTTATTTCATCCTCAAAAGTACTTGTAAGCTGAGGATAGTAAAGCTCAAAGCAGCTTCAAACATAAACTGACTCACTTCGCCTAGTAAGCAGGAAGCTGGGACTTGAACCTAAACTGCAATCCCAAAACCACAACCTTACATCCTGGAAATCAGTACACCTCTATTTAGCCTCCTCAATTTGTGTTTACAGAGCATGTAAACACTTCTGTCTGAATCAACATGTAAATTATTTATTTATGCTTTATTTTCATTGTTTTTCTTTCCCATCACTTGCTTCTCCATCACATGTCTGTTTCTAGGTCCTCCTTACAATGCCCTTGCCTCAGGGGAGGATGGTTCTTTAGAGCTAAAAGGGAAATTAGTTCCAAGATCTCTCCATATCTTTCATTTCCTAACAGTTTAGTCCTCTCCAAGGGTTTACATCAAATGACAAGAAAGGGGTAGAGGTTGGAGGGCCAAGGAGAGGCAATAAAAATGACATACACACACTCCCTTCCTGCTGCACTGCAGGAAAGTAGAAGGATCCAGAAACCTGGACTCTCCCCTTTGGTTAAGATTCTCATCTCAGGCTTGTTATGGAAGTGCAGAATCATTTACTTTCAATGGAATTGTGGGCTTAAACAATTACTGGGTGCCTTTCTCCTCATTTTCCACACACTGCAAAGGCCCTTTCAGATTCCTGTGCAGCATAAGGGAAGAAGAAGGTGCCCTTGTTTCTTCCACCCTCCCTCCAAATGACCTGGACAGAATTTTCTTCCTGTTAGGCAATGGCAGCTCTCAGATTCATTTGAATTTAAAAGAACAAAGTAACATTTCTTGCCCTTTCAAATTTATAGATAAATTTCACACCTCTTTTACTTGCAAATACAGCCAAAATGCACACCACTCCTAATAGCCTGTCTTGCCATTGTTTTTAATTTCAGCTTGATATATGATGTCTCTGTGTTCTATTTCCTCCTTTATTACAGTTTTTCCCTAATAAAACCGTTCATAGTAATCTAATTTTACTTTTCTTCAAAAATTATCTGCTGCTTAATAGTTAAAAGACTCACATTATTATCCCTGAGATTTCACACCATGTTGCTAAACTGGATCTTTTTTTTTTTTTTAAGCATTAACAAAGCTTCTGTAAATTTCTGGATCTAACTTTTAACTGCAAGGACTTCTCCAATCTTCAGAATTCTTCATGGAAGGTATATATTCTTTTTTTCTCAGTCCCACATAAATTGTATTATTCAAGAAAAGTAGATGCTTTCCTACAAGGACTTGCCCTAGAGAACCAGGAATCAATTAGTTTTCAGCAACTACTCCATGCTGATTCAAAGTCCTATTAATCATAGCCTCTAACAATTACCAATCATTTAATTCTAGTAAGTTCCATGATAAACATTTTACATTCAATCTTTATAACAATCATAGGTGGTAGATTATAATTCATATAATCAAGGGTAAATACCTTGATTAAGGGCATTCATTCATATATTCAACTCATGTATTTATTCAACAAGAATTTATTAAATACCCATTCCATGCCAGGCATTGAATGACCCAGAGGTAAGTAGCAGACAGTTAGACAGTATGTTTCCCAAGAGAGATTACATTCAAGTGAGGGAGCCAAGGAATGTACCCATTAATATAATAGCTCATGACAAAATGCAAAGTGACATTTGAGCTAAAAACCTTAAAAAATGAAAAAAGTGAAGCATAAAAATAAAATACCTGATTGATCTGGAACTTTTATTCGAACTGTCAGATTTCTTGGCTTCCATTGTTAATCTTAGTGATATACTGTTTCCTATTCAGTTATGATTTAGGCATTTCACTTTATTTCTCTGTAACTATGTTCCCTATAGTCTTGTGTTCTATATGTCTATGAAATAATATGTATTTTTATTCAAGATATTACATTTTAATAATAAAATTTAAATATGTGAATTCCACATGTCATGAATAAAAATTAATAGCATCACTATTTTTGTTTTATTCAAATACACATATATATTAGATGTCTACTCTACTAGACACTGTTACGTGATAGGATACAATGGTGAACTAGACAGATGGTGTAAATAGAGAAACAAAAAAAAACTAAAAAAATACGATGGCACTATGGTGCTGTGTTAGGTTAATGTGGCCACAAATTCTTTGCAACTGTTTCTATCAAGAGGTAGAGTCTGTTTCCTCACCTCTCGGATCCAGGCTGTCTTCATGACTTGCTATAATCAATAGAATATAGTAGCAGTGATACTGTGTGAGTTCTAGAGTCTCAGTTCCAAAAGGCCTTGTAGTTTCTACCTTTGCTCTCTTGGGATAGTTCCCTGAGACTGCCATGTAAGGAAATATGTCCAGACTATTGGAAGATGAAGGGCACAAGGAGAACAGGAGTGCCCCAGCTGACAGTACTAAGTGAGCCCATATTGGTCCTTGCATCCCAGTCAACTCTCCAGCTTAATGCAGCTATATATGCAAGCCAAGAGGCATCCTGACAACCAATAAAATTATGAGAAGTAACAAAGCATCACTGTTTTAAACCCATAAGACTTGGGGTAGCTTTTTCAGGTCATGGTTAACTGACACAATAGTGAAATACAGAATTTTATAGGAATATATAATAGAAACACTAATTTGGCCTTAGCAGTGACTTAATAAAGAGAAGCTTCCTGAAGGAAATGTTTTAGATTCAAATAGGGAAGATGATTAGAGCTTCTAAGGTGAAAAGAAAGGAAAGAGATGGTCCAGAAGAATGTGCTACATGTATAAAGACCATGAAACAAGACAGATTTTGTTAGTTTCTAGGAATTTAAAGATCACTTAATATGTGTAAATCACAGACTGCAAGCAGGGAATCACAAGAATTTATGCTGAAAATATAGCTAGAAGGCATATTATGTGAATGTGGTACAATAGGTATATTACAAGGCACAGGAAGATATTTGCACTTTGTCATGAAGCCAACAGAAATAGTTCCTCAAGTCCACTCTCCAACAAACCCCGTATTTCTCCTATCCCTTCACAGAACCAAACATGTTTTTTTAATAAGAAGGAAGTATTGTGATAGGATACATTTTCTTTCCACTGATGGAAAACAAAAAACCTTGAAATTAAAAAGTAAATTTTTAGTAGTTTTCAAATGCAGTTACCTGTTGTCCTCTCAAAATTGAAAATTAGAAGATATTTGACTTTTGGGGTAACCGGGTGGCTCAGTCAGCTAAGCATCCAACTCCTGATTTAAGCTGTGGTCATGATCTCAGGGTCCTGTGATCAAGCCCAGGTAGGGTGGGGAGTCTGCTTGAGATTCCCTCTTTCCCTTGCTCCTTCCCCCACTCACGCATGCACACACATGTGTATGTCTGTGCATGCACACACACGCTCTCTGTCTCAAATAAATAAATCTTTTTTAAAAAAGAAGATATTTGACTTTTTAAATCTACAATTCTACTATGTTTACATTCATTTCCCCCGGGTTGCTATTTTTCAATTTTCTAATGTCATGCCAATGAGGACCAACCTCATCAATTCCTCAAAATGGTAAGTAGAATTCTTTATTGAAATAAAAATATAACATCACCATGAGGTCAATCAAGGTTTTTGTTAAAGGATGAAATTTAGGGGCACCGGGGTGGCTAAGTGGGTTAAAGCCTCTGCCTTCAGCTCAGGTCATGATCTCAGGGTCCTGGGATCGAGCCCCACATCGCATTGGGCTCTCTGCTCAGTGGGAAGCCTGCTTCCCACTCTCTCTGCCTGCCTATCTGCCTACTTGTGATCTCTCCCTCTCTCTCTCTCTCTGTCAAATAAATAAATAAATAAAATCCTTAAAAAAAAAAGGGATGAAACGTGTAACTTCAGTCACTAGCCAGAAGTTTTGCACAAGATTGGGAGAATGTCAAGGCATCTCAGAGCTCTCAGTCACACCATATAGTCACCTACAGTCTATCTGCAAAAATAGTAAGCTCAAGTGTGTCTTTATGTGTGATTACAAAATGTGTTCTCAAAAATTGCATTTTCCTTTCAGAAAGATGATTTTTGCTATGAAATGTCACTGAATCTGTGAAGTTATGACTTTCCTAACAGAGAATAGAATTATTTTATATACAGGTGAATAATTTCTAAAATTCAATTAAAATGAAACTTTAGATGGTATGCCTTGAAACAAACTAGAATGAAAAAATAATATATCAGCCAATAACATAACCTGAGTTTCACAATACAGAAAAGATGAGATGAAAAAATATTCTGTGAACCTAAAATTGCATGTATACATTATATATAGTGCATTTTTTAAGTTAGCCCACTCAAAGTCATCTGTACTAAAGATCATTTATAATGCAACTATATCCATACTTTTATTTCTCACAAAATGTGATTGCAGATGGCTCCTAACATAAGAGGCTTCAACTTAGGACTTTTTGACTATAAGATAGTGCAAAAGTGGTACGCATTCAGTAAAAGCTATACTTCAAATTCTGAATTTTGAGCTTTCCTAGGCTAGCGATATGAGGCATGACCCTCTCCTGTGATGTCTGGTAGCCGCACTTAGCTGCAGCTCCCAATCAGCCCTGAGATCACAAGAGTAAACAACACATACACTTCATGCACTATGTACCCATAACCATTTTGCTTTTCACTTTCAGGACAGCATTCAATACCTGTGACAGTCAACACCTGATTATGAAACAATCCTTGTATTAGATGATTTTGCCCAACTATAGGCTGATTTACTCATTCCAAGCATGTTCACGGGAATCTATGCTAAACTGTGATGTTGAGTAGGTTAAGTGTCTTAAATGCATTTTTGGCTTGTGGTATTTTCAACTTACAATAGGTTTATCAGGATGTAACCCTATCATTAAGTCAAGGAAGGTCTACATTTACAATCATTTTTTAACATCACTTCATAGATGAGCTGTATATGACATGAGAAAGAACATTGTTTTGAAATTAGTTCTGAGTTTTATACTGACTATGTTGAAACTAGGAATAAAACTGTAGGCAAGTCACTTTAGTTTCCTTACTTATCCTGTGAAGAGTTTGGGTTGAATTAGTGATTCTCAAATTTTTCATCATGAAATGCTACTTTCATTATATTCCTCTAAGAAAAAAAGATTTGGAAAATTTCTCTTACGAATAAACTGAATCACTTTCACAATAAGAAATGTACACTCACTTAAGAAAAATCAATCATAACACCTGTTAATCAGTCCTTCTAATCGCCATGAAGTAGCCAATATGTCACTAGGTTAATTTAATTGCAGTGCTAAGTAAATAAAATTGATATTTGTGTTAGCATGTGAGGCCCTGTGATGGGTAAAATTTAATTAAGCTTTTTGAAATAATGAAAATAATGAACTGTTATTATTCTTCTAGGGAATCCCCAAAAGGAATCATTAGGTTATAAGATCTATTCTAGCTCCACAAATCTATGAAAATAGAGAATTTAAGTAATATATTCCTCTCTCTCTCTCTTCCCACTCCTGTACTTCCCTTCCTCCTTCCTTCCTTCCTTCTTTCTTTCCTTTTCTTTTCCTTCCTTCCTTCCTACCTTCCTTCCTTCTTTCTTTCCTTCCTTCCTTCCTTCCTTCTACAAACTGTATTAGAAATTCAATACATTCCAGGCATTCATCTGGTTCTAAAATGCTCAAGGGAAGGGAAGAGATACCAAGAGAGTAAGCACAAGGATTTCAGGAATGCTAGTACTATGAAGGCACAAATACAGTAGCCAGTCCTTGTGAATTCCTAAATTGTGGAGGGTAGTCTAAATCACATCAGCTTATTCTAAGATTTCTTTGTGCTGACCCTGGAATGTTAACAACAATAACAACAAAAGCCTGTCATGGGAAGACTTGAGGGCATAATTTTCCACTCAGAGAGAACAGCAAATACAAAGAACTTAAGGCTAAAAAGAAGATAGTATGTTCCCAAAGGTAGTGAGAGAATGTGAAGTATTGGGAAATTAGGGACTTGTATGCCATTGTAAGAAGTTTGAATTTTATTTTCTAATTTATTCTAAGTAAGCAACGGAGAGGGAAGATCTGATTTAAATTCAGATCACTTTGCTGTTCATGGATAATGTGTCTGTGTGCATGTGTGTGCATGCTTTTGTATGTGTATGGGTGCATATAGAGTTGATGATGGACGTAGTTTGCTACTATGGCAAGAAATATGTGACATACTGGCATGTGGAAGAAAATGAGGTAGATTTCCTGGCCCCTTTCTCCACTAGAGCATTCCAAAGATGAAAAAGTTCAAAAATAGCTATTACAGAGCTTCTGCACCAGAATGCACATTTGCAAAGGCTAAAAAGGTAAATACAACAGACCAGAGACTCCATATTAAGAGCCAAGAGCAGATCCATGCAGAATGAGGAACTGCCTGGGAGGATATGGAAAGTATAATGAGTACTGAGGTTTAAAAAATATCCAAATGGCTAATTGAAACCAATGTTCCAAATAAATAACAGACGAAGTGATGGGAATGCTAAAAGCTGAGGAGCACAGTCCCTGAAAGAAACAGATGCTGTGAGCAGCAGGGAGACGCCAGCGTAACTGGCACAAATGTGACTGTGAATAATGCTCTTCCGTGACCCTTAAAGCCTATCATACAAGCTGGAAATTGTACCCAAGATATTCAAAAAATTTCCATCCCTGAAGTTTTAAGGAACAAGAAGGATGCCCGAAGGCTAAAATGGGGTATAAAAAATGAGATTAGGGCATTCTACAGAATGACATAAGATGTATTAATCCTTCAGTGAAGAAAATAGATTAAAATGTCTACCAAGAAGCATGTAGTCATTTGTTAATTCATTTCACAAATATCTATGCAGGGCCTACTATGTGCTAGGCTCTGTTATGCTGGGGATATAAAGAGAAAGAGCATACCCAATCTTCCTTTCAGTGAACTTACATTTTTAAAAGGGAAAAGATAGAATAAATCAACAAATTAACAGAGAAAGGTAACAACTGACAGCTAATTGAAGAAAGCTTTAAATGTGGCATAATGGAGAGTTCCGGGTACTTGGACAATGAAAGCGTCTTTGAGAAAAAGGAGGTTTATATTAAACCTAGATGAGAAGAAGGAGTCAACTATATGAAAGCTGGAGGAAAATATTTCCAGAAAGCTGATGTTGCTGAGACATAGACAGGAAGGAGAAGGGTATAGATGAGTCTGGTGATACAGGCAAGGGTTGACCATATAGAGCCAAATATATGTGTCAGCAAATTTCTTTAATAATGCACCAGGAAGCCATAGTAAAGGTTTTGAATTTGTATTTAAAAAAAATCACTCTAGTTTAACATGTAGAGAGTTGATTAAGCAATACAGTCAGAGGACAGATCAAAGTGAAGTCTAATGCCATTATAAAACATAGAGATAATATTTCTTAATGATTGAGGACAATGGATTTATTCAAAGGGCAAATCAATAATCATAGGATAATTAAAACTAAGATGAATTTTAAAATAGATCATATTTGTTTAATTTATTGCAAATATCAACTACAAATGTGTGATTGCACTAGTTATACCCATCAAGGAAATTTTAAAAGCAAATGTCTGTAAATGTGAAGTAATGTCCTCTGTTTCATCAGATATGTCCCAACTTAACACATGTACTTTCAGCTACTAGCAGAAATAGGGTTGTTAAAAAGAATAACTGGATGCAAAAGGCAGCTGAAAATGGGATATACTTCATTATTATTATTCCAATGGAAAATATAAATACAATAAAGGAAGAAGATATACAATGTTTTTTGTCAATCTTTTTCATGAAAAATGATCATATAATAAATTAGGTAGATCAACTATGTGAATCCTTGGTATGTCTAAAATGTCAGGGTACCATGACAGATGCTTTCCAAAATACCATGGAATATAATTATCTAAATAATTTAGAAATTAATTATATCTGTTTTATCACTATTAAAACTGAGATTTTAAGTGCTAAGAATTTCAGGATTTTGACTCCAAATCCAAGAAATGTTGTTCTATAATACTGCATTGATGCCTGATATCTTAATATTTACCCCTTCTTCACATTATACTTTAGATAAGTGTTGAACCAATACACCTATGTGTATGTATATTTATTTAGAAATTAGGATACCTGTAAAATGACTCAGTCATTCCTTTCCAAATGGGTAAGAACAATAGCCTTGCCAATTAAAAATAATTAAATTTGATATCATCAGTGTTAAATATGTCTTTTATAAAAAAATGTCCTTTATTTTTATATTTGAAAAATGCATCTGTAAGGGTCTGGAAATAGATAAAATGTAACTGATATATTATACAAACAAAATTAATAAATAAAAATGTTATATGCACTCATTCCATAAAAGAGATCTAGATTTATAATCTCTAAGGCACTATTCTCAGTCTGAAGAGGAATATAAAAGTTAATAAAAAGTATCTATGTTACCTTAGAGGAGTTATGGAATTTATAAAAATTGGCTACACTCAAAGAAATAATGTAAAAATAGAAAGATCATATCTGAATTGCTATAGAAGGAAAAACACAGGGAAGATGTTGTTTGAGAGATATAGGCAACTGGGGGGCGGGGCCACGGTCATTAAATGAAAAGCTTGTGCAAAGATGAAGAGATTTGAAAGAACACAGAAAGTGACAGTTCAGTGATGGTCAGATACCGTGACAGGAATTAGTTTAAAAAAAAAGAAGAAGAAGAAGAAGAAGAAGAAAAAGAACCCTCTAAACGGTAGTGTGAAAGGACACAGTTTGAAGCAGTCATTTGTTACTCTTCAGACCCTAAGAAGCCGTATCTCTAATAGGAGAGATTTGTTGAAGGATTTTAACCTGTCACATCTTTTAGCTTTTATATGTGATTTCCAATTCTAAGGTTCACTTGCAGTTGTGATAAATATTTAATTAAAATCTACATTAGGAAATTTTTAGTAACTGAGGAGTTTAAGTATTTAAGTTCTGAATAACTAAGGTGCCTTAAATAAATCATGAAAGTAACCAAGATAGCCATGACTTAGTTTTAATTCATAAAACATGCTATGAAATTATGAGGATGGAAGGAGAAATAATTAAATGCAAGGGAGAATCCTTGTCAACCTTTTTCACATCCTTAACCTTTCCAAGATGGAAGTTCTATTCAGGTTATTTTGCCTTAAACTATAATTTTAATTGTTCCATGGATTTTGTTATATCTGATTAAACAGGTATATCTGCAGCTGTCTCACTATTCTCAGTGAGAAATGGCAAAATTAAAAATGATATTTGTATCTTTGAGGAGCAGGGTAGTTTAGGCTGCCCTTCTACGTTATGAGGTTCAGGAGATTTTGAAAGTGTATGATTTAGTACTTCTGGGAGGCACATGCATAGAATCAAGTAGGGAAAGACCTAACCTTAGTTCAAATTTAGTGGGAAAAATCCACATCTAGCAATTCAATTACTGGGGCACACACTGAGAATAATTAATTAACTAGTTTCTCGGTATGTCTGTCGCTTAGATATTTTAAACAAAGTTTTGAGGAAAAAAAGCTATTTTGAGTAGATGGGTGAAAAATACCGAGTGGTTTTAGATAGATTGTGGAAAACCATTAAGAACTTTGTGTGAGTATATGTATATTATCCAATATACAAATAAATAAGTGAACTTTGGATCAGAGATGAACTCTATCGCAAAAAGGTAAATTCATTCTGCTAAATTATAAACAAATTTAATAGTATTTCTAGATTCTAAAAGAAGTCAATCAAGAAAGTGATAATATATGATAGTGTTGGTTTTTGACAGAAGTCATAGAGCACTTTGCTCCTTTTCTTCAGTCATACTATGCTCGGTAAAAGCAATGCTGTGATGTCAGAAAGAACTAGCTATGGATTTCTATGCCAACACTTTTAGTTGTGAAACCTTCAGGAAACTCATTAGTACCTATGAATCTTGTCATTCCTAGTTTATAAAATGAAGAAAAGAAAACCACTGCATCATGTGTTGTGAGGATGAAATGAAATAGAGGAAAAAAATGTTTGATATAATACCTGACACGAAATCAATGTTCAGTGGTAATGGTAAGAAGAAAAAGTTCATAGAGTTCATTCAAAGGTAGTAATGAGAAAGAACAATATTACCTTATTATTCTCTAAGTTAGATTCCAACTCTTCAATAAATTTGTCACACAAGTTAAAATAATTTTATTAACTAAAAACTAAATTTCTAAATTATTTATTCTTGAGCATCTGTTTCACCAACACACTTTAATTAGTCATTTCACTCAAACTTGTAATGTGCATTAATGATTTATGATTCTTTGATGAATACCTGTTTTCCCCATGCAATTGTCTCTATGAGATATAGTTGTATGAGTTTTTGTTGTTATGAATGTATGAATAATAGCTAACAATTAGGTGTCAGTAATTACTGGCTAGGGAATTAACAACCTCTTGAATAATTTTGTCAGAACTCCATAATACAAAGATGGCAATTTGATAGCCAAAGGGATATAGTATCTGCACTTACCTTTGATTTTATATCAGTTGATATTATCAGAGGCTAAAATATTTTGTAACTACATTAAGGATATTTTACAAGTTTGATAGTTTGATCCTTACACTGATTTGGTTGTCACAAAATGGTAAAACTAATACAGAACTTAAAATTTCTCAGATCCTATAATTCATCTTTTTTAAAACTTCTTTAATGTCATTTCTTGAAAAATTATATATATATACTTAACTAAACATTATTATATTCACACAAAAAAGTTAAAGTGAAATATTCAGCAAATTCTATTAGAAAGAGTATGGGATCTGGGATAAAATGACTCTGATTAAAGCTTTGTTTCTATTGGTCCCGATTTTATTTAGGATTCTTTTCTTAATTTTCTCACTACCACCTTTACTTTGGATACTTTAATTTATAAATTAAATCATTTGTATTTTTTATAATGCTGAAATGTGTGACTTTTTCCAAACTGAAACACAACATTTTTACTACCATTCCTTGAGAATAATTTAAATGAAGAATTCTAGAGGAATTTATAAGTAAATGTTTATCCCCTTTTCCTTTTCATTATCCTGGAATAAATATCTTTCCTCTTATCAAGAACAAACAAGCAAACAAACAAAATAAACATCTATCCACTTGTGCTCTGTATCACATTCTAAGACCCCTCCAGAACATTCTTTACTCCCCTGTAATACTAATTTCTCTTATTCTATATAGCCATTTATATCATTACAGAAAAATACTCTCAATATCCAAGGTTGAAAAACAAAAAATAAAATAAAACCACATCCTGACACTACATTTTACTTCTAACCACCTTCACAGTTCTCTCTTCCTTCTTATCTGAATTTCTTGAAGACATTGTCTACACAACCTATTTTTACTTTCATGCTTTATATTTATACCATAAACAAGTTTGTCTAGGGTTCTGCCCAAATTTTACCACTGAAATAATCTCTGTGTTATTTCTATAACAGAGTATTATGTATTTTATGTCCTCAACTTACTCATTTTAACAAATAGTTACTGTACACCTACCATATGCCGAGAACTCTCCCAGTGATGGAACATGTAGCAGATAGCAATGTAGAAAATAGTCAAATATTCTGTTTTTAGGAAGCTTATATTCAGATGATGAATAGCACTATGAAAAATAAATAATTCAAAAGGGTAGTGAATGCCAGGAAAGATACAACTTTAAATAAGGTAGTGTAAAAAACCCCACTGAGAAGGTGAGATTTAAGTGAAGATATGAATATATCAGAGATTGAGACATGCAAATATCCAAGGGAGGAATTTTCCAGGAAAAGTGAATACAAAGCCCCTAAGTAGGCACTATGACACTTTAAGAACCAGCAAGCATGGTGCTGTGGAAAGAGAAGGTGTGGGGAAAGAAAAAGTGAGGTCCGTGGGACGCCTGGGTGGCTCAGTGGGTTAAAGCCTCTGCCTTCGGCTCAGGTCATGATCTCAAGGTCCTAGGATTGAGCCCCACATTGTGCTTTCTGCTCAGTGGGGAGCCTGCTTCCCCCTCTCTCTGCCTGCCTCTCTGCCTACTTGTGATTTTTCTCTCTCTGTCAAATAAATAAATAAATAAGATCTTTAAAAAAAAAAAAGAAAAGAAAAAGAAAAAGTGAGGTCCGTAACGTAGAAATGCTAAATCAATAATAAGTAAATTAGACAAGATTTTTCTCTGATTGAGAAAGAACCACTGAAGGGGTCTGAGTTGAGGAATAACAGTTATCTGACTTAAGATTTTTAAACTATCATTTTGCCTGCATTATTTCTAATAGACTGTGGAAAGCCAATGATGGAAGCAGGGAGGCCTTTTGGGAAGAAGTGGCAATGATCCATGCAAGAGGAGAGAGTGGCTCGAATGGAGGTAGTTGCAATGGAGGTGGAAGGAAGTAGTTGCATCATGGATATTTTGAGGTAGAGTTGATCATGACTTTCTGATATAAAATGTGACCAAAGAAATGAGATAAGGATGATTGCAAGGATTCATTCTGAATAACTAGAAAAGTAGAGTTTTTATTTGCTGATATGAGAAGACTGGAAGGAGCAACCTTTGGGAGAAGATACCAGTTCAACTCGTATCAACTATGGAGATATTAAGTGTGAGAAGCATATCAGAAATCCCAGTGGAGATGCTGTAGAGGTGTTTGCATATGTCAAGCTGGAGTTCAGGGCAGAAGATCTGAGCTAGAAATGTAACTCTGAGAGTCATCCACAGAGTATTCAAATCCACAAGACTGCATAAGATGACAAAAAACTGGGCAAAAAGCCTGACTACAGATCAGAAATTTGAAAAGATACAAAGGAGACTGAGGAAGAATCACCAGTGAGGTAGGGGATAAGCAGGAGAGGAGCATTCTAGAGGCCAATTGCAGAATGTGTTTCAATGAGGAAATAAAAATCAACCGTGTCAATTTCTGTTACTAGGTTCAATAATATAAAGACTGAGAAATAGCGACCTCCATTCATTATAAGGGTAGAGATTGGTTGGAAGTGATCCAAGAGAGAATGAGGTAAAGGGAATTGGCTATAATGAATATCAAAAAAGTCTTCTGAGAATTTCCTGAGAAGGAAAGCAGAAAAGCTTTCAGTCTATGTCATACATTGACCACTCCCTTCTTCTCGAAATAATCAGTTTTCAGAGCTTACACAAAGCCATTCTCTTCTAGTTTTCCACTTCCTTTATTAATAGTTAAAAGATTCTTCTCAATCTATTGTTGGCTCCTGCTCCCCTGCAGAAAATTTAAATAGTGAGTTTCTTAGGGCTCAATCCTGGGTTGTCTTATCTTTGACTTTGCACTTTTGTGTCTTTTGAAGGAATTCATCAAATCCCAGGGATTTAAATTGTTCTCTTTATGGGGTGAATCCCAAATGAAACTCCAGTTTAGAACTCTTTGTGAACTTCAGATATATATATATACATCGTCCTTTTTTTATCTACCTATATGATCATTTTTGTGTGACACAAATACACTCTGGAAATCAAATAAAAACAGGCCTCAGAGACCACTTTTTCTTTCTTTCCACTGTAAAACATTTTCTTCTTTGAATCTTTTGTTTCTTGCCAAGATAATTTTAGAGATAATTTATATATATTGTTCTCTTTTCCCTCATAATGACATCCAGTTAATCAGGAAATCTGCCAATTTCAACTCAAATTTATATCAGGTCTGTCTTCCTTTCATTTTTATCTCCTTATCTTAATTCAGGCAGTGCAACACAACCCTTTTCCCCACTTTCATCATTGTCCCCCCACAGTATATTTTCTAGACAAATGTGGAAGAAAAGAATCTCCTCAAAAAATAAATCAGATTGCCCTTTCCTCCTGCATAAAATTCTTCTATGTATCCTTTATCATTGCCAGAGGACATGAACTTATAATACTGCAGGCTGTTCTCACTAAATTCTGCTATGTTTCAGCCACATGGGGTTTTTTAGGTTCTTCAACCTTTTATGCTTTTTTTCTTCAGGACCTTTGTTCATTCTGATTGGCCTGTTCTCCTCAATCCAACTCATTTGGCACTGCCCCTACTCCATTCTTCTCATACTAAACTTTGACTTGTCTTATGCATCACTCCATCAAAGAGATATGTTACCTGGGCATCTAAATAATCTAGGTTCTACATCACCTACCTTATTCTCTATTCCAGCACCTTCCATTTTTTCATTCACAGCAGACATTCACACTTATAATCCCTTTTATCTTTCAGCCTGTTTAATATGTATGTGTGTACACACAAGCACACATACATGTTTAATTTTATTTCACATCGCAACTACATTACAACAACCATGAAGGCAAAGACTTTGCTCCTCTCCTTTACTATCATATCCCCTAGCACAGTATATAGAACAGCCTCAATAAGTGTTGGGTGAATAAATGAACGGATGGTTTAAGGACTATTATGGACAGTTCATGGTGGGACTGTAGGAGAGAGCTGAATGAATGTGTCTCTTAAGGAACTTCATTAATAAGACTGGGACCTACAAATAACTAAGAGACAAAATATCATAAGTGGCCCATAGAAGTATAAACTATTAGGCAGAAATGTATAGTAATATGAGTTGACTTTTTTTCTTAGTTCTTAGTATGTAAATTAATGTGTTAATTTCCTTAAAATAATTTCATTTAATACAACACTTTGAGATATGATGTATTAACATCTCTATTGTGCAGTTGAAGAAAATAAGTTTTTGAGGATCTTATAGCTGTCCAAAGATGAAAACAGGATTTGAAACTAGGCCTCCTTTTTCCAGAGTTTTCATTCATAACAGTGAATCATAAAAAAACTCATCACTCGTGAATTATATTTAAATATTTTATATTTTCTTCTAATACATGATTTTTTTTCACTTGTGTTAAAATATGGTTTTCAAAAATCATCTTGGTGAAAACAAAATATAAATGCTCACTCATGGAGAAGGGAAAACACTGAATCAACTATGAACCTTCTTTAATGAAGCAATCAGCTTTAATTAAAAAGAAATCTTGAAACAATCTTTTGCACCTACATGTCCCTTTGCTCAAGTATCATATTGAATTTAACTTTGCTGTGTTGATAAGAAAACTGGAAGTCAGAATTTAGGAAGTTAAAGAAAGATTCAATTAGTTCACTAATCAGATTATGCTAAAGGTCTGAAAAATGATTTAATTTGACTAGATTATACCTCTTGTCATAGATTATACGTCCTCTTTCTTGTGTTTCCTAACATTTATTGTAAAGAGATACAGATTTTCCTGTCAACTTTTTTACTTAGGGAACATGTCATTATTCATCTGACATCTATCACAACTGACCTAAATGTTTACATGAGCTTCCAGTTTATGAAAAATGTTTAATTATAAGAGGTTATAAATCATGGTAAGTGTGAGAGGTAGTGGGAACTCAGAACCTGCTATTATATTTAACAACTTAATAAAAATTGTTAATTGATGTTACTAATTTTCCTTGTTTGCTGACTTTTTCTTCATATATTTGTTCTTCAAAAAATTGATCTTTATTTTGGACCCTATAAAACTCAGAGAGACCTACTGTATGTTAGCAAACACTTTGCTTGTTACTGTTTTCTCTGTGTTTTTAATGTGTTTTTGTCAGTTACCTAACATAAAATATGGATAGTATTTATTTTATCTAACAGTGGAGATAAACTATTAAGACAATTAGGATACTTCAGCATACTTTATGTATTAATACTTTAATGTACTTTACTTTAATTATGTATTTACCTTAATTATGTATTTAATACTTTAATTTAATACTTTATGTATTAATAAAAACCAACATAGGTTCTAAGAAAAAAGAATACAGAACAGAGGATTGAGGAAAGGGGAAGAAAGAACAAATTTAGAAATTTGGATTATTTGTGAGATATTTTTAGGAAAGAAAATGAATAAAAAGCATAATTGTGGAACAAATGGGAAAAACCAAGATTTGAGTCCAGACATTCCGCTTCCAGAAATACCATTTACTACTATGCTATAGTCTAGAAACCAGTATTAATATTATCTTCAAATTATATCACATAAGAAATTGTATATTTCAACAAACCATAAAGTCTAAATAATTATGTGTCACAGAAATACAGCCTTTACAACATATTTCTACCACTCTGTGAAGACACTGGCCTCAGGTATAAAATATTTATTTTCCAACTCCTATGTTTATGCTATACATTTAA
>CM052798.1:146174205-146210365 GCA_028533885.1 Nasua narica
AGTCCTGTAGCAAAAAAAACTAAGAAAAGTAGCATGAAAATACATTATAAATTATATAGAAAGAGTTTTCAAAAATCATGTTGGTGAAACCAAAATATAAAAATATAGAGTTTTCATAGGAATATGTGAGTATTGCAGGGTCATCTATACACAAAGTTATATTAAAAAGCATTCAATATACAAAGAGAAAACATGAGAAAAAATAGGAGAGTTATGGGACAATATAGAGGAAAGCTTAAAATATTGGGTCCTTTATTTATAAAATAAAGTTGTCATGAAAAAAGACCTTGACCTCATATCCTTTACCTCTAGTCACTGGTGGTAGGGAGCTCATTTCAAAGCACTTATCACTAAATTTGGTGTTATGTTTTTTTTTCCTTTCAAGGTAATTTAATAGCTGTGGAGTCAATAGAACAACTCAGTCAAAAAAGTTAAAAATTTAAACCTGTGCACCAATAAATAACTTTAGTTTACTTTAGCAACTGTTATTCAGGATTTTAGGGAAAGGAAGTAAATGAATTAGAGGTCAAATTTCTAATTTACTGATTATTAACTCATGGTTGGCAATATTTAGTTAATATTATTTAAAGATATAAACAATAAATAATAAAATTGTCAAACATTTTTAAGATTTTATTATTTATTTGAGAGAGAGAGATAGAGCGGAGTGGGGAGAAGCAGAGGGATAAGGACAAGTGAAGTCCATGATGAGCACAGAGCCCAACATGTGGCTTGATCCTCGGACCCTAAGATCATAACAAATAAATTCTGCTTTCACTTCTAAAAAAACTTAAAAAAAAAATAATGAATGAATGAAGGTCATCTTAGGACAGATATGTGCTGTATATTGACATACTCATGAAATATAAACTATGTGATTTAAATTAAGACCACGTAGAAATCAAGTTCACTTGATTAATTCTCATTTAGAGTCAGAGCTACACCACAGCTCCCTTAAAAACTTATCTTCATAACCATGTACAAATTAAAAAATATATATAAACATGCTCTCAAATATTCTGTCATCACCTGTAAATCATTTATGGAGAGTCACTAATATACCATTTAAAAAAGAAATGACATCTTTCCAGATTTTTAAAATTACCTAAAAAGAGAGCAATGATTCTATAATCCAATGTCCTCATTTTCTGAGTAAATTAAGATTTAATATATTCTGAAATTTTTATATAGTTAACCAGAGACATAACTGGGATTCTAGTATATAACTTTAGATCTTCATCTTAATATTAGTGCCTCTCCCAATTTCTCTTACTGGAAAAAAAAATGTAGTTTGCAGTTTCCTATTTACCATACATTCAACCTAGCCTCCAGAAACTTACAACTACTTTCTGATTTTGCATTATCTATTCATCGTAGGCTTTTCATATTTAATTTATGAACTATACAATATCACAGGAGTTAAATCACAATGTGAGAGGTAGATTATTGAGAGAGAAAATTTACAACTAAAAGAAGACAATGATGCAAACCGGAGAGGAGAGGGGCAAAGAGGAGAGGAGAGAGCCACCACTGGGTGGCTCAGTGGGTTAAAGCCTCTGCCTTCAGCTCAGTTCATGATCTCAAGGTCCCCGGATCTAGCCCTGCATCCAGCTCGCTGCTCAGCAAGGACCCTGCTTCCGCCTCTCTCTGCCTGCCGCTCGGCCTACTTGTGATCTCTCTCTCTGTCAAATAAATAAGTAAAAAATAAAATCTTAAAAAAAATTAAGAAAAAAAAAGGAGAGAGGAGAGAAGAAGTCTGGTGAAATTATTTCTTTTGAGAGGAACCTTATAGATCAGTGAGTACCCTTTCCCTAGCCGTTCTGAGGGAATGGTGGAAGAATCATACCTTCTGGTGTTAGTCTAGTGATTCAGTGGGATCACTCAGTTATGAAATTTGTTTTACGCAGTTGGCACACAAAAAAGACTGGTGTCTGTTCCTGTCTGAGAAAGCTGAAGTCGAAATCACACAGGAATAAGAAAACTGACATCTGTTGAGAAAATTCAGAGGGTGAAAGAAGATAGTGGTTCTGTGTTGAGATAAGCCCCATTTTTGTGTTTCTCAAAGCAAAAAACAAAACAAAAAACACACAATTTCTGGTTTACCAAGGAGAATCAAGGGTTTTAGAGATTTAAAATAGCATCATTTGGGGACTTATCAAGTAGGCTACCTGAGGAGTAAGACTACCTTAGCAAAAGAAGGCTGGGGCTATCAAATGGCTGGAGACCAACTCTGGCAAGTGTCCACTTAGAATCCAGGTGCACTCCCTGGGGAAAGAAATTATAGAAGAAATAGACCCAGTTGAAATCCTTGAAAAGGCCCTAGGACTGCCCATGACAGAATGACAAGAGTCAGCCTGAAAATCAGGACCAGAGAGTATGTAGATGGTTTAAGACTGAGGTCAAGACCAATCTCTTTACCTCTTCTCTGCTCTATCTCTGTTTGATCTTAGAGAAACCTAAAACAGCAGCAACTAAGGAGTTTAGAAGAAAGAGGAAGATACAGGATGGAGGGACAGAAGAGTCCATTTCAACCCTCATCTTTATTTACACAAGTACCTGGCTAATCAGTGCTAGGATAGGAGAGAGAGAAGAACTTAACATTCAATGACATTTAGTATTTTGATTAATAGCTGGGGCTTGGTTATACACTAATTATAGAATTGAAACTATGTCTCTAGTTTTATGGCTGAATTGCATCCCTCCAAAATTCATATGTTGAAGTCCTACCCCTGGTGCCTCAGGATGTGACTGTATGTAGGAGTAAGGTATTTAAAGATTATAAGTTAAAATGAGTACCTTAGAAAGGGCCCTAATCCAATATAGCTGATAACCTTAAAAGGAGAAAAATTTTGGACATGGGGAGACAGACATCAAGCATGAGCTTGAACAGAGGAAAGGCCATATGAGGACACACCAAGGAGGTGACCATCTGCAAGCCAAGGATGGAAGCCTCAAAGGACATCAAACCTACCTACATCTTGATCTTGGGACTTCTAGACTCTAGAATTGTGAAAGATAAATTTCTGTTGTTTAAGCCATCCAGTCTGTGACCTTTTGTTACGGCAGTCCTAGCAAACTAGTTCACCAGGTTAATGTGATCACAAGAGCTGAGTTTTCATCCAGTAGAAGATGTATATTGAGGGTATCTCTTCTGGAATAAATTCTGGAATTTATTTATTAGAATCTGTGAGTATATGCCACAGTGAAAACTAAAAGAAATCCGAGGCTTTCTTAAAACTTAATATGCATTTGGATATTTTGCTTTTTGTATATGCTTACCACACTGCCTGAATCAAATAATGAATATCCATATGGAAAAAATGAAACAACAGAACATAGGAAATTATGCCTTAGATGACCAGAACATAATCAGAAACATTCAGCCCATTTCTTAAGCACAAACTTAAACCTTCTCAGTATCTTTGTGGTAGGAAAAAGATCTGTCATACATGTTACAATTTTTCAAATAATTATAGATTCTAAAGTTATGACATAGGGCAGATCTCACAGTAAAATGATCATAAACAATGTCATAAAAAACTAGTGGACAGTAACGCAAAGGTGAGGAACAATGGGAAAACTGATACTATATCACATTTTCTCAGTGTATTTATTGTTATTTTTGAACATACTTCCTACTTTCTTGTAATTGGAGAGCACTACCTCAGCTGTCACAAGAGAGCTGTCCACTGCACCTGCAGAGGTTACACAGTGCAGTAGCTACTGGCCACCTGTGGCTTTTGAGAATTTGAAATGTAGCTAGTAAGACTGAAAAACTGACATTTTAATTTTATTTTATTGTAACTAATTTTAATTTCAACTTAGAAATAGGTAGTATGAAATATTTTTCCATTAAATGTAATCATATTGTTTTGGTGCCACATTTTAACTGCTGCATTATGTAAGATGTAGCTTTGTAGTGAAAGCATCAGAAGCATACATTATGATGTGTTTATTTGAATATTTTATGCAGACAGTAAGAATTACAATGAAATCTCAGTAAATAACAGTTGCTAATACACTGAAATACTGTCTTTATTACAATTATAAGCAAATTATTCTTCTAACCTATTAAAAATCAACTCTTCACATTGAAAATTTAATGTTAAGTATGAGTTGTGCTATAAGTGTAAAATAGATTTTGAGACTCAGTTGAAAAATATAACACAAAGTATATCATTAATATTTTACATTACCATTGAAATGTTAATATTTTGGACATAATAGTTTAATGTAATTAAATTTCATTTTGCCTATTTCTTTTACTTTTTTATGTGGCTACAAGGAAATATAAAAATGTGTGTGTGTGTGTGTGTGTGTACCTACCACTGTGAGAAACTTTTGTGACCTACTGGCATTGCAAACAGTAAATTAAGACAAATAAGTTTTAGACTTGGGAAAATTCTATTGTTCCATGATCAAATGATCTCGAGGTCCTGAAATTCTAAGTCAGTAAGTAGTACCTGATCTAATAAAAAGATAAATCAGTCTATAATAGCAGATGTTTTTATTGTTTGTTTCACCCCATAGACATATGGTAGAGCAAAGAATATACTTTGCTGGTACTGCTCATAGTTAATTTGCACGACACTTGTCTGTTAAATAACTGATGTAGTTTCCCGGGACTAATTTTCATTATATCTACTGTATTGAAACCTGTGTTAAACAGAATCTTTTTTTCTTTAAATCAACAAACAAGGACTTATATTATGTAATCAAATAAAAATGAGTCTCCAACTAATTATTGTGAAAAGTTGAGATATTTTCATTTCAAGTAATACCCTTATTATTCATAACATGCTTGAAATTGCTTTCCAGGTCATTTTTAGCAAAACAATAGGGTGATGAGGCTTCTCTTGTTGCTGCTGCTGCTAACAGTAATAGCTAACATTTTATATAATGCTTACTCTCTGTTAGAGACTATTCAAAATTCTGCCTATATATTAACTAATAACTGATATCATTGTTTTATGAACATTTCACTTCTAATCAAGGACAGTGTATTTCCACAATTTTCACTTACTTTTTTCACCAAATTTGATTCTCAATGAATTTTAGCCTTTTCTAAAAATAACAAATTTATTCTACAAATTTGCAAATTTAAGGATACTAAGGCTGGAGTTCATACTGAATTTAGCACAGACTTTAAAAGCAAAAACTCTTAAGGATTCAGGCCTGGTTCTATTTTCTTTCTCTCTTTCTCTCTTTTTTTTAAGATTTTATTTATTTATTTGACAGAAAAAGACAGAACATAAGCAGGGGGAGTGGGAGAGGGAGAAGTAGGCTTCCTGCCTAACAGGGAGGGGCTCGATCCTAGGACCCCAGGATCATGACCTGAGCCAAAGGCAGAAGCTTAACAGCTGAGCCACCCAGGCACCCCATGGTTCTGTTATTTTCTAATGTGACCTTAGGCTTCTTATTTTTTTCTGACAGGGCTGCCGTTAACTCAAACAGGACATCTAAGTAAATCAGACAAATAGGCCCCTTTCTCTGGGTGATATGGGATGAGGCACAGGGCTGAGCCAGACGTGCACAGCTCCCACTCTCCACCGAACCTGAGTGTCCTTATGCAGGGCAGGCCTGCATCACTTGTTCCAGAGTCTTAGTTTGATAAAGTAGAGACAATGATACAATCTCTGGGATACTGTGAAGAGTATGTGAGATAAGGTGTATGCAAATAATTTGTAAATTGTGACACATACATATGCACTTATAACATTCAATCATTTGTTCTCAACATTTACTTGACACCTATAAAATGGTGAACTCTGGAAGTGCAGGGATAAAAGGACACAGTCACTGTCTTTGGGGAGTTGCAAGTTATAAAACCAGGTAACTATGAAACAATGCAGAATTTGTTTTCTAGCCATTATATAGCAGATTGAATTTTTATATTGCTTATATCTTTCAATTTGCAAAGGTGTGTATTATTCTTGTAAGTAAACGATATTATCTTTTTAAAGTCATCCAGTAGCAATGGACAGTAGTGTTTTTTGCTGGTCACTTTGAATTTGTCATGAACCAGAGGGTCTGGAGTGATGTTGAGAACACCGAGTAGGGGCGCCAGGGTGGCTCAGTGGGTTAAAGCCTCTACCTTCTGCTCAGGTCATGATCTCCGGGTCCTGGGATCAAGTCCCACATAGGCTTTCTGCTCCACAGGGAGCCTGCTTCCCCCTCTCTCTCTGCCTATCTCTGCCTACTTGTGATCTCTCTCCTCTCTGTCAAATAAATAAATAAAATCTTAAAAAAAAAAGAACACTAAATAACAGCTGATAGGGACTAGAAACTGAATTGTGAATGCTGGTCACTGGTAGTATCTAGAAGGTACCCTGTTGTAACAGATATGACCCATTTATTATATTTCAGGACAATCCAATGAGTCTTGAAAGAGATGAGGCAGGTTAGGAGTCAGGAAGGCAGTGCATATTTTTTTTTAAGATTTTATTTATTTATTTGACAGAGAGAGAGATCACAAGTAGGCAGAAAGGCAGGCAGAGAGAGGGGGGAAAGCAGGCTCCCCACTGAGCAGAGAGCCCAATGTGATGCAGGTCTCGATCCTAGGACCGTGAGATCATGACCTGAGCTGAAGGCAGAGGCTTTAACCCACTGAGCCACCCAGGTGCCCCAGTGCATATGCTCTTGGTCCAATGAAAGGTGACTATTTATTTGCCAATTGGTATAATTTCAACATTTTAATAACCTGTACAGTAATAGTACATAGACTAACATAGTGTTATACCAAAGATATCACATCACCATTCTAAATTCTGCAACCTTCATTACTCAAGCCAGGTGCCAAGTATTCTGAGAGTTTTCCTGGACCATGTATTCTCTTTCACTTCCCAAAAGAGCTTGTATTTTCTTAATTATAATACTTCATAAATTATTTTTCTTTTCATGGAATTTTCACTCATCTTTTCACAGACTAGACAGGAAACTCTAAATTCAGGGGCTGTGTAATTTGCAGAGCCTTGCTCAGTGTCTGCTACAAAGTAAGTGCTCAGCAATATTTTTGTTGAATAAAATTGGATGGATAATAAATGAAGGAACAAATAAATATGCCATAATAATCTTAAATGGGGCTTTGATCAGAAAAATTATTTTAGTTTAATCAAATAACATTAGCAATAGGCCTGCCTCATTTACACTTCAATTAATTACATACCTGAAGAAAGATCAGGCTAAGTAATAATAAATTTATTGTCACATGAAGCCAATCCTTCCATTTATTTCTTAGAGGACCATTTCCCAAAATGTGTCCTGAGGAAGAGCAGGTCCTAAATAAACTTAAAATGTATTATAATTCAACTTAAATTTGTTTAACCCAGTGATTTTTGGGCCCCAAAATTGACTCTGTGTGACCACCATTGCCATGTATCTCTAAACTTAAGGAAAATCCTATTAATTTTTTTTTAATCATTTGAAGGAACTTTTTCTAAATTGCCTTTATTTCTGGACATCTGCAAATTTGAATTAAAAGTCTAGGGATTTTAATTCTGTAATGTTATTTTCAAATGGCATGGTAAATCTACCTTTGAAATGAATGTAAGGTCCACAAGCATTGCCTCAGACTCCATTTTTCATATTGACACGGAAGAATCAATCATATATAGTGTGTTTGATTGCTTGTACTTGTGCTTGATTGCAGAAGCCCTTTAGAGGTCATCTTGGGCAAGTATTAAATCATGACTAAAGACAAAATCCCCTGTTCAATATACTTGTCATTGCAACAGACTTTATAAAATACTGAATTTTGTTTAACACTGACTTAATCGATTTTCTTTTGTTATGTGCTCATCTTTAGGTGATGTAATGAAACCGCCCTCACTAGAGACAGTAAATGTTAGCATTTAAGAATTCTTAATATGAGGGGTGCCTGAGTGGCTCAGTGAGTTAAAGCCTCTGCTTCGGCTCAGGTCATGATCTCAGGGTCCTGGGATCGAGCACCACATAGGGCTCTGGCTCAGCAAGGAGCCTGCTTCTCCCTCTTTCTCTGCCTGCCTCTCTGCCTACTTGTGACCTCTCTCCCTCTCTCTCTGTCAATAAATAAAAAATCTGGGGGGGTGGATAGGGATATGGATACTGGGGAGGGTATGTGCTATGGCAAATGCTGTGAAATGTGTAAGCCTGATGATTCACAGACTTGTACCCTGGGGTAAATAATACATTATATGTTAATAAAAAAATTAAAATAAATAAATAAATTAAAAATCTATAAATAAAAATAATTAAAAAAAGAATTCTTAATATGAGTAAAACTCTACCATATATGAATACTAAATGGAACAGTATTGAATTACCATGAGATATGACCAAAAAAATGATGGCAATTTTTGTAATCTACCAGATGTCCTTGGAAATACAGGAAATTCAAACAATTATAAACAAAAAGCGTTATCCATGTATTCATTGCATTATAAAATTTTAAAATATTTGATAGAAATTATATTAACTGAAAAAACTAGCCCAGAGTTCATTGGGATAGACAGTAAATATATCGACTTACATATTTTTTAAAAAATCAATTTATAATTGTAAATGTAGCTTAAATAACATTATAAAATCAGTACAGAATATATTTTAAACTTATGTAGGAAATATGTGTATTTCCTACATAAGGGGGGAGGTCAATTTTGAACTTAATAATAGCAGGACTATTTTGAAAATCTAAAATATATGTATTTCTTGTTACTATTAATCTTGATAGTGTGGACGTTCCTCATACTTTGAGCCTTTGGGGATTCCTTTGATTTCAGAAAGTACTTATACAACTTTGACTGAATATTACATTTTTTAAAGTTCATATCTTGATATTAGTCTTGAGAGTTATGTTATGGTGAAAGAGAATATGAAATATAAGTTTCAAACAGTTTCTTTTTCAGATCAAGAGGCAAACCTGGAAGACATAGTTAATAGAGCTTTATAAAACCTATGATTAGTGAAAACTCAGGACAGGATACAAAAAAAGCTTTCCTACCATCTGATAGGAACAGAAAGTCTAAGCTGCCCTATTGTGAGAAAACTCTCATGGAGGATGGAAGTTGGATATAGTACAAGCATCTATATAAATTTGTTAAACTATATTTGCTAAAGGAATTAATTCTGAAATCTTACAGCAATGATTTATGGAAAAATGTAAGCCCCTTAAAGATATACCCAGATTCAGCTGAGAACCAGAGTAACATGTGTTCAGCAAGTGGTAGTTTGACACTTTACTGACCAATGGGTATTGGGTGACAGATAGGTATGAGGGAATTAACACAGAGCCAGGACCCTGCCATGGGGTCATTATGGTAAGTGAAAAAGAAAATTTATAGTAGAAAATAAGGCTTAAAGAGCTTTAGCTAAAGAGTAGATGGGAAGACCAGCAAAAAGTGTCATGGAGCAGAGTCAGAAAGGTGGACGAATGACCGTGCTTAAAGAACATACCACAAGTTGCCTTGTGGATGCCAGCAGTAGGTGTCTACAGGATTCCTAGTTACGAAGAAGTGACATTTTCACTGAAACTGGTGAATATTTATGGATCAGAGCAAGGGTTTAGATATGGACAGGCCATTTTATCCCACCACTATTAGACCTAATAGTCTATCACTTATATCTATAAATTTTCTTTAAAAGAGAAGGAAGTGATCTTAGCCCTGAAAGTTTAACTTTTACCCCAAGGAAGCTGAGTTAACACAAAAGAGATGTTTTTCCTAGAAGAGACTAGAAAGTTTATACCATACTTTGGCTCAAAGTATGAGCCAAATTAAAATGTTATACAAAAATGATTTTTTTTCAGTTGTACAGTTGTCAAGCACCATATTTTAAACCTACTATATGTTTTAGAAAGTTTCATCATTGGATATTTGATAATTATCTCCTATTCATAGTAGTTGCTGTATTTGAAAATAGTAATCTAAATCACAATCATTTTACCAAGATATTTCTGGATTCTTACAAATTCTATTAGATTATAACATAAGGTTAATATAATTTGCCTTCCATTTTTAAAGATATATCAACAAAGGGTTAATATGAATGGATTAAACACTGGCCTAAGAAAGAACACTTAACAAACCATAAAGATTTTATTTTCAGCATTAAATATTTTTTAAAAGAAACAATCAAAATACTGGCTTAAGAAAGAAACATTTAACAAATGTAAGCCTTAAAGATTTTTCTTTAAAGTAACAATCCAGGGGTGCCTGGGTGGCTCAGTGGGTTAAAGCCTCTGCTTTCGGCTCAGGTCATGATCTCGGGGTCCTGGGATTGGGCCCAGCATCGGGCTCTCTGCTCAGGGGGACCCTGCTTCCCTCTCTCTCTCTGCTGGCCTCTCTGCCTACTTGTAATCTCTCTCTGACAAATAAATAAAATCTTTAAACAAAATTAAAAAATAAAGTAACAATCCCTGATATTTTCTATCTTGACTATGTCAGAATCATTCTAATATCAATGTTATGGAGATTGATTTAATTCCTTAGAAAATAATGAAAATTTTATAACAGAATCTCCATGTCATCTTTAATAAACTGATTTCTGTGACTATTTCTTAAGTACATACATTCTTTCTCTACATTTTCTTGCTGTACTTTGCTTAAAAAAGTACTTTTCTAAAAAAAGAAAAAAACAAGGCTCAAACAACTTTGGTCCAATTCTAAATATAATCAGTCATATGTCTTAATTTTAATTCATAAATGTTAAAATGGTTAGCAAGAAAAAGGACTAGAAGTTGTTATGTTTGACTAAAGTTAAGCAAAAATGAGTCACTAACACTGTGTTTCTGATATACAATGCTTCACTCAGGTTACTAGTTGTGTTTTATAGTAAAATGTCTACTCCAGAGAAATTTTAAATGAAATAACAATTAGACAGTTTACCGTCACACACATCCACAATTTCTGAACAGAATTTTGGTCTGAGGGATATATAAGAAGATTGGCATATAAGTTTTAAGGATGGAAATGAAAAAGTAAATATAGCTAGATATGGAAGAACTTAATTCTATCATTATCAACTAATATGGTATAAGGCCTTAAATGTTATACTGGCAAGGACTATAAAACATAAATTTACATCACAGAGGAAATGCTATCAGGGAGTTTTTTAATGGTTCTTTTAGACTGACCAATAGTTACTTAGACCATTTTGACTATTAAATATCTTCATTATCTCTGCTGGTTGTGTAGACATTGTACCAATTACGACAATGAACTCCATAAACCAGACAAGTTCATTAAGCAAGAAGTAAAAGAAGTTTCTTTTTTTTTTTTTAACCTCATAATAAAATTATAAGGAAAAAGATAATTTCAAGATGAAAGTAATGATTTAGCACTAAATGAGACCTGAAGGAAAAAAAGTGATGTTAATAGTAAAATCAAAATGAAATAAGGTAGAAGATTAGAAGTTATTCTCAAACACCATACACCAATGAGACTCAACATCTTATGATACTCAACATTTTATTCTCTCAAAACTCAGTAAATGAAAATAGCTGATTTTCTACACTTAAAACAATGCATCTTGTCTAATGTATTAAAAGGGGATTATTTTGAGATAACAATTCAAATATAGTTTATGAATTTTCCCATAGTATGTACTCACTAAAAAATAAATAATACCTACCATAATATGAAATATATAGAGAGTATATCTCTTGAATTGTTGAATAGCAAAGCCCTGTCTATTGTCTTCACCAGGAAAATAGCCTAATTGCTTATGTCCAACATTTCTATTACAATAAACTATGTACATCTACATTATTCAAACTGAAAGTTTTGATCTTCTCTTACTATGTTCCATTTCCAACCTTAAAACCCTATGACTCACATTGATAGTTATCAAATTAGAGGAGGGATTTGTGATTAGAATAGTGGGATGGAATTCCTTGTGCTTTATTATAAATAGATAGACCAAGGTACACAGAGAAAAACTGATGCCTAAGCAAAATTTTAAAAAATATATAGCATTACACAAATTGCTTTGATGTTGTGCTTTATTTTTAAATTTGAACTATGCTATTTTAAAAATTGTTATTTTTTATAATATAACTGAATGTATTTTAAAAATTACATTTTGAAATTGTGTTCTAAGGAAAAGTAGTTTCTTCCCTGGAGAAATGTGGGAATGTACTTATAAAATATAGGATTTTTCATTTTTATATGTGTTTCCAGGATTCAGATTTATGTTTGATCACAATTTCTATCTCATGGTGGGAAAATGTGTTTCTCACTCATTTTCCATGGTTGATTATTTCTTCCATTGAAGCATCTTTATTCATGGCATGTCTGACTTTTACTTACAGAAATTCTAATACATTTTGATTGCACCATAATTATGTGTCTAGCAACTGTGACTTTTTTTTCCCCCACTGATGGAGAAACCAAACCTCAAACAACTCAGATAGCAATTAGTAACCTCACAGACTCCAATTCTTAGTCTTTCCCTTATAGACTACCCTGGACCCCTGATAATCTTATTTATCTTTGTTCAGTAACTCTACACTCATGTTTATATCAAAACATTTCCAAATCTAAGAAATGGATAACACTCCAAAGTTGTTTTTCAATTAAATTATGTGCATCTAAAATGTCACAAGCCTCTGTCTAACTGAGGTTTATGGCAGTGCATTTTCAATACAATTTGAAAGTTCCATTCATTAAATAAGTTTTTCTCACCAAAAAGACACACAGCTGATCCCAAGAAGGATGACAACCTCTTTGAGAAACTAAGGTATATAAAGTATTTTCCTTCCTAAATTTAAAATACACTGTATTTACTATTGATGTATCTTTGCTAAATTGAAAGTAAGTGCCTATAAAATGTTAACCTACATAAGAAGAATCACATAAACAGGATTATGGAAGAAAAGGGAAAAATCAAAAACTGACAAAATCTATAAGAATTTAATAAACATAATCTATAATATAGAAATATTCATATATTTGGATAATTGGAATTAATTATATGTTGCACTTCCTAAACTTATATATACCAAAGACAATTTTGTAATTATCTACAGCTACAGCATCTTTGCACATTAAGAAAATGTTAAATGTTGAATAACTTAAAATGAAAAATGTAATAATATTTCATAGCTTTTATGAAATGCTTTTAAATAAATATCATCTAGAGGTAGGTTTTATGTATTGCCACCTGAAAATCTCCTTCCAATTTAGAAATTAAGAACATATGATCAAATATTAAGCTCATATGATCAAATATTCATAGAAATGAAAAATAAATAGAGTCTAGGTTTATAATAAAAATCAAATGACAATGTTATGAAGGTTTCAATAAATAAATATGAGAACTTACAAACATGACAGATAAGAAAAATTATACCACTTATGTGTGACATAGCACAATTCAAGTTCTCATTAGAAGAGATTTAATGAAACTTGAATGCAAGAAGAATTTTAAAAGCAAAGACTAATGATATCAAAATAAGTTTCTTTGGGCGAGAATTGAAAATTAAAAAGGAAAAAATTTTGAAGCATAGTAGAGATAATAATAAGGGTTTCAAACAAGGGATTTCCAATATAAATAAACTCAGTGGGGAAGAAAAGAGTTTTAAGTTAGAAGTGGACATTTCAGTGTGGGATCTGGGGAGGGGGAAGCAATTTGTATATCAAAAGCAATTTATTCAAATCAAGGCTTTTCTATTTTTGAATTAAAACAACATTTGTTAGTGTGTTATCCACTACCTCCACTTAACTCTACTTAAATTACATCTCAACCAACAAGGAAGCTTCTAACACAATTTAAAAGATGCTCTATTAAGGAAAGCATGTTAGTGTGTCTATATGCCTACTCCATCCATGATGGGACACACTATAAAATGCAGCTAACGCTATTCGAGAACCTTTAGTAAGTTTGCAGTTAATTTTCAAGGTTTTTTTTTTTTTATAAAAAAAACACAGACTAAACAAAAATGCTATGGAGAAAATAATCAGTCTTTGGAAAACTAGAGCTTCCTTAAAACATTAAATGATTTCTAAATAATAGATAATTCAGTAATAATCGCTGGGTACTCAATAAGTATTTGAGTTATTAAGAAACTATATTACATGGAGCCTGGTTCTGACTTCTGTACAGTATATTCCAAAATTTTTGTTCTCTTTCATTGTCTTTAATCTAGATACCAGTGATAGTAAATGGTAGCATAGTACAATATAAAAAAGGAAGATTAGCATTTCATGCTAGGGCATGTCTTTCAGGTTGTCAGAATTATGAATTTTACAGCTATTTAAGTTAGCTTCTTAGGGTTTTATTTAGCCCAAATTTGCTTATAGGTTCAAGAATGACTTCTCCAAATGAATTTATGTTGTCTACATAAAATACTGTTTAGACATAATGCAGTTAGAAAAATCAGGCCTAAATGAGGAATGTTTTAAAAGGATACATGTAAAAGTGGATTTTTATATAACAAAACTTTTCCTTGATCATATTATAAAATCATAGCTTCCATTTTCTTAGGTCATTTTATTTCTTCTACATTGTGTAGATATAGATTACACCAAAATTACCACCTTTGAACTCCTTTTGCTGAAGAAAATAGAAAAAATGCATCCCCCATAAAACACTTCCTTTCTATTTTATTGCAGTGAATTCATTGGTAGGCTCTTTTTCACTCCTGAAACCAGATAGGCAATGCTAGAAAATCGAATTGAACCTGAAGGTACTATAAAAGTCAATTTAAGATCAGGAAGTAGAATATTGAAAATAATAATTAAATACACAAATCTACTGGAAGCTTTGCACTATTGCCTTTGATGCAAAACAACCTTATCTAAAGATACCAGTTTTATGAAACCATATACATAAAGCAAATGAAGTATCATTTTATTTTTGAGATAGATCATTTTTTTTCCTCCAGGTTTTACATTTAAATATAAAATACTTTATTTCTATTCAGCTGAGGAAGAAAAGACATCTGACTGAAAGATGCCATGAATCTAGTAGAAAAGATCATCACATGAGTCAAAGATGATAGTCTTTTGAATTTCTGCCATGCCATCCGCTTTAACCCATTGCAGAGGGGAATTAGAGCCATAAAATCATGTGGCTAGAAAACTCCAAAAGGCAGGGATCAACCCAGAAAGATAAAGAAGCTCCACAACATTTTTTTTCCAACAAAAAGAGTGCTCTGATTCCTGAAGTACAGAAAAGTTTTAGATATTGAAATTGGAAATTCAACAAAATATTATTTCAAATTTTAAAGTGACACTGGATGAAACTGGTAAGATTCAAATTACTATGCTCTGGAGAGCTATTTTTAATAAAATATATAAAAGTAATTGTCTATGCATATTTAATTTTCAATTTTAAAATATAATATTTTATGATGAGTAATGTATACTGTTATGAGAAAGGCATAGATTTAAGAGATTTGCATTCATGCTTCAATTCAAATTAACTACATTAGCAATAGAAATTATAGATTTTCCTACAGTGGATTTTGTCTAAAATCTTTATTTTTAAGCTATTATTTTAGGGATTTTTATTACAGTAATGCCCAATACATTATTATAAATGTCAAAATAACAATCACATTAATCTATTATTACTATTGTCAGAAATCTCACTGAAAGGACATCTATAGATAGGTTACTGGTCTTCAAAATATAAATTAACTGTTGAAATTTGTATTCCAGAAAACAGTATGTGGCCTAATAACATTTTATGTATTAAGTATAAGCTGCCTAAAGTCACCATATTAAATTTGTAAAGTGCCTAAGACTTAAGACTACTAAAAAGGAAAGCATTGAATAAAAAAAGAAAAACAGATAAATGGAAAAATGTAACTATGGCAGTGCTCACGATTCCCTTAAAGGAGCTGATACACTACTGAGAATGAAATGAATTATTTACATAAGTAGTCTGAGGATAAAGTACACTAAACCCACATAATATTAATAAACACTGTAGAAGTTACACTTTTATTAACACTCCATCTTCATAATAATCTTGTTCTAAATGAAGAGTTTTTTCAAGTTAATACATCAAATACTATATCCCCCCTTATTCAAAATTATTCCTGTTAATAAAGATAGTGGATAATAATCCTAACAAGGTTAATTATACTTGCAATAGCAAACTCACTGTATATGAAAATGGATTTCAATTGATGGAGAGCCTATTTACAACTGCAGGTTTTCTGCAGTGTTTTGTGGTACGGTTTTAGGAAGCATGTCTATTTGCTAAAAGCACTTTATTAAAGTAAAGCATGACATCTGTTACATATTATCTTTAAGAGGTCATAATATTCTTTATTTTGAACATGGTGCTATAAAAACCAACTAACTTTTCTATTGTAATTATTATTACATTATTGCCTCAGGAAGAGAATGACCATTTTTGCTTATTCAAATTACCATTCATTAATGCAAAAGATATTTTGCTTCTATTGCAAAATCCAGCTGTATATACCAAAATCATTTCACATATCAAAAGAGACAATGTAATTCATTAAACATACCTTGATATGGAGCACTAAATCCACGATATCGGTGATTGCTGTCTGTAACAAAATGCAGTCTGAGCCAATTTTTGTTGCTGATAATAGGTGGTGGTATATTCATTCCAGATAACCTGAATTATAAAAGACAACAGCAAAAAAAAATCTTTAAAAACTTTTCAGCAGTAAAAGTGTTCACTGAATTGGGACCCAAAGAGATGTCTACCTGTATACAATATTCATGACATTGCATTGTTAATTTTTAAATACAAATAAATTAGTTATGTTATGCATAGGAAAGTCAATCATAGAATGATGCAACTCCAAATGTGCTTTCTAATCAGGTTGCATATATTAATAAAATAAACTGTGAACTTGATATATTTTATTCACCCAAATTTATTGCCTAGAGAATAATAAACATAAAAGAGGCTGAGCTAATGGTGCTGATCCTTATGCTCCTCAATATATATTGATACTGTACAGTTAGAAAATAGAAAGTCTTCAAAACAATTGATATATTTGTGTCACTTAATATATTTTCCATATTTCATTTTTTATGAAAATTTCTATGAAATTTTCCAATTTCTTTTCATAGGACAAGCACTCTTTTAATGTGATTTCCAATACTATAAACTTTTGTGATTATCTTTAATACTGTATACTTCTATAATGCACTGGAGATCTGCCCCAAGTGACAAACAGAAAACAGATTGTATTTAGGATGTATATTTATTCTCCATATATTTAGTCACAAAGGTACCAATTCATAGTTCTTAAAGCAAGGTACTTAGAGTAAAACTTTTGAAACCATGTCGCAGATACTGGTCATGGTCAAGAGATGAAGTAATCCTCTTGTTCTACTCTTGTTCTATGTCTTTTGAAGACTGCTAGGTATGCAGTTTCTCTAATTTAATTCAATAAAGGAACATTACACCCATATACTTACTCATTTAAATCCTAGGTGCATGCTATAAAGCCAAAGTAAAATATTCTCAGAAGCTAGATTACTACTATATAATACTAGACTATTACTATTACTGTTATAGTGAAGGAGAGTTCTTCATTAAGGTTTCCTAATAACCAGTATATGGTGTATCCTTATATTCTTCAAAGCTTTTGCTTTTAATCATTATATAGCAAAAAAACTGGTGTGTTTGTGTGTGTGTGTGTGTGTCAGGAGTGGTGATTACAATTCTTCTCTCAGTGCTTTGCAGGCAGTCACTATGGGGTACCTGTATGAGGAGACTGAAATATATGTTGTACAAATAATCAGTGTGGAAATGCAGATATGGTGATGCAAGGACCCTTTAACCAAACCGCTCCCTTATTTCCCCCAAAACCTACCTTTCCCACAATATTTGGGAATTAGCCATCATTTTCCATGGATGGCTATCTTCCATGGGAAAGAAATATGAATTCACCTCTACTGTATCATTGTAGGCAGAGGTATATGCATAGGTGTATAGAATGATCTTGGCAATATTACTGTGTGATTCAATGTTCATGATTCTAACATGAACAAGATCGGTTCTATCTTACACATTTCTCATCCCTCCTTCTGATTTGGAATGCATCCTTAACTTTTCTCTATTAATGCCCTATTTTCTCTCTCTTATCATAGGGGTGGCTCTATTTATTGTTGCAGCTGCCTCCTTTGTTCATATATGAATTTAGAAAATAAAGATATGTATAGAACTATAATGTTAAGACTGAAGTTTTAAATTTTTACTTCATTACTTTTAAAACTATGCAGGTTATATTTACCCTTGCTTGTTGTTTGGTTTGGTTTGAAAGGCAATTCAGTGAGAAAGTATTTAGATTTGGTAAAATTATATTTTCAATAGACTGGCATATTTCATGCCAGGTTTTGATTTACAATTTGGTTCTCTTCACTTCCTTGATTTCATGCCCATAAATATCCATAAGGGAAAGCTTAAATTATTTTGACAGTCTGCACACATTTCTAAGTATAATAAGACTATAATACATGGATAGTTGTAATACATTCAAATACAGAGTTTGGAGAGAGGCCCTTGGAAGATCCAATAAATGAGAAACAACTCAACAAGGACATCAAGTGAGAAAGGAAAGAAGATGAAACAGACAATAAAAAGGATAAACTTTCCATCTTTCCCAGGGACATCAAAGATAATTTCAGCAATAGAGGGTAGAAAAGGCAAGGAATAGCTACTATGGAACTATAGTTTGCAACCTGAATTCACCTTTAGGAATTGAGAAAGGTGGAACTGAATATTTTAGAGCTGCAGTAGCCAGAGACACAATGCACATGAGATGGAGCAAATAATGGCAATTTAACAGGGCTGCAAATAAAAAGATATTTCTGACAGCCTTAATGCTTCAGCTTATGAAGCAGAACTATAGATAAGCCAAGACACGGAACCAGAAAGCAAGTGCACCACAACATCTCTCCTTCCAAATGACAGTCTCCTAGTAATACATATTATTAAAGATAATTTACACAATATGGCTTTGTCTATATCTTACGGAGCAATCTGGGAAACCCATATACATATTTCTGCAGCATATTTCATATGCTATCAGGACATCTTGGAAATGGAGAATTGATAATGAATGCCACCTAGAACGATTCCATTAAATTAATTCAGATAACTTATTAAATACTAAAAGAGATATTTCCTAAATATAACTCCTTGTTATCCCTATGTCACTATGGCCATTTGAAGGTAAGCATATATGGGTTCATTCCAGTACAGAGTCTTCTAGATAATGAAGAGATTTAGTGCATTCAACAGTTCTTTTCTGATCACTGATTATATGACCAAAAGTGATACTGAGTTGGAAATATAGTACTAAATAAGACAGACAAGATCCACAATCTTGCAAAGTGAAAATAAAGAAGGTTACAAAGATAACTCAATAAGATAATTTCAGATGGTGGCAAATAATGTATAAAAACATTAAAGAGTAATATGATAAAGAATATCTGGAGGAGGAGGAGCAAGATGGTGGAAGAATGGGAGACCTAAATTTTTTCTGGTCCCAGGAATTCAGCTAGATAGCTATCAAACCATTCCGAATACCTAAAAACTCAGTAGGAGACTGAAAAGAAGGACAGAAGCAATTTATGAACAGAAAAGTGACCACTTTCTGGAAGATAGGATGTCTGGAGAAGTGAATCCAAGGTGATACACAGGAAAAGGGCCAAGGGGAGTGGGGGTCAACTCCCATGGAGCACAAAATCAGAACTTCTTGAAGTCTGCTCCACTGAGAGACAACACTCCAGAGGCTAAGCGGGGAGTGGAGCCCTCACAGGGACAGTGTGGTCTTAGGACTCACAGGGTCACAGAAAGACCAGAAATCCCTGAGTGTGGCAGAGCTCTCAGGAATAAGGGCAGGGAAGCCAGCTGCACAGATGGAGCCAAGGAGTGAGCTCTCATCTCGGAGTTACCTTAAACCGTGATCCGAGGCAGAGTCAGGCCATTGCTTTTCAAGCAGGGACCCTACAAGTGGCAGATCCAGAGATACCTACCCTTCCTCCTGTGGGAGGAGTGGTGCAGGAATGCATCACAGGAATCTGCTGGGTTTGGAGACTCCAAATGGGGCAAGCTCCAGAGACAGAAATGCTTGGTCACAGGCCAGGTGAGGTTGGAGTGTGGTCAGAGACCAGGGAGAGAGGAGGGACTGACTGCTTTTCTCCGAGCACAAACTGAGGATTGGGGTCCTGAGTTCATGGCTACTCTGGGTTGGAGATTGGGAGGCTGCCATTTTCATTCTCATTCTCCAAACTGTATGGAAAGTGTTGAGAGAACAAAAGCTACCGAGAGCGAACCAGAGCAGATTACTTAGCCTGGCCACTGGCAAGGGCAGTGCAATTCTGCCTCTGGCAAAGACATTTGAGAATCACTGCAACAAGCCCCTCCCCCAGAAGATCAGCAAGAACATCTAGCAAAGACTAAGTTTACTTATCAATGAAAACTACAAAACACCAGTGCTATAGGAATACAGCACATAGAATTCATGGCTTTTTCCCCATGATTCTTTAGTCTTTCAAGGTTAAATTTTTTTAATTTTATTTTTTTGTTATTCTATTTCCTTTTTAGTTTTTCATCTTTCCTATTTTAACTGCTTTGTCTTAAAAATACTTTTTAAAAAATCTTTTTAAATTTTCATTGTTATAGTCATATTATACCCCTTCATTGTATTTAACCTTATTTTTCTATACATATAACTTTTCTTTCTTTAAAATTTTGGGATACAGTTTCTTCTAACTGTATCAAAATATACCCTAAATCTAGCATATGGGTTTGCTCTAAACTCCAGCCTGATCACATTATCTCCTTTTTTTTTTCTTTTTTCAACCAGCTTATTAATTTCTTTTATAGAATCTTCTTTAATTTTCATCTTTACGGTCATCTTCCATCCCTTCATCATGTTTACCCTTATTTGTATATATATATACACACACACGTATATATGTATATATGTAATATATATATATACATATATATATGTATATATATATATACTTTTATTTCTTTAAAATTTTGGGAAGCAATTTCTTCTAACAGAACAAAATACACCCAAAATCATGGGTGTGGCTCTGTTCTATTCATCAGACTAATCATATATACGTGTATATATGTGTATGTGTATATGTGTATTTGTGTGTATATATATGTGTGTGTGTGTGTGTGTGTGTGTGTGTGTGTATGTATGTATGTGTGTGTGTATATACATATATATTTTCCTCCCTCCCTTCTTTTCCCTCAGTTTTGGGTCTCTTCTGGTTTGGTCAGTGAATATTTTTATGGCATCATTGCTACCCTTTTAGTATTTTGTTCTCTCACTCATCTATTTTTATCTGGATAAAGTGACAAGGTAAAAAAACTCACCCTCCAAAAAACAACAAGAGGCAGTACCAACAGCTAGGGACCCAATCAATACAGACATCAATAAGATGTCAGAACTAGAATTCAGAATGATGATTATAAAGATGCTAGCTGGCTCGAAAAAAGCATAGAAGATACTATGGAGTTCCTTTCTGGAGAAATAAAATCCCTTTTTGGAGAAATAAAAGAACTACAATCTAACCAAGTTGAAATCAAAAAAGCTATTAATGAGGTGCAATCAAAAATGGAGGCTCTTACTGCTAGAATAAATGAGGCAGAGAGAGAATTAGTGATATAGAAGACCAAATGATGGAGAATACATAAGCTGAGAAAAAGAGAGACAAACAACTACTGGACCACAAGGGGAGAATTCAAGAGATAAGTGATACCATAAGACAAAACAATATTAGAATAATTGGGATCATGGGAGAAAAAGAAAAAGAGAGAGAGAGGGGCGTAAGGTATATTGGAGCAAATTATAGCAGAGAATTTCCATAATTTGGCAAAGGGAACAAGCATCAATATCCAGTAGGCACAGAGAAGCCCCCTCAAAATCAATAAAAATAAGTCAACACCCCGTCATCTAATAGTAACACTTACAAGTCTCAGTGACAAAGAGAAAATCCTGAAAGCAGCTCAGAACACGAGGTCTGTAACATACAATGGTAGAAATACTGGATTGGCAGCAGACCTATCCACAGAGACCTGGCAGGCCAGAAAGGACTGACATGATATATTCAGAGCATGAAACAACAAAAATATGCAGCAAAGAATACTATATACAGCTAGGCTGTCATTGAAAATAGAAGGAGAGATCAAAAGCTTCCAGGACAAACAAAAACTAAAAGAATTTGCAAACACCAAACCAGCAGGAAATATTGAAAGGGGTCTTCTAAGCAAAGATAGAGCCTAAAAGTAACACAGACAAGAAAAGAATAAAGACAATATACAGTAACAGTTACCTTACATGCAATGCAATGGCACTAAATTCATATCTGTGAATAATTACCCTGAATGTAAGTGGGCTAAATGCCCCAATCAAAAGACACAAGTTATCAGAATGGATAAAAAACAAGACCCATAGGGACACCGGGGTGGCTCAGTGGGTTAAAGCCTCTGCCTTCACTCAGGTTATGATCTCAGGGTCCTGGGATTGAGCCCCATATCAGGCTATAAGCTCAGCAGGGAGCCTGCTTCCTCCTCTGTCTCTCTGCCTGCCTTCTGCCTACTTGTGATTTCTCTCTGTCAAATAAATAAATAAAATCTTAAAAAAATAAAAAAAAATAAGACCCATCAATATGCTGTCTGCAAGAAACTCATTTTAGACCCAAAGACACCTCCAGATTTAAAGTGAGGGGGTGGAAAACAACTTACCAACCACGCTAATGGACATCAAAAGAAAGCTGGGGTGGCAATTCTTATATTAGACAAATTAGATTTTAAGCCAAAGACTATAATAAGAGATGAGGGAGGAAACTATATCATACTTAAAGGGTTTGTCCAGCAAGAAGATCTGACACTTTTAAATATATATGCCCTTAATATGGGAGTAACCAACTATATAAGCCAATTAATAACAAAATCAAAGAAACACATCAACAATAATTCAATATTAGTAGGAGACTTTAATACCCCCCCTCAATGAAATGGACAGATCATTTAAGCAAAAGATCAACAGGGAAATAAAGGATTTAAATGACACACTGGACCAGACAGACATCACAGATATATTCAGACCATTCCATCCCAAAGCAACAAAATACACATTCTTCTCTAATGCACATGGAACATTCTCCAGAATAGGTCACATCCTGGGTCACAAATCAGGTCTCAGCCACTACCAAAAGATTGGGGTCATTCCCTGCATATTTTTGAACCACAATTCTAGAACTCAATCACAAGAAGAATGTCGGAAAGAACTCAAATATATGGAGGCTAAGGAACATCCTGCTACAGAATGAATGGGTCAACCAGGATATTAAACAAGAATTTTAAAAAAAATTCATGGAAATAAAGGAAAATGAAAACACAGTTGTTCAAAATCTTTGGGACACAGAAATGGTGGTCCTGAGAGTAAAGTATATAGCAATACAAGACTTTCTCCAGAAACAAGAAATTTCTCAAGTACACAACCTAAATCTACAGATAAAAGAGCTGGAAAAAGAAGAGCACAGAAAGCCTAAACCCAGCAGGAGAAGAGAAATAATAAAGATCAGAGCAGAAATCAATGAAATAGAAGAAACCAAAAGAACAGTAGAACAAATCAACGAAACTAGGAGCTGGTTCTTTGAAAGAATTAAGGTGAATAAACCTCTGGCCAGACTTACCAAAAAGAAAAGAAAAAGAATGAAATTAATGAAATCAGGAATAAAAGAGGTGAGATCACAACAAACACCAAAGAAATGTAAACAAGTATAAGAACATATTGTGAGCAACTATACGCCAGCAGATTCGACAATCTGGAAGAAATGGATGCATTCCTAGAGATGTACAAACTCCCTAACTAAACTAGGAAGAAATAGAAAACCTGAACAGATCCATAACCAGTAAGGAGATTGAAGCAGTTATCAAAAATCTCCCCATAAACAAGAGTCCAGGACCAGATGACTTCCCAGAGGAATTCTACCAAATATTTAAAGAAGAATTAATACCTATTCTCCTGAAACTGTTCCAAAAAATAGAAATGAAGTAAAACTTTCAAATTCGTTTTATGAGGCCAGCATTACCTTGATCCCGAAACCAAAAACCCATCAAAAAGAGAATTACAAAGGTTCAACATCTGCAAATCAATGTGATACATTAATAAAAGAAAGAAAAAGAAACATATGATACTCTCAATGGATGCTGAAAAAGTATTTTACAAAGTACAGCATCCTTTCTTGATCAAAACTCTTCACAGTGTTCGGATAGAGGGTACATACATCAAAATCATAAAAGTCATCTATGAAAAACCCACAGTGAATATCATTCTCAATGGGGAAAAACTAAGAGCTTTTCCCCTAAGATCAGGAACACGGTAGGCTTTCCAGTATCACCACTACTATTCAACATAGTACTCGAGGTCCTGGACTCAGCAATCAGACAACAAAAAAGAAATAAAAGGCATCCAAATTGGCAAAAAAGAAGTCAAACTCTCACTCTTTGCAGATGATATGATACTCTCTGTTGAAAACCCAAAAGATTCCACTCCAAAACTGCTAGAACTCACACAGGAATTCAGTAAAGTGTCAGGATATAAAATCAATGCTAAGACATCAGTTGCATTTCTATACACTAACAGAAGACAGAGGAGAGAGAAATTAAGGAGTCAATCCCATTTACAATGGCACCCAAAACCATAAGATACCTAGGAATAAATCTAACCAAAGAGGCAAAGAATCTGTACTCAGGAAACTATAGAATACTCATGAAAGAAATTGAAGAAGACACAAAGAAATGGAAAAACTTCCATGTTCATAGATTAGAAAAACAAATATTGTGAAAATGTCTATGTTACCTAGAGCAATCCACACATTTAATGCAATCCCTATCAAAATACCATTAACTTTTTTCAAAGAAATGAAACAAATAATCCTAAAATTTATATGGAACCAGAAAAGACCCTGAATAGCCAGAGGAATGTTGAAAAAGAAAACCAAAGTTGGTGGCATCATAATTCCAGACTTCAAGCTCTATTAGAAAGCTGTAACCATCAAGACAGTATGATACTGGCACAAAAACAGAAGCACAGATCAATGGAACAGAAAAGAAAGCCCGGAAATGAACTCTCAACTCTATGGTCAACTAGTCTTTGACAAAGCAGGAAAGAATGCCCAATGGAAAAAAGTCTCTCCAACAAATGGTGTTGGGAAAATTGGACAGCCACATGCAGAAGAATGAAACTTGATCATTTCCTTACACCACACAAAAAAAATTGACTCAAAATGGATGAAAGACCTCAATGTGAGACAGAAATCCATCATAATCCTTGAGGAGAACACAGGCAGCCACCTCTTTGACCTTAGCTGCAACAACTTCTTAGAAACATCACCAAAGGCAAGGGAAGCAAGGGCAAAAATGAACTATTGGGACTTTATCAAGATCAAAAGCTTTTGCACAGCAAAGGAAACAGTCAACAAAACCAAAAGACAACTGACAGAATGGGAGAATATATCCGCAAATGACATATCAGATAAAGGGCTAGTATCCAAAATCTATAAAGAACTTCTCAAACTCAACACTCAAAGAACAAACAATCTGATCAAGAAATGGGCAGAAGACATGAACAGACATTTCTGCAACTAAGACATCCAAACGGCCAACGACACATGAAAAAGTGCTCCATATCACTTGGCATTAGGGAAATACAAATCAAAACCACAGTGAGATACCACCTCATACCCGTCAAAATGGCTAAAATTAACAAGTCAGGAAATGGAAGATGTTGGCGAGGAGGCGGAGAAATGGGAACCCTCCTACACTGTTGGTGGGAATGCAAGGTTGTGCAGCCCCTCCGGAGAACAGTATGGAAGTTCCTCAAAAAGTTGAAAGAAGAGCAACCCTACGACTATGCAACTGCACTACTGGGTAATTACCCAAAGGATATAAATGTAATAATCTGAAGGGCCACATGCACCTGAATGTTAATAGCAGCAATATCCACAATACCCAAACTATGGAAAGAGCCTAGATGTACATCAACAGATGAATGGATAAAGAAGATGTGGTATATATTTACAATGGAATACTATGCAGCCATTTACAATAACATGGATGGAATCAGAGGGTATTATGCTAAGCAAGATAAGTCAATTGGAGAAAGACAATAATCATAAGATCTCACTGATATGAGGAATTTGAGAAAAAGGCAGAGGATCATAGAGGAAGGGAGGGAAAAATGAGACAAGATGAAACTGGAGAGGGAGACAAACCATGAGACTGTTAATCTCAGGAAACAAACTGAGGGTTGCTGAGGGGAGCAGGGTAGGAGGGATGGGGTGGCTGGGTGATGGACATTGGGGATGGTATATGCTATGGTGAGGGAAAAAAAAAGATTCACTTGTTCTGATGTCTTTTCCATTTTACACTCAAAACAGCCACACTCATGATTATATGTCTTAAATTACTAAACTGGATTTTAGGTGAATTAAATCAAAGAAAATTATGATAATGATAAATGTCATGAATTTATAACCTACTATTGTGATTTGTATCTAAGAAGAATTGAAAACCTGTCTTTATGAGTAATTAACATTGGAATTGACATAGTAAATTAATAATTATATCAAATTTAATTGCATAGTCAATGCAGAAATATAACAATACAATGTAATGTGCCAATACTATACAATTTATTTATATAATTTCCTGCAAAAATAAATAACTAATCATAAACTGATATTTACCTATTTATTTTAATAAACTGATATTTTAAATCAGATACATTTTCTATTACAGATACTGCCTTAAAGAATATTATTGTAATCAGTACAAAAATATTTTTAATCAGTTAAGTGTAAGAAACCTGAGAGAATCACAAATCTTTACTAGCTTTAGAAGTGTTGAAATCTATTTTAAGCCTATGTCTTTGGTTTATAACTCTCTTGTCAGATCCTTACTGCTGTTATCCGTTGACCTTTGGTTCTCAACTTTCTCAAAGTTAGCACTTGCAATAAGAGGTGTCTCTTTGAGCTTTAACATCTATTTTTTTTAATCTCTCCAATACCCTAAAATCATTCAAACCTAATGACCTGTCTTTCCTCATCTTTAGTACTCTCAGGCACAGTCAGACCTCAAACCCATAATTATTCAAATCATCAAAAACCTCACTCTCCCCACATAGTTCTCCTGTACTCTCCTAATTTTACTTCTTTCTCTCTCCTGATCTCTCTCCCTGTCTCCCCCTTTCCTCTTTTACTTCTTTTGACCCACTTCTTTTCTCTGGCTTCCTCTGTTCTCCAAGATTTTGTGAGACCAATTATCTTACTTTGACCTGTAAAAATTTCCTAAAATTCATTCTTTCATCTTAACTGAAGACCTTTTCATGAACTTCTCTTTAAGGCTAAAATGTCTCTATTTTTTTACCTTCATTTGCTTACTTTATTATTCTCAGTGAAGACAAGTCTTAAAGTTTCAAGGTTGAGATAAATACCAAATCTCCTCTGTCCTCATAGAGAACCTTTGCATAGTCTTATCACATCATTATTATTTTGTATAGTAGTAGGTTCTCCATCCTCACTACTATATTTCCTTTGAAGGTAGGTTATGAAATTCCTGGTGCTGAGCACAATGATTGATGAATAGTAGATGTACACCGATGCTATTTATCAAGAAATATATGAATATAAGCTGTTTGTGCACATGCCCTCTTTCAGTACTCCTTATGGCACTTCTCACAATCATGTGATTATATTGTACATGTTCTATAGATATGGAGTTAGAAGCAGGAACCACATTGGATTTATTCCTGAACCCATCACATTTTAAATTATAGATGATGAAGAGATGTCTATCAAGTAATATCATATTATAACATTTCTCAAAGTGTGTTCTAATAAATATTAGCCACCGAAACTGCCTTTGGGAATAAGGGAAGGTACCCCAGTCAAAAAGACTTTGAATTGTTATTTTATAACCATATCTCCCTCTTCTATATTTTTTGTAAAGTTTTAATACAGAATTTTTTATATTTATTTCAGTAACTCTCCCATTCCCAGACTTTGACATAAAATCAGATAATATGTTGTACAATTACTTAATAGGACCCCTTCAGAAACCACTAATTTTATGTATTAATTGATGTCTGGATATAAATGTGTTTCATAGTACCAGGAAAAACCTATTTTTAAAAATAGTAAAAAAAAAACTCATAAAATTTCTATTATGTTCTACAGCCAATTATAGGTTAGAAAATTATTTTAGCAACAAAAGTAATCTAATTCTGGGATCACATTAAAGGCACTAATCTTCCATACCACGCAAGTCTTGAATACTCTGTATGGAGTGTTCAGATAGCCACACTGACCAGGCTATGTTTTTTTTCAACACAGATGTCTATGTTCTTGGTTATATATGTAAAAGTCACTGAATTGCTGAACATACTATCCTATGTGGTTTTAACAAGAGCATTAAGAGGCTAAGCATTGTTTTATGCAGTCCAATTATTCAGAAGACAGATGTTATAAAGTATTTATAAAGCAAATAAGAGAAGTGGCTACACTAGATTTTCTTCTTTTTCTAACCCCACCCCCCCCTTTACTGACATTACCCATTTGCTTATCCGCATCTCCACCCCGACTTTAGTTTCCCACATATCCCCTATTTCGCTGGCCTATCTTTTAGATATTGTTCTTATAAAAATTGAATGCCGCATTGGAATAATGTTACTTTTATCTAAACACATGCTTCAGGAAATTCTCTTTATATTTCAGATACAACATGTGTGTGTCCAGCTACCAAAATTTAATGAAGATGAAATAGAAAAGTTTAATAGCACTATAACCATTTCAAAATTAAATTTGTAATTAAAAACTAGTGAAAAACCTCCACATCCAGATATTAACAGAGAATTCTACTAAACATAAAAAGAACTAACAATTTTACCCATTCTTTTTCAGTAAATAGAAGATGAGGGAATCTTCTCAACTCATTTTAGAAGGTTAGTACTATTAAAAAAGCCAGACAAACTCAGTCTAAAATCAGAAAATAAATAAAAAACAAAGACAAATAAAAACTTCAGACCAATACTTCTCAATAGATACACAACCCTCAATAAAGTGTTAGCAAATTGAATTCATCAAGGTATAAAAAGAATTACACACCATGATCTAGTGAGATTTATTCAAATTATATAAGGCTGGCTCAATCTTTGAAAATCAGTTAATGTAATCCACCATATCAACAAGCTATAAAAGGAAATTTAATGGTCAAATCAATAGACACAGAAAAAGTATTTCATAAAATCCAACATCCATTGATGATAAAAACTCTAAGCAAATTAGGAAGACAGGGAACATCCACAACTTGATAAAGAACATGTACAAAACCTATAACATCATAATGTTGAATTACTGAATGTTTTTTAATTTTTTTAAAGATTTTATTTATTTGACTGAGAGAGACAGATCACAAGTAGGCAGAGAGGCAGGTAGAGAGAGGGGGAAGCAGTCTCCCTGCTGAGCAGAGAGCCTGATGCAAGACTCAATCCCAAGACCCTGAGCTGAAGGCAGAGGCTTTAACCCACTGAGCCATCCAGGTACCCCATAAAATACTAAAGTTTTAAAGTGATTTCCTTTATAAAAAATTTAGTGAATTCTTGTAGGCTTATTTGAGTAACAAAGGAAATGGAGGAGTTAGGACTAGCACTTTGGAACTGGCATATAACGGTGAACACATGAACACGAATGTGTCCCATACATGTGATAGAAGTTCAAAAACCACTGATTTGTGCCATTCCATCATTCTTATTTATTTCCCCATCTCTGTTTTTCTCCCAAAACAGCCCCAGTATTTTATTCTCGTATATTTTTGTTTATGCTATTTTCTATTCTTCCTGAAATGCTGTTACTGCCCAAGAAGTTTGGTGAGCTGCTACTTATCCTTAAAGATTCAGCTCCAATGTACTTTCTTTGTGAAACTTATCTTTCTTCTTGATCACACAACATTTTGTACTGACTACTCTATGAGCAATTATCTGAAAATCACCTATGTATTTATCTGCATGTCTTATTACTCATTGAAGGCAGAAAAAACAAAGTCTAGTAATAAGTTAGGGTAAGCACCTTCTAAATCTTTGATGAATAGATAATCTAAAAAAAACCACTTAGAACACTTAGATCAACAAATTTCTGATGCTTGTTTGAATATCTGCAGCAACAAACTTAATACAGTTATCTAAACTTGTCATTGAAATGCCAGTCAATCCTTAAAATTTGCATGGAAACAGAAAAGACCCTAAAGAGTCAAAGGAAACTTGAAAAAGAAAACTAAAGTGGTGGCATCACAATTCGAGACTTGAAGCTATATTACAAAGCTGTAATCATCAAGACAGTATGGTACTGGCACAAAAACAGACACATACATCAATAGAACAGAATAGAGACCCCAGAAATGGACCTTCAACTCTATGGTCAACTAATCTTCAATAAAGCAGGAAAGACTATCTAATGGAAAAAAAAAGCACAGTCTCTTCAAAATATGGTGCTGGGAAAATTGGACACATGTAGAAAAATAAAACTGGACCATTTTCTTACATCATACACAAAAATAGACTCAAAATAGATGAAAGACCTAAATATGAGACAGGAATCCATCAAAATCCTAGAAGATAACACAGGCAGCAACCTCTTCGACCTCAGGTGCAGCAACTTCTGACTAGACACATCTCCAAAGGCAAGGGAAACAAAGGCAAAAATGAGTTTGTGGTACTTCATGAAAATATAAAGCTTCTGCACAGCAAAGGAAACAGTTGACAAAACCAAAAGACAAGTGACAGAATGAGAGAAGACATTTGCAAATGACCTATCAGATAAAGGGCTAGTATCTAAGATCTATGAAGAATTCATCAAACTGATCACCCAGGGAACAAATAATCCAGTCAAGAAATGGGCAGAAGACATGAACAGACATTTCTCTAAGGTAGACATACAAATTGGCAGGACACACAAGAAAAAATGCTACACATCACTTGGCATCAGGGAAATACAAATCAAAACCACAATGAGATACCACCTCACACCAGTCGGAATGGCTAAAATTAACAAGTCAGGAAATGACAAATGTTGGCAAGGATGGGGAGAAAGAGAAACATTTTTATACTATTGGTGGAATGCAAACTGGTGCAGCCACTCTGGAAAACAGTATGGAGGGTCCTCAAAAAATAGAACTGCCCTATGGTCCAGCAATTGCACTACTAGGTATTTACCCCAAAGATCCAGATGTAGTGAAACAAAGGGGCACCTGTACCCCAATGCTTATAGCAGCCATGTTCACAATAGCCAAACTATAGTAAAAACAGAGATGTCCATTGACAGATGAATGGATAAAGAAGATGTAGTGTGTGTGTATACATACATATATATGTATGTATACACAAACGCAATAGAATACCATCAAAAATGAAATCTTACCATTTGCAGCAACGTGGATGGAACTAGAGGATATTATCCTAAACAAAATAAGTCAATCAGAGAAAGACAATTATCCTGATTTCACTCATATGTGAAATTTACAAAACAAAACAAAGGAGCATAGAGGAAGGAAGGGAAAAATAAAGCACAACAGAATCAGAGAAGGAGACAAACCAAAAGAGATTCTTAACTATAGGAAAAAGACTGAGGGTTGCTGGAGGGGAGAGGGGTGAGGGAGATAAGGTAACTGGTTAAGGGGCATTAAGGAGGACACACAATGTAATGAACACTGGGGGTTCTGTACAAATGATAAATCACTGAATTTTATCTCTGAAACTAATAATACATTATATGTTAATTAATTGAATGTAAATAAAGTTAAATTATATTTAAAAAAAGCAAATACCAGTTAATCCTACTTGACACAACTCCTCCCATAGTTGTACAGTTTTGAATAACTGTGTTCATTTTAACAGAAATGTTTCACATTATTATCTTTTTGTCCTAACATAACCTTTAGACCATTCAAGTAAGTTTAACTGAATAGCTTTAAATACATAAAGGCAATTGCATATATGCTACTAAAGTCTAATTCTATTCTAATCTGTAATTTCTAAATTAAAATCATTGAGCACATTCCTCTAATTCAAATAAAAACATAAAATAAATTTAATAAACAAGGCAATTACAAATCTATCTATTTGAATAATTTATATGTTGTGAAATGAATATTTTTCTAGCATCTGAACTGAACTATCTGAACTGAACTAGATACTAGGAATTTGGATTGTGGTTCACAGAACACATACCTTTGATAATATGGAAAAATAAAACTATTTCCATGTTCCTCCATATGCTAAAATTCATCTCAACTGCTCATCACCCACAAGGAACACTGACAACATCGCATCATTTTGCTTTCAGTTTTAAAAAAAGCAGCTTTTGATGAAAAAGAAAAGTGAAAATACTAAACATAAAATTTTTACTACAAGTCTTGAAAAGATTATCTTTGGAAGACAAGTTTTTTTTTTTATGGCTTTTTTCTCATTTTATACCAAAATACCTGGAAAATTTACAAATAATAATTCTTGCTTTTGCTGCTTTTAAATGATTGAATGGATTTAACCTTGAATGATTTTTAAACAAATAGATATTTTCTCAAGTGATTCCAAGAAAGAAATTATGGATCTCCAGAGCACTTGGACTGGTGGCTCTATTACTTGAAAGCACTTCCACCAAATATCCCCAAATGCTCGCCCAGGTGCATCCTTGGTCTTTGCTCAGATATCACTGTGTCAGTCAGACTGACTATATATTTTAAATTGTTACCCATCCCACCCTTACCAGGCAGATCTGGCACATTTTACCTTGTTCTATTATTTTCCCATTAGCACTTCCAAATACATACTATATACATACTACTACATATACATACTTACTCATTTACTTATTATCAATCCCCCTTTCACCTAAAATATAAACCTTCATGATGCAAAGATTTAATTACTTTTATTCATTAATGTATTCCCCAAATATAAATGTTTTAGAATAGAGAATGTGATTATACTAAATGTTTCGGAATAAATTATCAATAATCAGTATAGGTCTGGCTGTGTATTACATGTACCATAGCAGGTAACAAATGTTAAGAGACCAAAACCAACATAGCATATCCAGATAATTGTACAATGTTGTTTCAGAATACTATCATAATTTTCTTTGATATTAAGTCTGCATCTTATAAAGTTCTATTTCTCTCTATGTGTATATACATGTATATGTATATGTATATCTATTATTCACATTTATCTAGTGTGCCAAAGAGGAAAAATAGACATTCTAAGGAAATAAAGCGAATCTGGAATAATGGTCAATTGGGGTCATGCACCATAGCACAGTTTGATATAACTGCAATTCTCAGTGTCAGAAAAATGGCATGGGGCGCCTAGGTGGCTCAGATGGTTAGGCATCTGCCTTTGGCTCAGGTCATGATCCCAGGGTCCTGGGATTGAGCCCCACATTGGGCTCCCTGCTCATCAGGAAGCCTGCTGAAGCCTGCTTCTCCCTCTCCTCTAGCTCTCCCCCTGCTTGTGTTCCCTTCTCTCACTGTGTCTCTCTCTGTCGTATAAATAAATAAAATCTTAAAAAAAAAAAGAAAAATGGCGTACATTTTTCTTTTGAAGAAATACATAAAGCTTTTCTATAGATACTTCTTCACAGAGCTAAAGAATTTATGTTTCTGTCAAAGTTACATGCAAGTCTTAAAAAAGCAGTATTTACATCACGTAGTATTTTCTAAAAGAATACTCTGATTTTAAAAAGTGTCAACATTTATGTATTTTTTTTAAATTTTGTATAATATATTCATATACATGTTCTCATTTATTTCCTATAATGATTTCACATGTTAGGTAGACCCACTGGATCTACATTATCCTTGTGATACAATATTAAGACAGCAGCAGGGAAATAAGAACCATGAAAGATTTGGCAGAGTTCTTCCCTGTCCTGTGTCAGCTTTTACTTTTTACTTTCTGTCAGCAAACCAAAGTCATGTGAATGAATAATTAAACTCAGCTGATATAATGGTTTACAAGATCTACAAGTTTGAAGATTTTCTCTATTAAAACTGTTGAATTAGCATTCAATGACTCAGAAGTCTCTGATAGAGGTCATAGGTATTGTGACTTTGTCCATGTCCAAATTCTCCAAAATTGTCATAGGCAACAAGCAAAATCCTTGGGAGCCTATATCTCTCACCCCTGATTACTGAGTTATAGTCTTGGATTTTTTCTATATTACTTTAAGACAGTGCTTGGGGCTTCTAATATGTAAGTCAGTTGTGTTAATATTAACCATGGGCCATCCACTGCTCACTATAGAATTCGTTTTTACATAATGTTGACAGACCAAATGACAATAATGATTATTTTTTTAAAAACAGAAACATGTAAACAGAACACAAACCAAACAAAAGAAGATCAGTAAATATGAAGATCTCACAAATAAAAGGGCAAGCTATATTCTATGGTATGCTTACATGTCATGTTTTTATGTTGACATTTTCAATTATACAGAAGTTTTACAAAAGCAAGATTTGATGCTGGCATATTTTTAAAAATGAGCTTAGGAAAGAATGCAAAAATTAAGGGGAGCAGTTAGAATATTTCTTTCCTGTATATAATCCACATCAATTGTGATTAAGGAGACTATTTTTAGGTTTGTATGAGTATATGTTATACCCATACTCATAAGATGTAATTAGGTATAAGACACAGAAAGGGTCACACTATTTCACATTATAGAATGTTTCAGATAATTTCCAATGTTATAGCATATCTCATCATCTTATAAAAAAATGCTCAATTTCCAAATGATGTTCCCATGGGGGGACTTGTTTTAGTCTACTACATTGTTTTAGATACTACCACATTGTAGTATCCCCATAGTAGATACAATCAGTTGTCTCTAGAGGAAATAAAAACAAGAATGCTTCCTTAAGAAAATTACTCTCAGCTTTAACGCAAGTCCAAAAAATTCAAAATAAATATTTAAAGCATAAGATTTCTAAAGTGAAGTAAGGCAAATTTGTACATCTTGGAAGTCATATATCTGAGTAACAATGTATATATCTGGCTTGCATGACTGCATGTAATATAATATATATGTGACTGATGAGAGAAAAAGAAATAATAAAACGAGGAAATAAATCTTGATTCTATAAAATTTTAAACATACTAAATTTAAGATGTGCAGAAATATTGTCCAAAACATATTTATATTCTATACTGCACATTCAGTTACCTACAGAAATAAATTATGTATGGTTGGTGATCTGATTTATAAGCTTGCCAGCAGAGTTCAGAGGCAATGTATCAGAAACAAAAAGAATGCCATGTCTTAAATAAGAAAATGACATTAAAGAATTAGCCCACTCTTCCAGTGATGTAAAAATTATACATGTCAAAGTCAAAGCCAAAATAAGTTCATACAGAGCTTTAGAGAATAGTGGAAATTAAAGAAAATACATCTTAAAAATATGATTGTACACCTCTATCTTTTTAAGCTTTCAAATTTGAAAGAGTATTAGATTCATGACTTATGCCCAGTAATGATCACTCTTGAGATGTGGTTGTCTAAGGGGCAATTTAGTTTAAATAAATATGAAGTCACTTTAGCTATACCCTCTTAAGAATGTGAACCAATCCAAACATCTCACAGACATCAAAATACTTTGTATAGAGATCCATATTGCCTATTCTTTCAACCATATAATTTGGAATAAAATTATACATTCTTACTTTTTAGCAATTTAGAATTCTGCAAAAGAATGAAACTACCACATCTAGCAGCAGTGAGGTAACAGTCAGTGGGGAAAAGGGAGTGAGAAAGACGTAGTCATGAACTTAGATTTTTTTCTGATTGTCATCTTCCAATTTCAATTCAACAATTTAGCCAAGATTCAACATTAAAAGTGAAAAATACTCTAATAATTGTGCCACACTGTACTCAAAATGTTGTAATTTCTTTGAAACTGATGCTTTTTTTTTAAAGATTTTTTATTTTTATTTATTTATTAGGAAAGAGAGAGAGTGAGAGAGAGCATGAGAAGGGAGAAGGTCAGAGCGAGAAGCGGACTCCCCATGGAGCTGGGAGCCCGATGTGGGACTCGATCCTGGGACTCCGGGATCACGACCTGAGCCAAAGGCAGTTGCTCAACCAACTGCGCCACCCAGGCACCC
>CM052798.1:146210865-146362362 GCA_028533885.1 Nasua narica
TTTTAAAGATTTTTTATTTTTATTTATTTATTAGGAAAGAGAGAGAGTGAGAGAGAGCATGAGAAGGGAGAAGGTCAGAGCGAGAAGCGGACTCCCCATGGAGCTGGGAGCCCGATGTGGGACTCGATCCTGGGACTCCGGGATCACGACCTGAGCCAAAGGCAGTTGCTCAACCAACTGCGCCACCCAGGCACCCCGAAACTGATGCTTTTTTAAGTGAATACTGTATTTCTGCCCTATATTGAAAAATATACTGTTGGTAATCTTGGTTACATCAGCGTGGAAGGCTATTCTAAGGGCCATTTTATTCTACCTACTGCTTCCAGTGAGAAAAGTATAGACTCTGGATAAACAAACTATTGCCCATTCTATCCCTAATTTCTGAATGAAACAATTTTGTAAATAAACTTGTTGGTATCTTCTACAGTAATACCTTGGGTCTCTGTCAAAGTATATAAACAATTCAAGTTTCTCCATTATGTCAAAATAAAGTTTTTCTATAGAGAAATTTATTGTTTTTTTTTTCATTTTTAAACAAGTGAACTAAATTAGTTTATTGGCTACCTATTATGTATATAGCATACAATGTAAATATATATTTGAAGAATTTTAAGATCTCGCACATTAACTCAACAAAAATGCTCCATTTGTGAAAAGACACTACCAACCACTTTGGCTATTGAACTATATTACAACTTCCTGAAGGTCAGGTCTTCATTTGAAATTCTTCACTGTGCTTATAGGACAAGCATATAACAGGTGCTCAGTAAATGCATGCTGAATTGCATTAAATGTCAACACCTAACCTTCAAGAAAAAGCCATCACTTTTTGTCATCAAGGGAAAGAGCAAATGTGACAAGATGATATGTCAATAACTGTGGAAATAGGGGATTTTTAAGGACTTTACACTTATCTCTACTTACCACATTATGTATTTAGAGATCTGTTTCTGATAATGTGTCAAAATTTACTTCACGAGTCATCATCTCCTATCAATAGGACTTAGATATTATGACTTTGAAAATGTAAATACTTCTGCACTGTCATAATTACCCAAAAAAAAAGGGGGAGGGAGTTTGGGAACATTTACCTGAATCCCCTTGGAACAGATTAACCAATAAGAAATATTTCAGGAATCTTACTGGAAATATCATTATATGATTATCGTTTTTGTTATTATAAAATTATTTTATTTAATTTAAATTACTTATAATCTTATTAAGAGAGATCATATTGTGCTTTCTTCCAGCAAGTGCCCTATTTCTTTGCTGTCCCTCAATGTGACACTTCTGGAAAGAACTTTCTGCACACACTATCTTAATTTCCCTGTCTAACTTTTCCTTTTTAACTCTTTTCTTAGAGATTTCCATGCAATCTACTTTACTTAAATGGCTCTAGAGCTGGACAAAACTTTTGCACTTCATAGTCCTTTACTTTGGAACACTTTCTCTGAGATATCTGCATGGCTCTTCCCTCATTTTCCCTACCACACCTTTTCCGTGTAAGGGCTACCCTGACCACTACACTTAAAATTTTATCTCTTCCCTGCAATGGTCTATCAGCTTTCCCTTTTTTATTTTTCTTCATAAACTTATAACCACAGAGCATACTTTATATTTTACTTTATTTATCACACCAAGCATAATAATTTTTATTCACAAATTCTATCATCTCCTAACAGTTCCTTGCAAAATGAAGTCAATAAATTGAACTCAAAGCTTGCCAAATTCCTTTCTCATCCTTATATTACCCACTCCTTAGGAGCATCCTCTCATGACATACAATTTGCCATGTCTCTTTTGAAAAGCACTTCATGGATACTTCATTCTCTAGGTTTCCACCTGTACTATTAGTCTGTAATTTGTAATTTGTAATGTAAGTCGCTGGCTCCTTCTCCCATTATAAAATATTTGGGTTCAGGGCCCTGAGACTTAGTCATGGGCCACCTTCTTTTCTGAGTAACTCTGGTTATATCATCAAGTGCTCGGGCTTTAAAAATCTTCCATATTCAGTTGTCTCCCAATTCTGTAAATGTGATCATAATTCTTCCCTTGAACTTCAGACTTGTGTAAAATTCTGATCTGAACTATAAGTTAAAATCATTACTCTATGTCCTAGTTACCACAAAGACATATTTGAAAATGAGAAGAACATAATGTCATTTATCTTTAAATTTGCAAGTTCAGAGCAAGTAGGTGGCATTTATAATTACCTATACAAAAGGGCTATAAAGGGGATAAGTAAGCTCCTTGGAGGAAGCACAGTTTACTAAGTAAGTTGTTGTCCTTCTACTCTCACCTCCCTATGGGACAGACACAGCATTTGGCATTTTTATTTCCAGAGTTAGGATCCCTAAAAGAATTGCCCCTGCAGTTTGAAGGGGAGGTTTATCAAGTGTCAGGCAAAAACTGGCAATACGGATGAGGCCTTTTGCAAAGCTGGCAGAAAGAAGGGTGATAGTTTAGTGGAAAGACTATAAAGAGAGGGCAAGAGAACACCAAAAGGAACTGGTGAGATTCCTGAGGTTCTGAAGGAATGTGATTAACTGTTGTCCAAAGACAGCTTTCTTCAGCAATTAAGAGGGAAAATATCTCTGAATGTTATAAGATTCATACCTCTTATGGGGTATCAGGGAAGATTCACCTTACCTGATGATATGCCATTTCTTAAATACAGAACAGAGGAAAGGGTATTTGGGAGCACACACTACCTACCATATTATGTGGGTGTAGCACATCCACATAATATGAATTCATACACAGACATCAAAAACTACTGAATACCATTGTCGGAAGGAAAATCCTCCATGGGAGGAGAAACAAAGACAGCACACTGGACACCACGCAGCAGTACAATGAAGCAGAGACTAAAGCAAGTTTCTTACTGTCCATGCCTAAGTACGGCCATTTTCCAATGCTACCCAAGGTTTCCAAGTTATCTACTGAACATCTCCACTTGAGTTCAAATGAGCATCTCAAACTCAATCTATCTAAATTAGTACTTTGACATCCCATCTACAAGCATGTTAGTCCTCTATTCTTCAATACATCACATCAAATGACACATCACACACCAAGTTGCTCAAATATTTAAGAGCCACTTAAATTCCTATTGAATTCTCTACTGTCCTCATTCCCAGAAGCCCAATCAATTTTCAAATTTCCTTCTGCTTCTAAAATGCATCTTGATCTTTTTCTTCATTTTTGCTCTAATTATACTAGTTAGGTCCCCATGGTCACCCCTAGACTCTTGAATACCCTCTTCTACTTCTAATGAACACTCCTAAAATTGTGCTTACTCAGTACCCAGAGCATTCTTTTTTCAAACTACATGTCACTACCATGCTTAGATTCTCATTAAATTTGAAATTAAATTTGGACTCCTTGCCTATGCCTTACAAAGCATAGAAATCCTGGTCTCTGTCTACTCTCTTTCCTCATCTCCCATGAAGCAACTTTACCTTCACTAAACTTTAACCACATTGACATATCTCCTTCCTTAAACATGGGAAACTCTTTGCAACCACAAGGCTTTGATATTTAACATTTGCTAATCTAAGAATGCCATTCCTCCAGATGGCCATCTGGTTAGCTAACCTCATCCCTCATTAATTAGCCAAAGTTTATTCCTAGTATGATGACACTACGTTATCTGATCCCAAACAGGCTCTCCCCACTCTAGTACATGATGCTATTTTAATATTTACATTTCTTTTTTCAGTTTTTGAAACTATTTCTTTTATTAGTAATTTCAGAAACCCTGTCCTTAGGAATAGCATCTCCATGCAAGCAAGACCTTGCCTATCTTGGTCAGCAATCAATCTGAGAACTGCAGAATAATATAGAGTCCAATTTAAACAAACTTCTTAAAATTGGATTAAATAGAAACTTTAACATCAATTTCTATTTTAAAAAGAAAATTTAGCTCTTCTACTTCAGTCAGAAAAAAAAGAAATTTTCTCCATCTGAGCATTCTAAGACACCAGTGTGAGGTCCATTAGTCTAAAATTTACCAGAACATGGATTTAGAACAATTCATTAATTCTATAAAATATTTTTGTCCATTTGATTATCATGCATTATCATTCAATCACAAATTAAAAAACACACAACAAACTAATCAATAAATAATTTCATTATAAATAGTTGTAAGAGAATTTTCAATTATAAATAATATTAATAGAAATAAAAGAAAATATTTACATATGACAACTGACACTCCAGTATTTCACGACTAAATTGAAAAGGTCTGTCTTTTTTTTTTTTTAAGATTTTATTCATTCATTTGAGAAAGAAAGATAGAAGAAAGCACGAGTTGGGGAAGAGGCAGAAGGAGAAGAAGAAGCAGACTCCTGGCTGAGCGGGGAGCCCAACATGGGGCTCAATTCTAGGACCTGGAGATCATGACCTGAGGCAAAGGCAGATGTTTAACCATCTGAGCCACTCAACATCCCCAGAAACTTTTTTCTTTATTTATTTTTTAAGATTTTATTTATTTATTTGAAAGAGAGATAACACAAGCAGGGAGATAGGCAGAGGGAAAAGCCAACTCCCTGTGACTTGATCCCAGTACTCTGGAATCATGACCTGGGCTGAAGGTAGCCACTCAACCAACTGAGCACCCAGGTGTTCTTCTTTCTTTAATTTTATCCTCTTTCTTATACAGTTATTGGCTTTAAACCAACTACTTTTAGATGCAATGGAAAAAACAGAATTTCATATTCTAAGATTGGATACATAGGATATGAAAAACAATTTTTTAATAATAAGACAATGCTTGTCTTACTTGACAGTTGAAGTAATGAAATAAATAGTAATACACACCTACCAACACATCTTAAATAACAAAATAAATAGAGTCTCCTCTAACATTTTGTTGTTCCTATTATGGAATCACTAAATAAAAATATCAGCCGTTTTTATCTAGTAAGGAGAATATTTTATTACTCTGAAAGAGATTTATTTAAATTGATAAAATGAACATTTTTTTTAAGATTTTATTTTTTTATTTGACAGAGGGAGAGATCACAAGTAGGCTGAGAGGCTGGCAGAGAGAGAGGGGGAAGCAGGCTCCCCACTGAGCAAAGAGCCTGATGCAGGGCTTAATCCCAGGACCCTGAGATCATGACCTGGGGAGAAGGCAGAGGCTTTTAACCCACTGAGCCACCCAGGCGCCCCATGAACATTTTTATTGATATGGAAATGTTTTAATTAAAACATTGAAATTCCAAAAAAAAAAAAAAACCACATTGAAATTCCATAGAAAATTCACATAAGAAGGTATACAACCTTCTTTTAAGTACATTTCATTACTTTTTACCAGGAAAACTAGAAAACTATGATCTAATTTTCTTTGGTTTTATTGTTGTTTTTAATCAATAAACTATTTTCCTCTGAATATTAGTCAATTTGGAACATTAACTATTATGGGTTCCATTAGAATATGACCTGAGCTTTAAATACTTCTGGCTAAAAGTTTAGTGAAATACCTATACTTTAGATAAAATTTAAATGTTTGTAATACATTTTGTATAAAGTATTAAAATTTTCATCAGTGAGGGTTTTGTTTTGTTTTGATTTTGTTTTGGTTTTTCTTTTTCTTTTTTTTTTCTTTCCAACCAACAAGGAAAAAAATCAACCTCTAATCCAGGATAACACAGAGAAATGTTGGAAATAAAGTCCTTGAGTTAAGTTCAATTTGTCAAACATGAATATGTGATCTGGAATATGTCAATTCATCTGTTTTCCTTTCAATCCCTATGGGAAAAATATGCATAACTAACATGATATACTTAAAGATGTTCAGTTGATAAAAAATTAACATGGAAATATGTTTATTTCAATTTTATAGTCAAATGTTCCCTTAGATACTGTTCCTACTTTAATTAAAACTATTTCATAAATCTAAGAAGAAGATTCCCTAGGGATACCTATAACCCAATATCATCTTATGGCTTTCCGTATTTCAAAATGCTGAATGATCCAGAACTATACTTTTGCCTTATGGTTGATTTTTCATTTTTTAAAAATTCAGTGCCACAGGGGCACCTGGGTGGCTTAGTTAGTTATGTGTCCAACTCTTGATTTTGGCTCAGTCATGATCCCAGGGTTTTGAGATGGAGCCCCATGACAGGATCCATTCTCAGTAAGGAGTCTGCTTAAGATTCTCTCTCTCCCCCCGCCAAAAAAAAAAAAAAAGATTCTCTCTCTCCCTATTCCTCTGCATCTCCCACACCCCACATATACTCTCTTTCAAATACATAAATCTTTTTTAAAAAATTAAAAATAAAAATTCAATGCCACCTACTGAAAAATTTTTGCATGATCAAATAAAGCTCAAATAAAACATACTGAAGATAAGATAGTCTTAAATAAATTATTTGTAAATATTTTGGATTAACAACTAAAAATCACATTATAGTATGGCAAAAGGCGAGTAGTTCTATAAACATCTAGAATTCAACAATTTTATTCAAAAAATTACATAAGGCCTTATTAATGTTTTTCAATACACACCACAAATTCTACCATGGCTCTCCAAAGGCATGTATAATAGTTAAAAATTTAAACAGTTTAGAAATTGACAGAAAAAATACATGTAAAGGCTCATCTCTCTCAGCAGCTCAAAGCAACTTGGATGATTTTATTTTGTGTTAGATTATATAACCCGACACTTACATTGCCTTCCCCGCATGAAACAAAAGCCTATTAGACTTGTGTTTTGAGACACAAATCCAGCACCTGGCAAATGGAAGGGAAAAGTAAGGAAAGATTGTCTCTGCCTTGACCTTAATTTAGGCCTATCCAATCATAGTATCCTGGTAACAGCTGCCTTTCGATACTGTGTGCTTCTTTCCGTAGTCCCCAGCCTAACATTTCCCCTCCAATATTTTACATATTGCCTTTCATGCAGGACAAGAAATGCCAACTTATAAATCAGATATAATTTTCCATGCTATTATTTTCACTAACTGCTGATTCACTAAAAGGAAGTCTAACTAAAAGTTGCTATAAGTCCAACTGCCTAAAATTGTATTTTTTCTTTTAAGATTTTATTATTTATTAGATTGAGTGAGACAGAAAGAGTGACCACAAACAGAGGGAACAGCAGGCAGAGAGAGAAGCAGACTTCCTGCTGAGCAGGGAGCCTGATGTGAACTCAATCCCAGGACCCTGGGATCATGACCTGAGCCAAAGGCAGACACATAACCGACTGAGCCACCCAGGTGTCCCTAAAATTTTATTTATTTGCATTGTATTGTACTTTGTCTCTTGATAAATTCTAAAATAGCTTTTGCTAAAATGCTAAAGAGATTCTGAGATTGTAGCTGTGGGGAAGATGTAGATTATTACTTGCTAACTAACTTGAGTTTTAAAACCATGAATCATTTTGTAAACATCAGTTATTCTTAAGAAAGTTTGGGAATAAAAAAGGAAGACAGGGATTTAGATATAGGCTGCCACCTTTGCTTTTTTGGGGTTTTCACTGCAAATATTTGGGTTGGAAAAGAAGCTCCCAGGAATTTTGTTTGCACTCCAGGGGAAAGCCGAAGACAATTCTAGGAAGCAGCTAGAGACTCAGCAGAAGATAGTCAAGTGCAACACTTTTTTTTTCTTTTAATAAGATATACAAGTTAATTAAGGGCAATTAAACTAGCAGTAGGTTCTGAGGACTGCAGGGCTTTGTTTTCATGCCAAGGTTTATGTGGGACTCTGAGAGCTGCAAGTCCTTGGAACAGAATACCATAAACCTAATCTTACCTAATTGGTGACAAAATACAATTAACTATGGAAACAAAAATAGTAGTACTTTTTCCTTCTGTGTTTATCTTTGCTTTTAAGCTATGGTGTTCATGTACTTCATAGGTAGTACTACATATTATTTTTAAAAATATCATTCAGTTATGTTTGTTTTCAAAAAAGAAATTGCTAAGGAAAATAAGGGCATTATATCGAAAGACACTTCAGAAACTGCACTTAGCTCCCTGGAACATAGACCCTTTTCTTCTCTTCCATGAGGCCACCACTCTGCTATCTCTTTGCATCTCATGGCTGCTTCTCTTTGGGTCCTTTATGATCCCTCTTTTCCTGCTCTCTAGTGTTGCTTGGAATCATCACTGTCTTTTGGAAAGTAGACTTTCTGTGAAGAATTGTAGCTACTTCAAAAATTTCTGCATTTGCTTTATGTAGAGAATGAGGATTTGTGTCAAACCAAGCGTACTCTTGTGTTGCAGAAATCATCATCCACATGGACAGTAAAGTCATCCAAGATATTTACTTGAATCAAAATGAGGAGAAAATTTGTGTGTTGGAAAGTTAAGTACTAAGGGAGGTCCTAGGAACATGACCTAGATACTGCATTAGAAGAGGAAAGAAAATATGAGGCTGATAGAAAAACAAAGACTAAAACAAACAAACAAAAAACACTGATATTTTCCTGTATTTTGGAATTAATGTTAGGGAAGAATAGATTTAATTACTTGCATTTATCTCATATAGACTTTTGTCAAGTTTTGCTTTTAACAGCTGGTTTAGTTCTCTCTGTATTTGTGATATCTGATTGGTACAGATTTAGAATTTATACCACTAAAATTATGTTCATGTTCTACAGTAGAGGTACATTTTATTCAATAGTATTGGGACACATAAAAAAGTTAATTAAAAATTTAGTTAAAGCTAGGAATCAAACACTCTGTAAAAGGTTAAATAAATTATTTAAATACTTGATCAAGATATGTAGATACATATTCATTCACCAATATACTGCTATAAACCCAAGAATTTTCTTTAGATTTCTAATAATTGCAATTATAATGAATTCCTTATGTCTTTCTATATTCGTGTCTAATTTCTTACAATTCCAATTTCTTTAAAGTTGAATAAGAATTAATGACACCTATTAATCTCAGTTTTTAAATTCTTTTTTTCTATTATTTTTCTATTACTTTTAATTATTTTCTATTGTTATCTTCCCATATTTAAAGTTGTCTTATCCATACCTAATTTATAGGAATTTTTAGTGATTTATCCTTATCAAGGTTTCCTAAAGCATTTAAATGGTTTTCATACAACTTTCATTGTTTATTCATTGATATATGATTATATATATATGTAAATGTGTGTATTTGTGTGTGTGTGTGTGTGTGTATATATATATACACACACATATATATATATATATACTTATTCAGACTCATTCCCAAACATATGGTCTGGGAATTTGTTTTACAAAGCTATATTTACAACATCACTGAATTCCTCTGAAACTACACAAAAGTATTTTCTGCTTTTTGGTGTGGCTTATATGTATTTATGAGAAGAGTTATACTTTATTATAGAGTGAGTGATTTCAGATTGTCATTTTCTTAAAGTCCAACTTACAAGAACTAATTTTAATAATAATTTTGACTTTAAATTACCATTTTTCTTTTTCAGAAGGAATTCAAACATTTTAGTCATTCAAAGTTTCCCTTTATTTTAGCTTGTAAAGAATATGACTAGAAAAGTTAAAGGCAAGGGATGCCTGGGTGGCTCAGTTGGTTAAGCAGCTGCCTTCAGCTCAGGTCATGATCCTGGCATCCTGGGATCGAGTCCCGCATCAGGCTCCTTGCTCAGCAGGGAGCCTGCTTCTCTCTCTGCCTCTGCCTGCCTCTCTGCCTGTGTTCTCTCTCTCTCTGACAAATAAATAAAATAAAATCTTAAAAAAAAAAAGAAAAGTAAAAGGCAAAAGAAAATGAAACTACACACCCTACAGTGATAAAACAAGATTAGAATTCAAATTTTCTGATAGCCTTTAAATTTGAACTATAACAACAGAACATTCTGCCTTCTTCTGCCGTATTTCCTATCCAACTACTATTAAGTCATTTCTGGGAGGCAAAAAATTATTTATTCAAGCATTTCCTCACTGCATGGATATTCATTTGGAAACTATATTAACTTAAAATAGATATTACCAAAAAATTAAAATAAATTACATTTTATATTAAAAACAGCATGTTCAATGTTCAATAATATAATCTGTTTACTGAATTATCAGATTTGTATTTAATTTCTTGATGAAACTGCATCTCAATCCATGTCAAACTTACTACTTATACACTTGGTTTCCTTTGAAAATTAAAACCCTGACCTAGAAAACAAGCAAACTGTTCAGGGACATCATCTTGTAAGTTTAGTTGTTAGCCACCTGCTGTTCTCAATAAATCAGCCTGCAAACCACTGATCCATGTCACAGTATTTTCACCTATTTGTTGGAAACAATTGCCTACAAACCAAACATTTTTCCACAGAGTTTGTTCCATTGAAGATATCCTACTTCCTTTACGTGTAATCTCTATTTATAGATTTTTTTACAGCAAAGTGAATATCAATAAATGTAATATTATAATAATTAGGAATTGAAAATGGTCTATTATTAGGATGTTAAGTACTGTTACATTTTACAATATATTAAAAGAGTTGTTTAAAATTCATTGCTTAAATAGTATTATTCCTTATAGCTACAATGTCAGAGGTATATTATAATCAGCATATTGTAAGATAACTTCAACAATTTTCAATTATACTATTTGCTTTGTCTTTATCCTCAAACATTGTTAACTAGCTTAAGTAATTAGTTAACCTTAAGTAGTCCTTGAATTGGTGGATTAAATTAAAATAATTTTGAATATAATTAGTGCATCAATAAGTCCCCATTTTGTCCATTTTGCTAAAAAATACATATAAATTTAGTTTTGTGGTCCTTTTCTGCTCTGCTTAATGTCTCATCTATTTAACATGTTTCCAGAGCAAGCTACTCATGAATATGACTAATAAACAAGTTAACCAAACTTGGAATTCATTTAAAAATACATGTTTCTTTATAATTGATTTATTAAGTTCCACCTCACTCCCTCAAAGCATTTGATACTTTTATCAATTATACAGTAGGAGGGATGCCTGGGTGGTTCAGTCAGTTTAGGTTTGCCTTCCGCTCAGGTCATGATCCTGGGGTCCAGGTATGGAGTTCTGCCTCGGGCTCCTGCTTCTCCCTCTGCCTGCTGCTACCCTTCCTCGTGATCTTTCTCTCTCCCTGAGAAATAAAATCTCTAAAAAAGTAATACGATGGGATAAAACTGAGCCATTAAGGAAATTAGTATAAGGTAGATAACAGAAGAACAAGATAAACCATCCAGTGATGAGCTGGAGCCTCCTGGTACCAGCTTACAAGAATTAATTCTGCCCATGTCTTCATAACTCCATGTTCATTGACAGCATGCTAGTAGCTTGGTTTGACATGGGATTGAAATATGCCATATTTAGGACTTTTCCCCCCCTTTATTTTGGAAGAGGGAGTTTAGCAGCACATCCTGAAAACATCTACTAGAAAATGTTCTGGATCTATTGTATTATACAGACAAAATTATGTACCACTGTGTGCCATCATAAGTTTAGCTTGGATTTTTTTAAAGTTTTATCTATTTATTTTAGAGAGAAAGAACATGAGCAGGGGAGGGAGGAATGGCAGAGGGAGAAAGAGAATCTCAAGCAGATTCCCTGCAGAGTACAGAACCCAACAGAAGGCTTGATCCCACAACCCTGAGATCACACTTGAGCTGAAATCAAGAGTCGGACACCCAACCGACTGAGCCACATAGGTGCTGCTTGGATATTTTTTAAAGCAATACAACTTGATATTTTCAATTAAGCACCCATAGAATAACTATTTTTAAGTTATATGATTTCCTGCTATATTATACTTAATAAATTAATGGAAAATATACAATTATATAATTGGTTGATATTGTTGGTGATCTAAAATGTTTGGACGTAAGTTAATTAAGTATTAGTTAAGTATATATCAAACACAGTAGTTTGGGCTTGCTTAGATTTTACTAAGCTACTTTCTTTGGCAGTAAAAATGTATTTAAATACATTGTTTCTTAGGTCACCCTTAGTCTGTGATAATAAAACCATAAAATTAGTCTAGAGAAGTTGTCTCTTGCTTAAGTTCCGAGCACATCAAAAACCTGTTTCAGATTCCTAAAGTCCAAATAAAAAAACAAGGGATGGGAGGGGGCATAAAAGCCTGTCTTTCCTTTGTCTGAACTTTACACTACATTTCTTCAGACCCTCCCTTATGATGTCAGTGGGGCTCAGAATATAGTACTGAGTAGCTGAGGTTCTGAATTAAATTCACGAGACTGAGAATCCATAGTTTCCATATCATGCATGGAATGTACCTGATTTATTAGTATTGGTATATATTACATAGTCATATATTCTATAATGCACTAGCATATTATGGTTATATTTTATATTATGTACTACATATACTGTTATATAACATATATTAAATATATGTATACATACATATATAATTTATACATGAACAAATAAGCAACTAAGCATATGTTGGAAATGTAAGCTCTTTGTTTTTCTGATAAGTATGCAAGTTTAAAAAGTGTGGAGATCTTGGTTTGTTCTTCTCTCAAGGTCAAAAGTGCAGGGGGGTGGGGGGGAAAGCCCTGGAAAAAAAGTAGACCATCTTGTTCTATATATTATGTTAGAGTAGAATAATGGTCAATGGTAGAATAGCCAAGTCTAAATTTTACCTTTTTATTTTACAGTATTTTGGGATAAAAGTTCAAGGCTTGTGATGCATTAGAGAAGAATAGCACTCATTTTTTACAATATAATATTGGGGTGAAGACCAGATTTCAAATCTTAGCTCTGGATATTAGTAGTAGGGTAATTCAGACAAAATCATTAACATTTGAAATTTCAGGGTTTACAAATTCAGGGTTTACAAAGGACCCCTCATTTGTAAATTGTAGAGAAATTTCAAGATTGTTGTGAGGGTTTTTAAATTTTTAGTGTAGAAATTGGAGGAAAAAACAGTGCTTTCAAGTATTAAGTCTAGGCCATATCTATAGTTCATTGTGGAAGAATAGAAAGTAAGGGGATGCCCATCTGTTAAGCTTTCCATATAAAGCGTCTTTTCATTTTCTGAAACATTGTTAAGTCTTTTATTTTATTTTATTTTTTAAAAGACTTTATTTATTTGAGAGAGAGAGAAAGCACGTGAGGTGGAGGGTCAGAGGGAGAAGCAGACTCCCTGCTGAGAAGGGAGCCCCATGCGGAACATGATCCTCCGACTCTAGGACTCTAGGATCATAACCTGAGCTGAAGGCAATGCTCAACCAACTGAGCCACACAAGCGCCCCAAGTCTTTTAAATGATAATGCCTTTATTCACCAATAAAGAATCTTAGTCCTTTATTCCATTCTTCTGTGTTTATGTGTTGTCAAATATCTATTTCGACCACTTTTATTTTCCTTATTTGACCAAGTTTTGTGTGCATGTGCATGTGGTATAAATCTACACATATATATGTACATATACAAATATATATATATACACACACATACACAATTCATATCAAACAGTATATGTAGTTTATAAATACAAGAAATATTTATTAAACATGTAGCATGCCAAAAGATTACTAAGCCAGGAACTACAAATATGTAAAGTGCTCTTAAGGAAATATGGTTACCTATTATCATCAACAATTTCTAAGGACAAAAGTGTATAAGGTTGGCTAAAATCACAGAAAGACGATGTTTAGCTTAGACGAGAAATTATCTCAATCTTGAGTTACTGAAGAGGTAAGGGCTCTTTAAAGATTCTGTGAATATATAACTTCAGGTTAAAAATGTCATTAGTTCATTAATTGTCAAAATATTCATTTATTGATAATTGGTACAGAGTATTTAGGAATAAGTCTTCCCATATTCCTGGTTCTTCTCACTGTCAACTATGGCCATAGTCGGTATGAGATTCTGGTGTTAGTGTCACCAAAAACAATTATATTACTTCAGACAGAAGAACAACCCCAAACACAAGGCAATCCATACTGAAGACACAATAGTTAAGAATTGATTAAATTGCAGAAAAGAGATTTAAGAAAGACCCAGTCTTTAAAGTTGTTGAAGTGCTGAAATTTAGTTTAAGGCCCTGAAACACATAAAATATATCATAACTGGATACGTTATTAGCACAGTTTCAGGCAAAGGGACAGTGAAATATTTCTAAATTAACAGAGAATGTTAGAGCAGAAAGAAACACTCAGAAGTGATGTGATTTATTTTGATGCTTTTGTAATATATTTCTTACACGTTTCTTTCTCTTCTAAATTTAACACCCAAGAAAAGAGTGGCTGCATTAGTTGATATATGGTGTATTTATGCTTTAAAAGAGTTAATATATGTGGCTCTTTAACTTGAAGATAATAAATGGCCTCAGTAAATCTCCCATAACACTATCCTAAAATCACCAGGGCAACATTCTGCTTCAGTGGTTTAAATATGCCCTTGTGGTTTAAAACATAATTGCACTTCTCTGGACACCTAATTGACTACAAGGGACTGACTTAGGTACTTTGAATACAATTTCATTACTTTAATCATTGTTCAGAGAGGTGTTCTAAAGTTTTAAAACAAACTGTTCAAATGAAATCTCACTTCCAGGAAAAAATATTCTATCTAAAATAAGATTTTCTTTTTAAAGATTTTTTTTTATTTATTTATTTGACAGAGAGAGAGAGAGAGATCACAAGTAGGCAGAGAGGCAGGCAGAGAGAGAGAGGGAGAAGCAGGCTCCCCGCTGAGCAGAGAGCCCGATGCGGGGCTCGATCCCAGGACCCTGAGATCATGACCTGAACTGAAGGCAGAGGCCTTAACCCACTGAGCCACCCAGGTGCCCCTAAAATAAGATTTTTTAATAAAATTCCAACTTCATAGTAAATTAAGTAGAAAATTTGGAGTGACTTTTTGATAAGCTCTACTGATAAGGCTTATCTAGTGAATATAATCCTTACTTTCAAACAATAAAAGGGAATTGGACAACTGAAAATAATGATAATCCTAGCTAAAATGCATTGAGAAATGAAGTAGGTCCACACTGAGCTCTTCTATTTACAACTTTATATTCCCATAAGGTAGGCATTAATATCATGCTCATTTTATGTATGTATGTATTTATTTATAAGATATTTATTTATTTATTAGAGAGAGAGCATGAGAGCAGGAGGTAGGGAGGGAGAGGGGATAGGCAGAAGGACAAGTAGACTCCACACTGAGGACAGAGCCCTTGACGGGGCTTGATTCCACAACCCATGAGATCATGAACTGAGTGGAAATGAAGAGTCCAATGCTTAACCAACTGAGCCACACAGGCTTCTGTATATCATGGTCATTTTAGAGATGAGAATAATAAAGTATGAAAAATGCTAAGTCCAATGCCACACAGTTAGAAAGTACTACAGCTGGGATTCAAAGTAAGGTTGGTCGTTCCAGTGGTTTTGATCATCATGGTAATCATAAAATCATGTCCAAAATATTCGTAATTGCAATAGCAACACCATTTCCTGCTTAATAGGTGTGACACACTCGTTTTTATACATTACCTCATCTAATCCACATAGCAAGCTTCATTTCTCGATATTTTTACTTTGTCTATAGGAGAGGACTCACTACCCTTAACACTTTGTATTAGTTTTTGAGAATGCCTCCGCAAAGTACCACATAATGGATGATTTAAACAAGAGAAATTTATTTTCTGACAGCTCTATAGGCTAAAAGTCTGAGATCAAGGTGTTGGTAGCACTGGTTCCCTCAGGGGGACATGAGGACGAATCTTATCCATGCCTCTCCCTTAGCTTTCTGTAGTTTCTTGTCAATCTTTGATAGTCCATGGCATGTAAAGGAATTGCCCCATGTTCACAGGGAATTCTGCCTGTGTGCGTGTCTATGCCCCAGTTTCCCCTTTTCATAAGGTCACTATCATATGGAAATAGAATCTACCATAATGACCTCATTTTAACTTGATCATCTGCAAAGAGCCTATTTCTAAATAAGTTCACAGTCACAGGCTCTGGGGTTAGGACTTCAACACATAAATTTGGAGGAAACACAATTCAACCCACAACACAGGTCTTGGACTCCTTTCCACTTATCTTTAACTCTCCTGTACAAGAAAAATGTTGCTAACATGATTAGTGAGACCCAGAGCTATTTATTGGGCCACTTCTCAACAAATGGCAGAGTAGCTGACTTAAAAATCCAAAACCAGTGTTCACACACTCCCTACCTACTTCCATGTGGTAAACACACCTAGGCCTTCGGACTGGGCCAGCATACCCTTGTGTGCCTGGTTAGAAAAGTCAATTGGCATTCTTCTCCACAGCAGCATTTTATATTACAGAAGTACAAGCTAAGAGTCATGTTAGACTCTTAGAACGAAGCCTCCTGGGCCAGAAAAGTTTCCTATTAAAGCTCAAAGCATCTGGGTCTTTCCCAATTGTTAAAAAGATAGCATACTGCATTTTCTATTTGAGTATTAATGACTTTGCTATTAATGGCTTTGTGGCTGGCAAATCCAGAGGTGAAAAGGTGTGAATGGAAAAATTCTAGCAAGAAAAATCCACTGTCTAACATTAACAGGTATGATGTGGGTGTCACTATTGATGCTATTTACTTAAGGCAGGAGTAACTAAGGAGTTAAGCAAAGTCTCAAGCAAACAAGAACAAATAAACAAGAGGAGGAGTATAAAAGACAAACGATTTTTTAAGATATATATTAACTCCCTTCCTCCTTGTCAAAAGGACCAAAATAAAGTAAATTATATTAAGTTCCCTAATTTACTTCAAAATGGGCTTTAATTTTGTACTTTAGAACAGACTATTTTAAACTTGGCAAAGGCTTGCAATGACACCTAGTAGTTTAGGGTATAAATATATGCCTATTCTATTCCAGGGAAGTCGTCTCCTCTCACAGTGAAGGAAATAGCAGAGCATAGCAAACCTTTGGGTCTCACTGTCTGCAAGCTTGGAACACTGTGCCCTTCTCCACTTCGGTGCCCACTCAGTTCTAATGCTATCCTTGTCTGCTTCGTTTTATGTTAGTACTATGGGGTTTAAACTAAAAATAACTTATTTTAAATTCCATGAATGTAAAACAGTATTTATTTTGAGAGTTAATTTAAACTAAATCGCACATTTGGTTGTTTTTTTTTTTTTTCTTGAATCTGCTAGGATTCTGTTTAGCTCTAGGGGACAAAATCTGACATACAGTGGACCTAATGAATAGGAATGTTTTGTTCTTACACAGCAAGATGTCTAGAGGTGGGCAATCAGGGCCAATATAATCGCTTAAGGTGCTTTTAAGAGTTTTGCACTCACTGATGCTCCTTACTTTCCAGTAGTTCTGCCCTTCCTAAGCACAACAAAAACTGTATTTTCTTGCCCTTTTGTGCGTAGGCAGGGTCATGTGAATAGTTCAGATCAATGCATTAAGAGCAGAAGTTCTGTGTCCTTTTCAAACTAAGATAATGAAGAGCCTCTTCATGACCTTCTTCATCTCTCTTCCCTCCCTAGCGTAGAAGCCCTTTTCTCTAATTGCACATATGAAGTATCAAGAGACTAGATCCCCGAGTCACTGATTAAAAGGCAGCTGCCCTGCAGAAGATCTAAAACTACAACTGACTTTGCTTGAATGAGAAATAAACCTTTGTTTATTAAGCCACTGAGATGTCAGGGTTAATTTGTTTCACTCCTCAACCTAGACCCTGACTGATACATAATAATGGCTTTGGTCATCATACTTGAAGATAATTGCCACCCTTTCAGTCATTGCTATCACACCTTGGGCAGAAAGGCAGGGGGAAGGTGGAGGGGAAATAGCCAAAGGAAATCCTACCTCAGCATGTTTTTTTTTTTTTTTTTTCAAATTGCTCTCCAAAAGGCAAACTCAGTAACTTGTACATAAATGACACTGGCCAAAATTCTTGGCTATTACAGTTGCCTGAGAGCATTGGAAGGTAAATACTCTACCATCCCTCAAATTAGTAAGAAAGAAGAGAAAATTGGCATAGAATAGTCAACCAGTAATGTCTGCATAGTTTTACCAGAATTCTTTCAGAAAATAACTGTTGCTTAAACTTCCAAGGTCCCTCTCATTTCTAGATCCTTCTAAGTACTCCTTTCTTGATCCCTCTCAAATTTGAAGCTTCATAGCCACTCTCCTCCTTGAAATGGTCTCCTCTCCTTGCATCCATAAAACCTCCCTTTCCGTATTCTCCTTCCCTTACAACTTTTTACTTTGTTCATTAATTTCCCTTCCTTCCCACATCCCAAGGTTGCTCCTTCTGTTTGCAGTATTCCACTCATGTACTTCCTAGTTTCCTCTTTGATTCCCTAAAATTATTCTCAAATTCTAAATCTCTTCCACCAACAATTCCTTGTCTTATTCCGTGGAAAGTCACTATTTAAATAAGTAAATACCTCTCCTCCCACCATACTCCTCCTTTCCCTGTATTCCTTATTTCATTTAAAATCAGAAAACTTTTGACACATGCTCAATTGCTCCATCCTGTTCATTGCATTGTACTTCCAACTAATTACAAATGCCACTGACTTCCAACTAAGTTAGAGTCAAATCATTCTTCTCATCCTCAATGTGAGTAGACCTTAATTGGTTCTTGTTCTTTTCATCACTCACAGGGCCAATTTTCAAAGCTTCCTAGATGATATCCTTGCCTACATTCCCTCCATCCTCACTCAACAGACACCATGGTAATTCCAATTCCAAGTCTGATTATGTAAACTTATCTCTTTAGAATCACCCCATGTTCCCAATTACCCAGTTAACTTTCAGAATAAAAGTTAAATGTATTAGTAAGATATAACAAGATCTTCATAATCAAATATTATCCCTGGAATTTACACTTTTCCCAGAATGAAGAACACACTATTGTTTATATGAGATTTCTTGGGGTTCTTGAGAACTAAATACTATTTAATCTCTTGGGAGATTTGCATTTGGTTGCTCGTCAGTATCTCTCATTTTTGCACATCTTGCAAGTAGTAGATACACTGACTTCCTTCTTTCCAGACTGTATTTTCAAGGATTTTTTTTCTTTTTTAATCACAGCCTTGGAATACAGAATTAGTCTTTTCCTTTTGAAAAAAAGGAGAGATTTCCTCATGGCCTTGAAAAATAGAGATAGTGTCTAACTCCACAGGAATAGACAAGAAATTCTAACTTCTCAGTATAAAAGATTTAGGTTTCCTTAACTCAGAATTTCACTCTTAAAATGGGACCTACTCCACATGCAGCAATCACTTGATCCTATTCATGTCACCCCATGGGAAATGGAGCAAGGGAAGGTGACACAAACCTGAAGTTCACCATGTTGCTGCACCATGATTAGTAAAGTCCTTTGGATTTGACCTGTGTCTTGTGTCTTCTCTTGCATATTTAAAAATATATAAGCTAGGTTGTTAGCTGACACCTAGGATACAATTTCTGACCCCTTACAGTTCTTGACAATGTCATCCCTAAGGGAATGTTGCCTAATTTTACTTCCTACAGCACCCTAATTATAAACTTTGCTTTAAGATTTTGCTAAAATATACTCTCTCTATGAAGCTTCCCTTGTATCAATGATCCAGTCTCTTTTTCCTGTATTGCTTCAGATATGCTTTATACATATCTTTTAGAACCTCTCATGGACTATTTATAAATGCTTTCCTTGCCAGATTGTGATTTTCTTGCTAAATATTGTGTCTGTTTTTTCACTGAATACCCTATATACTACCTGGTATGTAGTAAACACTAGATGACTCTCTCTTAAAAAAAAAATTTGTTAGATTATCTTACATATACTCTTTCCAAAAGGTGAACTAAAGTGCAAAGTGCACACACAAATGTACACACACACACACACACACACAATCTGGCCTTTTAACAGTCTTTCATCACCAATCTCTTTTTCCTACATGAACTCACACTTTAATCTCACTGTTTCTCTAAAATTGTAATGCATTATTAATTCCATCTCCTTAAGTTGCCTGTAATTATAATTGTCTTTCTAAAAAAGAAAATGCAACAGCTGTACCTACTCTGAATATGGATCCTTGGAGAATATAATTAAGTTATTTCAATTTGGAAACTGAATATTATCAAAAGCTATGGGATTTATAACCTTAAGGCAGACCTTTCCACCAGGTTTTTAATAGTATATCATTTGCAGAAACCTAGATAACTAGAAAATTGGAATGTAATTTTTTTGCCTATTCCAATCAGAGGCTTAATAGATAGAATTATGTATCACATAATTGTATACTCCGTAGTTAGAACATTTGGTAGGCCATAGAGCTAAAGAGGCTAAGTGTGTTTAATACATGTGTTTAATGCATGATGATATTCCTTTTAGCTTTATTTACTTTGTTTTACAGCTATGGAGTGTCTTTATAATTCATGAATAGTATCGCTTGTGTTTCTTAAGCCACAAACCTAATCTGAAAAGAAACCAGTGTAAATTTCTAATTTCTCCAGAAAACTCTATTCTAAGGGCACAAATGATTTTGTACAAATTATTCTTTCATATATGAGAATTATTATATAATAGGCAATTACTTTAGGAGAATGAAAATAGCAATTTAATGGTATATTTAAACAGCTCAAGTATATTAAAATAGTGTTCTCACTATTATTTATTTCTTACTACTTATGTTTTATAATTTTATGGCTTAAATGATCAGTGTCCGGCTAAGTGAATAGTGGTAAGGCAAGAATTGTCTCTAATCAAAATTCAGGCTAAATAAAGTTTTATTTTATGAACATGCCATTTAAGTGTTACTAACGCTTGGAAAATAGTGATAAAATTGCCAATAAAAATTGCAGCCTGGCCTTAAAAGTATTTTTAATAATCATCTAGAATAATCACTATTGATTTCATGCATCTATTATTGTCAATAATCAATTGCCTCCCTCTCTATAAGTCTTTTCAAAGAAAAGGTCTTATAACCTAAGATAAGCAATCACTTATTTTGGGAGAGGGAAGCATTAATCATTTTAAATCACTTTACCTTGAGCTAAATGTTCTCCCTTTATAATTTATAACTATTAACCCAGTTTTTCTATCTATTCAAGTAAGCTAAGCATACTACCTCCTGCTTTATCAATATTTTAAACATCTGAAATGATCTGATAAAACCATGATAAATATTAAATATTTCATGCTTAAGATTGTCATAAAATACACAAATATAATCTATAGTACCAGACCTACCAAAGGCTTGGATAATTCACTTCTCATCTACGGAGAGACAAAGTATTAAATATTTGAAAGAGCCTGACTGAAGATAAGATAATTATACAATATTTTAGATGGTCTTTTTAAATGTAATATTTAAAAATAAAAACTGAGCATATTTTATCTCATAGCATCAGTTTAAAAGGAATGTATAGTGGATTTCAAATGAAAGAATGATAATAGAAGTATAAACTGTGGTTATAATAATGTGGCCGGTGTTTTTTTGTTTGTTTTATATGGGAAGGTCTGGAGAGACAGTTTCCAATTATAATGTCACCATAAGCACAAATATGTGAAAACTAATTATCTAATAATTAACCATTTACTCACCAAGATATGGTTTGAATAAGCTGTTGTAGTATTTTTAAAGTGGCAAAGTCGTAAAGATGAAGCTGGTTGCCAGATATTAGGAAGGGGCCAGGAAGAGAGGTGGAGAGGGCTATAGAAGTGTAATAGGATGACCCTTTTGATGGAACTGTTCTGTTGTTGACTATAGCAGTGGTCAAATGAGTTTACCACATGTGATAAAATTACATAGAACTAAATGCAAAAATACACACACACACATACACACACGAGTGTACGTAAAACTGATGAAATGTGAATAAGTTAGATGGATTCTATCAAAATGAATTTCCTGGTTATGATACTGTATTATATAGTTACACAGAAAGAGAATTTGAGTGAAAGCCATACATAATTTCTATATTATTTCTTACAACTAAAGATGAATTTGCAATCATCCAAAAATTAAAAGTAAAACATTAAAAAAAAACTTCAGAAAGTGGACTAAATGAAAAAAAGATTAAAAATCAGCCCATAAACAAATTTAAAAAAAACTGTTATAGTAAAAGAAGTTATTATGACAGCAAAAACAGATACAAAAAGCTGTAAGCAAACACTTGAAGGCTAAAGACCAACCTGCTCAAGAATGCTGGGATCAACCAAGAAATCAAAGATGAACTTAAACAATTCATGGAGACCAATGAGAATGAAGACATATTGATCCAAAACCCATGGGACGCAGCAAAGGCAGTCGTTAGGGGGAAATACATAGCCATAGCCATATATAAATACATAGCCAAATACAAGCCTCACTCAAAAAAATTGAAAAATCTCGAATACACCAACTCTCTTTACACCTTAAAGAACTGGAAAATCAACAACAAATTAAGCCACCCCACATGCAAGAAGGGAAATAATCAAGATTAGAACAGAGATCAACGAGTTAGAAACTAAAGAAACAGTAGAACACATCAATGAATCCAGAAGTTGGTTTTTTGAAAGCATCAGTAAGATCGATAAGCCACTGGCCAAACTCATCCAGAAGAAAAGAGAGAGGACCCTAATTAACAAAATTATGAATGAAAGGGGAGAGATCACGACTAATCCAAAGGAAATAGAAACAATCATCAAAAATTATTATCAACAGCTATATGCCAATAAGTTAAACAACATAGAAGAAATGGATGCATTCCTGGAAACCCATAATCTTCCAAGACTGAAACAGGAAGACATTGACAACCTAAATAGACCAATATCTAGTAATAAGATTGAAGCAGTGATTGAAAACCTCCCAAAAAACAAGAGTCCAGGACCTGACAGATTCTCTAGGGAATTCTACCAACCATTCAAGGAAGAAATAATACCTATTCTCTTGAAATTGTTTCAAAAAACAGAAACAGAAGGAAAACTTCCAGACTCTTTCTATGAAGCCAGCATTACTCTGATCCCCAAACCAGGCAAAGACCCCATCAAAAAGGAGAATTTCAGACCAATATCCCTGTTGAATATGGATGCCAAGATTCTCAACAAGATCCTAGTTAATAGGATCCAACAGCACATTAAAAAGATTATTCATCATGATGTTAGTCAAATGTTCTCATAGCAGCGGCTAAAATTTGAGAAGTAGAAAACTATCCAGGTGATGCTCAAATTCCTAAGGAATTAGGAATTACTCCTGAAGGCAACAGTGAGTCAAGGATTTTAGTTAAGATGAACAAAACATGAATTACTCTAACATAAATGACAAGAAGGGAATAATAGAGTAGGGCTAGCTGGAAAATCCCTCCAATACACAACAAAGACTGAAAATGAGGAGAGGCTGGTGTGACAGCACCTGGGGTACAAAGAAAGGAAGAGATACGGAAGAAATGGCAGCGGGTACATCAACTGCCTGATGATTTAGGTACTAATAGCGGACCATAATACAAGTCAGAAACACTTAAGGCTGAATTTGAGAGTTATAGTATTTTTGACATAGACGAGACCAGTAAGGATGCTTGTCTCCAGCACAAAACCATGGTTTGGTTTTTGGAATGCTTAACTGGAGTTTCTAGAGTGAAATATAGAAGCATAATCTGGAGCAAAAGTAAAGGGAGGAGTGTGAATCTAGGAAAGACATTTCTTCACTCATCAAAAATAACTTTTTAGTCACATGGGTATAGTGTGAGAAGGAGAAGACCATCCTGGCCATTTTAGGACTGAAACAAAGAAATGCATTCAATGCAGGGGCAGAATAATATTCACAGTCAAACACAGGCTGTGTATAGTGCAAATAGTGCACAACACTCAGGGATACCACTTCACATAGACTATAATCTGATAGGAGTCTCCTAGAGTTGTACATTACCTGCACAACTCTACGTGGTAGTTCTTGGGATTAGAGGATATACTCTATTACCCCCAATGGTATGCAGATCCCTTTAAGACAAATTGGAGATCAAATAGAAAGATTAAGTATTTTCTTATGGTACCAATTCTCATAAACATCCACTGCCTGGTATACAGCTTCTGTTGTATAAATAAATTCAGTAAGTTAAACATGAAATGTGTTCCTTGTCCTAAAATATTCTTACATAAAAAATTATAAGTTAACCATATGAAAATCTAACCTACCATTCCTTAAAACACAGGAACATAAAACTTAAATTGTACCCTAACTTCTTAAATTTTTATCCTTATCTTTAGTCATTCGCTTTTGTATAAATTTGATGGGTTTAATAGCTTCATTTGTGGTTAGTTTTTGGATGCATATGTTAGTGCTTTTAAAATTTATTTGAGAGAAAGTGTGAGGGCATGCACACACAAGAGCAGAGGAGAGGAGCAGAGGAGGCGGGAGAGAATCTCAAGCAGGCTCCCTGCTGAGTGCAGGGCTCCATCTCAGGACCCTGAGATCACAACCCAAGTGGAAATCAAGAGCCCACACTTAAACAACTGAGCCACCCAGGCACCCATATGTTGGCTTTTAATGAAGGTGGAAATATTTATTATAAAGTCCACTATTTATTTTCTTTTGTTTCTCTTTGGTGAAAACTAGTTTGAAAATATCATGATTTAGCTAAAAGCAGTGCAACATTTTCTTATTCTATTCAAAATATAAGGGTTGGTCAGAATCCTCCTATGAATCTAATCTACATGTAAATGTAGAGAGAAGTTCTTACAGAATACCTTCAGAATTGGACCACTGTATTCAGGAAACCAAGAGGGCTCCTAGAGCAAAGAACACAAGGGAGGTGAGAGTACTAGTTCATTTCTAGCTGTTACTCTAGGCAACCTCCAAGATTATTGAAGTAAAGCCTGTGAGAACATCATTTGTATCAAAACCACTTTATATTTTAGCTTAATGAAAATCCTTCTTTGGGAAGGGATTATTACAACTTTGTAGGAACTCTGATAAAGGGGGAAAGGTATATTTGAATATAATTTTTTGTCATTTATCTCTTTCACTAATATTATCCTTAGTTATCTTAAACTATCCTTTAAATTCAAATATTAAGCAAATGACTGAGATGGTAAAAATAATTTGGAATTTCTCAGAATAAATACCATTACTCAATACATACTGGGTAAAAAAAATGTAAATATATTATATATTTAACTATATATATATACATAAACAACATAAATATAAATATATTGTTAAATATATTAATAAATTCTAAGATTAGCAAACTTAAAATTCTCATATTAATATAAAATGGTACATTTATATTTCTATCACAGATAATCTTAGTCCCCAAATGTTCTTGCTGGCAATAGTTAGATAATGGCCAGAAAAATTTTCTCTAATATCAAACTTTGATTTTTCTTCCATTCAGCTTAGTTTCATGTTTTTATTCTGAAGTAGAGAGAATATTATATAAAGACTGCCTAAATTTAAATTCTTAAAAGACTCACTTGAGATAACATAGTAAATTTAAAGGAATTGATGCATTAGCTAGAGAAAAATGAATATTCTTTGAGTGTTAGAACTGGAACTCTAATCTTTTCTACAAAATTAGATGAAGTCAAATCATGTGGATATGAGATAGCTAGGGAGTGGCACACCAGAAAGACATTATTTGTTGAAGTAAAATTATTGAAGGGCTTTCTCATTTATTACTAACTTTTGACATTCTTTTTGATGAGTCACTGAAACTACTGCTTCAGTTCTCTGTCATGAGATTCTGATTGCTTGAAAACTTGCAACAAGATACTCTGGTTTAAGGGCACTATTGTAATGAAACTTGGATTAGTTATCCTCCCAATAATATAGATAAGGTCTTAAAAGTATTTTAAATTTATAAGAAACTGCTTTGGTATTTTTAAATGTTTTCCTTTGTCTACATTCTACCAATTCCAGGTCCAGATGCTCTTTTTTTCAGGACTGCAGAGCATCTTCTGCATCCTTTGGGAGGAACGGTCTCTTCTCTCTCCTATGGGCAAGAGCAGGGTCTTATTTGGTTGTCTTTTTTTTTTTTTTTTTTTACTCTCAACATAGTGTCTGGCACATACACCAGATGATGTGTGCCAAATGGACTTCAGCACTCCTTAAATAAAACACTTTGTCAAACAACTCAACTATACATAGGAAAGAGTCTAAACTAAAATCCCATGACAGAATGCATAATTAGATCATACCATGCCTTCCTTACTGGAATAAGGTCAAAGAAAAGTTCTGAAGTTTCTTATTATTTGGAAAATACATTAAAATAAACTACACCTAGAATGGATATGGCTATTCAAAACTATGCCTATCATAATTGTTTCAATTCACAAATATTGATTAGGCACCTGCCATGCATTAAGCACTGCACTAGGCAATACACATATGAATAAATAATCTTGTCCCTTAGGAACGCACTTTTTAGTGTAAGAAAAAGAAAAAGGTCCCTAATGCAATGTACACTGGTGTACATGAAATATAATGGAAACCGATATAAATACGTTATTAATTGATAGGCACAAGAAGAGTTTCTACTACTATGAATATTTTCATTATAAAAAGGAACTGGCCAGGGAAAGAATTACATGTTTCTTGTCAAGTTTACAGAAGAGCCGTTTCCCTAGGTATAGTTTCTAGCCAGACAAACTGAATTTGACTGAAACATAATACAGAGAATGTAAATGTGTATCTTTCTATTCCAATTGAGATTCAACAAAACAAAAACCCATGATCATATTTTCACTTTCTGAAAACCATTTATTTCCATCGATATCATTATTTCTGTTATTTTTTAAGCAACTGGAAGAGAAAATGAGTAAAATCCAATTTTCTTTTTTTTTTAAGATTTTATTTATTTATTTGCACAAAGAGAGATCACAAGTAGGCAAAGAGACAGGCAGAAAGAGGGGGAAGTAGGCTCCCTGCTGAGCAGAGAGCCCAACGCAGGGCTCGCTCCCAGGACTCTGAGATCATGACCCGAGCGGAAGGCAGAGGCTTCAACCCACTGAGCCACCTAGGCGCCCCAAAATCCAATTTTCTACCTTCCAGTTGTCTGTGATTAGAATCAGGAAATTCAAATTTCATTTCTCCCACAATGATCTTATTTAATAGAAGTAGGAAGCATAAGTAACTCCATCATATATTTTTTTCAATTTGTTGCTGTATCCTCTGAATCCTTATATAAGTTTTGCATACTATATGAAACACCTTAGCAAACAAATTACTGAAAATCACTGTTAATTTATTAATTTCTCAAGCATGCTATTATTATAGCTCCATAAATTAGATGTCTTATTTTGTTTTATTTATTTGAGATGGGGAACAGAGAGAGCACAAGCAGGGGGAGGGGCAGAGGGAGAAGCAGACTCCCCTCTGAGCAGGGAACTCAATGTGAGGCTTGATCCCAGGACTCTGGAATCATGACCTGAGCCGAAGGCAAATGCTTAACTGATAAGCCACCCACGCGTCCCAAGTTAGGTGTCTTTAAAAACACCAGAATTTTATTGTCTCACTGTTCTAGAAACGAGAAGCTGGAAATCAAGTGTCAGTTACGTGATCTTAAGGTGCTAGTGAAGTATTCTTCCTTGCCTCTTTCTACCTTTTGGATGGTTGTTTGCAGTTCTTGTTGTTTTTTGACTTGTAAATGCATCATTTCAATTTCTGCCTCATTATCTCATGCCCTTCTTCCTGTGTCTCTGTGTATCCAAATTTTGCTCTTCTTAAAACAACAGTCAATGGATTAGGGCCCATACTAATCTAATCTGACCTTATCTTGATTTGAAGCCATCAACAAAGACCCTATTTCCAAATAAGGTCACATTCACAGGTAACAGTGCTTAGGACCTGAATATATTTTTGAGGGGGACACTATTCTATCCACTAAATATGGGAACAAATAAATGCTAGTTTGGCATAATGGGAATACCATAGTCAAGAATTTAAAAGAACTATACAGAGGCTACCACCTTTCAACCCAGCTCAGGTTGTGTGATTTCTGTGGCATTTTCTCTGACAAACACAATATAAATGTTTCTCTTTTTTGGAAGTCTTAAATAATTCTACCCTATACCTTGTTATTTGGAACTTCTAACACCATTTCTCCAAGCATATAATACAAAATACAGAACTAGGTTGCTTACATTTATTTTTCCTTTTTCTTTTTATGGTAATGTAAAGTTCTAGAAAAATGTATCACATGTAATAGCTACTTAATAGACATTGATTTTAAGTGGAATTTTTCCATTATATTTTATTTAGGATGAAGAATTTATATATAATTACATAACAGAAGACAAAAGAATAATGCCTTAAAATCACACCAATGTATATACAGAAAATTAAATGTGAGATTAAAAGGTAGTGGTATAATTAATTATAAGAACAAGTGGTATAATTAATTTAATTATCATTATAATGCACTTCAGAAAAAAATAATGAAAAAGGTTATCCTAGGATGCTTCTCTTTCAGTTATGTTTTGGTATATATTTTTTATTATATCAGACCAGTATGTTTCTATCATCAAGAAGATCATGAAACCTATTAGGTAATAACAAGAATTATTTGGAAGACAAGATCAAGTGGACTATTTTATGTAAGTCTTAAACCAAGGCATATCTGTATCTTTAGCACTGGTTAAGAAACTTTAAGTTCTTTAAGACATATGGAGAAGGGGACAGACTATAAGCTCCATGAGAACATAAGTATTGAATAGGTTGTTAAGCAGTATAAATCTATTCCCCAGCACAATGTCTGATATGTCTGTTGAATGAAGACTGTTTTCTTTTTATCATGTAATATGCATCAAGGATTCTGCTAATTTTCCTAGGCAAGTGATGGTCTGTATAACAAGTGTATGAAGAGTTTAATGGGGTGCCTGGGTGGTTCAGTGGGTTAAAGCCTCTGCCTTTGGCTCAGGTCATGATCTTGGGGTCCTGGGATCAAGTCACACATCAGGCTCTCTGCTCAGCAGGGAGCCTGCTTCCCCCTCTCTCTCTGCCTGCCTCTCTGCCTACTTGTGATCTCTATCCCTCTGTCAAATAAATAAATAAAATCTTTTAAAAAAAAGATGACTTATGAAAAACCCTATGAGGCAGTGCTTAAATATGAACATTAGGAAGCAAAACCTTAATCTACAATTTATAACTTGTCCAGTTTACAGAGATAGAGATTCCAAAGGACTAGAAGTCACCTGAATGGAATAACCCATCAGCGCACGGACCTGATCATTCTCATCCCTATGGCAAATACTGCACTCTGCAAATAACCAAATTTGCCTTTTGTAGCCTAGAAATGTTAACACATCATAACTACTTTTTCGTATTCTAATTCTGTGCTCATCAAACAAGCTTCTAATTAGAATATAACTTAGCCATAAACCTCTACTAACAGGGAGAGAATGTTATTAGGGTAACACAAGTTTTATGACACATAATCAAGTATCATTCACTTATTCATACATTTATTAAGCATGGAACATATCATATGCTCTGTGAATATCCCTAAGATTATTAAATATGTTACTTGCCTTCATGGAGTTTATTATATACAAGGAATATAGGCATTGAACAAGTAATTGAAACCTGATGAGTGCTAAAAAATGTAGACAGTAATGTGAAATTGTAGCTCAAAGATTTTTACCTACTTTAAATACATATAATCAGGGAAGACATAACAGAAGTAGTTTTTAATCTGTGATTAGAAGAGAGAATAGGTGTTAGGTCAAAATGAAGAGGGATGAGTAGAACATTTTAGGAAGGTGGAGTGTATATGCAAAGGTCCTAATTATGTCATATTCTATGAAACTGAAGGGATGCTGTTAGGCTAAAGCATGAGAAGCAAGGGTGGGGGTAAAGATGAGAATGTGGTGAATGTCTCAATTAGTATTCTATCTTATGTGAGTTTGGTTAATGTTAGTTACCTTCTACTAATGAAATATATTCAGTTTTGCTATGATTGTAAAAATTCATTTTCTTACTCTAAAAAGATTCTTGGTAGCTAACCAGCACTCAAATGATTTCTAATACTACCATATTATGTCATACTCCTTCAATCAATCCCTACTGAAATAAAAATAATTTCAAAAAAAGTGAAATTCATGAAGTTTTAGAATTTATAGTGGCTGGTATATTAGATTTGTGGAAGAAAAAAGTGTTTAAAAAGAAAAATTCCATTAAAGTAGACATAATGGGGTGCCTGGGTGGTTCAGTTGGTTAAGTGACTGTCTTTGGCTCAGGTCGTGACCCCAGAGTCCCAGAATCAAGTCCCACATCGGGCTCCCAGCTACATAGGGAGTCTGCTTCTCCCTCTGACTGTCTCCCCTCTCATGTTCTCTTTCTCACTCTCTCTCTCCCAAATGGATAAATAAAATCTTTATAAAAAAATAAAATAGACATAATGACAAGGCAAATTAAATCCAAAAAACATTATTGGAAGCATGTATGTTTGTGTATTTCTAATTCATTACACTAAGAATATACATCATGCATATTTATAATTTAAGACTTCAGCAAGGCATGTTTACTAAATATACTGGTTTTATTTGTGCTCATTAAGAATACTAGCATCTGAAAAAGAAAAATTATTTTTAAATATGACATTAGTCCTAAGTGATATTTTAGTGTACTTTAGCAAATTGGAAGTATGACTTGAACTTTCTTTGATAACTAAATTTCCAGTTGAATTTATATCCTTTTGAAGATTTTCATGAACTGTAATTTAATTGAAAATATTGAGGTTTTTTGTTTTTCATTTTTTGTTTTTTTGCAACAGGTTTGCTGCTAGAACATAGATGTCATGAAAACCACCACTAAACCTAAACCAAAATGGCAAAGGAAAAGACTCATATCAACATCTTCATTATTAGATTTGGGCAAGTATACTACTACTGGTTATCTGACCTACAAATGTGCTGAGATCGACAAAAAAAACTATTAAAAAATTGGAGGAGGCTGCTGAAATGAGAAGGAGCTCCTTCTAGGATGTCTGGTTCTTGGGTAAACTGAAAACTCAACATGAATGTGGTATCACCACTGATATCTTCCTAAGAAAATTTGAGATCAGCAAGTATTATGGATTATCATTGATGCACCAGGGAAGAGACTTTATCAAAAACATGATTACAGGCATATCTTAGGCATATTGTGCTGTCCTAATTGTCACTGCTGGCATTAGTGAACTTAGAAGTTGGTATCTCCAAGAATGGGCAGACTCGTGAGCAGGCTCTTGTGGCTTACACCCTGGGTATAAAACAATTGTTAGTGTTAACAAAATGGATCCCACTGAGACACCCTAAAGCCAGTAGAGATATAAGAAAACAATTAAGGAAGTCATCCCCGCCCCCCACATTAACAAAATTGGCTACAACCTGGACACAGTAGCATTTGTGTCAATTTCTGGTTAGAATGGTAAGTGCTGGAGCCAGGGTTAACATGGCTTGGTTCAAAGGATGGAAAGTCACCCTAAAGATGGCATTCTGAAAATCTGGATTGCGTTCTGCCACCAACTTGACCAACTGACAAGCCCTTGTGTCTGCCCCTCTAGGACATCTACAAAATTGGTGGTATGGTATTATACCTGTGGGCCAAATGGAGACTGGTGTTCTTAAACCTGGCATGATGGTCACCTTTCTTCTAGTCAATGTTTCAAGTGAAGTAAAATCTGTTGAAATGCACCATGAAGTTTTGAGTGAAGCTCTTCCTGGAAATAATGTGGGCTTCAATGTCAAAGATGTACTTTGTGATAATGTGGCTGAGGACAGCAAAAATGACCCACCAATGGAAGCAGCTGGATTCATGGCTCAAGTGATTATCCTGAACCATCCTGGCCAAATCAGTGCTGTATATGTACCTGTGCTGGATTGTCACACATCTCACATTGCTCAGAAGTTTGCTGAGATGATGAAGAAGACTTGATCGTCATTCTGGGAAAAAAAACTAGAAGATGGCCCCAAGTTCTTGAAATCTGATGATGCTGCTATTGTTGATATGGTTCCTAGAAAGCTAAAGTGTATTGAGAATTTCTCTGACTACTCTCTTCTGGTCCATTTTGCTATTTGTAGCATGGGACAGATGGTTGCTGTGGGTGTCATCAAAGCAGTGGACAAGAAGGCAGCTGGAGATAGCAAGGTCACCAAGTCTAACCAAAAAGCTTAGAGGGTTAAGTGAATATTTTTTTTAAAAGGCTCTACTTAGCAGCAGGCTCCTTTTTTTTTTTTTTTTTTTTTTTTTTAGATTTTATTATTTATTTGGCAGAGAGAGAGATCACAAGTAGGCAAGGAGGCAGGCAGAGAGAGAGGGGGAAGCAGGCTCTCCGCTGAGCAGAGAGCCCGATGCGGGGTTCAATCCCAGGACCCTGAGATCATGACCTGAGCCGAAGGCAGCGGCTTTAACCCACTGAGCCACCTAGGCGCTCCAGGCTAAGTGAATATTATTCCCAATACCTTCTACCCCCATCTTAATTACTGGTAGAAGAATAGTGTCAGAACAGTTTGTGTCAATTGGCCATTTAAGTTTAATAGTAAAAGACGGGTTAAATGCATCATAAAACCTTCAAAAGGAAAGGAGAAAGTTTTGTGGACCATTTGTGTGTGTGTGTATGTGTGTGTGTATGGCAGTTTTAAGCTAATAGTTTTTAAAATCCATATTTTAATGTAAACAACCAAAAATCTGTCACAGAATTATGAGACCCATTAAAATAAGATTTTAGTGAGAAAAATAGAAAATACTACATATGACATAAGAGAAAGGATAAAAACCATCTGATGATTTCAATAGATGCGGAAACAGCATTTTACAAAGTACAATGTCCATTCATGATTAAAACCCTCAACAAAGTAGATTTAGAGGGAACATACTTCAACATAATAAAGCCCATATATGAAAAGCCCACTGCAAACATCATACTCAATGGGGACAACTAAGAGCTTTTCTGCTAAGGTCAGGAAGAAGACAAGGAAGGATGTCCATTGTCACCTCTTCTATTCGACACAGTACTGGAAGCCCTAGCCACTAGGGCTGTTAGCCCTAGCAATCAGACAGGAAGAAGAAATAAAAGACATCCAAACTGGTAAGGAACAAGTAGAACTTTCTCTATTTACAGATGACATGTTACTATATTTGAAAACCCTAAGACTCTACCAAGAAATTACTAAAACTGATAAATGAATTCAGTAAAGTTTCAGGATAAAAAATCAATGTACAGAAAACTGTTGCTTTTCTATATACTAATAATGAAGCAGCAGAAAGTAAAATTAAGAAAATAGTCCCATTGACAATAGCACCAAAATAATAAAATATCTAGGAATAAACTTAGCCAAAGAAGTAGAAGACCTGTACTCTGAAAACTATAAAACACTGATGAAAGAAATTAAGATGACGCAAAGAAATGGAAAGACATTCCATGTTCACAGATTGGAGGAACAAATATTGTTAAAATGTCTATACTACTCAAAGCAATCAACATAATGTAATCCTTATCAGAATACCAATATTTTTCACATAAGTATAACAAATAGTTCTAAAATTTTTGCGGAACCACAAAAGACCCCAAATAGCCAAAGGAGTCTTGAAAAACAAAAACAAAATTGGAGGCATCACTATTCCAGATACCAAGTTACATTACGAAGCTGTAGTAATCAAAACAAATATGGTATTGGCACAAAAACACTGACTGAAAATGGACCACTTTCTTTCACCATACGCAAAAATAAACTAGAAATGGATTAAGAACCTAAGTGTGACATGAAACCATCGAAGTCCTACAAAAGAACACAGGCAGTAATTTCTCTGATATAGACCATACCAGTATCTTTCTGGGTATGTCTCCTGAGTCAAAGGAAACAAAAGCAAAAATAAACTTTTGGGACTACATCAAAATAAAAAGCTTCTACACAGCAAAGGAAACTATCAACAAAACTAGAAGACAACCTACTGAATGGGAGAAGATATTTGCAAGTTAAATATCCAATAAAAGGTTAGTATCCAAAATATATTAAGAACATATGTAACTCAACACACCCAAAAAACAAATAATCTAATCTAAAAATGGGCAGAAGACATGAACAGACATTTCTCCAAGGAAGACACCCAGATGGCCAACAGACATATGAAAAACTTCTCAACAGCCCCTGTCCTCAGGCACATAATGCATCAATGCAATTCAAAACCATAATGACATATCATCTCACACCTGTCAGAATGGTTAAAATAAAAAAATAAAAAAAAAAACAAGAAACAAGTGTTCACAAGGATGTGGAGAAAAAGGAACCCCTGCCCACTGTTGGTGGGAATGCAAACTGAGGTGACCGCAGTGGAAGACAGTATGGAAGTTCCTCAAAAAGTTAAAAATAGAACTACCTTTTGATCTAGTAATTGTACTACTGGGTATTTATGACCCCCCCCCCAATCAAAAAATAAAAAACACTAATTCAAAGAGATACATGCATCTCTATATTGCAGCATTATTTACAATACCCAGGATATAGAAGCAGCCCATCTGTCTATAGATAGATGAATGGATAAAGAAGGTGAATGGATAAAGAGATGTGTGTGTGTGTGTGTGTGTGTGTGTGTAATATTATTCAGTCATAAAAAGGAACAAAATCTTGCCATTTGCAACAACATGGATGGCGCCAGAGAGTATAATGCTAAGCTAAATAAATCAGAGAAAGAATAACACCCATATGATTTCACTCAACCAAAACAAACAAACGAGACGAGAGAGAGAGAGAGAGAGAGAGAGAGAGAAACCAAGAAACAGACTCTTAACTACAGCGAACGAACATACTGATGATGATTACAAAAGGGGAGGTAGGTGAGGGGATCAATCAAATAGGTCATGGGGATATGGGGATTAAAGAGTATGTTTACCTTGATGAGTATTGAATAATGTATAGAATTGTTTAATACACTATATTATACACCTGAAACTAATAAAACATCATATGGTAATTATACTGAAATTAAAATTTTTAAAACTTTAAAAAATAATAATTGAAAACATTGCTTAAAAGACTAAAACAAAATAAGTTATAAAAATAATTTCCCAGGGCTCCTGGGTGGCTCAGTGGGTTAAAGCCTCTGACTTCGGCTCAGGTCATGATCTCAAGGTCCTGAGATAGAGCCCTGCATGGGGCTCTCTGCTCAGCAGGGAGCCTGATTCCCCCTCTCTCTCTGCCTGCCTCTCTGCCCACTTGTGAGCTCTCTCTGTCAAATAAATAAGATCTTAAAAAAAATCATTTCCCAATCACAGATTTTTTATAATTTAACAGCTAGTACACTTGAGGTGTTTTGTTTCATTTTTTTTTTTTCTACATCTCTACAACTGCCATGGTTTAAGCTTACTATTTCCAGAGAAACTGCATAACACATTCCACACCATGAGACAAGGATTCAAAGGGAGAAAAATTTTTGTTCTTTTTCTGAAAATTTACCACCTGGTTAGAACACAGCCATGTTTGTAACTTTCTTTGATACTCCATATATTACACAAATCAGGATCATGTGTCAGGTGGAGATAAACTTTTCAAACACTGAGGCAAATATTTCAAGGGTGATTTCAACAGATTTCAATTGCTCACAATTTTCTCACAAGACCAGGATCAGGGATTCAATTTCAACCTTACTGAGCATATATCTTAATATTGAACTTTAAGCATATCTTTTCCTTGATAACTCCATGAATCATGAGTCTCTGAGGAAATCTCTTGATGTCCTATTGTCCTGCTTACCTACTTCCACTCTCCCATCTTACTACATAATTTTCATTTCATACGACCCTTTCTTCTTCCTCTGCTCTTATTTTATTTTTGGTCATTAGTATTACTGGAACAGTTTAGTTATCTTTTTTCCTTTCTCCCAGCCAATCTTTGTTATGACAAGGAGATTTTTTTAAATTTATTTATCTATTTATTTATTTTTGCCATTCTCTCAGTCTAAATAAAGCCAATTGTTCCTCTGGAAAATTCTAAAGTAACTCTTCTTTTTCATTTCCCCAAAAGAATTTTGGACTGAAAACATAAATTATATGCTCCAGGTAATAAAGCTATGGTAATGATATATTCAATACTGACATGTTACCTTCTATAAAGCAAGTCAAATACACAATTATCTTGTTGAATACATAGATGGACAACTCCTGAAGATATTCGGCTTCATGAGAGATAATGAATAGAAATTAATTATAAAATATACATTATTTTCAAATAGAAAACATCTTGAACATTATTAAAATGGTCTGGTGTTGTGTGGTTTAGTATAGGTGTGGCCCAAATAAATCTCCATACCTTCCTTTATTAGACCCTTTGTAATTTGACTTTGACTTTCCCAAGGGTCTTTCAACTGCTACCATTTGAACTGAAAAATCCATACCCTTTTGCAAGATTCATTCTCTGTATTGTTTCATGCTTAAACCAGGAAACAAAACAAAAAAGAAAAAGAAAAGATCTGCCTTTCCTAATCAATAGGACCATTGACTCTATTTAAAATATGTGGATTAAGGTAGGAGGTTATGCTGAACAGAAAATGAATGTCCAGCAAAGAAGATCAGTCAATGAAGCAGAGAGAAGTGTGACTTACAAGTCAAGTTTTGTACTGCTCCACCAGAAGAAGGGAATTGAAAACTAGGTTTTAAGATTCAACTTTTATGTTTTATAAAGTTTCTTTGTAAACAATTCTATGTGTAATGGATAATTATTTTGGTCTCTATGGCATCAAAGCACTTTGGGTATTAAGATTTACCACTAAGAGTTTTTGAGGGATATAAAACCATTTGCTGTCCAAGGAAAATTAATCAAGTTAGACATAGGCGAGTTTCATAAAAATTATGTTACAAGTGGAAGAGAATTACAGAATATAACTTTCGAAAGCTATAACTAAAGCAAGAATTGTATTTTCACCTTATTTAACTAGAAGGAAAACATTCAGAAAAACATCCTATGAAAATGAAGAAATTTGATATATTTCTCTCTCATCATAAAACCTAAGCTGTTTTAGAAATATATATACCAGCATATGATAACCTGTATATATTATTAAAACCTTATATTCTATTTCACAGATTTTTTAATTCTCAATTAGCATTTGTTTCTTTTTATGCAAGCTCTCAAGAATAAAATGGCTTATATTAACTCATAGATAAAACGTATGGACATTTTCTTTGGGTAAATGTGTAGTAGTGGAATTTTCAGATCATACGGTATTTCTATTTTTAATTTTTTGACTCTTTTCTTTTAAAGGATTTACTTATTTATTTGACAGAGAGAGAGAGAGAGAGAGAGAGAGCACTCACAAGCAGGGGGAGCAGGAGAGGGAGCTGAGCAGGGAGCCTGATGAGGGTCTGGATCCCAGGACCCTGAAATCATGACCGGAGCCAAAGGCAGATGCTTAATGGACTGAGCCACCCAGACACCCCCCCTTTTTTAAAGATCTATCTATCTATCTATTTATCAGAGAGAGAGAGAGAGAAAGAAAGAGAGAGAGAGAGAGAGAACAAGCAGAGAGGAACTCCAGACTGTTTTCCACAGTGACTATACCAATTTACATTCCCACCAGAAGTGCACAAGGGTTCTTTTTTCTCCACATCCTCCAACACTTGTGACTTCTTATCTTTTTAATTCTGGCCATTCTGATGGGTTGTAAGGTTGTATCTCATTGTGGTTTTGATAATATATAGAAGTGCTGAATCCTTATGTTGTATACCTAAAACTAATATAACATTGTATGTCAACTATACTGAATGAATGAATGATTGAAAACTTATAGATAAAACTAGTGTACTTAGAAGAGGCAAATGTCATTGGAAGTCACTTCTTTCCCTCTCCAGGCTGTGTTCTACCAATATCTTCAAACCAATACCTTCTACCAACACCTTCTCTACTGTCCTAGCATCACATGAATCAGCAATGACATTGCCCGTCTTTTTATACTTGCATCTAAGTCACTAACAGTGTTATAAAAATATGCAATTTCATCAACTGTTGACACTACACTCATCTTGTAAAATTCCAACTGCAAAACACTGCCCATCAATCCTTCAATTTCCTTAGTTATTTGCATTTGTTGTTTTGTTTTGTTTTCATTTCTTTATGGAAGATATTTTAAATAATTCCACTCTTTTAAAATATCCTAACCTATCTCTCCTCTCACTTTCAGCAGATGACCTTGCCTCCTTCATCAGGGAAAAAATAGAAACTAAATGTTTCTCTTGAGATAGAAATCTCAATTTCTGGTCAGTACACCTATGAAGGTAAGCACATACGTTTGTTGCTTCATACTTTTCTCTGGTCAAAATGGAATGGTGTGGCCTCCTGGCTAAGACTAAGTCACAGGTTAATAAATTATGAAATAAATAGGACAAGCACTAGAATTTATAGTGATATTAAAAAAAAAAAAAAACAGATGGGGCACCTGGGTGGCTCAGTCTGTTGGTGTCTGCCTTCAGCTCAGGTCATGATCCCAGGGTCCTGGGATAGAGTCCCACATCAAGCTCCCTGCTCTGAAAGGAGCCTACTTCTCACTCTCCCTCTGCCTGCTGATTCCCCTGCTTGTACTCTGTCAAATAAATAAATAAATAAAACATTTAAAAAAAAACAGATGATGAGAATAAGCAAGAAGAATATTGGAGTTTGGAGTTTCAGAGTTGTAGTGGCTCTGGGTAAACACATAGGAATTCTTTATTAGAGAGGAGGTAAGGAGAGCAAGGGATAATGAAAAGTATATACTAGGACTTCCTCATAGATAACAGAGACAAACAAGACAGTGCTTGATTTCTATGGATTAAATAAGATTATGAAATTAGTCTACATTTCATATACTCGAGCTCTGGTTTATCTTTAGACATTGTACAGTTTTACAGTCTTTATGAAAAATTGCAAAATAAAAACAGTATAATCAAACATGACATCTTTTTCCCTTTGAAGTTAAAACATATCTTTAATTAGTGCCTTCCATAATTAAAATATTTTATTGAGTTAAATGAGTGTCTCAAATTTAAAAACAGATTAGGCACTCATTTAATTCCACGTATATAGGGATTCTTCGAAAATCCAAGTTATTTAAAAAAGATGTAACTATTCATTTAAGGTCTGGTTCTTACAGGTATAAAAACAGCACCAAATGACTTCTCCACACTAATAATTAGAAGGAGAACTTCAAATTTGTCATAAAAAACTCTATATAATGAAAATTAAATATTTTATTTTATACATAATTGTTTATATGTCTAAGACATGGGATATATCTAACAACTAAAGGTGTTGCACCCTAAAAAATCAAAAATGAAATACTTTAATTTTAAATGGAACTGGTATTGTCATAAACCTTTGAAACTGCTTCTCTTGGGGCACCTGGCTGGCTCACTTGGTTAAGCGTCTGCCTTTGGCTCAGGTCATGATCCTGGAATCCTGGGACTGAGCCCCATGTCCAGACTCCCAACAGGTTCCCTGCTCCATAGAGAGTCTGCTTCCTCCCCTGACCCTCCCCCTTCTCCTTTTCTCTCTCTCTTACCCTTTCCCTCTCTCTCTCAAATAAATAAATAATGAAATCTTTAAAAAAAAGAAAATACATCTCTTAGCAATGTCATATTTGTGTTAATTCCTCTTTCACATATTGTAACTCTTTTTTCATGGATGACCAAGACATATACATCACCTCTTCCTGCTATACTGCCAAACGGGTCCTTCATAAGGCAGAAAAAATATATTTAAAAGTACTAAAATAGTAGATTAAATATAATAGGCATTCTCAGATATCTGGAATAATTTCTAAATCTTTAGAGTAAAATTACATTTAAGCATCAAACTGATCTAAAATAACAACTTCAAGCTATATTTAAAAATATTAGTATACATAATAATATTTATATGTTCAAAGTCTCAGGTTTTTAAAATATTTTACTGATATACTGTGGGGGGGTGTGTGTTTAAGAAAGCCCTGGTTATATGCATTATAACAAAAGGTATTTTTTTTATGAAAAAGTACACTGGAGCAAGTAGTCAAGGACCTCACTTGTCACTTTGAATCAATATTCAATATATACATGGAGCCTCAGTATTCATCTCCCTCAAAGGGGAAAAGAGGGCAGCTGAATCCTTAAAATCTCTTCTGGATGTAATATCTTATCATTTTATGAATGTCCTATTTAATTTATCTAAAGAGAATCAAACTTGATCGGACAATAGATAAAGAAATTGTGGTATATTCATACAAACATGGACAAACATGAACCTTGAGGACATTCTGCTAAGTGAAATAAACCAGTGACAGGACAAGTTCTGCAAAATTCCACTCATATGAACTATCTAAAACAGTCAAATTTGTAGAAGCAGAATGTAGAACGACATTTGCCAGGGGATGGGGAAGGGAAAAACAGGGGAGTTTCTATTTAACAAGTATAAAGTTTCAGTGATGCAAGATGGATAAGTTCTAGAGATCTGCTCTAACAACACTCTGCCTACTGCTCTACAACACAATGCTATATTGTACACTTCAAATTTCATTAAGAGGGCAGATCTCATATTAAATGTTCTTACCACAATAAAAGAAGGTAGTTCAAAATTTACAGAATCATAATAGATATTTAATCAAGTCACTTTACCCCTAAAGATAAGTAAATGCACTATATACAACCATAGCTTCATTGCATGTTTTAGCCTAATAATTGTCAGAAGAGAGTAAAAGGGAACACCTATTTAATAGGATTAGTATCTGTGTTACTTATTTTCACAGAATCAAGATTACAGCCAGTTTCCTTTGGTTAATTCATTCTGTTTAGACAGTTTATTAATCCACTAGCATAATCTTAATATACTAAATACATATGTATATGTATTATATAATTGGCTTAATTAGTTTAATGTATCATGTTAATTTGTCCTTCGACTTTTTTAATGTTTAGAAATATTTTGGCTCTGTGCGATGCTCACAGGACGGTTATATGACACAGTTACTATACTGATTAAACTAAATGTATTATTTTAATTTCTATAGCAATGCATTGGAATCATGCCATTTACAGATTTCCTGATTCCATGCCTGCAGATGTAAATCATCAGATTTGTGTGGTAACTGGGAAATCTGCTCTTTAACAAACACCAAGGCAACTCTGATATACATATTACAAACTCCATTTGAGAAATACTACTAAATGTGGAACTATTAGCATATGTGTAAAATATATACACATATAATATATATATGTCTATAAATTTCCCTTGACTTTAACCAATACTTCATTTTTATGTCTTCCGAATTCTTCCCACCTCAATCTATCTGATCATTAAGTTATAATTAAGTAATTATAGTAAGTAATTAAGTAACATTAATATTAAATTAGATATAATACTAAGTTATATATAATATTAAGTTATATGTTATAATATTATATTGTTATAATTTATGTCATCATTTAGTTAACACATTTCCAATTTCAGGGTGGGGGGACATAGACATGTTCTGTTGGAATCCTGCTTAACCTTCAACCATATACCCTATAATGCAAACTCATTTCTTCTCTGGTTCCAGTATACAATTAACTTGTCTTCCTGACTTTTCTATTATTATGTCTTTTCTGTCATCTAATCTGAAAAATTACAATTATTATATAATCCTTTATTAGAGCTGAGATATTTTGTCACTCATTCTTCTTGGTTCCAATCTTTGATAATGATCCTTTTTCTTTTAATTCAATGTGTGGAGTTCCCAAGTTGATAAAATTCCTCTCATAAAACCTCTACCACAGAATAGTCCCCAACCTGATCTGACCTCTTCATTTCCTTGATCGGCCTCTCTCTAATGACTGTGATTTTTCCCACCTTCCTTCCTTTCACAAACAGATGTTTTAAAGGTTGGATCACTTTCATTGCCTCCACTTCCACTTCTCTTTGCTCCAGTGATTCTCCTCACTCTCTCCATCACCAATTTTTTAAAAAGATTTTATTTATTTATTTGAGAGAGAGAGTGAAAGAGAGATCATAAGCACGGAAGAGGGTCAGAGGGAGAGGGAGAAGCAGGCTCCCCACTAAGCAGGGAAACCAGTGTGAGATTCTATTCCAGGACGCTGTGACCTGAGCTGAATGCAGATGCTTAAATGACTGAGCCACCCAGGTGCCCTACCACCACCAATTTTATTCTGCATTCTATGGTCATTCCCCTTAGTATGAACACATGGTTTTACCTCTCTAATTAAAAACAAACCAATAACCAAACTAAAATAAAAATCTTTTGACTCTACTTCCTCCTTTAGTCCTATATCTTTGTTTACCTTTGCTAGCAAAAGTCCATCAAAGGCTTATTTGTACTAATTGTGTGCAATTTCTCTTCTCTAATAAGCTCTTAAAACCACTCCAATAAAATAGTCAACCACAAAACTCCTTTCATCATAGTAACTAATGACCTCCATATTATGAAATCCAACAATCGATTTTGGAGCTCATCTTATTAGCTGATCATCAAAATTGACACAATTGATCAGTTACTTCTTCCTATGTTTTCTTCATTTGGCTTCCAGAGAACCATACTTTCATGGCATTCTTCCTATCTCATCAACTCTCCTTTTCAAACACTTTCACTTGTTCTTCCTAGTTTTCCTGACTTTTGGAGTGTCCGAGAACTCAGTTCTTAGCCTTTTCTTTTTCCTTCCTTCTTTTAATTTAACAATGACTTCCAATTCTACACTTCCAAATTTAGCTCTCTATCCCACACCTTTGATTCTGAACTAAGACTTGTATATATCCAAGTGCCTCCTTGAAATCTTTACCAAAATACTTATTAGCTATCTCAAACTTAACATGTTCAGAATTCAGTTCCATATCATCTCTCCACAAGTTTAATCAAAAGCGCTCCCAATATCAGTGGATATTTCATCCTATCAGGTCTTTAGAAACCTTAGAGCTATTTGCTTCTTTTTTTTTTTTTTTAAGATTTTATTTATTTATTTGTCAGAGAGATCACAAGTAGACAGAGAGGCAGGCAGGTAGAGAGAGGGGAAAGCAAGCTCCCTGCTGAGCAGAGGCCCGATGTGGGGCTCGATCCAAGGACCCTGAGATCACGACCTGGGCCAAAGGCAGAGGCTTTAACCCACTGAGCCACCCAGGCACCCCAAAGCTATTTGCTTCTTAAAGCTGTTGTTGCTTCTTCTTTTTCTTGAACTTCACAGCTCATCAGTTAGGAAATTCACTTAACTTTATCTTGAAAATCTGACAATTTTCATCACCTTCACTGCTATTTCATAATCCCAACAATTATAGTATCTTGCCTAGGTTCTTGTAAATAATGTCTATTTTTTTCTCCTCTTCCTTCCTGTAGTTTATTACCCACAAAGCAGCCAGAGCGATTCTTTAAAAGTAAGTCTGGTCACTAGTGTGATCAAAATCCTTTAATGACTCCCCATTTCACTTAGACTAAAAACCAAATATGGGTCTTGAGCTGGGCTCCATTATTTTTCTTTTCTACCACTTTCATTATGCAATTCTTTTGCAGCCACATGATGTAGTAGCTACTCCTCTAACAGAAAGAGCTCCACCCTGGATTATGTATTTTGCTCTAAATGTGTTTCTGTCTGGAATGTTTATTGCTGAGATTTCTGGTTCACTAATACCCTTCCTTTAAGACTTTGATCAAATCTCAACTTCTCAGTTAGGTAACCTCCATCATCCCAAAATTTGCTTTATTGACCTCTCTCACCTTTTCTTTCTTATCACTCTCTATACAGAGTGTGTCATTAACTTATTTATATTGTTTATTGTCTTTTTCCCCTGATAGAGCATAAATTATGCAGAAGCAAGCTTCTCTATTACTTTGGTTGCTGATGCCCTTAGAACAATGCCTGCTATGCAGTAGCTATCCAATAAATAATTCCTGAATGAACACAGAATGAATGGAATTCTAGTAAGAAACAAGAGATTAAGTTTGGAAACAATTTTAAAGAATATCTAATCCAACTCTCCAACCCAGGCTTTGAAAATAAGACAATAGCTAATTACTTCCCACCTAGGTGCTGTAGCACCTAGGCAGGTAATGCCAAACACTATTAGGCTTGGATGTTGCAGATGAAGATCCTGATACTCTAAGCAGAGGACATAATTTCATCTACCAACAAACAGTCAAAGCTGAAACTGGAGCTTAAGTTTCTTTGTGCTATGTCATTTTTCATTTCACTACAATGCAATCAGTTGACATTGACCAGGCCTCATAAACTTTTATCATCCAGTAATAATTGACTGGATTCACTACACTCCCATTGGATCACACAGTGGTGCTGCTGACTGTTGTTTAACAAACTAGAACTTACTGATTTACAATATACAGCTTGTAAGAAAGGCACTGGCTGATAGTACTCTCTGTGCTGCACGATTATTGGGCTGGCTTGGTCAATGTTGCCAAAGTCAAACACAGACTACACAAGGCTTGCCTCACTGCCTGAACTTTAGGAACAAAATTTAAAGTACAGTAGCCAATGGCAAGTCCCCAGTCCTTCAGTGAGGGACTTGAAGTTCAAGGAACCATTTGTAATTTTAATGAAAAGAATGCGCATGTCTCCCTTATTCATTTTTCTCCTTTGAATTCCATTATGAGCTGAAAATATCATATGAGCAATGCATAGGAAGAACCAATGCAATACTACCTGAAATATGATTTCTCATTTTGATGACCGTAAATTAAAAAGACATGAGAACATTAAATGTTTTAAAGGAATTAGAGAGCCAGGATTAGACTTAACTTTTTAATTATTCACAGATCATTCTATATATCAATTCCATAACTAATACAATTAAAAGGAACACTGTTTAGTGATACTGAAGTAGCTATATATAGTATTATTAATTTACTGACACTATGTACCTTCAAACTGGCATTTATAGAAATATAGTTTGGGCATTTATATCACTTTCTTGAAAAGTGCTAAATGAATTTATTGATAGACAGATAGATAGATCCATCTGTCTCCAGGATTCTGACAAGTTTACCTAAACATTTACTGTAACAGTAATCTGGACTCCTGGAACCAAACTGAGGGTTACAGAAGGGAGGGAGGTGGGGGGATGGAGTAACTGAGTGATGGGTATTAAGGAGGGCCATGTGGTGATGAGCACTGGGTGTTATATGCAACTAATGAATCATTGAACACTACATCAAAAACTAATGATGTACTATATGCTGGCTAATTGAACATAATAATAATAAATAAAAATAAATAAAAAATAAATAACAATAAAACAATAAATTTTTCAGTGACTCTTTTCTTCCTAAAGAAGAGAGAAATAAGTGTCCCAGTGTCATTTAATTAGAAAACTCAGAGAAGAGCAATTTGTGGATCTGATGCTATTATTGGACACGCTACATTGTTCTAGAAACTCAGAAACATAAAAATAAATGTTCGTATAGAAACATACAAATCCTTACTAAGAATGCACAATCTGAAAAGAGAGTGACTACATAAACAAAAAAAGCGATATTATGATCCCCAGAATAAATGTGTTGGTTTCCAGACCAAATGTGTTGGTTTCTAGAGCTCAGTGGTAACAAAGATACAGGTACTATAAAAAATGTTTTCTAATTTCCTTCTTTATATCTAGTAATCAAATACGTTGGGATTTTAAAAACTCAGATTTTTAATGGAATCACTTGCATACCAAAAGATAGTATAATCACTGGAAAATTCATGGCATTATCATCCACCTTAATATGACTCCAATATGTATCACTGTAGAAGTAGCAATTTCCAAAACAAGAGTTTTGAATTCTCTAACATTTTAAACCCAGATTCTGCTGGGTTTCACTGCACCCGGGCATGAAATTATCATGGGAAGTGTTAAAGTTATGTAACTCTGAGTATTGATAGCCCGAGGGTAAAAGAGAAAACAAGCAAACAAAAAACAAAGTTGGTGGGGCGTCTGGGTGGCTCAGTGGGTTAAAGCCTCTGCCTTCAGCTCAGGTCATGATCTCAGGGTCTTGGGATCTAGCCCTGCATCGGGCTCTCTGCTCAGCGGGGAGCCTGCTTCCCCCCCGGCCCCCCCCCCCCCGCCTCTCTGCCTGCCTCTCTGCCTACTTGTGATCTCTCTCTCTCTCTCTCTCTGTTGAATAAATAAATAAAATCTTTAAAAAAAAAAAGTTGGTATAGCTAGTGTGTAACTTTTGTCTTACCTTCAAAGGAACGTCTTAGGATAATAGACCCACATGGTACTTTTGCTTAATCCCAGACAACTATAAATATTCTTTTTTTAAATATTTACTCAGTGTCCTTTCAGCAGCAGCCCACAATATTTTCTCTTCTTTCCTCACACTTTCCTTCTCTGGTCTATGTGATACTTTATTCCTCCTGCCTCTCTAAATGCACTACCTCTGTGCCCTTTGCAGGATAATCCTCCTAAGCCTAGGCTTTATATGCCGCTGGTGGTGCTCAGACTCAGTCCTAGTTCTTTCCCTTCTTCTTATTCCAACTTGTCTCTAGCTAACCAATATTATCGATGCCTTTTGTTCGTTTACCTTAGATATCAACTACATCCTATCAGCCATACTTCGATGCAGAACTCCTGAGTCATATAGACAAAGCTGTTTATTAGATGGCTTCAATGGATCATCTCAAAGTGACCTTAAACTAAATAGATATAAAAAACAATTCTTAACATTCATAGCATTCCCTCTCCAAATTTGACCTTCCTTCAACAATTTCTAGATTAGTGAGTATCTCTACTGGTTTACCAACTTGTGCAAGTCAGAAAATGATGTTTTACTTTCACATCACCTTCTTTATCACTCCTCAATCCAATAGAGTCCTTTTCATTATCTCCCTAAATACCCCCTAACTTATTCTACTGCTTTATCTCCATCAATATCATTCTAATCCAGGCTACCATGATTTTTTTCTTAGATTATAGTAATCACCTCTTCCTACAGCTAATCGAGCTAATCAAATCAATCTTTGCACTTCGTAAGAACAATCACTTCAAAATTCAAACCTCTTCATGTAATTGTTTTTGATAAAACACTTTAATAAAGTCCCTCTGTTCTTATCAAATCCTTTACATGGCTTAAAATGTCCATCCTAGTCTAGTACTTACCAATTGCCTTACTATAACAATCTCATCATTCTTCACTCAATTACTGATTCATAATCTACTTTACACTTCAATCCTATCAGTACATTCAGATTTTTAGAATAATATAATGAAATATTTTCTCCTAAAAATATTATACCCCAAAAGCATGTTCTGAATACTCTGCAGTTGCCATGAAACCATGTCTTGAAGTGTGTAAAAAACAGATCATACTAACCCAGATCATAATGTTTAATTTTTACCTTCAGATAACAGATTAAATAAAAGATCTATCTACAAAAATAAAGGCAAATTATTTCCCAGACTATTCAAATCATTTGAAAGGAACCACCAACTATGGACTGGCATGCTAAGAACATAACTGTAGATTATATTAGGAACAACTTTTCTTACATAAGTTGTGCTTAAGTCACATTACTTTTCAATGACTGATAATTAAATATTGATGGAAAGTTCCATCTTTCAGAATTCCAATCTATTTGATGTATTAGTACCCTTATCTTCAAAAATATCCCTCAGCTTTGACAGCTTCCCCTTACAATTTTCCTGTAACTATAAGTTCTTTTAAATAACTAAACCTTTAAAGGCCCTTACATAGCTGTTCTTTGATCCCCAGTCAGCCTTAGGCAATGACATCAATGCTAGGTTAGAATAGAAACTATTTACGTACCATATTGTAGGTGGCTCAGAACCTTCTATTTCTAAGTAATCATACTTTTCTTCCATTTGGAAATCAGTAAATATGAGTGAAATTGTGTCCCCAGGCTCTGCTACAATGGTCCAAGTGCAATCAGCATTGTTATGGTACTCATTAGGAAAACTAGGGCTTGAAATGATGCCACTGGATCCTCTCATGGTTCCTCCACATGCATCTTCAGCTGTTAAAACAAAGACAAGTTGTCCAGTTATAAGTCATTAAGAAAAATGCAATTAAAACAACTCTGTTAACAGTTTTGAATAAAAACAGCAGTCCAAATATTGTGGCACCAAGTACATATTATACTAATAAAGATTAAATAAAATGAGAAGTCCATGAAAACATTTTTTAAAGAATTTATTTTTTTGACAGAGGGAGACACAGCGAGAGAGGGTACACAAGCAGAGGGAGTGGGAGAGGGAGAAGCAGGCTCCTCGCCGAGCAGAGAGCCCAACACGGGGCTTGATCCCAAGACCCCGAGATCATGACCAGAGCCCAAGGCAAGCACTTAAAGACTGAGCCACCCAGGTGACCCCATGAAAACATTTTAAACACACATAAATATAAAGCATATCTTGACAATTTTATAACCATTGGTTGAAATAGCAATGAAAGTAAGTAAAAATCTAAAGTCCTATTAGATCTCAGGATAATAGGACCAAGATTTCTTTTCATTGATTATGTGATTGAATGAATAAAACAAAACCAAAATTGTTCTTAAGGTCTGTTTGGAAAATCTTTAATCACTTTGTACACATTCATGACAGGGCTGAGTTGTTTTTTTTTTTTTTTTAATGTAGGTATGTACAAAATAAACAATTTAAGAGAAAATATAATTTTTGTCAGTGGCATTTTTAAATGAGCCCCATGTTGTGATCCACACCAGGCATGGAATCTGCCTGAGATTCTCTCTCCCCTTCCTTCTGTTCTCCCCCTACTTACATGCATGCTCGAACACTCTCTCTCTCTCTAAAATAAATAAAGTCCTTAAAATACTTTTTCTAAGAAACTTTAGAGATAAATAATATAGTAATTAATATATCTTTGATAATGTATTCCCTATAACTCCACCAAATAACATAAACATATTTTGCTAGGTATTTATGTGATAAATGTATGTATAATGTTTTAAATAAATTTTTACTAGCTTTATATTAAAACCTATGGTTCCCATTTTCTAAACAGGGCTCATAGGTTCTCTGTAAGTCTACTTTTGGCCAATGGTGTATGCTAACAGAGGGAATACTTGACCATCTATGTTTAGTGTGAGATGTGTAAGATAAAGTTCCTTGTTTTATAAAGACGTTGAAGCAATAAAATTTGTCTTGACATAACACTGCTCAGGAAAGTCAAGTTTATAGGTTACTAGTTTACTTGTGCAGTAAACTGTCTAAAGACCTAAGCAATTACCTTGAGGTACTCAGAAAATTCCATCAACTTCAATCAAATGTTAGAGGAAAAATTTTGGCTCTATGATGACCAAATATTATTTGATGTAATGACTTATACTCCATAACTTTAATAGAGATGGACATCATCCTGTTTAACTCCATAATGGGCCAGAAATAGCAAAATGCTTTGGTATCAGGAACAACATTATCACTATACTATATACATCAAATAACATTAGCTTCTTCCCATCACTCTTTATCCATTTAACTCTGTAATTCATAAGTTGAAAGCAGTTTTTTACTCTTAAAATATACTTAACTTTTATCACACACTATTGTAAAAGTTATATTTATTTTTATTTTCATTGCATATACCCTCTCTATATTTTTAAGTTTGGGGGGTAATTAGAAGGAGCATGTGGTCCTGTCTAGACTATGAGGCATATTACTACAATTTTCTTGGCAGAACACACAGTGCCTTCCCTCAATATCTTAACTTTAACCTCTGATAAGCATGTCCTTCTGTCCTCTACCCTTATCTGTTCCCCAACTACCTCTACTCTGTATTCCCAGTACTAACACCAGGATTGAGTAGTACTATGGAAGTAAAATGTTACACTATTCATATATTTGTAGTATAACTCGTACACAACCTATTCAAACCATAGCTCTATGAGCAATTTATTTCCATGTCTCTAGATATAATCCCAGGCAAACATATATTTCAGTTAACATTAAAATTCTAAAAAATCCTTTTTTATTCAAAAATCTCAATTCACTGATTAATACATCTAGTGCAGGGTACTCGTAAAATAATTGACTTCATTGGGTTAAGGTTCTTTGCTCTCCCCCAGTTTGGGCTTGTGGCAGATGGGGCAGAAGAATGAGTTCTTCTTCCCTGTTTTCCCTCCTAGTGCTTTTGTTCATATACCCCTGCTCACTGAGCATTCTGTGATTCTTCTTGGAGTTGGATGTGGAAGGGATCAGGGGACATGAATCATTTTACTTGTCTGAAAATGATTCGGTATCATTTCCAAGGATTTTAGCAGATTATTAAAGAAAGATTGTTCTTTTGCTCATGAACCTTTATGGGATCCTCAGCGGTGTCCCATTCAGTTCCCTTGTTGTGGGGGAATGTGTCTGTCTGTTTGGCTGCCTATGTTTCTCCCTTACAACATGGATATAGAATAATTTACTTCAATCTTCTTTCCAACTACATCTCCTTATTCTTCCAGGTGGGCCTCTTGGGAAGGATCTATGACAATTCAAGACCAGAACTACCTCACAAAAGTCCTGAATTTGGTCAAATGAAAACATACCTCATTTATTCATCCTCTGTGGAAATGCAGTTTCTTCCCAACTGCAGCCTTATGGCTTTACCATCAACATTTAAGTATTTCAACCATGGTTTAATAATAATACACTATGTCCCCAAAGGTACAGGGCATACAAATCAATTTCTCTGCATGGTTTCCTTGAAGTTCCTCAATGCAAGCTCACAGAAAAGAGAAATAAACCCAAACTCCTGATATAGGAGATGGATCAAAACTTGTAGAATAGCTCTCTCCAGAGAAATTTTTATTTTACAGGAAAATAACCACAGCCTGAAAGTACGAGTGACTTGTACTTGAAAACAAGATGGGAATGGAGATCTTCCAACACTGAAACCAACATTCTTGCCAATTCTCATATCAAGTTCTTTGTTCACTCCTGTTTATCTCTTATCTCCATACAGAGACTCTCATAGAAGCAGCATCTGACAAAATTGTGAAATGGGTAGTTTGCTTTTAGTATGTGTTAGATATATAACAGTTCGGAAACATGGCCCTCCATTAATGCTGTAATCTGTGTATTATGGTTTGGCCTAGATTTAATACAATATTTATAAAAGACAATACATTTTCAATAATCATAGACTGTTTTAGCAGAACATATTACATAAACTAAAATTTTTATTTTATAACAGAGTTGGAACAACTGGAAGGCAGCATTAAAATAAGCCATGAAACCCTTAAATCCAGTGCTGCACTTTCTCTGCTAAGTAACATTGCCCGGTCACTGTTCAAAGTGAGTTGGTCTTTGAGTTCATTCAGCATCACTCTGTCCTGGCCACTAAGTTTGCCTGCTGATTAATGTTGCCTGCAAGATCTTCTGTCCAACAGTTCACAGAAAGAGCAGGAGTCACTAAGTTTGCTCAAGAGAACCACTTCTTAACAGACTCCAGACACATATGGGATCATATTGGCTATTTGTACAAATTTTCTGTGAATTTTAAAGTGAATTCATTTGGCCATCTGCTCCAAATATATCCATTGAGATCTATAAGGTACCAAGGGGAACTGTGTTAGTCTCTCAGGCTACAGTGATGATCAAAAGTTAGGGTAATCTCTGCTTTCACTGAGCATCCTGTCCAGTAGAGTGTGAAGTTCTAAGCAAATGACAAACACTTAAAGTTACATTTCTGTCAGGCACTGTGAATAAAAAGCATTTAGTACTGATGTCATATGGTGGGCTTTGAACTAGTTAGAAAATTCAGGAACACAGATTCTCTGAGGAAGTGATTAGAACACTGGGTGTTATATGTAAACAATGAATCTTGGAACACTACACCAATAACGATGTACTGAATGGTAACATAATAAAAAAAAATTTAAAAATTTAAAAAATTTAAAAAAAAAGAACCTGAAAGTTCAGATTTAAAACCTGAAAGGTGAATAGTAATCATTAACTAGATGAGAAGCAGAAGGAAACATGTTCTGAACAGGTATACTGAAACTTTCACTGGAGAAAATGGGCATTCTCCAAACAGAAAGAAAATCTGTGTGCTGTTGCCAAGATAGTGAGGCATATGTGGTACTAAAAACAGTTAGTTGGAAGGGTAACTAGGGGTTAGACCTTGTAGAATCTTTCTGACAAGCTTTTGGAATTTCTTTAGAGCAATGGGAAGTTATTGATGGGTTTTCGGCAGAGATGACATGACTGAATTTGAGTTTTGAAAATATCATTTTGGCAGCTCTTTGGAGTTGACAGAGGAATAAGAAAATAGCAGATCAGATTAGGGGACTGAATAAGAGTTCAGGTAAATTTTTCCATGCTTTGTTGCTTCCTCAAGATAAACAATCTCTTGTTCTTCAGTGTTTTAGTGTATTTTTATCTCAGTTCTTCAACAGATTAGTTTGATCTTTGTAGGCACTTTGGAATAAATAGCATCATGACAAAATAAATTAGATACACCTCTTGGGCCTGTTTTTTTTTTTTTTTAAAGATTTTATTTATTCATTTAACAGAGAGAGAACACAAGCAGGCAGAAAGGCAGGCAGAGGCAGAGAGAGGAGCAGGCTCCCTGCGGAGCAAGGAGACCGATGCGGGACTCGATCCCAAGATGCCAGGATCATGACCCGAGCCAAAGGCAGTTGCTTAACCAACTGAGCCACCCAGGCGTCCCTTGGGCCTGTTTTTAAGAACAATATTTTTTCTCCTAAAGAGTAAAGCAACGTAAAAAAAAAAAAAAAGAGTAAAGCAATGTGATTGACTATCTCAGATTTATCTTGTAGTTAACCAGAAGTTGTGTTGTTTTCAAAATGTAACCACATCTTATTATATACAGAATATAGTGGATAATAAAAAGGTTGGTGGTTTCTCTACTCTTGTTCTAAGAAAAGTGCATAAGTTGTAAGATTGAAAGTATGATTTTTTTAAAGATTTTATTTATTTATTTGACAGAGAGAAAGAGATCACAAGTAGGCAGAGAGGCAGGCAGAGAGAGAAGGGGAAGCAGGCTCCCTGCTGAGCAGAGAGCAGGATGCAGGGCTTGATCCCTGGACTCTGATATCATGACCTGAGCCTAAAGCAAAGGCTAAACCCACTGAGCCACCCAGGCGCCCCAAAAGTATGGTATTTTAAAAATATACGTATAAATATACTGAATGATGGAAGGTTGCATGTTAAGAAGCTTGCCATCAATTTATTGTAAAAGAGGAAGAAAACAAACAGCTCAGCCAATAGAATCAATGAGGGAATTGTGATCTTTTAAGAGTAAGCATTTCTTTAAAATAATCTTTTTGACTTGGGACTTATTCCAACAGCCTGGGGAAAATAATATCAACTCTATCTTAAATTCTCAATGTACTAAATCTATTGATAAAAACTGTGGCTGTTATTTTAAAATTCTATTAAATCTAATTTTCCTTGTTTGCAATACTATAAAGTTATCATCGAATAACTGCTACTTCTTTAAAATAACTGAATTTATTTGTACTTGGTAAAGAATCTTTCTAACCTTTCACCTACAAAGCAGGGAGAAAAGTCAAAAATAAATTTAAAAATTAGTTATATTTAAGGGCAAATATTAAGAAAAATGTTTAATATTTTTCCACAAATATATTTTTCCTAAAATTAAATTTTATTTACTTTTCATTTCTGTGACACTCATTTATGTACTGAAAATACCAGACTTTGTGTTGGCTTTGGCTAGGAGACCACACATTTCATTTAAAATCTTATAAATTGGAACTGTCACAAAACATGACAGTAAAAAAAAAGACAGCATCAAAAAAAAAAAACCACTTAAAACACTTTTCTGTAGCACATCTTTGCAGATATTGATCTTATACTGTGCTCTGCCCTGCTATTAGTTTCTTCTGAAATAACTTAGGGATGGGGTCATAGGAAACAGTCTTGTTTATCAAAAAAGACAAATGAACTGTAAATCATAGAAAATAATACACTTGGTGAAGTCCAGATGTTAAACATTCAGTCCAATATCAAACTATATCATGGGAAATTTTTTTGCAACTCTCCCTTGTTAAATCTCAACCTCTTATTAGCAGTCAAGTAAAACTGACATCTACATGGTTTCTTGTTCCTTTGTAGACAGGCATCACTTTTGTACCTCTTAATTAAATAAACTATTTAGATATTGCATTCATTACATATGCAGAGCAGTGGTTCCATTTCTGTGGCTATCCTTGTTTACATTTCATAGTTCAGTCTTATCCATCTTCATGTTTAAGGAGAAACACTCCTCATAGAGAAGAAAACTGAGCAACAGGGTAGTTAAATTGTACATCTTCTAGATTGGTAGTTTTATGTTTTTCAAGGCACAACACATAATGCTGTTCCAAGTTTTAAGGAAAAGAGTAGAATTTTTATGATTATGGGGAAAACCAAAGTGTCCTTATTTTCATTTCTCAGTCCAGTACCCTCAGCTTCTTTCATACCAAAACAGATAAAATTAAATTCATCTGAGAATCAGATTTATAACAACTTGAAGAAGAAAAACATCCATCGTTCATCCAGATGAACACTTCATGGAAAGGGAAAGTAAGCTAACCATAATGGCACTCAGTATTGAGGGTTTATTCCTAAATACTCAAATACGCTTTGGAGCAAGTATCTTACCTTAATCTATATTTATCTTCCTAAGAGACATGTTTAGAAAATGAGAAGATAAGGTAATGCACTGAGGAAAGTAATTAATAAATATGTGGATTTTTATTTTAATATTTAGCTTAAAATCTCCAAATAAGAAAGAAAAAACATCCATTCAATGAAAATTTAAGTTATTTAAAGATTTGGAGGATAAAAATCTTTCACTCAAGAGGGAGCCATGATACAGTAACAGGGAGCAAATTTGCATACCTTTCTTCAAAAGAAATTAAAAACTAAGCAAAATAACTTTTTTTTTAACACTGCACCAGGGCCATACAGAATTGTGACTCTCAGAAAGGAGAGGAATAAAGGAGGAGAGCCTATAATTGCCTGGCTTTCTGTCTAGAAGCATATTCAGGCCCAGACATGGGGATTATCAGTAAAATGTGATGCTCTCCTTGAGCTAAGTAGACAGTATTCAGGGAGCATGATATACCCATGGTTGTAAGAAAGGATTCAGAAAGGGAGCTCTGTTTAAAAAAACAACTCACAAAATCTGCAATGTAGCACTCTGGATCTTTGCTAAATATGAGCAAATGCACATAAAGGGTGAAATTCCATGCAGACATGCAAAAAGAGACCAAGAATCTTTGTGCTAAATGGCTCCAAGAGAGCATACAGGGTTGAGTATTTTGCAAATTCCTCCAGCTAGGATAGAGTTCTCTTTAAATAACTAGAGTATTCAGTAGCAATTCAGAAAGGATGAACTTCATTAGAGGAGCTAAATAATCCCTAGCGCAAAGTTTACTCTAGAACTGCTGTAAGAAAATTTAAGAACAAACCTCAAATATACTATCTGAACCTAATGTAATGTGGCTTTATATCAGGAGAAAATCCAACATTCTTTAAAGGATGAAAACTAAACTCTACACTCCATAACTTAAAATTCAATGTTTAACATCTAGTAAAAAAAGAGTAGTCATCTCAAGAGGCAGAAAAATTCAAACCATTACCAAGAAAACTATTACTCAATAGAAACTAAACAAAAATGATGGAGATGATAGAATTATTATAATTTTGTTCTACAATTTAAAGCAAGGTTTGGCAAACTTCATGTCAAGCTCTATCTGAACTATGCCCTGTTTTTGTATTGCCTAAGAGATAGCATTTTTTTAAAGATTGATTGATTGATTCATTCATCTATTTATCTATTTATTTATCTATTTATTTATTTATTTATTTATTTGACAGAGAGAGAGATCACAAGTAGGAAGAGAGACAGGAAAGCAGGCTCCCCGCTGAGCGGAGAGCCCGATGTGGGGCTCGATCCCAGGACCCTGAGATTATGACCTGAGCCGAAGGCAGAGGCTTTAACCCACTGAGCCACCCAGGTGCTCCATAATTTTAAAGAACTATAAAAACAGATGAAAAACAAACTAGGATCAAAGATAAATATATAATAGAGACCATATATACAATGCAAAGTCTAAAATATTCATTACATAAACCTTTATAGAAAAAATAAACACAATGAGCATAGTGGAAGGTATAGTATATAGTAAGTATATAGTAAGCAAATAAAACTTTAGGAGACAAAATACATATTATTCTAAATGAAAATAAATGCTCAATGGAGCTTATAACAATTAGATACTACAGAATAAGACATAATGAACTTGAAGGCAGAGCAACAGAAACTATTCAAAATGAGGAAGAACAGAAGAACTGTAAAATGAATTTCCCTGTGGGAAAATATAAAGCATTCTGACATAAGTAATACTGAAGTTCCAAAAGGCGGTGGGCAGAGTGGAAGCGTGGAAAGCTATTTGAAGATATAGTGGACAAAGAAAAATCCAAGTTTGATGAAAACTAAAACCCACAGATATAAGAGGTAAAGGGTTTTTGGCATCCTGGTATGGCAGAGACAATTAGCTAAGCAACAAAATTCCTTTTTTTTTAATTAATTTTTTTATCCTTTTATCTTAGTCAACACACAATACATCATTAGCTTTTGATGTAGTGTTCTAAGATTCATTGTTTATGTACAACACCCAGTGCTCCACACAATACATGCTTTCCTTAATACTCACCACCAGGCTCATCCATCCCCCCACCCCTCTTCCCTCTAATACCATCAGCTTGTTTCTCAGAGTCCACAGTCTCTCATAGCTTGTTTCCCCCTCCAATTCTCTCCCCTTCACTTTTCCTTTCATGCTCCTAATGTCCTCCATGTTATTCCTTACGTTCCACAAGTAAGTAAAACCATGTGATAATTGACTTTCTCTGTTAGGCTTACTTCACTGAGTATAATCCCCTCCAGTCCCACCCATGTTGATGCAAAAGTTGGGTATTCATCTTTCTTGATGGCTAATATTCCATTGTATATACGGACCACATCTTCTTTATCCATTCGTCTGTTGAAGGGTATCTCAGCTCTTTCCACATTTTGGCTATTGTGGACATTGCTGCCATGAACACTGGGGTATATATGGCCCTTCTTTTCACTACATCTGTATCTTTGAGGTAAATACCCAGTAATGCAACTGCTGTGTCATAGGGTAGTTCTATTTTTAATTTTTTGAGGAATCTTCACACTGTTTTCCAAAGTGGCTGCACCAACTTGCATTCCCACCAACAGTGTGAGAGGGTTCCCCTTTTCCAGTCTCACATATACTGTTGTAATCAGAGGCAGCTGCTCAAATAGAGCAAACATTCCTGTGCTTCCTATATCTAGGTGTGGCCATGCAACTGAATTCTGGTGAACAGTCAGTGACATGAGATACCAATGCAAGTTCTACCTATAAAACCCACAAGATCATACATGGTCTTTTTTTCTACTTATAGTATCAGGATATTGTGCTCCAAATGACCTTAGACGCCACAGGTTGGTTGAAGACTTTTTTCCACATAAGTACTTGAAATTTCTGTCTACCTTTCATTTTTAAACTCTATAAAGACAGGGATGGTATTTATTTTTGTTCACATAATACCTCTATTATTTAAAAAAAAGATATTGACATATAATAGAGGTTTATATGAATGTACTGAATTAAATACAAAATAAGTAAATGAGTAAATATAATTATTTGAACTGATCATCAAATTGGATTTGAACTCTGGACCATCTATCTATAGAGCAGAATAAAAAGAAATTCACAAAGAATATTTCACTATTCCAAAGCAGGAATTGTTTGGTAATTGCAGCAAAAAGTCAAAATTGAGTAGAAAAATGAGAGAAACTACCAAATGTATTTTAAGAACAAAATGTATGTTGCATGGAAAAAGCTTCAAAATTGAAAGAAGAGCTTAACTAGAAAGACTTATTGCTATTCAGCACCTAGAGGGTGGGAGTGAGTTAAGTTTTAGATTTTTCTCCATATTTAACTTTAATAAAATGCAACTTTATTATTTACAGAACTAGGAATATAGAATATTCAAGAGAGTCTCCTGATTAAATATACAGCTTAATGTGTGCATTTAGCAAGACCATTTATACACAAGGAATAAACAATATATCAATACTGAATAAATACTGAAATTTTAAAAATATTTCCAGTAGGATAAAATTTCAAGTATTTAGAAATAAAAATACTAAAAACACAAAAAACCTGAGCAAATCTCTTATATTTTTGAGAGAAAACACAGATCTATATAAATAAATATTCTATGCATTCAGATTGGTAATCTAAAAATGTTGGTACTCCCCAGATTAATCTATAGTTTTAGTGTAATCCCAATCAAAATTTTGACATGCACATGTGTATATGCATGTATATAAATTGACAACCTGATTTTTTAATTTATCTAGAATTGCAAAAGAAGCTAAGCATAATTAAGACAATCTTGAAGAGAAAAATAAAGCTAAATAAGCAGCATTAATGCTCATCATAAAGCCAAACTAATCAAAACAATGAGGAATTAAAAGCAAATACAGGCCAGTCAAACAATGGAACAGAATAAAGTCTTCAGTAACACACACACACATACACACACTTATTTAAACACTTAATTTATGACAGGGGCAGCACCATAGAACATTGGGAATAGAATATCTTTTCATTAAATGGTGCTGGGCCAATCAACTATCCATACACTATAGTCAATACCAGATGAACCATGAATCTAAATATAAAAGGTGAAGCAATACAGACTCTATTAACAAAAATGTAAGACAACATATTCATGTCCTTAGGATTGTCACAGTTTTCTTAAATAGATATAGTATACTATATTGAAATTAGGAATGCTCTTCTTTAAGAGAAGAGAGTCATAGGGTGGAAGATATTTCCAATACACATAATTGATGAGGGTGCATCCAAAATACATAAAGAACTTTTACAAATCATTAAGGAAAAGGCAAAACAGCTAATAACAAAATGGACAAAAGACTAGACCAGGTATCTCACAATGAAGACTGGACCAACTGCCCATGGACATGTAAGGATAATACTCAACATATTAGTCATCAAAGAAATTCAAATTAAAACTAAATTTCTCCATACACACACACCAAGATGTTTAAATAATGAAGACTAATAACATAAATGCTTAGCAAGACTGTGAAACAACTAAAATTCTATACACTCCTGGTAACACTGTAAATTAGTACAGCGACTTTGAAAAACTCATTGGCAGATAATCTAATAAAGCTAGCCATGTCTTATAATTTAATATTCACATTTCTAGGAATTTTCTCAAATGTGCATCAAAATATATTTATAGGAAAAGTTCATAGATGCATTATTTCTAATAACCAAATCTGGAAAAAACAATATTCACCAAAGATATCATATATTAATAGTGGTTTAGTATTATAATGTATAATAATCAATCTATAAAAACAAACTATTACTACATGCAAAAAGATAGTATCACAAAGAAAAACACTGGTTGTTGAGTATATACAGTAAGGTTCCATTTTATGGAGTTGAAAATAGTTAAAAATTTGTGGTACTAGAAATCAGAAGGATATTTACTTTCAGGAAAGGATAGGATAGTGACTGGGAAGGAGTATTCCAGAGATATCTGACATTTGGGTAATATTCTGTTCTTGATTTGGGTGATAGTAACAAGGTTGTATTGGTTATGTGAAAATTCATCAAGCTGTACACTTAAAAGTCATGAGCTTTCTATATACATGTTATATTTTAATTAAAACCATTATGAAATAAAAGGGAAAATACCTCAAAAGCACACATCTCCATCCATCCAAGTCAGCAAACATATTGTGAGGTATCCCCTGAATCCCTAAGAGAATGGCCAAATCTGGCTCTCCTCTTCTTGAATAGTGATTAGTAACTGAGCATGATTCAGACATTCATGATGGGCTTGGTCAGCAGTTCTCAAAGTTTAGCATGAAAGGGCACCTCATGGGCTTGAAACATGATTGCTGGGCCCAGCTCCCAGAATTTTTGATTTAGTAGGTCCAGGGAAGAGCCTAGGAATTTGCAGATTGACAAATGTAGTTTCAGAGAAAAGGCAGCCACTATCACAGTTCCTCTATTTTTTAAAATTCCTATCCTTGTTGACACCTCATTTTTAACCTCTGTCACTCTCCTTGAGTCCCCACTCCCCTTGATCCTTTTTACTTTCAGAAGACAAACATTAATGCTACTCCATTTTCAGAAGTGAGAATATTAAGGGTATGATTTCCCTCCAAATTTCCCAAATTCTATCAACTTTGTTTCAACATAGGCTAAACATCAGAAACATCTGGAGAACATTATTTAAGATTTATTTATTTATTTGAGAGAGCACAGGGAGAGAGGAAATCTTAAGCAGACTCCATGATGAGTGCAGAGCCTGATGCAGGGCTCAGTCCCAGGAATCTGAGATCATGACCTGAGCAAAAATCAATAGTGAGGGGCTTAAATGACTGAGCCCCTTCAGTGCCCCAGGAGAACATTTTAAAATGCCTATTATTCAGTCCCAACCCTAAAGTTCTTATTTAATTGATAACAGAATAAATCCTAAAGATTCCTATTTAATTGGTTAATAATGAGGTCAATAATAAGGCAATTAAAAAAAAAGTTCCCTCAGGTGACTCTAATGTCTAACCAGAATCAAGAATGTTGTACCTGAACTCATGTAAAATAGCAAATCCATTCACTTGGGTACTTAACCCCCTCTTCTGCCTAAGTTCAGGTCTTTACTCCTCCTGCGATCACTTAAGCTAGTAAACAACTCTCCAACATCATCCTACAAGTACAAATACCAGTGAAGCCAATACCCCCACCCTCAAGTAGCAAGTCAGAAAAATTTTTTTCTTTTTTGAGTAAATTTTTCTTTAATAATCTTTCCTAATAGAAATTTCCTCTATTGCCTTTTCAAATTCCTCAGAAAACTTACCTTTAATGTTTCTACTTATTTACCTTCTACTCATCCCTTAATTGACTGCAATCTTATTTTTCTTCACATGTTTTTTTTCTTTTCAAATTTTTATTTAAATTCTAGTTAGTTAACATATAGTGTAATAGTGTGATACTAGTTTCAGGAGTAGAAATTAGCACTCATTACAATAAATGCCCTCCTTAATACCCATCACCCATTTAGCTCATCACCCACTCACCTCACTCCAGCAATCCTCAATTTGTTCTCTATAATCTACTTCTCAGTTTATCTCTACTTTGTTCTGTTCACTTGTTTTGGTTCTTAAATTCTGCATATGAGTGAAATCATAAGGTTATTTGTCTTTCTTAAATTATTTCCCTTAGCATAATACACTATAGCTCCATCCATATTGATGCAAATGGTAAGATTTCATTCTTTCTAATGGATGACTAATATTATATATAATTTTATATATATATATATATATATATATATATATATATCTCACATCTTCTTTAACCATTCATCAATGGATGGACATTGGGCTCTTTCCATAGTTTGGCTATTGTTTATAATGCTGCTATACACTTTCTATTGGAACTCTTTTTCTAAATTCACCACTGATCTCCTAAAAATGTTCAGTATGTTTTAATGGGCCTCTATGTGACATTTAACATTATTATTAACTCATTCCTTTTGAGAACTCTCCCTTTTTTGGCTTCTTTGTGGAATACATATTACTGATTACACTTATATCTATCTAACTACTTCTTTTCCATCAACCTACTGTCTCCTCTTTTTCTACCAGTTACTTTAATAACAGCCTTCTAATGCTCTTTTCATAATATATACTTTCTCCCAAGGTGACAATATCTAATCTTTATTTCAACTCTCGTCCAAGCATACTGTCGATTCTGAAATCTATGTCATTTATCTCTATCTTCTTCACCATCCATTCAACTGCCAAATGGAAATCTTTAATAAAACATATTAACAAGTTTTGGCAGCAATTACCCTTTCCAAAATATTTATTTCATAGTTACTGATTGCATAAATTTCAGTAGGAGGATTTACTGATTCTCATCTGAACAGTGAGCTTTCAGAAACTATAGGAGTTTGAAGCAGTGGTTGAGGCTAAGTAAAACAGAAGAAAGTTACTGAGATACAAGAAACATTTCCATCCAAGATTCTGATTGCAAATACTGTGAGGCAGAAACAACACTATGTGTTTATTGCTCTATTTCCTCAGCAAGACTACATATCCACTACCCAAGATTTTAGGCCAATGCCCTTAAGCTATGGGTTGTCTAATGGGAATTGGGCAAAAGTGACATAAGCCACATCCATGGCTAGTCCTTAAATATCCTTCGCAACCTCCCTGCCTAGGAATGACACATACTGTAACTTAAAATCCATCTTCTTTTCCTAATCCTTTTGTATTGTTTTTTACAGGAAAGGCTAGAATATCTTTTAAAAATGGAAATCAGATCATGTCACACATACTCTCCTGTTTGTAACATTTTAATGGCTTTCCATGAATTCGGAATAAGATCAGTGTCCTTACCATAACCTTAAACAGTCTTAATTCACAAACCTCTTAATAATCACAGATAGCAATAACTATAAGATCAAGATGGGTCACCAGCCCTACAATGGATATTTCATGGTTGAGAAGTAAATATTTATTGAATTAGACCATTGAGAAGTCAAGATTTCCTTAGTAACATTGGCCATTAATTATATAGGCAGTATAAATTAATCCTATTGGAACTCATTTCGTCATGTGGATTTTTAAAGAAAATTTTCAGAAATAAGGAATGCTCATTTTCAGATTTAAATTTGATGTAATTTTTAGATGCTTCCTCCTTGTTTTACCTCATAGGCCAGATAATTAAAAAAGCATTCATGTCTTGTGTACATTTTTATAAATCCCATGCAGTGTTTCACCAAAACCAAAATTAGAGAACTTGAACCCAGTATACTTGAAAATGGAAAATTGTAAATTTGAGTGAGTCTGTTAATTTATTTTATGGAAGATGCATCTCATTTAAACAGCAAGAATGTAACCCTGTGTGGACAGAAACAATGGCTATCTTTCTCATCATTGTATTTTCAGTGCTTAGAAATATGCTTGGCACTTAATGGGTGGCCAAGATACCTTAAATGATATTGAGTAGAATGGCTTTGGAGGGTATCACTGACTTCTATGTGGACTTTGAATGATTTCTTACAAAATCAGAGTATTTTCCTCCTCTGATTCAAGCTTATTGACTCCTTGATTTTATTACTTCAGGTATAGATATAAATCATTTTGTTGAGAGACACTTTTAACTTTGTCTAACACTGTTCTTCAAAGAATGATAACAAACAGTCATTAAATTAAAGTATGTGTGTTCCACAAATCTTTCCAGATAGGTAATGAATTCTTTTATATAGGAAACAAGTTTAATATATTTTTGGTTGGTTTACTTATTCGTGCTCCATCATTTCTCAATGTTCCATCTTCATCTCAGCTTTAATTCTTCCTTCTTCTCTTGTCCTGTTAAAATGTATTCTCTACAGGAAAGTTAAGAGTACTTCTTTAAAGTGGAAATTAAAAAACGATATCACTAATACTCTTTGGTTTGCAACACTGTAATAGGCTTTCTTAATTTGGAATAAAACTAGTGTCCTTCCCATGACCTTAAATGGTCTTAATCCAAATCCTCTCATTAAACTGAAGCCACGCTGCTAATTTTTCATTTTCTTAAGTTTAACAAAGCTCCTTCCAACTTTAGGGCCTTTGTTTTAACTATTCTCTAGGTTGGCAGCTTCTTCCTCAAGATCTTCCCAAGTTGCCTATATGACCACATCCAAACCAGTGAGGCTTTCCTTGACTAATGACTATACCAGCTAAAACATCATCCCACAACAGTCTCTACCACATCACTTGTTATATTTAACACATCTCATAATTCAGTATTTTTGTTGTCTCATTTATTTCTAGAGTATAAATGTCATGACATCTTCACTACATTATTAATACATTAGTCACAGCATTTTTCCAAGTATCCAAAACACAGCTAGCCTATGGTAGACACCTAAATAATATATCATCTGATTAAAAAATATTTTTACTCTTCTGAATGCCCATGAAATCTCTTGGAAAATATTTGACAGGTAATGTTATGTTGAGCTTAAAAGTGGGTCTCTAGATTCACAGAGACTGGGATAAATATGATACTAATGAATTGTGTGGCCTAAATTAATTTACTTAAACTTCATCTAAGCTGGTTTATTTGTAAAATTATCATTATTTTGATAGTGCATGTCTGTTAACTTAAATGATGCCAACAGTCTCTCAGTTGCATATCTTGTTTTATCAGTATCCTAGCAGTTTTATTTTTGTGTATGAAGACAAGGTTCTGGCAAGGTGGTGGCACAATTGACTTGTTACTTCCTCTGGCAAAACTGTCACAGCAGGGGGTAGCCACCCCATTCACAAGCTTACAGATCCCATTCTGCTCTTGCCATCTCTACTATTTGAATGACAGGTTCACTACTACCGCTTGTTTCTCACTTTCTGCTACAAAATAGAGTAATAAGAACAAAATAGAAAGAAAAAAGTAGCACATCCTTGTCCATGAGAGGCCCTGTCAAAAGGCCAATTATGAGAGCACTTTTAGTATAATTGGAAGAGTTCTGCAGAGCCTAATTGCTTAAAAATAGGCTGTCTCTCAATCTGATCCTGAATTTACTATATTTTAAATGTTAGTTGTTTTGGAATCTATTTCTAACCAGTGGAATTCAGAAGAAAGTAGATATTTAATGAAACATAAACTAGATAATTTTGTTTAAAGTTGGTTAGTATTCGGGTGCCTGGATTGCTCAGACCATTAAGTGTCCAACTCTCAATCTCAGTTCTGGTCCTGTTCTTACAGACCCATGTTCAAGCTTCAAATTGGGCCCCGGGCTGCGCATGAAGCCTACTTAAAAAGGGAGGTGGTAGTATTCATTTTGTATGTGAAATTACTCTTCTAAACCTGTAAAACAGATCATCAAATGTAATCCTAATAATGACTCTATGAAGGAAACAGAAAAAAATAAAACGGTTTATTTGTATTTTATAGGAGAGGAAATTGAAGAACAGACAGGTCAGTAACTTGCCCAAGATCACACAGCTGTGAAGTGGCAGAGCCAAGTTTCTAATGAAGCCACCTAAGAGAACAGCTTTAACCACTATACACACTGTAGTGTGATATGAAAAAAAAAAGTGAGAAAAAGTGAAGAACAGAGATCACGAGCATACACAATGATGGAGGGAACCTGGAGAGATGGAAAGACATGCCCAAAGCAGGAGAGGAAGCCAAGACAATCCAAAGTCATAGTAAATTAGGATAGCCCTTTCTAAAATTTTTCTAGAAAGTCCCTGCTGAGGCCAAAACACAAATGATGAACATCAACAATGTTTATGGCAAATTCTCTCTCAATCTCTCATCTTCTATATTTGAATAAGAATCAATAGAAAAAATAGTTAAACATATAGTACAAAATTTCATATTAGGTAAACAACTAGAATGTAGGATGCCCATAACATTTTAGATTGGTTTTATTAGTAAATTGTAATCACAAAATTACAGTGATTTATGAAAACAAGATGATCATTATAATATTTCTATATTCTGGATTATTTTTTCAAAATGTGAATTTAGAGACAACTTTTAAACTTTAAGTATTTAAGTAATTCAGATACAATGTTTTTATTTGTTACACAAATAGAAAGTTTTTTCTAATGGTATTTTTTTTAAGATTTCATTTATTTATTTTAGAGAGACAGAGCTAGCAGGAGCACGGGGAGGGGCAGCAGGAGAGGGAGAGAGAATCTTAAACAGACTCCCCACTGAGGGTAGAGACTGACATGGGGCTCAATCCCAGGACCCTGAGATCATGACCTGAACCAAAATCAAGAGTTGGTCACTTAACTGAGTGAGCCACACTGGCACCCTTTCTAATGGTTTTTAAAATGCACAATTGAGGTGTTAGTCTAAAAACACAAATGGATCGCTTCTCGGCCTTTTGGCTAAGATCAAGTGTAAAAACACAAATGGGTGTGTGTATAAGTGTATGTACTCACATGCATACAAATACACACACACACATCCCTAAAATGTCTAAGAAAATGAGGTTATTATGAATTCACCTGCAACCTACTTCAAGTATAAATGTTTTTCTGAAGTTTTTAATGGAATTACATGAAATGACATACAGAATGCTCCTGTACAAATTCATGTTTATATTATAGCAATGCTGACAAAATTTATAACATGCTATAATATTTCCATTTAATTAACAATTATAGGCTTTCTATTTGCATAAAGAAATTCATTCTTGGGACACCTGGGTGCTCAGTTAAGCATCTCCTGTGGGCTCAGGTCAAGATTCCGGGGTTCTGGAAGCTAGTCCTGCACTGGGCTCCTTGCTCCAGGGGGAGCCTGCTTCTCCCCATGCCTGCTGCTCCCCCTGCTTGTGCTTTCTCTGACAAATAAATAAATAAAATCTTTTTTTTTTTAAGATTTTATTTATTTATTAGAGAGAGAGAGACTGAGAATGAGAAGGGAGAAGGTCAGAGGGAGAAGCAGACTTCCCACAGAGCTGGGAGTCCGATATGGGACTCGATCCCGGGACTCCAGGATCATGACCTGAGCCAAAGGCAGCAGCTTAACCAACTGAGCCACCCAGGTGCCCCAAATAAATAAAATCTTAAAAAAAGAAATTCTTACTAAAATTAAATGAACTGAATAAATCTGGTCCCTTAAAGATATTTTTTCTTTATTATTTATTCTAAATGGAATGAGTATTTGTGGTTTTTGTATGTCATTCAGCACATCAATGCTCAGGATGTATTTTCTTCAGGTTGGTTAAATATAATTGTTACTTCTTCTTTTTTATTCTTTCTCTCCTTTATTTTATTTTTTTGTAATCATGTAGTCCACAATTACCTGTTGAAATGAGATAGAATCAAATGGGAAGTTATACAGACCATTATTGTGTAATTTTTGTTGATGATTTCCCTTCAGCTTTAATACCACCTTCTGTTTCAAAAAAAAAAAGTGTTTTTTCCATACATGCAAATGTGTTGATCAAAATTAGCCTTTCGTTTGGCAAGTTTTAAAATTCAAAGAAGAAATAAAATGCAAACCCTAATTCTTCTAATCAATGACTTATGCTACATAGAAAAGTAAACAGTATTTTCCTTTATTCAGTAAATAGTTTAAGCACCAATCTTGCACAAGTTGTTACTGTAAGAAATATGTATGAGATTCTAATACAACAAGAGTTGCTATAGCACAAATCATTTACCAAAATTAGAGCCAACCCATAGCTCAGCTGTAAATTTTTAGCCATGTATTGTTCATTCAAAACCTTGCCACCTACTACTTATCTGGGTCACCTTTTCATGATGTCAGTTACCATGTGGTTAGGGAATACAAAATAATTTTTATAGAGTCCAAAGCCAATTATAACTGGGAAAGTAAGTCCAAAGCCAAATGTAAATGAGTTTTGGATACTCTGTTCTTTTGGATAATTTCTCTCTTGGCATGCTAAATGAAAACTTGGCTGCAGAGTCACAAAAGGGGTGAGCAGGGGTATAGGACACCCACATTTACATGCAGGGCCCCAGGAAGAGTAAAGCTTAAAATTTTCTAAGTGGTTAATTTTAGCATCCATCCAAAGGTCAGTGAGCCAGTTAGTGAGGTGAAGCTGCACTTTAAATGATGTCCAAGGGCTTTTTTATACAGTGTTCACATTTGCATAAAACCAGCATTTTTGTGCCTTATGTTTCCAAATCAATTTAGCTTTGTGTGCTAATATTTTACTAGAGCCCTGAAGATAAAGAAGCATGCAGGTCAGCCATGTGTGCTGCTAAATCCCCAAAGGAAACCTCCACTGAAAACCAAAAGATTGACACCAGACAAGATTAGCAAAAGAATTAGTCATGCACAATCAACTGTGTTAAATACAGGGGGAAGGAAAAAAAAAAAAACCATCTGCTTCTCTTGTCCTTCAGGAAAAGGCTATCAGGGTTGAATGGTAATGCTTCTAGCATATATGATTATGTGCTTCAGGGTATACCACTGTTTTCTAGGAAGATGTATTTGTTAGAACCAACTACCATGGCTATTTTAAATGCTACTGATGACGGTAGGCAAGGAAAAGCTTCAGTGTTCTGTGCTATTTAAGACCTAGCTAGTTCCAGAGACCTCCTCTCCAAGGAATATAACAGTTCAGTCTTTCTCAATCTGGAGCGGAAAATGGTTGGGTTCTAACCTCACAAAGTCTATGGCTGAAAATTTCCAAATGAACAAACCAATAAACAAAAAAATATTCAACAAGTAAATCTTTTCCCTAAAGGGCTTATTATCTAAAATTGTTGTTTAAAAATAGGAAGAAAATCCTACCAAATAGCTAAAGATCATTAAAGCTCAAATTCTGGAAAAAAAAGTTATTTGTTCACAGTTCTTTCATTGTTTTAATTTGCTACATTTTAATATATCAGATGAAGAATTACAACTAAAATAGGAAGCTTTTAAAATATTTATTCAAATATTTGTATACCATCCTTTTTTTTTTTTTTTTTTTGAGAGAGAGAGAGAGTGAGTGAGAGAAAGAGCATGAGAGAGGGAAGGGAGCCCAACCCAGGGCTTGATCCCAGGACTCCAGGACTGTGACTTGACCCAAAGGCAGACACTTTACTGACTGAGTCACCCAGGTACCCCCCTCATACCATCTAATAATATTTCTAATAATATTGTTACTATTAGGAAGTGAATCAGAAAAATAGAAAAGAAAATTATGTATAAAAAGAGCTATTGTATAGTTTTATTTTTTTATGTTCAGTCTATCTCTTTCCATTTTAAGTCTACATCAAAACAATAAATCATTTTGGCTGGGGTGCTTTAGCCAGTTATGTGATTTCTTCTTGAGACATCATCTTTCTACCTCAACTCTACTGGGACATAGCTAATTATTAGGTATGCTGGATTTAGTAGTTTTATTGGTTGGGCATATATACACTATGAAAGCCCTCTGTTAGACACTTGTTTAATTAAGCTTCATTCACAGACCTATGAAGATAGGAAACTAGCTCAAATTAGTTAATAAATTTATCCCTCATTACATGGCTAATAAGTACAGCAAAAAGTGTTAACCATATGTGGTAGGCAAAATGATACATTCCACAAAAGATGTCATCACTATGACTATATTATTTCACATGGCAAAAGAGAATTAAAATTGAAAATTCAATTAAGGTTGCAAATTCAATTAAGGTTGCTAATCCACTAACTTGGAAATGGAAAGGCGATCACCTTGGATTACTCCAGAGGGAGAAAAATTGGAAAAATGCTTGAATTCACACACACACACATACACACACACACACACACACCCCTGTGTGAAATACAATAATGTACATATTTTAAAATATATAAAGTATATCTATATTTTAAAAATAACATATTAGCAAACATAAACAAATATTTAAAGTTTATACTAAAAGATTAGAAATCAGGTACTGATATGGATGGGATTAATGAATGCAATTTTGATGAGAAAGTAAAATTTGACACAGAATGTTAAATGGCAATATTCACTGGCCAAAAATGGAGAAACTACAAAAAGTTGAGGAGAAAATACATTTTTATATTATTGTTTTTATTGTTGTTGACTGATCAACTTAGACATTGTTATCTTCCATAAGAAATAACAGGGGACTGTTCACTTCCTAGGCTTCATTCATTCCATGCCTACCCTCCACACCTTATCCCTCCTCCCAATTAACAGAGCAAACATGCCCACCATCAGTACAAGTCAATCCCTTTTTTTTCCCTTGCTCCTAAAAAAAAAATTCTTTTTCTCTTGTCTCCTTCACTAACTAGATAACTCTAACTTTTGCTTTCATCATAATCTCAGTCATCATTTCCCTTAAGAATTCTTATCTGACTTTTCCAGCCCAGGTGATTCTTTCTACCTTGGTGTTTAGCTAGCATGTTAAGATTATGTTATAGTAATATATTTATTTATCTGTGTCTTAGGAAACCATAGACTTTTTGAGGGCAGGGCTATGACTTATCTCTCAATTCTCTTTCAACTAGCAGAGTTCCTTGCTTCTGGGAAGTGTTTAATATTTGTGGAAAGGAGATCATTGAATGAAGAATGATTCAAAAATTAAAAACTAGAGTTCCAAAATCCTATCAACAACCACCTGCCATGTCTATTTGGGTACCTAATAAATATCCCAAACTTTACACCAATAAATGAAGTCAGAAGTTCCTTCCATTCTCACCAGGTTTTAGCATGTATTCATTGATCCAATCCACCATTCAGTCATGAAACAACATTTATTGAGTACTCACTGTACGCCAGGCTACATTTGATGCTCTTTGGACCACCAGCACTACCACCTACTCTGTTTCTCAAACAGGGACACTTTTTTTTTTTATTTTCTCCTTTCTCTCTCCTCATCCCCTCATATCCAAATCACCAACAAGTCCTGTTCATTCTATCCCCAGCAAATCCTGAGTATGCCAACTTCTGCCCATGTCCAGGTTCAGTCCTTTAATCCAGGTTGTCATCAGCCTCCTCCTCCTAACCTACCTCTTCACTTAAATTCTAATCATCTTTAATCCAAGCCCCTGCAGCAACAAAACTGATATTCCAAAAATACAAATCATAACATGTTACTTACTCTTCTAGAATGCTTCAATGGTATTGATTACACTGAAGCCAAAATCAGAATTCTGTCCTGCAAGTCCTGGGAAGCTGCATAGCCTGGTTTTCCAACTGTGCCTTTCCTACTGTGCTGTCAACCCCAAACCAACTATTACAGTCTTTTCTTTCACCAAGTACTCCAACCTAGTTCTACCTTCAAGGAAATGTCTAGAATATTCTTTATTCCACTCCTGAGAAATTTCTCTATTATCTTCTAGAGTTCAGTTCAAATACCACCCACTGAGAGGACCTTTCTAACCACTTTATCTGAAATAGAGGTCCACTATTCATTTCAGCCCCTTGTTTCCATAACCCATACTACGATTTGCAATTTTTATAATTATGTGGACTTTTTTATTTTATTTTTCTGTCCTGCCCTACAAAAGACATAAATATGTTTCATTTTCTAGTGAAGATTTAGTTCACTATAGAGGGCTTAGTAATTAATAGAAGCTTAATAAAATTTGAGTGAGTTAATGATAAATGGAGAAAGGAAAAGAAGAGAAGTAGAAGGAAAGGTAGGTAAGCAAGAAGAAATACAGAGTTATAGCCTACTCCTCAACTATTAAAACAAAATCCATGAAAACAGTATCCCCCCATTATGGATAAAATTCAAAAACTAGCTCACTGTATAACAGATTTACATTTAAAAAATAGAGTTAAAAGCCAAAATTTGCATGTAGAATTTTTATTCTGTTAATTAATGTCTTCATCAATCTAATTATTTGAAGTACTATATTATATAAATCATAGTAAATAAAAATGAGTTAAAATTATATGAAAAAGGAAGACCTAAATGCACTGGTTTAAATCACAAATAAATAATGAATATAATTAAAATGCATGTCCAAATATCAGAAGAAGTTAATGTTCAAAAACTATAAAAGATATAGTTAATATATGCTGAGTAGCTTCCTTATTTAAATTCTGAACATATTTCAATATATAAACCAATTCCAATAACTGTTTATAATTTCAAGAACAATTTCAAAATACTGCTCTCATTGTCTCTATTTTCTCACTTTCAAATTAATTCACAGATACAGTTTGAATGCTTCTAAGCAGTGTGTGGTGCTAAGTGAATACAGTTCCTGAGGCATAGTGAAAGTCATCTAAATGGCATAATTTTTTATGTCAAATTGGGTAATATGATTGTATCAAATCTCAAAATACATTTTTTGCTCAAAATATTCTGTTTACTGAAACATTTAAACACATTTGAGGAAGTTAGTGATCTGTTACTATACTGTCTTCCATTTGGAAGTAATCAGCACAAGTTTCATATTTTCTTAGCAATGATAATGACATGTATGAACCATTGCATACAGAAGCAATATTAAAATGCATAATGAAGATTGCATTTTCACATACACAGAGTTCAATTTCACACATATTTTTATATTTGTCTTTTCATATTGTAAGCTTAAACTTGGGTAACAGAAGTTGAATGACTGCAATTCAATAGACTGGACATGGGTTTTCTCAGAGGGTACTCCCACCCTTTGAAGAACGAGGAGGCACCACGGTGGAACACAGAGGATAGTAGGCATGTACAGGATAGCTTAGTCCATTTTTTTCCAGGCTACAGGGAAATGTTGTCTGTCTTACTGATGATAAGGAATGGACCTAGCCAGAAGGCTTAAGAGCAGGCCACTTAGCTTTCCCTACTGATCAGAATGAAAGAGGGAAAGGAAGTCTAGCCCACTTTATTAATATTGGTGGCAAATAGAAACTTGTGAATTCCCATTCATTGAACAAATATGTATTAGCAACTTGTTAAGACCTAGCACTGTGTTAGGCTTAACATTATCTAAGATGAATGAAGTATTATAGTCTAAAGAAGTTTGATGTCCAGTAGGAAATTAAAAACTGCATGTAAAAAATACAGGAAATCTTGGCAACATTAAAGGGTAGTAGCCATTCCAAATAAACTTCATGGAGACATATATACATTTGTATAACATTTAAGTATAACTATAAAATTAGTTAAATAAAAAAAAGGGAAAGGAGAGTGCAGGACATTTCATGCTGAAAAGGTAAAAACAAAGAAGGGGAGGTAAAAATGGAAGGATTTGAATGGAGAAATCCAACCTAGAAATTAGAAATTAAAATTTCACTTTGGCCTTGTTTTTCATCTATGCTGAAGAAATGTCTCAGGGGTGACTCTGGCCACATGACAGAATCTAAAATCTGGTACCAGACCACACATTTGTTCTCTCAGAGATAGAAAGATGGATGTAGCCAGTAATTTTATAGAGAACTTTCAGTTTACACATATTTTGATTTTATATTTTAAAAATCTAACTTATTAATAAATATGTAATAGCAATATGGATATAGCTGGTACTATTATCATACAATCATTACCAGTTTTAAATTTTTTAATTTTTATTTATTTATTTGATAGAGAGAGATCAGAAGTAGGCAGGGGAGGGGGGAGCAGGCTCCCCGCTGAGCAGAGAGTCCAACGCGGGGCTTGATCCCAGGACCCCGAGATCATGACCTGAACCGAAGGCAGAGGCCTTAACCCACGGAGCCACCCAGGCACCCCTCATTACCAGTTTTAGTAAAATAACTATAATGGGTAAAGGGAGAAGCTAACATGCATTGAACACTTTGTGGCACTTTGTACTTAAGTGCTCTGTGTGCATTATAATTGTGTTCCCACAAGGGAAGTGTGATAAGATTAATCTGCAAACAATAGTGATAGATCAAGGACAGAAGCAGCTAGGACAAAGTAGTAAAGTCTACACATAATGATTAGGAGTTTGCCATACAGAAAGAGAGTTTTCCAAAGAGAATATACAAGTGGATTCATAAGAATGTACAAGACAGATCCTGGAAACAGGAAGAGCCTAGCATGGCTGTGCATTGGGAGTAGGGATGGGAGCTTATATATAATGAGGTTAAAAAAGCACGAAGAGTCCAAATTAGCAAGTTATATGACTTAGTTAAGAAATGTAAGTTTAGGACACCTGGCTGGCTTAGTCAGTAGAGCAGTGACTCTTGATCTCAGGGTCATAAGTTCAAGCCCCACATAGGGCATGGAGGAAAGAAAGGAAGAGAGGAAGAAAGAAAGGGAAGGGAGGGATGACAGAAGGGAGAGAAGGGGGAAGGGACGAAGGGACAAAGGGAGGAAGGTAGGTAGGTGAAGTTTATCTCGTAGCCTCCAATTATTGTTACAATTATTTTTTTAAGCAAGTGAGTAACAGGACTGTTTACAAAGAAAACATAAAGATCATTCAAGGTTTCTAGCTTAAGATAGCATTTTGATGGTAGATAAAATTTTCCACAGTATGTTTTCAGAATAAAAATGTGGCTAAGGACACAGGCAATAAAAGCAAAATTAGACAAATAGACAAAAAGGAGGGGAGACTACATCTAACTCAAAAACTTTTGTGTATCAAAGGAAATAACCAAGACAATGAAAAGACATCCTAAAAATGTGCAAATATCTGATAAAAGGTTAATACCTAGAACATACAAAGAACTTCTACAACTCAATGACCAAAAAATCAAATAACCCACATAAAAATGGGCAAATGGCTTGACTACGCATTTCTCTAAAGATATCAAAATGGCCAACAACCATATAAAAAGTTGCTCAACATCAGTAATCATCAGAGAATTAAAATCAAAACCACAAGGTATTATTCACAGCCATTAGATGACTACTATCAAAGAAACAAAATAACAAGTATTAACAAAGACATGAAGAAATTGGAACCCTTGCATACTATTGGTGGAATTGTAAAATAGTACAACCTTACAAAAATCAATGTGGAGGTAAACCCAAAAATTAAAGACAGAACTACCATATGATACAGCAATCCCATTGAGTATAAATCAAAAAGAACTGAAATCAGGGTCTTGATGAAATATTTGCACACCCATGATCATAGCAGCACTATTGACAACTGCCACAAAGTGGGATGTCCACTAATGGATGAATAGATAAACAAAACGTGATATACACACACACACATTTGGTATTGTGTGGAGTATCAGTCAGCCCTAAATAAAAGGAAATCCTATCATGCACTGCAAAGTGAAATAAACCAGTCACAAAAACACCATTATTGTGTGATTCCAATAATATCAGCTAACTAAGTAGTCGAATTCTAAAAGCAGAAATTAAACAAAGAAAAAAAGGTGAAAACAGAAAGATCTGAGTGAGGAAGTCCAATCTGTAATTAAAAATTAAAACTGTACATGGGCCTTTTTTTTCATCTATGCTGATGAGATGTCTCAGCAGTGACTCTGGCCATAGAACCTGTAATCTGGTACCAGGCCATGAATTTGTTCTTTCGGAGACAGAAATATGGAAGCAGCCAGTAATTTTAAAAGGAGAACTTTTAGTTTACACAGGCAAATAGACATAGTGCAGCATTTGAGAAACAGGAAGTATGGGAGAAAAACATGTGGTTATAATTAAATAAATTATTATAAGTGCTGTAAGAACAAGTTAAGTATGAGTACAGTTGGGAAATGGAGTGAGTGGTCAGTGTCTCCAGTCCTGGGAAGCAGGGCTGATAATGGAAAATATTCAGATGTTGAAAAGAGACAAGTAGGACTTGCCACTAATTGCTTTGCCCACTATGGTAGCCACTGGCCACAGGAGGCTACTGAGGGCTTAAAATGTGGCTAGTGTACTTGATGAAGGGATTTAAAATTATAATTAAAATTTAAATTTAAATAGCCATCTTTGGCTAATAGCTACCATATTAGGAAGATACCTACAGAACTGGGACATAAACCCTATGACTTAGAGGTCATGGTGATACACAAGGTTGAAGAGAAAAACAAAGGGAAGATCTAAGAAGGATTTCATCATCATGTGTAAATCAGATAAATAGAATGAGGACAGAGAAGAACCCATCAAATTTATTAAATAATCACTGGTGACATAGGCAAAGGTAATTTATCTTGGAGGCAGAAGCCTGGTTTTAGTGGATTAAAGAAGTTAGTGAGAAGGGAAGAAGTGAAAACACCAAGAATTTACTCATATATGTTGAGAATAAAGGGAAGGGGAAATAAGGGGAAGAAGGTGGGGTTGTGGAAACATGGGTATAAGAAAGCATTTTAAATTTGGGATACTAGAGCTTGTTCACAGTTCAAGCGGGGGAGTCACAAATAAGGGTCATTTTTAAGGCAATAATTTGTAGAGAAAAATCCTAGGTCAGAATCCCAGCAGATTTAGTTGGAAAAGAGGAGCCATCAATCAAGCAATTACCTGAGAAGTGAAGGAGGAAATTTGCTTTGGAAGAAAGGGAGAGTGAATGCACATTAAATAAATTTGTGGAAAGCTATTAGGTGAGAAAGTTAATAAAGTTCATGATTTTAGAATGGGTTTTCTCTGTAATACAGAAAGCAAGTGTGCTTAGCAAGAGGGGATATGGATGAACCAGAGTAGTAAGATAAAGGGGAACAGTAAAGATTCAGATACTGTTGCCAAGAGTGATGGAAGTAGCAATCTATCAGCAACTTTTAGAGAGTCCAAGTACATCAAGAGCTTAGCTGAGGTTAGAAACTAAAGATTTGTAGCATCACCAGAATACAAGGCTGTGTAGTTTTCTCCAATGCTTGGCATTTTGGCTACAGAACGTAAATCCAGAAATAACCAGATTGAAGGTTTGATGTTTGATGTTTGATGGCCACACACAATAGAAGACTTGAATACAGAAACCAGGAGGTAACAAAACATGATGGAATATGGCCTCTGTTCCAGAGGGGTGAAACTTGAAGCCAGGAGGGTGAAGACAGACTTGCAGAGATGAGAGGGTCAGGGGAATAGATGTCAAAATAAAGTTGAATGACCTAGAATTAAGGATTTGGAAGAATGAAAGATAGGAAGTTTTACTGGGCATTGTTCAGAGACAGAGTTGCTTTATAAATAGCATATTAAGATACTTAAAATGTTAAAGGTTTATTAAGATGCTTTATGACCTTAGGAAGAGAGTGCTATTGGATATACTTTAAAGAGTTCCTAAATTCAGATTCTACAATTTTAATTTCTCTTTTACTTAGTTTCTTCCAAAGTAACCAAATTCAGACACCCCAATCACATCGCAACTACTTATCAGGATTAAGCCCAAATTCCACAGAATGACAGAACTGGGCCCCAAATTAGGCCTCAACTTTTTCTATTTTGTACAAATTTGCTTAAAAGCTCTAAACACAGACAGCAATTTTCTATCATGTCAAATATTTTCCTTATCTAATTATTCCTTAAAGAACCTCAAATTTACTTTTCCTTTACTAAAATTATACTTATTTAATTTTGCCTAAAACCTCACTGTAAAATTTCCAAAGGCCACTCAATTTAAAGTTATTCTTCATGCCAACTGGTCCCCTAGCCTGTGGTACTTACAAACTATCTTTAATTATAAGTTAGCCATCAGTGAAGACTTGTCTTAAATAGGTTTCTGGTGGTTTGTAGGCTATTTGAGGGTTAACACCACCACCAGATTTTTCAAACCAGAAATCCCAATTTAAACTATTTCTCATTTTTCATTTGATAAAACTTAACAGGACATAACACTGAATTTCTGCTATTTTTATTTGTAAGCAAAAATGTATATTTTCTTTCAAATAATGGAAATTTTGTCCTTTTGTAAGTAATACAACTCTATTTCACTGTAATGCTTATGATTCCTAATGGCTTTTTAAGAATCATTACAATTTGTATTGTCAACCATACATATTGGTACTATGTGTTGAAGCCTTTGTGGAATTTATATAGCAAAAAATAGATGGAATAAGCACACTAGTAATTTACCTCTCATTTTTATTGGCCATTTTAATTGCTTTACTCCTGATTTCCAAAGCAATTACACTATATTAAGAATTAGTCACTTGCTATTAAACATTTAGTGCTTTATCTCAATCCCTGAAACCTGAGTTCCTATACTTCTGATAACTACCATTATGTGCAGGATTTTATCTACTGAGATTTCATTCCACTGTTGTCAGACATAGACAGCTCATATACCACTAAGGGGGATTTAATTATAATATGATGTTTAGTATTTTATAATCTATTCAGCTAATTTTATTTACATTTGAAAAATCATTAAAGACAGACAAGGAAAGGATCTAGTATTTGTCACAAATTCTACATTTCCATGGATGGATGGATGGATGGATGGATGGATAGAACTGCATTCGGTTCTAAAAATAACTTTGACAGAGAATTGAAATTCAGAGAAGCTAATTTCCCAAAGTTAACAGTTGAAATTCAAATATAGCTGTATCTCATTCTAAAATAATTCTTTCCCCCAAAAGCCCAAATCCCCTTACAATAACATAACCACACTTACTAACTTGGCATATTCCTTCAGGTCTTCTATCTAATGCCATTATTATAATATATAATTGTACTTATAGTGAATATGAGAGCCTCAAATATATATGTATGGGAGATTTAATAAGAGAGCTGATTTCAAATTAACTTCATCATTAAGATATACAATACACCTTTGGAGCTGAGACAGATCTCTTAAGTATTGCTGGAATCCATCAACTTACTTGGTAGGAACTACAAATTAAAAACCAGCAAAATTACTAGCATAGGAATATATATGTGCACATTTTATGGTATCTAGCTTTAATATTCAACTCTATGTTTACAATTTGCCCTCAGTTCACAGAACGATGTATAACATATAGTAAGTATTTAATATGTGCCTGCTGAATGATGAGATTTTGATAATGTTTACTTATAGCATACCGAATGAAATGAACACTGCCCTAAAGTTATTAGTATTCAACATACATTGTGACCACTTCCAGGAAGATAGAATAGACATAGTTTTCCCTATTGCTCCCACTAAACATAATAAAAAACAATGGACATTACACATAAAACAAACATAAAAAGATTCTTAAATGTGGAGAGAAGAAGGAAACAAAATGACTAGGAACCTCAGGATCTGAAGAATGATATAATTGTGAATTTCCTAAGGTTTATTTTTTCTTCATATACTTGGAAATTTAAGAAATTGGCAACTCAGAAATGCCAATAGGCATGGATGAGAAAAGCTCCAATTAATATCTGCAGTCTAGCCAAAACTGGCAGCATAGAAAGATAAAAAACATGAAGGCAATAATTGCTGTCCTCCAGTCAAATACCACCAGAAAAAAAAAAATCTGTGGTCCCATTCCCACACAAGCCTATAAAGGATGAGCTGGGAGCATAGATTTAATCCTTCCTAAGACTATGACAAGGAGTCCCAATACTCCCCTCTCTAGGCTGTAGTCAGAAAAGGCTGAGTAAACAAGCTGGTATTTTCATCCAGGCAGGGCAGTAATGAATGCCTCAAACTCCCAAATGTCAATGGAGTCCATGTGAGAAACCCAGACTTCCACTACCACCTTATAGAAATAAGATAACCTGCCTCCTCCCCACTTGAGAAGTGTCAAAGAAGAACTGGAGAGTGGTCTCTTTCACCACAGCCCAGCAGTGAGGCAACCAGTCCCTGTGATGTCACTGATACCACATGAGACGGAATAACGAGGTGCTTCTTCTACCCCTTCCAACAAAGGAGGTATCAGTGAGTCTAATGGGAAGCCAGAACTGCAAGCAGTGACAAACAATAATGAGGACTCCCTAGAATGGAGTATCAATGGAATGCAAGTTAGGAAATTGGACTTCTAACCCAAATGGCAGTAATAAGGTGGTGTATCCCCTCCTCACCACAGTGGTAAAAGAGGAGGTGCTATAGTTTCAGTGTTTGTGTCCCCTCAAAATTCATATGCTGAAAAACTATTGCTCAAGTTTATGGTATTGGGAGGTGGGGCCTTTTGGAGATGATTGGGTCATAAGGACAAAGCCCTCATGAATAGGATTAATATTTTAATAAAAGAAGTCCCAGAGAACTAGCTTGCTTCTTCTACCATATGTGGGTAGAGCCAGAAGTCAGCAGTCTGCACCTGAAAGAGGGTCTTCACAAGCACCTGACCATGCTGGTACCCTCATTTTAGACTTCCAGCCTCCACTACTGTAAGCAATAAATTTACACTGTTTATAAGCACTCAGTCTATAGTATTTTAGTTTTGGCAGTCTGAAGGGGCTAATACAGAAAATTGATACCAAGATATATAGGGTACTGCTGTAACACATACCTAAAAATGTGGAAGCCATTTTGGAACTGAAAGAAGCTAGAAGAGTTTTGAGGTGCATGCGAGAAAATGTCTACATTGCCATGAACAGCAACTGTTAAAAGTAATTCTAGTGAGAACTCAGAAGTAGAGAGCTGCAGATAAAGTTTCAATCATCTTAGCAAATATGTAAATGGTTACAAACACAATGTTGGTAGATATATGGAAGTAAAAGTCATTTGGATGAGGTCTCAGATGGAAATGAGGAACATGTTATTGGCAGCTATAACAATGATTATTGTTATAAAGTAGCCAAGAGTTTGCCCAATTTATGTTCACATCATAGTGTTCGGTGAAAGAACTTGTGAGCAATGAAATTGGATATTGGACTGAGGAAATTTTGAAGGAGCACCCTGCTTTCTCTTGAATGCTTATAGTAAAGTACAAAAAGAAAGAAATAATTTAAAGATGAAAATGTTAACAAAAAGGGTGGTAGAACTTAAAAATTGGAAAATTCTCAGGCTATGCAAATTGCAAAAAACGTGAAAGCTTGTTTCAGAAAGAAATAGAGGTATGGCCAGGTAACTTTTTGATAAGGAGATTAGTATGGGTGTTAACCACAGACTTAATCATCCACTCCTGCAGAAAAGTAACACTTCAAACTAAAGGGGAAGGACACAGGGAGGAATGAACGAAGGTCACCAGACTTCTTAGATTTTGTAGAATTGGACCACAGAGCTATCCAGTTGTGAACTGGTACTAACCTTTAAGACAAAACAAGATAGACCCCAATGGCAATTCAGAGATCATTATGGCTGACTGTTTCATTTCAAAATTAGGGGCTACCATCTGGGTTTCAACAGGCCAAATGATCCTCCCCCAAAGCCATGGGGCTGGTATACTCAAAACTATGAAGACCCCACCCCTGTCCAGAAGAACAATGGAGGCATGATTTCCTTCATCTAAATTTTGAAGAATGGAGTAGTCCAGAGCTATGACTACAGGGCCCAAGCACAGGGCCCCTATAAGTGCAAGGCCACAGCAGAGTCCTCGCTAGGGGCAATGCCAACATAACTGTGCAAGTCTTCCCTATTGCTCCCAGACCAATAAGGCCTTGGACTAGGGACAAAGTGACAGAGATAGGACCTGGGAGAGCTAATTGTCTGGGACTCTAACCTGTGAGAGCTGCAGCATAGGCTATACCTAACAAAGCCATTGGGGTAGGACTTTCACTCCAATAGCCTTTATATGTTATACTTGCTTGAGACCTGTTACTTCTTTTTATTTTCTATTTTTCCCTTTTGGAATGGGAATTTCTATTTTATGTCTGCCTTACCATTATATTTTGGAGGCATGTAACATATCTGATTTCAAATGTTCACAGTTGAAATCTGATTTAGGTAATATTCAAATGAGACTTTGGATTTTTGAGTTGAGGACATGAATTTTGAGGGGCCACCATGGAATGCTATCATTATGTCTCCCCAAAATAAATATGTTGAAGACCTAATCCCCAAGGTGATGGTCCTGGGAGGTGGGGCATTTGAGAAGTGATTATATCATTAAATTGGGAGTCCTTATAAATGGGATTGCTACAAAAGAGATCTCAAAAATCTGGCTCATCCCTTCCACCACATTAGGATACCATAGAGAAATATTTGACAGGGAAGAGGGCCTTCATCCAACTATTCTGGCACCCTCATCTTGGACTGTGAGAAGTAAATTTCTGTTGTTTATAAGCAAAGTAGTATATGGTATTTTGTTGTAGCATCACAAACTAAGACAGGAGACCAGCTAATATTACAAATAAGATCCCAAGTCTTATAGTGTCCAAAAAAAAAAAAAAGTCCAGGTTTTAATATAATTTTTTTTTGTTATATAAAGAACCAGGTAGATCTCAAATAATTAAAAACAATAGGTACCAAAACAAGGTGACAGATGAGATATTATAACTTAACAAATATTTTAAATAACCGCTATAAAAATGCTTTATCACACAATTACAAACCTGGTTGAAACAAAGGAAAAATAGAAATTATCAGCAGAGAAAGAGAAATACTTAGGAGACAAACAGAAAAGAAATAAGAATCAAATGGAAATTTTAGAACTGAAAATATGCAGTAACAAAATAAAAACACTCAATGATCATAACAGCAGAATGGAGTAAACAGAAGAAGGCATAAGTAAACTGGAAGATAAAGCAATAGAAGTCACACAATCCGAACAGTTAAAATAGAGTAAAAGGAAATAGAGTAAATAATAATAGAATAAAGGAAAAAGAGAATAGAGCCTTAGGGTCATGTAAGACTATTACAAAAAAAAAAATCCAAGAACCATGTCATATGAATATTAGAAAGAGAGGGGAAAAAAAGTTGGTGCTAAAAATAGAGGAAAAATAATAATGGCTACCTCACACCAATCAGAATGGCTAAAATTAACAAGTCAGGAAATGACAGATGTTGGTGAGGATGTAGAGAAAGAGGAACCCTCCTATGATGTTGGTGGGAATGCAAATTGGTGCAGCCACTCTGGAAAACAATATGGAGGTTCCTCAAAAAGTTGAAAATAGAGCCTCCCTATCATCCAGCAATTGCACTACTGGGTATTTACACCAAAGATACAAATGTAGTGATCCAAAGGGGCACAGGCACCCCAATGTTTATAGAAACAATGTCCACATTAGCCAAACTATGCAAAGAGTCTAGATGTCCATCTACAAATGAACGGATAAAGAAGATGTGATATACACACACACACACACACACACACTGGACTATCATGCAGCCATCAAAAAATGAAATCTTGCCATTTGCAACAATGTGGCTAGAACTAGAGGTATTAGGCTAAGCAAAATAAGTCAATCAGAGAAAAACAATTATCATACGATCTCATTGATATATGAAATTTGAGAAAGAAGACAGAGGATCATAGGGGCAGAGAAGGAAAAAAATGAAACAAGATGAAACCAGAGAGGGAGACAAACCATAAGAGACTCTTAATCATAGGAAACAAACTGAAGATTACTGGAGGGGAAAATGGTGGAGAGATGGGGTAACTAGGTGATGGACATTTGGGAGGGTATGTGTTGTAATGAGCACTAGGTATTATATAAGACTGATGAGTCACAGACCTGTACCTCTGAAACAAATAATACATTATATGTTAATTAATTGAATTTAAATTAAAGAGAAAAAAAGATTTTGAAAAAGTCTATGAAATGTAAAAAGAAAGAAAGAAAGAAGGAAAGAAAGACTGAAAACTTACCAAACTTGGCAAGAAACATTAATCTATAGATTCAAGAAGCTAAGTAAATTCAAGAGGAAAAAAAATCCAAAGAAATCCACATAAAAACACATCAGAGAGAAACCTCTGAAAATTAAAGATAAAGAGGGAAAATGTCCTAAAGTAATCAGAGATAAATAACACCTTACCTAGAGGTGGAAAATAAATAGAATGACAGAAGCTTTCTCATTAGAAATTGTGAAGGCCAGAACAGTTGCACACTTTTGACTTGACAGAAGTAAAAAAAAAAAAAAAGGTGAGAGAGAGAGAGAAATCAAGTCCTTCTCAGATGAAGGAAAACTAAGAGAATCTGTAAGCAACAGATCTCCACTAAAAGAATATTTAAAATAAATTCTCTACACAGAAAGTAATAAAAGAAGTAGTCTTGGGACATAAGGAAGGTAGAAAGTATAGAGTAAGCAAAAATATGAGTAATTACAATAAACTTTCCTTTCCTCCTTGAGTTTTCTACTTATGTTGGATGATTGAGTTAAAAATGATAACACTGGTTCTAAATGTATGTAGAGAAGATACTTACAGCAATTATATTATAAATAGATGAGGGTAAACAACATAAAACTAGGTAAATTTTCTATACTTCATTTGAAATCATAAAATGACACTAGTTAATGATAAATTATGTATATATAATTCAATACCTAGAGCAACCACTGACAGAACTATAATAAGAAATACACTGAAAAACACAATATATAAATCAAAAAATTCTTATGACACACAGGGAAATAGGAAAGAGGAAAGAGAAAAATATAATACGAAAAGAACAAACATAAAACAAAAAGTAAAGGGCAGACTTATAACATCAAAATTACATTAAAGGTAACTGATCTAAACACATAAGGTAAAAGAAAGACATTGACAGAGTAGATTTAAAAAAAACAAGACTAAACCATGTGCTGCCTACATGAATCTCACTTCCACTATAACAATTTTAGTACCTTGATAGTAAAAGACAGAGAAAGTTATATTATGCAAATATTAATCACAGGAAAATACTAATCCAAGGAGTAGCTATATTAGTAGAAGATAGAGTAGACTTCAGAGCAAAGAAAATTATCAGACATAAAGCAAGGTATACAATAACACAGGTGCAACCAAGAAAACATAACAATCCTAAATTTGTATACATCAAAAAATTTGGGAAGCAAAAAGTGATAGAACTGACAAAAGGAATAAAGAAAATCATAATTGTAGTTGGAGATTTTTACACTCCTCTCTCAACAACTGATAGATCAACTAGACAGAAAATTAGTAAGAAATACAGAAAACACTTAAAGAACTCTAAGAACCTGATAGTAAAACTAAACACATTTGAAAAGGGGCAAAAGACCTGAAGAGATTTTTCACTGAAGAATATACACAGATGACAAATACCTGAAATAACTTATGTTGAGGAGTACTGAAGTCCTGGTTCAGGGACTACAGTGAGTATACGTAACTTTTTCTGGTCATCGTTATTCCCCAACCCCACTACCTTCTTTATGGTAGCAATATGTTTTCTCTGAGGACTTGCCCTTTCAACATTCTGGTTAGTTCTGGCGGGACTGACGATCACAGTGTTCCCAATTCTGCCCCACTCCACGAATGAAGTTAAGGCAGATAGGTATTCCAGTTTTGTCTAATCAAATTATTTCTCTCAGGAACTTGATCTTTTTTTACGATTTTATTTATTTAATTGACACAGAGAGAGATCACAAGTAGGCAGAGAGAGAAGGGGAAGCAGGTTCCCTGTTGAGCAGAGAGCCTGATGTGGGGTTCGATCCTAGGGCCTTGAGACCATGACCTGAGCTGAAGGCAGAGGCTTTAACCCACTGAACCACCCAGGAACTTGATTTAGATTAAAGATGCACAGACTTAAAGGCACTGGATGTGAATCATGCAGTCATTCACAAAATATCTGTGTCTCACATTCCCAGAGAGAGCCAGACTCTTTCTAAGACTCTTCCTTTAATGTGTCTGTCATCTAATATCCTTCAATATGTATTTTTTCTTGACTGAATTATCCAGTATTTTTGTTGTTTTGTTCCTGTTTACCTGTCTCCTTGAACACTCCACAAATAAAAGAATTTACTAAGATTGATTTACTTGACTGTCTTAAGTCCCTATGTTTAGTCTTCAGGTTCCCATATTTCAAAATCACTGTAGCTGTTGTAGTCCCCTTTCCTTAACATACAAATTTTAAAATACTTGTGTCTCTGTCTACATGTAAAAATCAATACTTAACAAATATCATTTGAGGTCTATATGTACAAGGCTCTGGTCTAGATGCTAGAACCAGGATAACAATCAATAAAGCTAACCAAGTAATCTCAGAGTCTACATTCTAATAGGAGATAAGGAAAATAAATAAAGGATATTACTGTTATTTAAAATATAATAAAGTCTGTGGAAAAATTATTTCTATTATTGGGAAAATATGAGATAATATTGGGCATTGTTTTATTTAGGGTGGTCTGAGAAGGCCTATCTAATGAGGTGATATTTAAGAGAGACCTGATTGAGCATTGGGAAGTAAGCGGTCTTGGCCTGGGGAAAAGTTTTCGAGGCAGATGGAACAGCAAGTGTCTAGATGCTGAAATGAGAGTATGTTAATAGGGTGGAAGACTAGACTCTCAGAACAGGTTGCCCTGGGTGGAGGAGGTGAAGGGGAACTGGTAGGAGATAGACCAGAGAAAGAACAGAACCATGTAGAAATCTGAGGGTCATTGTAACAACTTGGGTCTTAACCAGCTATGCTATTAGAGGGTTTGAGATCTTGTGGCCTTCTAAAATTTATTATAAAAATGTAGTCCTGGCCATCTTTATGATAATCTCAGCAAGGGTACAATACCTGCACAAAGTACCAATCAAAAATACTGCATCTTATTATTACAAGGAACTAGGAAATCACATGGTATTATTTCAAACAGAAGAACTGTCTCCTTTCCTTGGAATTCCCACAACTTTTTTTTTAAGATTTTATTTATTCATTTGACAGAGAGAGGGGGAGCACAAGCAGGGGGAGTAGAAAGGAGAGGGAGAAGCAGGCTCCCCACTAATCAGGGAGCCCCGATGTAAGGCTCAATCCTAGGACCTTGGGATCATGACCTGAGCCAAAGGCAGATGCTTAACTGAGCCACCCAGGTGCCCCTGACGTCCCCCAACTTTTGTCATTAATGCTACTATAGCATCTTTCACTGTTTGTCTTGTACTATAATTGTGAAGACATATTTCCTCCTAAAATATAAACTGATGAGAGCAAACATAGAATCTCATTCATCTTAGTATCCAACCCGGAGGTATAATGGTATTTCTACACATAGTTGCTTAATAAATCCTGTTGAAATGGATGAGTGAAGTTCAAAATATTTTATTTTTCTCAGTTTTCCTCTGACTAGAATATAAATCTCAGGAAATCAGATATTTAGCTTGTCCTGTTCACTTTAGATCTTTAGTTTTTAGAATAGTGCAAATATTAAAATGTGTTAAATGAACAAACGAATACCTAATTTTACTAATGATAAAACTGAGTCCAAAAAATTTAAGGGGACTGCCCTTGGTCATACAGGCACAGTTAGCCTAACAGAATTCAGGTATACCAGATTTAGAACACGCTGCCTTTCCATTTCAATAATTTATTTATTCTTTCAGCCAGCATTTGCTAAGCACAAATTAGGCACTCAATACCATAACATCATGGACAAATATTCTATGGAGACATACTACTATTGTTTCTCAGTGAAAGGATCTGAGAAATCACATAAAATGTAAAGATATCAAGATATTCATATTTTGGCTCATTTGAAGTAAAATATCTACCAACATATATCAAAATATATTAGCACATAAAAAAGGGCCAAAAGCAATAGAATGAGAATTAATTATATATTTTTACAGTCAAGTATTCAGGAATGTAAAAATGAGTATATATGGTATTTATCAGCATCAATACGACTACTTGTTGCTTTGGGGATAAGAGGTGACATATTAGTAAGAGGAAACGCTGTTGAAATGTAATGTGAAATGTGCCCTCTAGACCCTTGTATCTCAGTATCCCTGGAGAAGTAAGAAGAGTATCAGAGATACAATACATACACACTAACCGATCATCAAGTCATTTGATGCACTATACCACTCAGTATATCAGAACATTTTAAGAAGGTTTACCTAGTACACAAATAATGAAAGAATTAACATCAAGATTGGGGACTAAATTTAAATAATTTCTAAATTTTATTCATTTTTATGCATTTATACATTTTATTCAACATTTGGAAGGAGGCAAAAAATATGAATTAGCAAAGGGAGAGACAGAGGACCTTGTAGGGAAGGTGTGCAACTCAGAATGAGCATATTAGGGTTGGCAAAATAACAACAAAATAATTGTACCTAGGAAAGATCTGGAGATCTAAGAAACGGTACAGCAAGCTGGCTGTTGTTATTTATTTAAACCATCTACATATGTAGAAACATTTATTGGGTTTCGGTAATAGAAAAAGCTTTGAATTACAAAGCATTAGTTAAGATTATACAAAAAATTATTAAAATATGTCTGTAATTCTTCAGAAGTACTGAATTATAAGGAATTAAAAAGTGTTCCCTGCTTGATGGTGAAAAGAAATTCATGTGTAATAAAAACCAGCCAGGGTCAGAATCACTATGAATTTAATTGATAACTAAATTGGGCTTACTGTACTTAAAAGATAATATGCATAATTGAACACTTGCACTGTGTACTACTGAAGTGTTTAATTATGTTATAGAGCAGAAATACAACATTAAACATTATATATCTTATGGCCATGGAAGCCTGATCTTTGTGACTACTTCAGTCTGATTAAAATCACTCCCTAAAATAAATAAATAAGCTAAAGGTAGCATATGTTAGCATTTTTCCTTATACAGAAATAAAAGGGAGATGATTTAAAGAGAAACTTTTTGATTATAAACTGTTTTTCAAGTTAGTATTCATTTAATGAGCTCTGTAAGACATGATAAAGAAAATATAGACTCTCTACTCAAAACTGTATATTGCATAAAATTCTCCATGGGTCATTTTTCTATCTTATTGTAAAATTTAAACTTAACAGCTGATAGGGGCACCTGGGTGGCTCAGTCAGTTAAGTGTCTGCCTTCAGCTCAGGTCATGATCCCAGGGTCCTAGGATGGAGTCCAATATCAGGCGCCTTGCTCAATGGGAAGCCTGCTTCTCCCTCTGCCCACCACTCCTCTGCTTGTGCACTCTCTCTCTACCTTTTTCTCTCTGAAAAATAAATAAAATCTTAAAAAAGAAAAGTTGACAGTTGGCTCATCTTTCTTCTTAAAAACACACTACTTTTATGCTATCACGCACTGCTGGTCTTACTCTTATATTTCTGATATGTTTTTCTATTACTCATTTCTTGGGTCGCCCCACTATTTTAGGTCTTAGATACTCCAGTTCCTTTGAAGGTAGTCCTAGACTTGCTCCTCTTCCCATTCCATGCTTCCTCTCCAACACTTATATTCCAAAGATCCACAAGATTACAACTCCAGGTCACACTGCTCTGTTCTGAGCTCCGACCATATATCTTATGTGCCCTTTCCCCCTTTACTTTCCCAGTTAGGTGTTTTAAAGATTTCTCAAAATTGAAATCTCAAGATTAAAAACTAATCTTTCCTGATTCAAATATGTTTCTCTTTCATCATTCTTCATGTAAGTGCATGGTGAGTTTTTCCCCAACTCTACTGTCTTGCTTGATAAATGCTCCATCACTCATCCACACATCCATTAACAGAAGTTATCTAATTTCTTTTTATTCTCTTTACAAATATTTTTCAGTTCTATCACATCATTATCTCTCTTCTCTGAAAACTCTTGCCCAACCCACAAACATCTCTTCCTGGACTACTAAAATAACCTCCTTTCAGCCCCTGCTCCCATATATTCTTAGTCACTAGAAAATTCTCTGATAATGGAGGTTTGATTCCTTCCTATTTAGTGGTTTCCTACTGTTCACAGTAGAGCATTAATAACCTTCAAAATGACTTGCAATGTCCTGCACAGCACAGTTTCATTTCTAAATAGTTTTACTTCCATATCTTCCACTCTACTTTCTGTCATTTACTATATTCCAAATACACCAGATTATTTTTTAGGTCCTCAAAAGTACCAAATTCATCCTTGACCATGTTGTTCCATTGGCTTAAAATGCTCTTTTTACCACCCTTCTTATCCTCCTCACAATCTTTTGCAATGTTAGCTTTATTTATTCTTCACCTCTTGGCCTGAATGTCATTCCCTTGGGCTGCTTATGCATCCAGTTAAAACCCTAGGCAACAAAGTAATATCCTCACACAACACTGTATCATTTCTTCATAGGTCTCATAACAACTGTATAATTATTTTAAATAGTTTATTTATTTTGAGATAAAGAGAGCAAGCATGAGTGGAGGTCAGAGGGAGAGGGAAAAGCAGGCTCCCCTTTGAGCAGGAAGCCTGATGAGGGGTGGATTCCAGGACCCTGGGATCATGACCTGAGCTGAAGGCAGGTGCTTAACTGATGGAGCCACCTAGGAGTCCCTAAATAATTACTTTAATTGCATATCTATCTGACCTTTTATAGGCCAATAAGCTCTAAAGACACATGGAATGTGTTTCATTTACAACTATATTTCCACTAATACAGAAAAAAATACTCAATAAATACTGGCTTAGTAAATGAATGCATAATGAATAAATGCCAACCCAGCATTGCCTCATTTGTCTAGAAGTGCTGTCAGAAGTATACATTTTTCCCGGTCTGTAAAACAAACTAAGAAACATAATTTTGTTGTTTTCTTCATGCACCAAATACCGGCATATTTTTTAAAAGAATTAAAGTTAACTCAATATTATGTTTTCATATGAAGCATTAGCATTTAGGTTAGGTATAGTTTTCTAAAGATTTATGCAGGTATGATCAGTGGCTTGATGTATGTAATATTTAAAATAAATAAATCATGCCTCATGATGCAGGGCACAAATCTGAAATATGTGTATTTTATGGAATCAAAAAGAAAAAAGTCAAAAAACACAAAACAAAACAGAACAAAAAAATCTTCTGAGGAGCAGTTTAACATTTCAGGGTTTATGTTTTTAAAAGATTTTATCTATCCATCTATCTATCTATCTGAGAGTGTGTGTGTGTGAGAGAGAGAGAGTATGCAAGAGTGGGGAGAAGCAGTGGGAAAGGGACAAGTGATTCTGCTCTGAGCCCGGAGTCCTGTGCAGGGCTTGAGACCACAACCCTGAGATCATGACCTGAGCCAAAATGGCATTCAATGTTTAATCAACCGAGCCACCCAGGTGCCCCAACATTTCAGAGTTTAATTGAATGATGAAACTTATGAAAGAGAAGTTAAATTTTACACTAACTATAATCTCTCAAAAAAGACATAGTATATTTTAGTTTATATTATATCCAATATCTGGAACATGAGAAATGCTTACTATCATTCCATAGCTTCTGACTATCATTTACTTCCTCACTATTGTAACAGCCAAATGTGTAATACAGAACATGTGGTCTCTATCCTCATCTTTCAGGTTTCATTGTCTGCCCTGTTTCTTTGCTAAATGTTATTACAACTCTATTTTGCAATAAATTATTTCTCACTCTAAAATCATACTGCTTGTAGAAAAACCCAGAATCACCGTTGAAGAAAGTGTCGATCAAATTCAAATCTTTCATTTAAAGCTAACAAGCATTATTCTGGCTTTCTTGAAATGTATGCAATTCCTCACATTTCCAAAACCTCAAAATATATTTTCTCAGAGATATGATTTAACTATTCTCCAGTCATATTGTACATCATCAACCTGGCTCATGTCTTGTAACTATACATGGTATAATCCTAGACTCCTCTTTTAACTAAAGAATGAAAATGGTATAGCTCCCTAAGATCTAATTTAACCATTTATGAGGGAGGAAATTCCTTTGGAAATAATGTGAGCTTTCACATATGTTTTCCCTCAAAGGCTCCTAGTGTCTCCAAGGTATAACAGCTGTGGAACCATCTGTGAGCCAAATCACGTTCCAATAACAAATGCCGTCAATACAGAATTTAAGCCAAAAAGTTAGGATTGGTTCAGAACTCACTAGTAAAACATTGCTACCTTCCTAAAAAATTAAAAAAAAATTAAAAACGGTCAATCTTCATTTAATACTCTGAAAATCACTGTATGAGGATGAAGTTTTTTGAGCAACAAAAATTTTATCAGAGTAGTTGTGCAATTCCTGAGCTATAGTAAGTTTCCTTCATTCATTCATCCAGAAAGTACTTAGTGATGGTTGCACCATGATGAGCCTCATGCTATGACAATAACAAGATAGAAAGATTTGTCATTCTTTTAGAATATTCTACAGGGTTTGTATACTTGCTGTATAATCCCATACCCTTGTGTGTAGGTAGAGCCTATGAATATGATATGATCACTTCTGTGATTATTTTACATTCTATGGCAAAAGCATTTTGTGGATGTAATTATGGCTCCTAGTAGTTGATTTTAAACCTATTTTTAAAAGGAGAGCATCTTTGGTGTACCTGATCTAATCATTTGAGCTCTTAGAGAGATGAACAGCATAAAAGCAGCAGATGCTCTCCTATTGACCATGAAAAAGCAAACTGCCATGTTGAAGAGAGTGCCACATGGCAGAAAATAGCAGGCAGCCTCTAGGATTTGAGAATCTCAGTCCTAACCTACAAGGAACTAAATTCTGACAAATACAAATGAGCTTGGAAAAAGGAATTGAAGCCCTGACAGCAATTATTTCAATCTGTTGTGACCGTGAGCAGAGGATCCAATGAATCTATGCCCAGATTCCTGACCCACAGAAACTGTGAGATTAAACTTTATTGTTGTTTCATGCTATTAATTTGTGGTATCTTGTTATTCACCAACAGAAAATGAGCATGGTAAGGGATACGTCTTGCACTTTTCACCTCTTTAACTGTTGAGAGATGCATACTTAGTCCCTCTTGATCACTACTGGACTTCAGATATATACCATATATTAATGACTTACATGTTGGAATAGAAGAGATCAGGCCATAAAAAAGTAATGAAGTGTTGGAAAAAATTAAGAACTGCCATCTTTCTACCAGTTCTAAATCTACATTCATGACAACAACCCTAGCTTCCTGAATTACTATAAATTATATGATGAGCACAATTTATAGCAAAATTAAAAAATGAAGGGGAAATATGGGGTGCCATGAAAACATAACTTCATGATATTTAGTACCTAAAAAAATCCCTTTTTGAATGATCAATTAATTTCCTATCAGTCAATATTTAAATAAGTTATTATTTAAGTTAAAATGTTAGGAATCATAGTAAAGTAAATCAGGTCTCAGCTTTGAAAAATATGTAATAGCTGTCAGGTGAAAAACATCACAGCAGGCTCAAAACTTAACACATGCTCTATACATCACTAGCATAATACCACAATCATTTCTTCACTTTAGGTAAGTTCCAAGTTTAAAATCCTAATGGTGGGTAATGGGTAAGAAACAGCAAAAGATACATAACTAAACATCCCTTACGTAAATTTTTTTTAAAGATTTTATTTATTTATTTGACAGAGATCACAAGTAAGCAGAAAGGCAGAGAGAAAAAGAGAGAGGGAAGCAGGCTCCCAAAAAAGCAGAGAGCCCAATGTGAGGCTAGATCCCAGGACCCTGAGATCATGACCTGAGCTGAAGGCAGAGGCTTTAACCCGCTGAGCCACCCAGGAGCCCCCCGCCCTTACATAAATTTTAAAGGCATATAGACACCATATAATGCTCTATATTTTAGAAAGACACAAAAATAAAAGCTGTAATATACACATCTGAGCAGTCCCTTATGCAGGGAAATTCATGGGAATACGGAATGAGGATAAAAAAGGATTCAATGTGCATATATTCATACAAAAACACCTGCATCTAGACAAGAAAGGGGTCTTGCAGTCTTGCAGTGAATTCTGACAACTGTTCCAGGATTAAAAAACGTGATTAACTCAATCCTCTGTACTTAAGCTACAAATAACAACAATGACAACAATGACAATATAGAATTAGGGAATGGAACTAATCTTTAAAATCTTTTCTCGGGCGCCTGGGTGGCTCAGTTGGTTGGGCGACTGCCTTCGGCTCAGGTCATGATCCCGGAGTCCCGGGATCGAGTCCCATATCGGACTCCCGGCTCTGCGGGAAGTCTGCTTCTCCCTCTGACCTTCTCCCCTCTCATTCTCAGTCTCTCTCTCTCTAATAAATAAATAAAATCTTAAAAAAAAAAAAGATTTAAAATCTTTTCTCGTTTATTTTGTGCATTTTTTTCCACTCAACATAGCACTTTTGTGCATATGTTTTCATCTGGTTAGAAAAGTTGACTTTGCTTCACTCACAACCTTTGCAGCTTGAGACATGTTGTTTGGCTGAGTCTTATCTACTAAGTGAGAAATTAATAGATACAAAGGAATATGCCAAGACTCATGATTATTACAAGAGGAATAATTAAGAGAACAAACAATGATCATTCTGGAGAAGGAAAGACTTGGTAATGGGCACTGAGAATATGAAAAAATGTTTTCTAATATTTGAAAGCCCTTCATCTGCCATATGCAAAAAAAAAAAAAAAAAAGATGGCACTTATTTTGTTTGGCACCAAATGGAATAACATGAATTATTAGATGGAAGTTATGGGTATTTCAGCTCAACATAACAGGTTTCTATTTAGAGTTGTCCAAACAGGGAAAGACCTGCCATTGAAAATTGTGAGTTTACAGTCACTACACTGTTCAAAAGTGGGGGATGCCATAGAACCTAGTCATAAGTCAGTACTGCTCAAATAATGGTTGTCACTCAGATTGAGTGATCATAGCCGTACACTTTTTACTTTCCCCTCCACCCTTTTATTGGGTCCATGATAAGAAATGTATGTCATTTTGTTTTCAAGATTGCTTAGGTTTATAAATACTAAATAGGTGATTTATAAAGACTCTGTTAAGCTTGTTATACTATGAGAAGAACCTATCCAATGCATGAGTCTGTTATTACTCTTTCTACTCTAAAATATGCATCAATTTCACTATAAGATAAACTGGATTCCAATAAAGGTAAATTGAGTATACAAATGTAAAATATACCCCTCTATGCAAATTTCTGTTCTCTTCTTTTTCATTTTGATCTGAGTTTTCATGTAATTATTTTAAATTCCAAACAGAGTAACTTTTATGTATAAAGAAGGAATGACTTAATGCTTCTGGGAGGAAAATTATCTAAGGAACTGAATAATTAGAAATCTAAACCGTTTCATAGTGGTGATTATTGACAGGACATCTGAGTGTGACTAAGAGGAAACTTTGAGAAGACCATGAAAGTTTTGGTCAGTGAAATTTATTAAAGCCAAATAAACAACATCAAAATTTGGATTAGGAAAGTGTGAAATGAATAGAAGGCCTAGGTCCACAACTAAGCACTGTCCCTAACAAGTACGTCCTTCTTTGGAAAACTGTTTCTTAATCTCTGAATCTCATTTTAACTCATTTTAACTCAATAAATACTTATTGAGTGACTACTATGGGATAAATCCTGAACACAGAGAACACAATCCTGGGGAGCTTAAGATCTTATAGTGGGGCTGCCTATGTAAATACATATGTGAATCCAGTGCAATATCGATGAGTAACAGAAGTAAACCCATTGTGTACCTGCTGCAAAATGAAAAAGTTAACGGTATAGAGAGTGGATAAGGGAAAGGAATGCTGAATATACCAATACATTGTAAAGCTTTGGTTTAAGAATGAAAAGAGATAAAGCATGATAGAATAGGATCTGCTATCTGTTCTTCTCACTTGATAGAGGAATTTTTGAATGTGCAATATTTGTCACACCCTTTATTTTATTCCCACTGCTACCACACCTGGTGAAGCTCCTAATCACTCTACATGTAAACTTAAATATAAATGTGTCTCTCTTGTGCCTTAATGATGAGGGTATTTTCTTCAGAAAGCTAGAGCTAAATTGAATATTTCCTTTGAGCAAATAAATTAGTTTGGTGCCCGAGGGTGAAGAGAATAATGCAAAATGGAGTATGATTAACTACTTTCTAAGATTCTACATGAGATTGAGCAAGACTACAATTAAACGAAGAAAACAAATCTAATAACTACTGGTAGAGAAATAAGTACAAGTGATAGAAATTACTGGAGTGGGAAAAGAGCCCTCCTTTAAAATAAGGTGACCAAAAATATTATAACTTAAGTATCTTGTAAAAATTGCCAAATCTACTACTCCATCAGAACCTGATTAAGGAACCATTCCATATTTCTCCATTTTAAGTGAGGGCAGTAATGCCTACCTCAGAGAGTGACTACAGGCTTTCAGCTGTTGAGCCTTATCAGATACAGTGCATGACACATGAGCAGAAGCTCATTAAATGTTAGTTCATTCTCTTGGCCTCTATTCCTTGTTTTTGTGAAGTTAATTATTATACACATTCATGGCACTTCTGTCTAAGAAGTACAGGAAGAATGACATTACAAATTTAAACAGTATAAACTCTGATGTAGAAAGTTCAAAACACCTGGAGACTTTAACATATCCTTGGGGCAAAACCTGAGAGTTGAGTATTTAAGGAAAAGCTCATAGGAATAAAAGGGAACTGAAGTAGAATTACAGTTGGGAAAGAAAATTTTGTATATTGTGAATATTTATCTGTTTGAAAGTGATTCTAAATGGACAAACCTGAGAATATTAGAAGTTTGGAAAGAAAACAAGCAACTTAATTATATTGGGAAAAAGCATAACTAAAACCCTGTTGAGTCAGCATTATTAGCTTGGCCCTATCATGGTAGAAAGCTTTGGACAGATATATTCAGTATGTAGCTACATCAACAACATTCAGTCCTCTCAGTTTTCCAATGATAGAAAAGATGTAGACAATATAAGAATTGTTGGAAGGTGGTTACATGAAACCTCCCAGACTCTGTGGTTTTCTGTGATGAGTTCTGAAAGATCCTTTCTTTCCTGGAATCAAGGGTTAGAGAATCAGAGTTATGGACGGTCACTCATTTACTTGATTTTTTTTCCTTGTATTTCCCGTCTTTAAGTACTTTATGACTGGCAGTGAGCCAACAGCAAGCATTTTGAACTTGGCAGCCCAAATGGGGTTTAGATTAGATTAGAAAGGAAAAGCAAAAATTGCTAGGAAAGAAAATTATTAACCTTATAAATATCTAAGTGTGATTATCTTTATATTTGGTTTCCCATCCTAGGGTGCCAAATGAAAATAGAGTGTTAGTAAAAGTGGATACAAATACAGTATCTCGTCATAAGCTAGAGTCACATGAAGCAATTTAAAGTTTTCCTGCCAAACAACAGACATGTTTTAATGGTATTATGCCTTTCTTACAGACCTCTCCCTGTAGAATACCCATCATAATTTGTAATTATATTATTTTTTGTATGGCTATTTGCAAATACCTATCCTCTTCACTAGGCCATTCTCTGCATGATGGGAGGAACTATGGCTGTTGTCTGTTCTACAGTTGCTCCTCCAGTGTCTATCATGCCAGAAAAGTGAACGCACTGTCATTCCTGTGTACGCTTTCTCTGTTTACTATTGTGCTTTCATAATACCCGATGTTAAAAAAAGATTAGCATATTCTAAAAGATACTAGAAAAAGGATAATGGTTTGACTGTATTTTGGTCTTTTAAAAAAACGGGAATAAGGGTCCACCTCATACTCATTGGGATGGCTACTACAATAAAATAATGAGTGTTGGACAAGACATAGAGAAATTGGGAGTCCATGTGCACACTTGGTGGGAATGTAAGATGGTGCAGCCCCTGTGGTAAATGCTATGGTAGTTCCTAAGAATATTAAACATAAAATAGACATATGATTCCACCAGTTCACTACTGATACTCATCCAAAAGAATGGAAAACAGTTTCAGAGATATATTTGTACATCTAAGTTCATGGTAATATTATTCACAATAGCTAAAACACAGAATCAACCAAAGTGTTCATTCAGACATAAATGGGTAAGCAAAAGGTGCTAGATACAGGCAATGGAATATTATTCTGCCTTAAAAAGGAAGGAAACATTGACATATGTTAGAATATGGATGAATCTTGAGAACGTTAAGTGAAATAAGCCAGTCACAAAAAGACAAATCCTGTATGACTCCACTCCTCTGAGGAAACTAGATCAGTCAAAATCAAAGAGACAAAAAATGTGACAGTGCTTGCCAGTAGCTATAGTGGGAGGAGGCAATGAGGGTTACTATTTAATGGGTCCAGGGTTTCAGCTTTGCAAGCTGAAAAGAGTTCTGGAGATGAATGGTGGTGGCTTTATACCAAATGGCTTTATACCAAAATGAATACAATTAAACCACTCAACTGTATGCTTAAAATGGTTAAGTTGATAAATTTTGTTATGTGTATTTTACTACAATAAAAAATAAGGCTAAGAATAAACAGATTTTATGCAATTATAAATCAAGGAATTTTACTAAGAATGTTCATCTCTGTCATGGCCACTGCCTACCTTTTAAGTAATTTGGAACTCAAAGGTATATGCTTAACTCCCAAGAATACAGACTTGTTAGGCTACTAATAGGGACTTTGAGGAAATACCAAACTATATTATTGAAGCAAAAGAATGCTTGGAAGTCCTAGAATACTTATAAGTGGCTTAGTCTAGAACTTACGTACTTTCAAGGGATTGTGCTTATGTGACACTTATATTTTACCCACTAAAAGTACTGGAAACATTTGAGAACCATCTAAATCAGTTGGGTTTTACCATATTTCTTAAAATCTCTAATATGAATTATGATTTACAATGTGATATATCAAAAAATCTTTTAAAAGTATTTTAAGACTTTTTGTATTTTTTTTTATCTTTACAAGCTTGTTAAATAAGACAAGTATTAGACAAGAATTTTACAACGTAGTATACAATATGAGGACATCTGTGATTACAGTATTTGGGCAAACACCAAAATGTTGAAATTCAATACTTAAAAAAAAAGGATAGATCTTGGAAAGAATGTACTTGGATCTTAGCACAAATGCACCTTTTGGAGAGAATCTAACTGCATCTATTAGATGTATTCTGAAGCAAAAACAAGCAATAAAGTTAGCTTGTATTTGTTAGATTATATGGCATTTCTAAAATTTTGTATCAGCTTTTATTTTTTAAAGGTCTATTTATTTATTTGAGAAAGAGAGAGAATGTGAATAGGGGAGGAGTATGGGAAGAGGGAGAGAGAGAATCTTAAGCAGAGTCTGTACTGAGTATAGAGCCCCCACCCTGGGGCTCAATTTCACTACCCAGAGATCATGACCTGAGCAGAAACTAGGAATCAAATGCTTAACTGACTGAGCCATCCAGGTGCCCCTTGATCAGCTTTTAAATATATTTTTTTAATATTTTTTATTTATTTGTTAGAAAGAGAGAGAGACTGAGAATGAGAGGGGAGAAGGTCAGAGAGAGAAGCAGACTTCCCGCAGAGCTGGGAGTCCGATATGGGACTCGATCCCGGGACTCTGGGATCATGACCTGAGCCGAAGGCAGTCGCTCAACCAACTGAGCCACCCAGGCGCCCCCTTTTTTTTTTTTAAATATATTTTTTTTAATATTTTTTATTTATTTGTTAGAGAGAGGATCAGCTTTTAAAGGGAAACAACGAAAGTCAAGTAAGTGAGACACAATCTTAGGTGCCAGTAATCAAGATAATTTATAATTCACTATTAAATAATTAAGATAAATCATAATTCAATATTAAAAATATAAAAATTAATGTAAAAATTCTATGATGAGCAAGATACCGAATTTGAAACAAAGATAAGGTCAATGTTCTTTCTCTCCCCCTTTTATCTTTGACTCCAACATGGCTGGGCTCAACAGTAAGTTTTTATTTCAGACTATCTTTGTAAGGATGTTTGTATAAGAGCGAGCATTGGAAGATAAAGATGTCTCCCCCTGTAGCAGAGAGACTTCCTGACAAGGATAATAAAAATAATGTGTCTCTTAGGGGCAAATGTTGAGCAGGTTTGCTAGAAGTCTGCATTTAAAATATTGGGGTTTCCTAAGTTTGGGTTTCCTCAACTGTGACATACAAACTCACTGCATATCCAGTATCTGCCTGTAGTGTTTGACAATGCCTTGTGGTACTCACAATAGAGCTCATGCAAGGAAAACTGATTTAACTATGAAGCCCATGGTGTTTATTGTGCTTTGATTAATAAAGTCTCTTGTCCCTGACCAAAGAAACTCTTGTCTTTTTTTTTTAAGATCTTATTTATTTATTTGACAGAGAGAAAGATCACAAGCAGGCAGAGAGGCAGACATTGAGAAAGAAAGAGAGAGAGAGAGAAGCAGGCTCCCTGCTGAGCAGAGAGACCGATGCGGGGCTCGATCCCAGGACCCTGAGATCATGACCTGAGCCGAACGCAGAGGCCTAACCCACTGAGCCACCCAGGTGCCCCAAAACTCTTGTCTTTTGCCATTGTAAGTGACACTGTGGCAGGCTAATTTGTTAGTTTTCAGTAAGGCAAAATCTTAAAACCTTAATAATTATGATATTTTCTTATTCTTTTCAATTCCTTCAAAGGTAAATAAAAATCTGGGGAATCTATCTGTGCTACAATAGTAGTTTTTGTCTAATACAGTTTACTTATGCCAAAATAATTAAATTTTTAAGCAGCTTTATGTATTATTAATACTTAAAAGTCCTTAGATGTATTTTCTTCGAAAACGTTACACTAAACACATTAGAAATTGATGGAGTTGAAGAAAACATTGGTGCATTTCAAATGCTTTCTAAGCTTGCATTCAGCATTTCAGAAATAGATGCTCAAAATGCAGAGGTAGTTAAATTTTCGGAGGATGAGATATGTATATAAGCACAGCTCTCTGAATACATAACTTCCCTATGCTGAATTTAAATCTAATTTTGTGACAGCTGTAAAAATGGCTACCTCATAGAGAAACGCAAAGAAATCAAATTTATGCTATTCTCTGTAAAGTTACAATGCTAAATAAAGCATTGTTCTGAATTTTAAACCATAACATTTCCGCCTCTAGTGAGGTTCCTGGGAAAATGCAATTCTTTAGAATATATTTATAAATCACCTTTCATGATGAAGACTTTTCAAATCATTTCCAAACATAAGTAGTAGGGAAAGCAGGGGTGGAACTTCACACACAAAAAGTATCTGTTCATAAACATCTAGGGCAGAGAAAATATATTACTATCACCACTAGGTGTGCTGAAAATTATGACTGAATAAGTCATGTCTGTACTAAACTTACATGATGCCAACATTTCCAAACCAAAAAAAACAAAGCGGGGGGGATAAAAAGCAATCAGCAGATGTCTTCAGAAAGAAATGCTGACATTACTGATTCAACAATGAGCAGAGGGGCAGGAACAAGAGACAGAAATATTTGTGAACCATATGTGTGATAAGGAAGGTTGTTCCTCTATATATTAAATGATGAAAAGAGATGAAATGCTGAAAGAGAACATAAAGTTGAATTCCATCACTTGAGTTGACTCTGAGCTCACAGTTTTCAAAAGTCAAAGAGCCTATCCCTAAGCTTAACGGTCTTTATAACCATCCACTTTGGACACAGTATACATTATTATGATATATGATGATCAGAAAACATTTTAGTTATAAACATATGCATATATAAAGTATATGTATATGTATTGGGGTACCTGGGTGACTCAGTTAAGCCTCTGACTTGTGATTTTTGCATCAGATCATGATTTAATGGGTTGTCGGATTGAGCCCCTCAATGGGCTCTGTGTTCAACGTGGAGTCTGCTGGGATTCCCTCTCTCTTTCTCTCCCTCTGCCCCACCCTTCATGTTCTCTCTAAAATAAATAACTACCTTTAAATATATATATACAGGGACGCCTGGGTGGCTCAGTTGGTTAAGCAGCTGACTTCGGCTCAGGTCATGATCCCGGCGTCTTGGGATCGAGTCCCACATCGGGCTCCTTGCTCCGCGGGGAGCCTGCTCCTCTCTCTGCCTCTGCCTGCCTCTCTGCCTGCTTGTGTTCTCACTCTGTTAAATGAATAAATAAAATCTAAAATAAATAAATAAATAAATATATATATATATATATATATATATATATATATATACATATGTATAAAATTTTTCATGTCACACCAGATAAAAAATAATAGGTAAAAAATTTCTGGAATTAAAGTAATGATTTTTTTTGTCACTGCATTTAGGAAAGAAAAGAGTAATGGAGGAAAATAAAGAACATGGTGCCAGATGACCTCTTAAAATGTGCAGCATTTTCTAAATAGTTTTCCTCTTATTTGTCTTTGAGATCTCTTAGCCTATTCACCAATATCAGGGGTTCTTCTTAGCTATGAAAAGGGGGCACCCTTGTTAGGAACTCCAGATATAATACCTGTTCCTTAAAAGCATATGGCATGTATTATGAATGTTTACAAATATTCTATTTCTTCTGGACTTGTGGTGGGCTTGTACTTCTCTACCACTTTCAAAATATTTATAGTCATGGTACATGTTTGGGCCAATGAAATAAAAATGGATGTACCCTGTGACACCTCCTGACGAAAATGTTAAGACATAGTACCTCACTGTACTTTTTTTTCTTCTCTTGCGATAGCAGTTATGGAAAAAGGTCCTGAGATGTAACCTCTTTAACCCTGAGTTAGCTAATGACTATGGCAAGCCGAGCTTATTCATCACTTGAATTGGATAGGTAGACTGAGGAAAAATTCAACCTTCATTTTGCGAAGATACTATACATGTAGGGTTATTGGTTATTGCCATGTGACCTAGCCTTTCTAACTGATACAAGTCCTATTAGTCGAATTTTATGTGCTAAATAAGATGAAAAATTCTCATGACTTAATAATTCTCAAGCCTTTACTTTTTTCCTAACCTACAGTCACTTGATCTCAAACATCTCTAAAGAAGTCTATTATAATATCTCTATTGAGCTGAATTATCCATGAGAGTAAAAGGAGTTAAACCAAATTTAAGAAAAATCAATGTAACAGACTGAGGTTCTCATTAAATGACTAAACTGCTCCTCGCTAATAATTTGTTCCTACAAAATAATAGAAAATACTTTTAAAGTTCACACGATTAATGTTGTGTGTGTGATATAAACTGATTGCATTACTTTTCAAATGATAGAAAACAATGCCCTCTTCCCACCATTCCTGCTAGCTGCTATGTCAAAATATTATAAAATGAAAACTTCACCTCCTATCAGCTAATCAAAACACACTAGTGTTCAGCAAAGACACTAAAGAAACCACATATTAGAGAGTGGAGAAATGATGGTCATTAACACATTTGTAAATAGTTGTAAGTGAAAGTGACACCTTGATTTCTTTGAAAACACAAATTGATAAAATAAATACCCTTTAAAGTTATAGAGTCAAATACTCTCAATTGTTCATCCATGTTATTTGATAACAAGTTTTACCAGGAAATAATTTGGAGAATAGCAACTTGTAAAAATATGAGAAATAATGTTATTCAATTTTTTCCTATGATCACCCAGAAAAGACTCAGCAAGTTTGTTTAACATATCCTCAATAATAAATTGTTTATTGATGAGTTTTAGATCATTTCTATTGATTCAGCTGGAAGAGGGCAAATGATGGTGATATACTTTTTAATGTTGAATCCAATAAACACGAATGGCTAACATATACAAAGTTTTCAGTCATATAGCAATATTTGAAGTATTTTTACAATTTCTCTTTCCTATTTTTTTCTTTATTCCTTTTCCATCTTTAATGGCATTTTAAACACCTGCCCCAACATGGATTATATGAGTAGTTTAGGAAGAATTCTCAATTTTGATAGTTGATAGAAGAATGTCATTGCATTAGATGAAACTAACTTTCCCTGGACCTTGCTATCAATAGCACATGAAAATGAACTATAACTTGTAGTATCCACTTTGTTAATATAACATTAAATTTAGTTAAACTTTAGAAGTATTCAGGAAAACAAATTATTCCCAAATAACTGAACACTTTTCCTTTGATATTATGGGGGATTGCTAAGGAAGGAAAACAAATAAATGTCCCCATGAAATAATCTACCCCCACATACCACATAATATCCTTTAGTCTCTGACCTAGAAATCCTCTATCTTTAAAGAAAATATCTTTAATTTGATTTAAAAATAATATGCTCTGTTCAAAGCATAGATGTTGAATTAAAACAGACCATATACTGAAGATGCTAAAACTTGTGGGAAAGGAATGATAGTATTAAAAAAAATTTACAGATGGCCTTTCTGATAAAATGCCCCAGGGCTAACTGCAGCATATTCCTAACTAAATGTTTACTAGTTACTAAACTATATATCAATACCAACTCAATTTTGCCTGCCTCTCTGCCGACTTGTGATCTCTGTCAAATAAATAAATAAAATCTTTAAAAAAAAAAAACTTAACCATCATTGGAAAGTTACACAGGTCCTAGAAACCTACCAAGATTCTACAGAAAATGGCTCTAGTTTACTAGGTTTTAATCATTATACCAGTGTGAACTTTGGCAAGTTTTTTTAACCTCCACTTGCCTCAGTGGATTCTTAAAATGAGATATTCATGACTAATTGGTATGTTTTATAAAGTAAAATGAGATAATTCATATACTATAATGCTTAGATATATCCTTAGAACATAATAAGGAATTAATAAATGTTAGTTGTGTTATTACTGTTGAGATAGATGGTGGCATAGACTGAATGTATATGTCTCCCAAAAAGTCATATGTGGAAATTTACCAGTGCCTTAATCTTAGACTTCTGAGCTACCAGAACTGTGAGAAATAAATTTATGTTGTTTATAATCCACCCAGTCTATGGTATTTTGTTGCAGCATCCTAAATAAGACAGATGTCAGATAGAAACTTCTCTTAACGATCTTCCACTTCTGTGCAAATGTTCTAGTGTGTGCAAATTGGGGGACACAAACCTTCTGCCCATTGATGATGGTCTCTCACTTATGATAGATTTCACATGAGCAGCAGTTGCTATCTTGTCAAAAAAAAATGCTTGACATCACACTTTCAAATATACTTAATGGCTTACACTTGCCTAGAGGATAAGTTTTATGCTCTTTAGTCTAGACTTCAAAATGCTCCAAAAGATGATTTCGACCAATGTTCTCAGTTGAAATTTTAATCTCTCCTCTCTACATGTCTCCAATAGCCAAAGTCAACTTATTTTCAGTCTCCCCAAATGATGTGTTACATCACCACAACTACAAACATACACATGACTATGCACATTATGTATGACTAACTACATTTTCTCCCTAGCCCTGGAAAGTGCTTTCTCTATTTTTACCACTGAAATAGCTTGAAAACTTAAAAAAGTGGTAAAGAGCAAAGAAACAAGGAAAGGCTATTATTAATAAATGTTTAATTGAAATGAGCAAAGGAATAAGGCAGTAAGCTCGACACAGTAGATTGTTATAAAATTAAGACTTTTAATTTGTGTGGTTGGTTAGACTTAATTTAATGAAAGTATTAAGCAATTACATTGTCTAACATTAAAGAAAGAGTGAATGAAAAGAATTTATAATGAAGACAGTGGGGAAGAGTGTATAGTACAGAGGTTAAGAAAATAGTTTTGGAGTCAAATTGCTTGAATTTAAATCCTAGCTCTGCCTTTTACTAGCTATGCAATCTTGAGAAATTTTCTTAACCACATTGTGCTTTAGTTTCCCTAACTATATAACGGAGATCCAGATAGTAATCATTCTGTAAAGCATAAGTATGAATATTAAATTGGTTATTACATGTAGATTTCAAAACTCTCTGACCCAAAGAAAGTGTTCATTAAGTGTTATGAGATAAAAAGGAAATACAATGTATTATCATATTATCAGTTATTTTTCAAGTCTTCATCAAGATTTCTCACCAAGACAAATCCTCAACTGCCTCTACATATTATCTGTACCTATTATTTGAACTTTTCTTGGGAGATGGGGTAGAAGGAGCTATATATACTGTACTATATAGTTATTTATGTGTACATCCTAGACATCATAAGATCTCTCAAATCAGCAACTGTTGTATATCTTTTTTCTATCATTGTCAATCAATAGGCATTTATTAAGTGAATATAAATACAAAGATGTTATCTCACCTTTAATATGAAACTATGTTGCTATAATTTTCACATCTTATTATTAATATTACAACCATCGAATTATGTGTTTTGAATGAAACTTAGGGATATAGCAATAAATGCCCAATATTTTGATTGAGGCATGATACTTTGTAATGTGATAATATTCCAAATATGCAATTAAGTTAACAATGACCTCATCACCATTGTTTAGAATCAGCATTTTAAATTATAGATACAAAAATTCAGCATCAAGAGCCATTTTAGAAAAGGTTATGAGATTGCAATTATACATTTTCAGAAATTCTGGAATAATTGATACAGTATAAATAAATACAAATTAATGCTAAGTGTGAAGTCTTTAAAAATTCTATCATACTGATTTTTCTATGTAAAAGGTATAAATATAAAAACTAAATTATTTTGGAAATTAAGCACCTATTAAATGATGAAACTGAAAGTAAGGTCATATTAATGCAGAAACATTGCTCTTTTGACTCTGTTCTCAACAGCCAAATTCCAAATTTATAAAGTAACAAAGAGATTCAAATTTTGAAAATAAGAAAAAAAATTGTTAGAACTAAATCTGGATAGAATTATAGATCACTTATTTGGGGCAGTGATATGAGGTATGTATGTTTTGATTCTAGGAATACAATTCTTGATCTTTTCAGTAGCAAAGCCTCATTTTATGTCAGAAAAAAAATGTGAAGCAACCCTTGAAAGTTCTTTCTCTAAGGTCAAATTTACAGATATCGTAAAGGACATGGATCATTAAATTATACTATACTTTCCTTATGATGTACTGTATAAGTTTCTTATTCTATTTTGAAAGTTGGTTTTCTATAACAAATTGTTGGCTTTTACTTTGTGAGACTATGAAGTAATTATGTTTTCCCAATCTGTTTAGGTTCCCAGAGGGATTAAAATCAAACTTAATATTGATTCTAACAAATATGTAAGAATACAGAACATGATTTTTTATATTAACCTTGCTTTTAGTTTCATCTCACTCCTCTGTTGTTTTCTCTTAATGTAGCTATCCTTATTTTCATTTAATTTATTTTGTTTTCTATGTATATGTTTTTAATGCTGCATTAATTGCTTTTTTAATTAGTTAAAAAATAAATACAGGAATAAATAAATTACCTTAATATTTTAACTTAGTTTGAATGCTATGATAACCTTAAACACAAGGATCAGTAAATAAGAGAAAATTGTATTGGTCAGGATACAAGGAATTAGTGACATAAATATGAAAACAAAAATAATAGACAAAATATTTTTTTCTAGACTCCCTCAAAATTTAAGATGCTCCGTATCAGTTTTACATACTTAAGACTTATATAGTAAAAATAAAATTATTTCTCTTCTGTTGAGTCAGACTTATATTTGGGAAGAGCCTAAGGAAAATGCGTATAGGAAAATTTTAGATTCCAAGCACATTAAAGCAATAGACCAAAAAAGTAGGGTTTTTGAAGGCATTCAAGTTTCAGCATTTCATTTTGTTCTCCATTATGAACTGTGTGTAAGATCTTTTATCATTGAATGCCTCAACTAGACATACCCTTAATGTAACTTACTAAGACTGTGAGTGACTGATAAAACTGTAACAGAGGAGACAGAGTTTAAAACCAAAAATAAATGTATGACGTGTCCTCCCAGAATGACTTTTACTTATTACTGGGCTTTCTTAGCTCAAAAACAGGGAATTTTCATATAAAGCTAGTCTACTAAAATGTGTCCTATGGCATTATTCAATGTCTTTGGTGGATTTCCATTCACTTTGTTCCTTTATCCAAAATTATTTTACCTTAACCTTCGACTTAAGGTAGCTTTACAAAGAACAAAAGAATTCCAAATGGACATCACTGTGGTTCACTGAGCTTAAATCCTAGTATGACATTATAGAATTGCTTTTCAAGGTTCTTATACATGCTACTGGCTATTTGGCTAGGCACACTCCATTTTTTCTTTAATTATGATCCCACATAATCATGTGAATACTTTGCACCCATCAAGATAATTTTCTATTTTTCTACATGTTTTGAAATGTAGATAAGTGTTGGAAAATGAGTACTGCTTAATGTTTTTAAAATTCTGTTTTTATTTGGGGAGCAATATTACAAAACTTTTTGATGTAGCTTCTTCAAAAATATATACTTTCCTCAAAGAATTTAGATCTTTCACATATAATATTTTAAATTGTTGCTTGTCAAAATAAGTAGACAAAGACTCTAAGTAAATAAAACTTCCATGGAAGTGTATGGCTCAAAATTCTACCAAATAGCATAAACATCTGAAGAGTCAGTCGCATGAAAAGGGAAATCTCTTTTTTCTTTGATTTTCAAAATACACATTGTTGGTATTTTTCTAAGAATCATACAGAAAGAAAAAGAAATGGAAATAATTTCATTAAAGAAAAAGAACCCAACTCCTGAAAATTAACATTATTATAACCTATAATATAAAAAAATACAGTTCTAATGACTGTCTCTTTGCTATCAAAGAACATGAATTAGTTTATAATAAGAATGGCAGATGAAGAAACAAAAAACTTGGACAACTGAGTAAAGCTACAAAAATGTTTGAGTTATCTTATACAGGGTAGAAAGGGGGAAATGGAGAAAGACACAGCATACTAATGCCATATGGAGAAAGACACAGCATACTAATGCCATATGGAAAAAATAATATGTGAGTTGAGTGTTAAAGTCATGGCTTACTATTAGTTGCAGCATCAGAGAAGAGGACAATTATATGGTAAGAATACAAGACACTGATTTTCTTCTCTAAATATCAGAAACACATAGAAGTCCAGTGTCTATTGCTTACACAAGAATGCCATTCTCTCTTTTTCAGGTCACAAAATAAAAGATCCCATATTCAATAGATAATGAGTTTCGCGAGGCCTGAGCTGTTTCTTCCATCACTACACGTAGCATTGTGGCCTGTGAATGATGATTTCTTAATATGTATCAGTTTAGCTATTGAATATACATCAATGTAGGAACTTCCAGAAATGAATGCCTCAGAAATGCTATTCCCCTTGACAAACATATTTGCACCACTAATGTATATTACTTGCTGATCCCACCTTAATTTTCTAGGTTAATATGGGACTTAAAATTCCTCTTAACCACAGCAACTCTGATAAAAATTAATTCCACTGCCTATATGGCCCTAGATATGTTCACTTTCTGGTATTATGAGTTTCAAATACCTGTTTTGATGATGATGATGATGATGATGATGATGATGATGATGATAGAAATAAGGAAATTGCTACTTGTTGATTATTATACATTAGGTATGTTATATACGTTCCCTGATATTATTCTCATAGTAATGCTATAAAGTAGTGAGGACTTGCCCTATTAAACATATGAGAATACTAAGATCCGAAAAACTAAATATCTAGTTTTAAAGTTTCTACACCTTCTCAGTGGCAGAGATGTAAAGCAAACCAAGGCTTTTATTAGTCCAGAGCCCACTCTTTACAGAAATTTTTATTGTTATCTTAAAAAGTATTCTCCATAATATCAGAGCTGTAGGCACATGTTTAACTGTTAACAGATATTTTTAAATATATTGAACACATAGATAACACAAGTGATAGCTATTATGTCTATTTTATTTTTTTAATTATGTTTTTTAAGGGGCATTTGGGTGGCTCAGTCGATTAAGAGGCTGACTTCAGCTCAGGTCATGATCCCAGGTTTCCGGGATCGAGCCCTGCATCCGGCTCCCTGCTCAGCGGAGAGCCTGCTTCTCCCTCTCCCTGCCACTCTGCCTACTTGTGCTATCTCTGTGTCAAGTAAATAAATAAAATCTTTTAAAAAATTACTTTTTTAAAATGTATTTGAAACCAACTTGCAAATTTTTAGCAACTTCTATGTGCTACGAATATTTTTTAAATATCATCTCATTTAAGCTAATCTCTAACATTCACAGGTTCCAAAGATAGGTAAAAATATTTTCAATTTCTGACATTAGAAACAACACACTCAGGTAACGCATAACAGGAAAGCAAATCGGCTCATAGATCTTATGCCCTCAAAGACAAATCAGGTGTCCTTTGCTCCATCATGTTTAATCAGGACATTTTCAGCATTTTATCACATAAACGAGTTTTCAGAACAAGATTAGGGTACACGACAGGGCAACTGAGTGATGGTCTGATCATTGATGGAACAGCCTACATTTTCCAGGGAGAGATAAAGCAGCAAGTGACCTGGACACTCGCAAATTTTTCTTTGTGGCTTGACAGTCTTTGAGGTACTAGTGTAACCCCATTACCACGTAACACATGCTTAACTTCCTTGTTGACTGAAAGGCATACTAAAAATGTTTTCCTGATGACTGTCAAATATAGCAGTTCACACGAAGGAACCAGACCCCTTTTGGTGAAGTGGTAGGGCTAATGAAAGCAAGACGTGGTGCCCAAATAATGCTACTTGGATAATAATGGCAAATGTGGTGGAGAAACTAGGTCAGCTAAAACATTTCCTGAGATAATATTGTAAAATAACATCTTTGGAGGGGGGGGCAACTCAGTGGCTCAGTCGGTTAGACAACTGACTCTTGATTTTGGCTTAGATCAGGATTTCAGGGTCATGAGATGGAACCCCCCTCAGGCTCTGCACTGGACATGCAGCCTGCTTAAGATTCTCTCCTTCTTTCTCTACTCCTTCACCCCCACTACTCATATGTGTGTGCTCTCTAAACCAATCCATCAATAATAAAATACAACACAATAACATCTGTGGAAATTGGCTAAATTAAACCATAAAAGCTCCAATTTTCAAAAAGAATACTTAATGGTGTGGCCCATGACATTTTGATACTCAACAGTGAATTTAATTTCCATTTTTCTTTTGCCTAGGACAATTTATCACTTACACTATTCTTTCTGTAATTCAGGGAGTTACAATAAAAGTCTCTCCTTCAGTAATGGATTTAAGAAAAAAGAAGGCAATTTACTATGTTTTCAAATGTTAAAAAGGGGGACTAAAGATTTTAGCTTCAAAAGAAAAAAATGTTAAAAAGTAATGTTACAGGGCATTTAAAAAAATAAAATAAAACAACACTGGATTCTGTTTTGAGCTATCATAGAAAATCTCATATTAGAAAATATCTTCATTTTTCAATTTGCAGCTCAGTATTGTTTAAGCACTATATGGAAATGAATAGAAGCATGACACTGAGTTATTTATGTGTTTTGTTTTCAATTCAATAAAATATTTTCCAGTTTTCATACTTATTTTTGTACTTAGATTTTATCAATAACCAGACCTATTATTAATGTAGCATATTTCTGAATATGTTTCAGCATTTATACACGCATACGTGTGTAATCAGGGCAAATACACAGAATAAATGGCATTTTCTGTTTTTTAATGCCTTTTTGAGATGTTTTCCAGAGTACTGAGCGAGGATGAATGAATATACACATAATGAATATCCTTCCAGTATCTTCACAAAATATCCTTTGCAAGCATTACTTTTCAACATTACTAGTTGTTGCTTTGGTGTTTTGGTTTTCTTTGTTTGTTTGTTGTTTTGGGCTGTTGGTTTTACTTCTAACCTTGATCTGAAATCACTCTTTGGAAGGCTTTGGTATAATTTGCATATAGAAGCATCTGGCTAAACTTCCTTCCTCTATACCCTTCTTCAACTATTACTTCTAATTGCTCTTACCAATTCTGTATTAGTAACACATTTTGACCAAGGTTTCAAGTAGGAGTATAAAGTTATATTCTGACAAAACAAGCTGCTGCTCTTCTTTCCATCAACTGTTTTTACCACATTGCTGTGGAAGGCACTCTTATTCCGAAGAATAAAACTTGGAAGATCCTTCTCATTCCTTATTGCTAATGTAGCCAATGGCAATTTCTTTTACTTTGTCAGAAGTGACAGTTCCCTCATTAGCCCTTTTGCCTATCTGTCCTGTCAAATATTTGGTTCACATCACATGGCACCAACTGACTATAGCATCTACATCACTAACACAGAAGCTTTCCCCCAAAAGAATCTCTCCTGTCAGATCAAAATAAACTGTCAACATTTGACAACATCATATCCCTTCATTGATCATTGCTTTCCCTGAAACCTCTATGGATTCTAAGATCTTTACTTTGGGCTATAAATATACTCAAATCATCAAGAACATACAATACCTATTTTTAAAATATAACACCCTTTTAAAATTTTCTTTAATTAATCTAGAATTCATCCTAGTACAACCTTAAATATTCTATGATTGATGACTTAAATCTTAATAGGTTAATTCTTCTATGAAATGATTTGACTTTTTGTAGACCAAGGTTTAGGTTCATTTAAAAGACTATAATTGAGGCACCTGGGTAGTTCAGTCCGTTAAGCAGTTGCCTCCAGCTCAGGTCATGAGTCCAGGGTCCTGGGTTCGAGCCCCACACTCAGTGAGAGCCTGAGCTTCCTGCTCCCTCCTCAGTGAGAGCCTGCGTCTCCCTCTGCCTGCTGCTCTGCCTCCTTGTGCTCTCACTCCATCTCTCTAATAAATAAACAAAATCTTTAAAAAAAAAAAAAATAAAACACTGTAATTTATGTAACTTTTACAAATAGTTTTATTAGTTTGCCCTGGGGTGTGTATATCAAAAATGCCATTCTGAATATAGAATATCATTATGAATTATGAATTCAATTCAATTTATATTCAATTATGAATTTTAGAATGTTTAATTTAGGAATAGCATATCCATTTCACCTTGTCTGCCAACTGCTCATAATTGGTAAGGAATGTTGGGGGCACTGAGTTGAGAAGGACTCTGTGCCACATCACAACTCACTGGGAATAAATGTCATAGAAAAGTCTATCAAAGGGGGGAGTGCAGAAAAGGCACATGTCCCAGGCATTTCCAATCCAGATTACAGTACAGGAATTCACTTTCACTTTTTATAGAATATTGTGTAGTTCAGCACCAGACAGTTAGTTGTCTTTTTCAAATACTAGCAGATGGTGTTGATAAAATTCATCCTGCTTGTGAACAAACACAAAAACCCTTGCACCATACCCTCTAGGTTGATATGGCATTCGTTTTTCTTAATTAAACAATCATTGTTAGGAAGCATCAAAGAATTCTCTAAAAGCAAGGGTTTCATCAAGGAGAGATACTATGTAAACTCCAGGGAAAGCAATAAACGGATCATTACAGGGTTATCAGCCCCCTGCAAAGTTATAAATTAAAGAATCAGTATGCTATCAAGTGGCAAAGAGCAGAGGAGGGAGGCTGTGGTCTAAATAGTCTATCATTTCTTTTGACAACCACACAAAATCCAAATGCTCTATTCCCCTATTCTTTAACTTTAAAAAAACGCTTAATGGGAGATAAATTATTCCTTAGAAAATTAGATCATGTGCTCTATGAAGTCTGACTTCATAGATTCTACCTTTAGCCAGTGAATATTATTACCACACCAGAACTACTTTTAAGGCTAGAAAGGAAAATTATTGCCTCATTGAAAATATTCTTGCTCTATATAGTTTTTATTTTTAGCCAGTCCTTTGTGAAATATTCTCTTAAAGTGTTGTCCCTACTTGAACTTTCTTCCACTCAAATGAGAGAAATTAAGCTCATCCTTATCAAGGTGCCTAATACACAGATACTGATATTAAAGCAATTATCACACATTATTGTAATTATCTGATTAGATAATGATCAGACCCACTAGAACTGCCTTCTTAAAGCCAAGACATGTTTCTTAATCATCTTTTGATTTTCAGTACACAAAATAATGCTTCACACAGGATATGGCCCTAATAAATAGATGAGTGAATGAGTAAATTTATTCACTGGTATCACTGTTAAAGAGAAGAAAAGGTAAGTTTAGCAGACTGAAGTTAAGCAGACAGAATTTCCAAAAATAGTGGGTATCATTTTTTTTTTGATAGATAAAAATCATAAAATGGAAGTCAAAAGAAATAAGCCTAAAGAAATTTGGGGGTGAGAAGTAGAGTACACACTCTGGGAAAACAAAACTGCAATGACAAGGTAGAAGTATTGGTGTTAGGCACAATACTTAGACACAAGGTAATGGATATTATTCACCCACTTTTGGTTGACTGTAATTCTTTAGGAAGGAGATGGTAAGACATGCTAAGGAAAAGTGGGTAGACAGAGCAAGTATAAATAATAACCTAGTATTTATCTGGTACTGTACATATGCCATCTAATTAAACTCTAACAGTACTGAGATGATTGAAGAGATTTCTATCTCTTCATCCTATTAGAGCTAAAAAATAGTTTCCAGTATTAATGTACTTTTTGCTCAAAGGCCCTAGTCAATAAGAAGCACATCTAGTATTTAAGACTCAGATCCTTCTGGTTCCACAGGTTCTTACCTGAGCTGAGATGAAGGAGCCCAACAGCAGGAAGTAACATTTAAGCAGTATTGGTACTGCTCCACCAAAATCTCTTAAAAATGCTTCTTGGTTTTATGAATCTTAATAAATCCTTTTGATTTTGGAAATTTTATGCTTTGAAAGAGATTATAGTCTTTTGACTGATTCAAATGTAAAACTCCATTTCTTATGCTAAAATACTTCTGAACAGAGATGCAAATTATTTTGGTGAGGTGTCAAAAGGATAACAACTTAGGCTCTGTAGCTAAACAGAATGGGTTCAAATCTAGCATCCCCACCACACCCCAAATTGAGAGAAATTTCTCCATGGACCCTAACATTTCTTCATATCTTGTAAACAGAGATTCCAACTGTTCTTCTGCTCTTTGTACTAAACTATCTTTTCAAAGATGGTGGTACAACAAATACCCTCAGAGGACGGTGTCCTCCACCAGAGTAAAGGGCAAGTTTGTCTATAAGCTTGACAGAGTGATAGAGGGGTGCCTCCAGAGCAAAGGGCAGACATGCTAATTTACAAAGGATTCCATTTCCCTAAACTCATGGTTCTTCATGTGCAGGTACCTCATAATCTTCATATCATTCTATGAGAATTAGGGCTTAGAGAACTGGCACGAATGTTAATATTCTGGCTGGTGTCACTTCTGTGAATAATAAACTCTTCTCTGTTTCTGACCCAAAAAACTGGGGTCTTCTACCATCACCCAAGAAACTGTGGCAGAGAAATTTGTTAACTCGCAAGTCAAATAAAATCTGACTCTTTTTTTTTTTAAGATTTTTTATTTATTTGACAGAGAGAAATCACAAGTAGGCAGAGAGGCAGGCAGAGAGAGAGGCAGAAGCAGGCTCCCCGCTGAGCAGAGAGCCCGATGTGGGGCTCGATCTCAGGACCCTGAGCCGAAAGCAGAGGCTTTAACCCACTGAGCCACCCAGGCGCCCCTAAAATCTGACTTTTAATAGTTCTCGACATTTACTGAGTAAACTTGAGCAGTTATTCTAAAATTTTTGCACTTCAGTTTTGTATTGTTATGAAATTTAAGTGACTATACTTAGAAATTTCTTAGTTCGCTATCACATCCAAATCGTGTTCTAAGTGTTCAAATAAACGGTAACTATAGCAGTCAGAAATAGCACTAGTCAAAACAGCAGTAAGTAGAAGCTGCAATAGCAGCAAAAGTAGCACTGACACTGAAAGAATGCCAGTGCATGGCAGATATTTTTTTAAGTGGCAGGTATAGGTTTTCATCCTTAATCTTCACAACAAATGGAAAAGATGTTGTTGTTGTTTTCTCTCTCATTGGGTAAGTGAAATAAATGAATCTCAAAGCATTGATATATTGCCTAAAGTCATTCCCATAGTCATTGTCAAAGCAGAGATAAGAAGCCAATTGTGTCTGATTTTCAAGGGTCTTTCCTGCTTGACTTGGAGTCACATGTTGGAGAGGATGCTGCAAAGTAACTGAGATCAACTTGGACATTCAACTTGGACATTCCTACCTCTCATTCATACAAGAAGCAAATGCCAAAAGATAAAAGAGATACAACTCATTTATCTTTCTCTTTGTTCAAAAACTAAGCTCACAGAAAATGATAAAGGTCGCTAAAATTTCTGTGGGCAAGATTCATCCATGAATTCGGCTTCCATTGAACATGTTTTATCTTTCAGGCACTGTACTTTGAAACTTTGTCCACATTAGGTTATTATTGTTTTCCCCATAATACAAATAATCTTTATCAGTATCAATTAAATAAACTATATGGCATTCTTATTTCACAAATCCCCAAGCTAAGTCTTCCACCAGACATCTTTAAAAGATTCAGATTCAATCAATACTTCAAAATGTAAACAAAATTATGACTTTGACAGACTAATTAAATTTCTAATCATAAACTTCATGTTTTTCTAATATAAATACAATGACATATTTATGTACAATGCATAAATATGTATATAGACATATATTGTACTGTTTCATTTCACAAATGTCTTATTTTGACAAGCATTTTTTCTAAATTTGTCATGTAGTATATGTATACACAAACATATATATTTCCTTTAATCTTTAAATTTTATAAAAGGAAATACCGAACATATTTTGCAATTATACTGTCAGATTAAAACTCTTTTAAAATGTTTTTATCATGGCAAACAAATATTCAATCAGCAAAAAAATAAATATTTTTTCTTTACCTCTGCAGATGGGAACAGGAAAATCCCATGAGGCTGTATTCACTGAATTGGCTATACAGGTGAGTTGAGGGTGGCCATCAAGAATATATCCAGTAACACAGCTGTAGCGGATCTTGTCCCCAACGTCGAACCTTGTACCATATAATACACCTTTGGGTGGAACTCCTGGGTTTCCACAGGAGCTACTCTGCAATTCTATAAAAGGAGGAGAGAAGGAGAACTTACAGTTATTTTAATACATATTTTAATGTTTTAGATTTTAAGAAGTATATGTAGATACAGATGTCTCTTTTCCTTTCAGAAAGTGTCACAATAAAAGGAAATGTCTTCCCTCTCAACACATGTAACACAGAAGTATGGGAAAGGAACCAAATTTTACCAAAAAGGTATTAGGTTTCATTCTCCGTATTAGACAAATTTAAATATTTTATATTATTTAATCTTTCTAGCAATTTTAAAAATCAATATTACTCATATTTTATAGACAATAAAGCTAAGTATAATACCACTTACATGACTTTTTCAAAGTTACATTCTATTAACATAATAAGCAAATCAAAGTTCATTAATATGCTCCCATTATTTTGATGCATCTGCTTAACTCTAAACCAGAAGCATGTTTCTCTGACAACATATGTGTACATTTTTGGTGGAAACTTTGTTTTATCCACTTAAATAAGAAAAATATAGTGCAGTAATGAAATGGAAATATTTTGAAATTGGAGAGATTGGGCTAGAATTCCCAATTTGTTTAACCTGAAAATATAGTAAGAAGTACATACAGTTGTGAAGTTTTAAATAGATCAACATGTTAGGATATTGTATCCTTTGCCTTATTTTATTAGTTAATACTAAAAGTATATAAGTATACAAATGTAAGAGATTTTTAAAAATAATATTCATTTCAGAGAAAAATCCAATTTCACTATAAATTAAAAGAAATGGAAATAAAATATAGAGAAATAGCAAAACTTACGGAACTTAATGAGGTTAAGACTTTTCTGGGTATTATTTTCTAAATTTTCTATTATCTTTATATTATTTCATACTATAAATAATTGTTAATAAAAATACAAATGAATGAATTACTGAGCTAAAAGGTATTCAAGTTTGAGTAGGCGATAGTTTAGTTAATGGTATCATACAAATGTTAATTTCCTACTTTTGACAATTATGCTATGGTTACATAGCTAATATTAGGGGAAGCTGGATAAGAGTACAGAGGAACTCTGTACTATTTTCACAATTTAACTGAAAGTCTGAAATTATCGCAAAATAAAAAGCTAAAAAACAACTGCAACACAAAAATGAAGTATGTTTCCATTTTGCCTTGATATTCACCCCATTTATATAGTTAGTAAGAGCCATGCAATGTTATTTAATATTAAGCGAAATAACTGTAACCCACTATAATATGGAAAATGTCAATGACAGTAAGTAAAAATATCAAAATAATATAGAGAGGTAATTTTACAAAAACAATGGCCATTTATAAATAAGAAGTGTATACAGAGCTGAAATTCTGTATTTTTACCCATAACAGGTTTATAGTACTTTTGGAAATGTTTCCTAAGTGAACATGATTTTTTCTGTATAAACTTTTCAATGATAGTGAAAAAAAAAATCAGTGATAAATTTCAAATGAAGTCAATTTAATCAGTGAAAAATGTATTGAGGATATACAGAACTTCAGTTACATATATTAGAAATAAAGTATTTACTTTTAGTTTAGGACAATTACTTTAGAGTATGAAACCTAAAACAGAAAAAAAATTGACTAAATATTAATTACATATCAATGGTTTCTATAAATAACAGGCAGTTTCCTTAAACTTCCACTGCATTTAAAGATACACCATAAACTGGTATCCGTAAAATATTGTAAATATCAGTAGAAAAGGTTAATAATCTCTAATATTTCACTTTACTATTTTTCCAAGGCATATAAGTTCATTTTTAGCTAAATTTAAAACGTATTTATTATCTATAAATTTTGAGTAATCTTTAGAAATACTTTTGAAATATACAGTTTATTTTGAAATAGGGGTTTTTTTTGAAAATTCATTTCATTGAAAGATGAGATGTTTGCTGCATGAGATGTTTGCACCATGAGATGGTGAGGTTAATAAGTTTTGATAAAATGAATGAGCATTCAATCCCTTGAATATAGTAATAACAAAGGAAATTCTTTTAATGAAACTACCACTTGTGGCCTTAGAATCATTCCACTGCTTTCCCTCTCACCTCCTAAAAAATAATTAAGGTCAAGACTTCAATTATCCTCAAGTTATATATCTAGGAGGAAAAGCAGTTTTCAAATTATTTCACAGGAAGCAGTTAGGTAGAGGAATGAAGGGAAAGAGAGAAAAAAGGTCTAAGTAGTTCTTATACTCAGATTTAACTTCAATTTAAATGAACAAATAAACATTACCCAGAACAAAGTATCTAAAGCAAAAATGGAAAACATAGGAAGTGAGTCAATGAATGAATAACAACAATGGTTGGAATTTTAATACATTACCTAATCAAGTGCCTGCCTTTGTGGCTGATTTATTTCTAAGTCAACAACAGATAAGAAGTCAGGCTGTTTCAAAATAAAACTCAAAAAAGTTCTAAAACATATCTGGTTCTCACCTTCAGGAAATTCTTACTTTGGATTCTCCTTGCTTTTGACTTTCATAAATAAGAGCTACCCATCACTATCTATAGACTGAGTAACCCATGAAGACAGGTATGAAGATGTTTCACATGTTTAAGAGATCCCAATTCTACAGCCACTGTGCATGGATTCCATTTTTTGTCTTCTCCCAACCCTTTAATTTGGGACTTGTCCCTAAACTATGTCCATTTTAAGACAAAGAGCCAAAGATGTGTTATTAACTGAAAGAATTATATAACCTGCCACCAAAAAATGCTATATTCTGATTCACATTTTAGTCTTCATTTTTAAAAAAAATAAATAGTGCTTCATATTTGAACTTTTAAAATTAATTTGTTAATTAATATGACAGTCTAGAACTAGTTTTAGACTAATTTTTAGGCATTGTTTCTACCAGCTATTGAGAGTTTGAATTGCAGGGGGAGATGACACACTCTACCATGTTCAGTAAAGCAGATTATAAACTAATCATTAATATACATGTATTTACAATAAGTTGTGATTTTGTTTATTATAAAATCATTCTGTTTTTTTTAAGATTTTATTTATTTATTTGACAGAAAGCGAGAGATCACAAGTAGGCAGAGAGGCAGGCAGAGAGAGAAGGGGAAGCAGGCTCCCTGCTGAGCAGAGAGGCTGTTGAGATCCCAGGACTCTGAGATCATGACCCGAGCTGAAGGCAGAGGCTTTAACCCACTGAGCCACCCAGGCAGCCCTATTATAAAATCATTCTTAAGGAAAATAGAAATTTAAGCAATAAAGAATTTTTCTGGTAATTCACCAAATGTATTTACAAGATAACAACAATCTGCTTATCACTTCACTGTGTTCCTGAAGCAAATAATTACATCTAAAAGGCAGAATTGCCTGACTCAGTTATCTTCTTTCACCAACAGATGACACTAATATACGGATTGAAAAGTTTAGGTGATTAAAATAAAACAATTATAGAACCCAACATATTCTCATCTAATATTCCATAAGGCAAAGATTAAAATGGGATTGGAGTGTTCTGGAGAGAGTACTTTAAATTTATTGTCACAATACTATTGTTAGAGTACTGATCAATCTTTTAATGCAAAAATTGTACTGCAGCCTTATTTGAATTTATTCTTAAAATCTGTGCCATCAGATTGTGTTTGTGGATAAAACACAAATACTCGAATGTTCACCTGGGTGGCACAGTTGGGTTAAGAATCTGCCTTTGGCTCAGGTCATGATCCTGGGGTCTTAGGATCCAGCCCCACATCAGGCTCCCTGCTCAGCTGGGAGTCTGCTTTTCCCTCTACCTCTGCTCCCTCCCCCTATTTGTGCTCTCTCTCTAGCTTGCTCTCTCCTTTCAAATAAATAAAATCTTAAAAAAAAAAAAAAAAACAGAAATACTTGAGTGAATAGTTTAGTGACTTGAGCAAATTACTGGAAAACAAGTCTGAAGACTTTACTCACAAAAAATGCTTCTGAAAATGTCAGAGACCCTTTATATAAGTTTATTCCTCTGTCCAAATGATTGAGTCAAATTAAACTTCATCTGTTTTTTGCTAGAAATATATGTATTTTATTTATCCTCTCTTCTCAGAGATATTGAAACTATCACCAAATAATATGAAGGCATGTGTGGGATTATTGATAAAGCAAAAAATTATTTGAGAAAGATCCAAGATAAATAAAAATCCAAATGGAGGTTGGAAATTATTGACACTCCTCTGTATTAGTTGAAAGGATATATAACTATAAATTACTTAGTAACTAATTTATTCATCAGAAGTTTTTGAGGCTTATGGTTAACGTTGGTGCTCTGTGATGTATATCAGTTAAAGCAATACCACCTCCTTCACCTTCTGAGAGTTTACAATTTGAAAAAGTTAATAGCCTTAATTGTTGAGATCACTGTGAGCCATCCTCTTTTCCAGGCACATAGGCATTCATAGACCCACTTATGTCTCACATATTACCTAATGTTACATATGATTTTCCCTGTTGTACAGAAAGAGAAACTGAGACTCAGATTAAGTAACTTTCCCAAGGTCACCAAACTAAGAAGTAGATTTGTAGCTCATGGCTGGATGTCTCTAACTTAAAAAAAAAAAAACCTTAGATTATTTCACAATTGCATGTTGTCCATGAAAAACATCTATTCATTTCACAAGTGTTTATTAAGCAGCTAATATGGATAGTATTCTGGGGATATAGTTTTGCAAATGACATACATGGCCCTGCCCTCAGAATTTATCAACTTGGTATTGACCAAGTCAATAAGTAATTGCAGAGCATTAATTATAATATCACAAGTGGAATAAGGGAAACATACAAGCTATAATGGAAGTATATAATAGAGAAAACTTAGTCTTGATTAAGAGGAGATCTAAAAAGAAATTCCTGATAAAGTCAGATTAAAACTGAGATCTGAAATAGGATATGGAGTGAACTGGATTAAAAATAAAAAGTTAAGTAGGTTCAAAATTTGGAAATGGGAGAATCAAAATACTGTTATAGTTATTAGATTTGGCAAGGTATTATGAGTATGGTAGGGTATAAACTGAATTGGAAAAAGTATTCCAAAAGTGTTGGCCAAAGACAGATTTGTGTAGTCAATACATAACCTATGCATAGGTTCTTCATTAGAAAAAGGAACCATTTCTGTCATTAAATGTTTTTTGAAGGAGATATTCTAAAGCTCTAGAGAATGATTCAGAGGGAATAATTGAAATCTATTCTAAATGCACAGATGAGCAAAGATTTTCATAAGTATGTATGATACATACTTTGTGAGTTTACTAATTGAATAGTAATTCAATCTTGAAAATGATTAATTGGTAAACAGGACCGTGAAAATTTTTTAAAAGATGGGAGGCAAGAATACTGTATGCATACTATATCTATCTAATATCAACTTTATAAGGCTGTTAATATGACCATATAAAACAATATATAGAAGTTATTTATATGCTGAACACACAGCACATGGCAGGTATTGTTATTAGCTCAACAAATTGCAAGTTTATTTTTTTATTATAATCAATTTTGCATTTGAGATATCTAAATTAGGTGTGATTAAGTTATGATCTACTAGAGGTAGGGCCATGTCTTCAATGAATGCTAATTAACTACATTACATCATTCCTGCTGTCTTAAAAATTAGTCAAAAAACAGTAATTTAGTCAAAGGTAAAATTCAATTACTCCTCTCTAGGTCATAAATGAAATTCAAAGTGTAATTCAACTCATGGTAGGATATTTGTACAACCATATTCACAAAGGTTTCTTATGGGCATCACTGACTCATTATTTCTTTTCATATATTAATTGGTATCATATATGAAGCACTATGCCAGGCACAGTGATTATAAAAATATATCTGATGTACTGCATCCTAAAAAAGTTCAGATAAGTTAAAAAACAAAGTTTCAAACACTTTTGAAAAAAACTTAAATCCTGAAAGAGTGTGTATATCAAGGACTATAAGAGTTTTTATCAGATTTTCCTTGGAGAAAGTCAATAAAACTCTACTAAGCAATTTAGAAAAAGAGGAGTGATTTATACTAATAAACACTTTACGATAACCTTGGCTTTTAAAAAATTCCCAATTTGTTAGGAGCACACGGATAATTGTGAAAGGCAAGATATTTAGCAAAATATCAAGAAGAAAACCTGACCTTGAAAATTAGGAATGAAAATCGAATGAAAGGATAACGGATACCATGACTACAGAATTGCGTAATTATTCAGTCAAATAGATGAAGCATGATCCTGCTGAGATCAATTAACAATGCTTTAAAACACTGTAAAATTATGTCTACTAAGGGAGGTAAAATCAGGTTGTTTGTACTTCTTACAGAAAATTAATCTCAGGGTTTATTTCCCAGATGATTAAAAATAATTTAGGGGAACATAACATCAAGTTGAACCACCTAGTACCTCTCGTCCCGAGACTTCAAAGCATTTAACCAACTAATACATTTTCCAACTTTTTAGTAGTACAAAATGTTCTTTTATTAAAGATACTAAACCATTTCATTCACATAGGATATAAATGGTGTCATTTGAGAATTCATTTGGAGACTAGATGAGCAAACATTTTGTGAATATTTTGAATCAGCTATTCCATCTATCCTGTTCCCATGGACTTTTACTTCAGTATTTATGACTGATTTTTTTTAAATTTGCTTCCTCACCAGACTGTGAGCATCTTGAGAATAAGGGCTCTAATTCATCTTAATGTATTAAGAATTTAGCACATTTTGTTGTATGCTGTTGACAAGCAAAAAAGGATTGCTCAGTTAATTGAGTTATTTCCTCTAATAGAAAAACGTAAAAGACAATCATCACACCGAGTTTGTAGGAATAGATGTTTAGAGACAAAGTAGAGTGGAACCAATAGACTAGAAGAGAGGTGTAGGCACATCATGAACAAAACTTGTGTCATAATAAGCACTGGGCCACACTGGCTGCATGTGATTTCATAGATCCAATTATATAATTGTACCATTTAAATCTGGTTTCTTTTTTCTTTATGAAAAATTCGTTAACTTCTATAAACCAGTTCTTAAGCACGAACATAGTTCCTAAGCTGCTGGTCAGGTCACAGTCCTCATTGGGATGCTGGAAATGGAGCAAACATTAGGCCACATTTGCAATTGTAAAAGTTATCTTGAAGCTTCAAAGAGGTTCAGATTTGGCAATCAAAAGGACAAATACTCATTATTTTTTTATCGTTATCCTTTTACCTTAATGAAAATTATTCAAACAAACTATTGGCTGCTGGAGAAATCTGAGAGTAAACCAACACTGTCACAGTTCATCTATTCCAGAAGAAAATAGATTACTACATTGATTTGGCTGGGATGAGGGGAGAATGCACACATATTATAATGCATTTTAAACAGCAACAGAAGAAAAATCTATTGCCACTCTTTGTTATTTTTTTTTAATTAAAGTAAATCCTTGGGTGGGCTGGTTAAAATTTCAAGGGAAGGAAGTGTGAAGCAGTAAAATAGTGTAAAACCAAACACATAAAAATTTATGTTGTCTAGGTAACATCATTCTGTTTTGATATTCGTATATAGGGCCCAAAGGTAACATAGGTAAAGTTTTTTTAGAGTCAGATCAAGAATAATGGTCAGATAAAATGGAGAAAATGCATTGCACAATATCCAAGATTAGCAGTTGCTACTTATGTACTTTGGATCTGTAAGAGGCAATTAATGTTCTTTCAATTTCAAATATCTCTTTTTTTTTTACAAAACAAATTTTACCACCTAAACTGAACTGATGAAAAATATTGTATTTTTATTTTGTAAACTATCAGTCTATTAAAATAGATAGGTGGAAAGGTCATGATATATTTAAAAAAAAATGGGTCATTTAAACCTAGTGACAGCCTGTGTAGCTACTAGAATTTTAACAAAGCAGAAGAAATAAAAATATAGAATGGAAGCATATTAGCAGCCATCCTCACTTTAAAGTTTCTAAAAATGGAATAACTCTGCATCTGCATGAGTAGCATTTGAGAATTTGATTCAGAATAATAGAAAAATATGAATAGACTCTCCTATGACAGAATTGGGACAAGTATCTGTATTAAGACTTTTAGATAATTTAATTCTTTAAAAAGGTGTGTTAAGGTGATTATGGATAATTTACTGGATTACATATTCATCCAATATGAGTGAGAGATGCCACTGTGTTTCGGCAATTAATCAATCACCAAATAATTACTGAAGCTTGAAGTATAAATGTCAAAGGGTTATAAAAATAGGACACTGTGTCTGTTCTTTTGGAACTTATAACTCGATTGGAAACATAAAACATGTATAGTATGACCTTCTGGCAATAAAATAACAAAATGGACTTCATAGTTGAATTTTTAAAAGTTATCTATTATATATTTATACAAAAGGAAGAAGATCGTATGAAATACAGGAGAAAGATTTTAGTTGGAGAGGAGTCAAGAGAAGAGTCAAGTAAATCCTATGAATAAAGGCAAGAAAGAGAAATGTACAAGATATGGTCAAGGGTTATGTGCAAAATAAATGGCCTAAATAGAACACTATACATATGAGGAAACACAGAATGAAACTTAAGAAATGAACCTTAGTGCCACTCTTGGAGAGCCTTTAAGTTAGCTGTCTTACGGTCAATGGTACGCTAATGCAGCCCAGAAGACCCCATAATGAAATGGCTAAAATAGATAGCAGTTATTTCTCTACATGACTCTCTGGCTGGCCTAGGCTAGAAAGGATCAGACTTTCCCCTCAGGTCTTCAGGGACTCAAGATGCCTTCAATCTTGCTGCTCTATCATCCCCTTGGGCCTTACATTTGTAAAATGGGTAGAATTGGATTTCCAGAAATGTTGAATTCCAGGCTACCTTGAATTCAGAAGATACTGGGAGGAAGGAATTCTCCCTCCCTTTCCTTTGCTCCGACAAAGCCCCTTCTCATTACTACATCCTATTCAAATTCCAAGGTTTCTGGAAAATAAATAGCCTCCCTCCCCCACATTAAGGCCAATTCTAGTTCCTCATGGATCAGTATCTGTTAGAGCAGAAAAGGGATTGTCAAAATAAATAACCCTGTGTGGGTAAGGGAAGAAAAGGAAATATTCCACAGACAATGGTTATGAAAATAAATAGAACATATTAGGCATTATGAAGATCCTCCTACCCTAGAAGAAAGACCCTGGTACTGTTCTTGGGAAGATAGTCCCTTGTCCTGTGTCTTCCGCTGCCCCCTGGCATTTCCTGTTGACTAGTTCTTACTTGTCCACATTGTGGCAAAATCTGAAGTGGGTATAGGAGCACAGAATCTCCTTAGGAGTACATAGGGCTTATATCTTGCATCTACTGGTTTGGTACTTGAAAATTGCCTTAAGAATTGAACAATCAAAGGGATTTGAAGATGACTTCTAGGATTTATTGGCTAAAACTACCTCCAAAAACTTTTTAGGAACTGATTTGTTTCCAGTTATTTTCATGTGCCAGTGACCACTCTCCACCTACCCACAACCAGCTTTCCATCTCTCTCATTCTCTTTTTAACTGGGACTACCTTGGAGTAATCAGGAAGGCAACATGATCCATTTCATCTTTGCCCCGGGGCTGCCACCCATCCTTTGACTAAGAAACTTAATAAGAGACTCTGATAAGCCCTCTTATCCCCTGCTGTTCAGAAGCAATTGGCTTTTCTAACCCAAAAGTCACTAAAATCTTAGATTCTCTTTCCTTCCATCTCTCTTTAAAACTGGCCAACAGATGCCTCATCTCTTGCCTGTGTCATAAAATGTTGTCAAAGGCAACCAGGAACAGGCAAAATCCTTAACAACTTTACCTTCACTCTTTTGGACTAGACCCTCAGTACTCTGCCTTCCTCGTTGTTACAGCCAAGGGCTTCACAACACTGCCAGCACACAGAACTGTCACCAGCTGTGAAGTTCATAATGCTTCCTCATTGCTCTTCCTGACCACAAAACAGTGACACATGTTGTAGGCTTTTCTTTTAACGCACCACTTCCAGTACAAATATTTCATCAATGTCAGACATAAAAACCATTTTTTAAAGCATAAAGGGAGTTAACATAGTTTCTAGGAACAGATTGCAGACTGGACCTCTTGATTCATACAGAATTAGCCCAATAAAGGGAATCCTCCCTTGAAGCCACCCTGGGAATTAAGTTTACCTGGAGTCACTGCCACCTCACCACCAACCTCTTAACAGCAGAAATAAACAAGTTTTCTTACCCATAGGAAGCTGGACAATGCTGGAGACTGATGTAAAATTGCAACATGGATAACAAAACCCCAGTAAGAATCTGCAGGAAAGCTGCCTTTGCCTAAATTCCATGTTTTGTTCTCATACAAACAGTGAATATCCTTGGTGGAACTTAATTCACATTCACTGTAAGAAAGTCTCAGAAATGTGTCCCCCCCAATATTGTCTTTTTTTTAAGATTTTATTTGTTTACTGAGAGAGAGAGAGAGAGAGAGAGAGAAAGCACAAGCCAGGGAGGAGCAAGGGGAGAGGGACAAGCACACTCTGCAATGGTCTCAGAGCCTGAGGCGGGGCTCGATTTCATGACCCTAAGATCATGACCTGAGCCAAAACCAAGAGTTTGATGCTCAACCGATTGAACCACCCAGGCACCCATTTTTCCCGACATTTTCAGTTAGAGAATGAAGTAGAGACTGACAGAATTTATCTTATCATTCTGCCTCACTTTTAGGTATCTCCCTGTTGGAGAGTTTATAGGTTAATGCTTTCAACATACCTCCAAATTATCCTTCCAACTTGGCTTACAGAAGAAAGTCCCATTTCCTACTTCATGGTCAAAATCCTCCACAATCATGCCCATTTACATTTCTCCAAAATCTCCCTATGCTCAACTACTCTATTTCAGTCAAATATTATCTGCTCCCCCAATATATCATCTGTATTCTTGCTTCACATGTTTGTACAACATTTGAAATAGCTATTTCTTCTCTGTCTACAAATATTTCTATCCTTAGAGACCTAAACCAATTCTCACCATCTCAATAAAGATTTCTAAACTCTCCAGTCCATGTTGATCACCTTTCTCTTGAATCAAAAACTTTTTCTATTATGTTCATTGATCACTTATTCTAATGTCTTAAGATATCTCGTTTTACCTTTTTTTATTTTCCTTTTTAATTCCACAATGTTCTCTATCTTCTAATGTGTAAACATTGTGTAATCAATTGATTGGTGACCATAAACAAGGCAGATATGTTTTTAAAGTGCATCTTTAAAATTTCAGAGTCTTTAATTCAGATATACTGGGCTTCTGATATTTATTTAAGAACTAGCTTATTTCAAAAAACTGGAAAGTTAGGAAAATGTGATATATCCAAATTATTTCAAATTCCTGTGGGAATTAAATTCCCTTTAAGAAAAAAAGTTCTGAGCCCCATACTGAAAAAAATTTTGAGACAATAATCTTTGTAGAGACAGGATTAGTAGGGAATTGGAAACCAGGGCCTTGAGAGTTTCTTGGATGACAAGGAATACAAAGAATCCTGACTATTTTATTCTTTCAGAGTAATGCTCAATTCTCCTCCATACAGGAACAGCTCTGAAGGTGTACAGAAAAACTACAAGCAAATAAAGGGGCTTGTTCCAGTTAATTTGCATTCTTGCAGTTGACCTTATCATCAGAAAATGAAATATAGTGAAAAAATGCTTTGAATCCTATCTGTACACTTTATTAGCACATGGTAGGAGAGACTTTTACTCTTCAGTTTCTTCTTTGGCACCACAGACATTACTGAAATTTATTTGGGCTATTTAAGCAAATTAATAGGCGCTCACTATGATTTTAACTATGTTGTGAGTTTCAAGGTAGTGCCACATTTTAACATTCATTTAATGGTCACTTGTTCCACACTGAAAGGATCTGCACATGAACTCATTCTCCTCAAAAAATACGTATTTATGAAGCTTGAGTCCATTGAATGTGTCTGATTTCATTCTATTCAAACCACATCACATTTCACAATGGCAAAGGTTTCCCAACAATGCATTTACATCATTATTCAGTTCATTTATCTTCACTGAGATCTTAACATTTAGAATGTCCTTTACCTTTTTAAGCACTAACATCTACTAATCATGCTAACTAGTTTTGTTACTGGTTATAGCTCATGGTATAGCACAATAGAAATTGCTTCACAAGAGCTATGAAAAACTAATTGAAACCAATTATGACAATTATCTCTCTGTTCAATTGCTTGCGCTAGACTCTTTCCTCATACCATACTGTCAGACTGCAGACTATTTTCCCTGATGTGACCTATCCAATTGCATTTCAGGCTTTATTCAGTGAGCATGCATACTTCTGATTAAAATTAATAGGAGCTATGCATGGTTTGAGCGAGGACTAGAGTTATTAGGATTGTAATATGAATATAAGTGAGAATTAAGTATCATTTGGACCTTCTTATTTTAATTAAGTACCCAAACACTTTTAATCAAGCATATAATTAAATTTAAGGGGAAGTGCATTGTGTGCTAATTGCCATTGATTATTAATAATATGCTTATTTATGCATGCAAACTCTATAATGGCATATATCTCCAAACTCTTTCTGAATGACAATAACTGAATTTTGCATAATGAAACTCTTAATGAAATGGAGCCTTACAAGAAATGTTAGATCAGAAAATATGCAGATCTCAGAACTCTTCTTTCCTAACTTTTCTTTTTGAAAAATTAGAACATGTCACATGAACTCATATGGAGGAACATCTATAAGATAGAATTTCTGCACTTTTTCCCACTTCTGTTTTGGGGGACAATATACATTTTGGGGATATTTGGTTAAGACATTCACGTGCACTAAAAAGAAGTTAATCTTTAGCTTTCAAAAATGGTCTTTTAAATTTTGCCATTATACACATTTAGAAATGATTTTTCATTGTATGCTTTAAATTTATTCTTTTTATGTATTTGTTTATTCACTTATTATCTAATGGAGATTTGTTAAGCAGTTTCTATATGCTATGCATTGGTCGAGGCCCTGGGGATACAATAGTAAGCAATGCATACCCCCCTTTCCTCACAGAGCTTATGAGCTAAACTTGTGAGTAGGTGGTAGAGAGGGGACACAGATAATAAATAATACATAAAACATCTAGAGTATTCTTAGACAATAAATGTTAAGGAGACATATAAAGCAAGGAAGGAGGATGAGAAGAGGAGGTAAAAGTTTTACATATGTTAGCTGGGAAGATTTCACTAAGATGGTGCATTTGGGTTAAGAAAGATCTGACTGGATGAGGAGCCAGTCATAAGGATATTTGGGGAGGAAGTACTTCAGGAAAAGAAACTGCGAATGCAAAGACCTTGAGGCATAGACTTTGTAGGGTGTTCAAGGAAGAGTAAGAGTCCAATTTGGTTGGAGTGGATGGACTTAGGTGGAAATTGGGAGGAAATGACATCAGAGAGTTAAAACAGGGCCAGCCAGTATAAGGCTTTGACCATTGTAAGTTTATTTTCAATTCATTTATTTGAAATCTGTCTCTTCAAAAATAAGTTTATGTAGTTATTTCCTGATATGTGTTTTTAAGGTATATAAATTTTCTCCTCATAATGGAAAAGAGAGACTTACTCTCTTTTAACACCCCAGACTATTCCCTTCCTAATATACACTTCTAATAAAATTTTGGTTGAAATATTCAGTTAAACAGTTTAAGTATGTAAATGCTATTCTTAGCATTCTTAACAAAGTTATGCATTATACTGATTACTTTTATGTTTTGAAGAAGTTTGTTTTCCCTAGAGTTAATGATTTCCCTTATTTTTATTTCAGGTTGAGTAAAATATCAATTTAAAAACTCTTTGTCAGTTGTCTGACTTTCTTCCCAAACATTCGGATATGTCAAGCTTTCGACATCAACTCAATGAAGAAAAATTTTCAGGACATTCTAATCTCCATCTGGGCAAGTTGATTTTTAGTTCATGTTTCTAGTATCAGGAATTATTTTGGTAATTCCATTAAACTGTTTTCTTAGTTGGATCCTGTCTTTCCTACATCCCATAATGTTCTCTTTGTTATAATGAAACACCAGTAGCTTCCTAAGAATGTGTGCTTAAGAGACAAATAATGCACAACTATAAATGTCTTCATATTATGCTCAAACTCCATGATAATTTAGATGGGTATAGAATTCTAGTATGGAAACCATTTACATTAGTATTTGCAAGACAAAGCAAGACAGTGTTGATGTTTTGAAAACCAATACCATTCTGAATTTCTTCACTTTGATTTTGAGCTTGTTTCTCCCTATTTCCTTTGTTAAAAATTTATATATTTGTCTATCATGATATGGTTTATAGTTTTGTGTTATTTGACCAGGAAGAAATTTTCAATTATTCTGGAAATTTGTTGGGCTCTTTCAATATGGAAACTCAACTTATGTCCTCTGAATTAGAAAAAAAAAAATGGATGATTTTTTTTCCTCTTCATTTTGTCAGTAATCTCTTTTAACAATGACTTATTTGAAGGCCCTATTGGATTCCTTCTCTAGTCATAATTGCTACCACTACTACTTTATATCTTCTTTCCTAATTGCTATATCTGTGTTTTCCCCTTCTTTCTCTGAAGTTTTCATCAAATTTGCCTTTAAATCTATTAAATTTTTCATTTTAATTTCATTTTTTAGAAATTTCTAAGAATATTTCCTTATTCTCTTCCTATAGTATCATGTTCATGTTTTATATCTTTTAGAAAACATTCATATTGGCTTTTAGGTTGACTTTTGAAGTTTTCTTTGCTTACATAGAGTCTGTTCCTTTTAAACTGTTATGTTCTTTTTGTTTGGGACGTTAGCATCTATTCTGGAGAACTTCAAAAGTTAGAACTATTTTAATTTTTTTACTAACATTTACAACTATTTAAGATCTGAATAGATGCTCTGAGTACATGTGTGGTACTTGTTACCTGTAGACTACACTATAATTTCCTTGATTGTTTTGCTGAGACACCAAGTCAGTATCTTTAAGTACTTCCTTTTGGGCTGCTTATATTCTGCATAAAAGAATCTTTTGTCATCTTGGAGAGTACAGAGCTGGCTGCCAGTTTTCTGTGAGTTAAGTGATGAATAATATATGCGTGGAGGAGGGGTGTCAAAATTTTGTATAAAGACGTTCACTTAATCCACCTAGTTTTTTGTATTGGGTCATTCTTTTCAGCTGTATCTGAGAGTCTGTTTTATACCTTTTAAAGAATAAACTTTCAATATTAAGTTAGGGTAAGGAATGGAAGTCACCAAGCTCATGTTTTTGGTCCTCTCACTGCTTCTTGGGTTTTCAACTAATCTTGTTTTAAGCATGAATTTCACTGCCTCTTTCAGGGATACCTGTGCTACCAATTCATCAGAACTTCTGGACATTCTGAGGTATAAATGGGATTGCTTTTTTACTTTCCCCACTAGTGAATTAAGATTCAAGCTTCTGGTGACTTCTGAGTCTGTTACTACTGGTTCATCTGATTACTAGCTCCCAAAATACTGTTTGGTTTTAATCCCCCTCCATTATCTATATTCTTGTAAGATTCTGGCATTTAAAAGCCTTCTATTTTAGATGTGTGTGAGGAGAAAAGTAACAGCCAATGTGTTTAATCTTTTATCAACATACAAAACTCCATACACAGACCTTAAATATCAATTGAAAAATGAGAAATAGGGCGCCTGGGTGGCTCAGTTGGTTGAGCAACTGCCTTCAGCTCAGGTCATGATCCTTGAGTTCTGGGATCGAGTCCCACATCGGGCTCCCAGCTCCATGGGGAGTCTGCTTCTTCCTCTAACCTTCTCTCCTCTCATGCTCTCTCTCACTTTCTCTGTCCCTCAAATAAATAAATAAAATCTTTAAAAAAATGAGAAATAAAAAAGTAAAATGAGAAATAAACTATAAAATGGATATCACTTACTAAACATATGGACATTATGTTATAGGTAGATAAAAGCCCTGTATAATCCTAAATCTAAGAGGTTTCTGGGGATATATTTTAAGATATGTAAATGTATTTATAAATAAGTTTAAACATATTTATAAATAAATACATACTGTTCTGGAGGATTGGAGTCATTAAATTAGCAAGTATGTTGGATCTACCTACATTTAAATCTCGCTAATTTAAATTAACTGGGATGTGCACACTGTTTCACATTCTGAATCTGGAGAAACATAAAACAACATTAAAATTGTAAGATAGAATGCCTGTTAATTTCTATAAATTTCTATGAAATTTCATTGGCTCAAGAACCAACTGTCTTTGAAAACAAGCCACACCAAAATAGTACATTGCTTTAAACTTGGTTGTAACTGTAAAGGAGAGAGCATGTCACATGATGAAATAGCAAAGAATACTGCCATAGTGCCTAAGAGTTACCATATTCAAAAGCTAATCATACTATAAACATGCTAAAGTTGTATTAAAATATGCAAAATATATTACTGTAATATTTAACTAAATGTAATTTTAACAATGCCAATCTATTTCCGAAAACTGGAGTTTTTGTTCCATTTTTTGCAGAACACATCACTGTACACAAAGGAAGTACTCAATATGTGAATGAAAAAAGAAAAAAGAAGGGCGCCTGGGTGGCTCAGTGGGTTAAAGCCTCTGCCTTCAGCTCAGGTCATGATCTCAGGGTCCCGGGATTGAACCCTGCATTGGGGTCTCTGCTAGGCGGGGAGCCTGCTTCCCCCTCTCACTCTGCCTACCTCTCTACCTACTTGTCAGTTCTCTCTGTCAAAAAAATAAATAAAATCTTTATTAAAAAAAAAGAAAAAGAAAACATTATAGGGTAAGGAAAAATGAATAAGCAGAACACAGAGTTGTTTTGGAGCAGTGACCAACCCTGTATGATACTATAATGACGGATACATGCCATTAACTATTTGTCAAAACCCACAGGATGTACATCAAGAGTGAACTCTAATATAAACTGTGGACTTTAAGTGATAATGTGTCAATGTACACTCAATCATAACCCATGTACCACTCCAGAGCAGTGGTTCCTAGGCAGATGCTTCAGATATTTTATGAGCAATATTAGATGTTCTTAGAGCTTTATTAGGAGAAAAGTAATCATTTAGGTTTTAAGGACTTCAAGAAAATATAAGTTATAAACCTACTTTAAATTTTATTGCTTCCAATTACCAATATCATACTTATTAAAGCTGTTCATTATAATAAAATTCAATCAAAATGGCAGCCAAATAGAAAAAAATATTCCACTATCATGATGAATAATAGTCATTATATGTTAGGGAAAAACTCATTCCAATCCTTCTCAAATTCTGTGTCTGAAAACCACTGCTGCATTTATTTTTTTTAATTTTGTATTGAACTGTTCATTGCAGTTTTAAAAGCATATATGAAATGTATAATCTAACATGTGTAATAAAATACACTGTTGACTCAAAAAAAAATAGGGAAGACTGTATGTAGGTGTAAGGGGCATTTGGAAACTACTTTCTGCTCTATTTTGCTATGAACCTAAAACTCCTATAAAAATGAATTCTATTGGGCACCTAGGTGGCTCAGTCAGTTAAGCGTCTACCTTCAACTCAGGTCATGATCCCACAGTCCTGGGATCAAGTCCTGCATCAGAATCGCTGCTTGGTGGTGAATCTGCTTCTCCCTCTGCCCCTCCCTACTGCTTGTGCTCTCTCTCTCTCTCTCTCTCTCTCTCTCACACACACACACACACACACTCTGCCTCATACTTTCGCTCAAAGTCTTAAATGAATTCTATTAAAAATAAAAATAATAAAAGATGATGATCGTTAACATTGATGTCATAAATTTCATCGGCCCTTCATAATTCAACCACTGCTATAATCTTTCACAGTGGCTTATACATACCTTGCAATCAAGTAGATTCTGCATTGTTAGACTGAATGAAAAAAATGTTTGTTTTACCAAACAGGTGTTATGAAATTATAAGCCGAGGTTTTAGAACTTTCCTTTATCTTCAATTGCCCCCCCGCTTTCTCTACTGGCCTAGTCCCATCCACTTAATTACATCATCATGTCTCTACATCGCTGACGTCAAGAGATTAAGGACAGTCAATGATTGTCCTTCTATGTCTTATATATTGCCTCTGTTAAGGTATTGAGCAACTGCTTTGTATTTTTTTCTTAAATACTTAGTACTGAGAATAACTTCCCACAGCATTCTCAGTTCTCTGCAGTCCCCCACTCCAAGAATCAAGAATCCTTACTATTCTTGTGAGCGTCAAGCTTCCGATGCTTGTTAATGATTTTTTATTTCAGGAAAAATCACAAGATTTTGAAGTATCTGGAATACAAGCAGACTATTAAGGAGCTTTACTCTAAAAATCTTGGTCTTAGAATTTAAAAAGAGTTTTGGAACTGAGCCTTCAAGTGGAAGCTTTGGGCTAGAAAAAATAAGCATATCAGTGATGATGAGGATTTTCTCTTTGGAATAGGATTCAGATAAATTACAGAAAGTCCAGCTGAATTTGAATTTCAGTCCTTCAATGAACAATTATTCAGTATAAGCATGTGTCAGGTAATGAATGGGCATCCTGCATTCTTTGTTTTGTGTCTTTTTGGGGCTTTGGTTTGTTTGCTAAATCTAGAAACTCTATTTTTTAAGGAGGGGGTCATTTAAGGACTCATTCTGGGTAACTGGAAGAGAAGAGCTCACTATTGCACAGCAGACTGCATTTCCTGCCACCACAAAGAGAAGAAACCTAGAGTCTGATGTATCTGGTTAAATGCTAAAGAGAGAGAGAGAGAGAGGGAGGTTTTTGTATAATGGTAGGTATTTTGGAATAAATACATGTACACCATAACATTTTTAAAAATTTAACCTCTTGGGTGCCTGGGTGGTTCAATCATTAAGCATCTGCCTTCTGCTCAGGTCATCATCCCAGGGTCCTGGGACCAAGCCCTGCCTTGGGCTCCCTGCTCTGCAGGAAGCCTGCTTCTCCCTCCCCCATCCCCCTGCTTGTGTTCCCTCTCTCACTCTCTCTCTCTCTCTCTCTGTCAAATAAATAAAATCTTTAAAAAAAAAATTTATCCTCTTCACTCCCATTCAAAGGAAATCATATATCCTTCTACAAATACAGGAGGACAGCTTATACTATGAAAAAAGATGTCTTCCTCTCCAAATCCTTTCATTCCATTTATTAGGAATTGCCACCCTCTTATAAGTTCTGGTGAGAAATTTCAGAACCTTTCTCATTCTGTAGGAGGCTTATCTAATTGCTGACCTGCAGGATAACCCCCCCCCCTTTTTTTTGCCTCTGTCCCTTGAGCTATTTGTCTGCCAATTATTTCTGTACTCCTTCCCTGCCCCCATTTTATTTCCCTCCAGAGCAAACTCACTGGGGAGGCTCTGGCCCTAAAGGAGACCACTTGTATTTTCCACCTGTTCGTTTTGTCAGTAAGCAGGTGTGTCTGAGAGGGGCTGAAAAGGGAAGTCTGAATCCAGGTCCTAGGCTCACTGCAGTCTCCTTTCCAGCTTTAGCATAATAGAGCTAATATTTTGATCCAGTGACTATTTTACAACTGGTTCAGAACGTAGATAGAAGAGCTGAGAGAAAAGACACTTCCTTAACTCCAACATATATATTTCTTATATCTGTACTCCTGCAAATTATTCATATTTTCTCCATTCATTCATTACTCAGTTACTGGATTTCTATGTGCTGAGCATGGTGCCATAGCTTTCCAAAATTGCTCTCTCTCTATAGACACATACTTTCTAGTGGAAGAGACCCTATTGAATATTTGATTATCATACTAGGTGATAGTAGTGTCATATGAAAAGGGCCATGTGAAACGCAAAAAGAGAGAAAAAAACAATTTTACCTGGAAAATGCGGAGAAAAATATATTTGAACTGGTTTTTAAGTTATGCATAAGAGCTCATCTGCTTAAGATGGGATAAAAGGCATTCAGAAGTGGGACCACTTGCAAAACCAGGAGGCATCAACACATAGGACTTGTTTGGGCAAGAAAAGCATATTGGAGGGAACAGAGTTTAGAACATATGGTTATGTAGACAAATGGATACAAAACTCTAAAGATATATTGGGACCAGATTGTAAACGCTATTGATTACTTTACATTCTAGTCCACAATTGCTGGAGCACATGGAAGGCTTTCACAAAAAGTTAAATGGCATGACCAAGATTATATTTTTATAATATTATATTTATATATTTTATTATATATTTAATACAGCTATGGCAACACAATCAAAGCTGAAATGAAATAGAGAGCAAAAGGATACTAGTGACAATGGAATTAACTTGGAGTTTTCTCCACCCAGAAAAAAGAATGTCTTAAACCAATGGTAATTTCCTAGTAGTCAGTTAAAGTTATTCCCATACATGGGGATGTATCATGACTTATTTCCTACTGAAGAAAGCCTTAAATCTCCCCAGCATTAATGCCACCCACAGTTTAAGCTCACTCTTCTTATATAATAATTTTCAACTCTGCTTGTTTAAGAGTGTTCCTAAAAATTGCGAAAAAGTGGTTTAAAGATATGAAATCTAGCTCAGGTCCTGCCACTCTGGTTGTGTGACCTCAGGGAAGTATTTTAACTCCTCTGTGGTACAATTTTCTTTACCTATAAGTTCCATGAGGGCACAGACTATGTCTATCTTGTCCATTATTACATTTTAGCCCAAAGCTTAGAACACAATAAGTGCCAGTAAATACTTAATTGATTAAATGAAGTGACAGTAATATTTACTTTATGTACCAGATAGGAGTCTTATGAGGAATCAAAGAATAGAAGGGATAAGCATTTATAAGCAGGTTAGCCAGGTTAAAAATATTAGTTTATTACTTGTTGTGTGTATATACATACACACACACACACACTCATTATGCATATAAAAATAATGCAAATTTTGCATAGAAAAACTTTATATTATAATAATTCACACACACACACACACACACACACACACAATACACCCAAAACACCCAACAGGCATTATTATGCTATGCAGAGATAATCATCAAGATGAACTTACACTCAAGCTTCTTCTATGGAAATATACACCTTAAAAAAAGGACCATAATATGCACAGACTATTTTATACTCTATCTTTCTAGAAATAGATTGTAAAAATTAAGCATATAATTAAAGGTTTTATAATACAGCCTTAATAATTATGCATTATTATAACCCTATTAAATAATTTAATTATCTGATTTATTGCATAACAGGTTTTTTTTGTTCTTTGTAGACAGAATTAAACAGAGAGACTGTTTTTTACATAAAAGTGAACAAAACACCATAGAAGGACTCAACATTCATGTCACCTACCTATATTTGATAAACATACAGACTCTTAACAAATATAGTTGTTCTTATTATATAAAAGAGAGTGTGAATGAATAAATTAATGCTGAAATAACCAGTACATGAATACTTATTTTTATAATATCGGTAAAAAGATCAACACGTCCTGCAATCCATTTTTGTGTTGTGATTACCATGTGGACCTGGAGTTGAGATCAGCAGGGATTCTCATTTAGCTCTGCCATGTATTAGCTGGGTGATCTTGAACAATATTTCTAAATCTCCCCTTCTAAATAGATAGATAGATAGATAGATAGAAAGATGATGGATAGATAGATTAATCTTCCCTTCTTTCTCTTCCAATTCGCACATTAATTCAGGTAAGAGTTTTGGGTTTTTTTTTTTTTCCAAGAAAAAAACCAAATTACTACATCTTAACTCATTACGAAGTACCATTCCTGGCTAAACTAAGTAATTGTTTCAATTACTTTGAAATTGTAATTATTACTATTTAATCATTACTCTGTAGAAGCTGAGGAAATTTATCCATAGTAGCCTTACTGAGGTTCTCTGCTGACCATTTCAGAAACTGCATATTCCTGAGACTGCACTTAATGTCTTTTCATTTGGAGTAATATATAGAATTATCAAAATCCCCACAATCAATAAACACAGCCAATATCTAGATATTATAATCTGAAATTACTTAGTTATAAAGAGGTGAATTAACTATTTAATTTTCAGGCTGTAATAAGTAATTTCTCATTTTCAATTTTCAATAAATGTTGAATATTGATTATGACTCATCATGCTAATCAGAAGTAAATTTACTCTCACAGTGGTATGAGTAATACCTTATAGGATATTTCTAGTACCTAAGTGCAACGTGGGAGGAATAACTGTTAAAACCATAGTTGGGTATTAACAACTTAGTACTCTTCAGTAACCCTTAAATTAACAATTGCTTTATCATTTTTTTTTTACTGTGATACATTTGAGGTGTTAGATTCCTCAAAACAAAATATATATGAACCTACTCTATTGGTACTAAGGCTATATTTAGTCCCCTATTTTCATGGAAGGCAAGTAAAACAGATGCTCAGAGACATTCAGCACCTTGACCAAAGTTACACCATTAATAAATGGTATATATAAGTTCTGATGTGAGGTGAATTTTTTTTCCACTATTCCAGGCTACTTCTTATCACTACAAAAATTATAATAATTTCCATGACATTACAAAGCTTTGAGAAAGTGAAATACATAATAACTTAGAGTTTAGAAAAAATAAACATCTGGAGCCAAAAATGTTTCTTCCTATTGTGGAAACACCTCTCTTGGGCCAAGGGCCTTGGTCATCAGAATATGAATAATGAGGATGGTGTTTAATTATATGCTGACAATTTTCACTATTCTCTCCAACCCAAATCTCTTCCCTGGACTTCTTATTTATACATCCAGTTGCCTATTTCACATCTCCGTTGAGATGCCCAGGTATCTGAAATTTACCATGTCCAAACTGGATTTCATGCTTTTTCCCCCAATCTCTGACATCTTTAGTAAACAATACAACCACTTTTCCAGTTGTTAAAAAGGAGAAAGTTAGGGGTTGTCCTTATTTCTGTGACTCCCCTTGTTCCTATGCTTCATCTACAAATTCTAGCATATTTACCCCTAAAGTATATCTGTACCTGCTCCCTTCTTTCCATCTCTATTGTTACCACCTTATTTCAAACCACCAAAATCCCTTTACTGGATGTGGTGATATATCCCTACTTGGTCTACCTATTTCCAGTCTTGCCTCCCAGCAGTTCATTTTTCTGCAGGCAAGAGCAATCGTTCTAAAGAAAAATCAGAGATTGGGACTGCCAGTTCAAACCTTTCAATGACTCTCATTTCATGTATAATAAATACTGTGCATGGCCTAAAATGCCCATATGTTCTGAAACACAGTGCACGACAGCTAAGTGGATCTCATTTTACTTTCTTTAAAGCCAAGGAAATCTATTCCTATACTTACTCTTTCCTTCCAATCACGTCTCAACTATCACTGCCTCAAAGGCCTTTTTTAATTTCTAGTCTTTGATAGCATTAATACAAAAAAATAATTACTGAACTTGACATTTGCTTGTTTATTATTTGTGGAGAATGTAAATCTCTTCAGGGTAGACGCTATTAACTATTTTGTCCATCAGTGGTTCCCAGTGCATTGTGTAATTCCTGGTACCAAGAAAGTGCTAAATGCTAGTTGAATTAATTAGGTTAAGTAGAAAGTGCACAAAGCAGTAAGATTTACTAAGGTTCACAAAGCATCAAGGTTGAAGGGGGGCACTTCAAACCTTTATCTCTCTAAGAAATCTTTCTATAGACAGCTTCATATTACAGATTTCCTTGTATTATCTTGATCTAGATTGCACTGCATGGGGCTTACTTATGGATTCAAATCGTCTCCCATAGTCATAACTCTGCTAAAAGAATTCTGAACTGCTGACAAATAACCTTCTTATTTAAAAGCTAGGTTTTTCAGTTCTTATTTTCTAACCTCTGCTGGTGCTATTTCCAGAATGCAATGAAGTTCACTGAAAATGCAGTCACTTGCATTTTATTATAGTTGTCTTCATGTATTGTACAATTCCAAAATTCTCTGGTAGCTCACTTTCAAAAGGTTAATTGAAAGTAGAACTATCAAATTTCAAAATTATGATTAGTTTTATTCAACCAATCTTCTCTACTCTTATGTGCCTGGACTGATCTAAGGTAAACATTAACTAGATCTTGAACTAAAAAGTAAATTGTTTGATGGACTGTTTTATGTTTTGTTTGATAAGAATACTGTATGATAACAGGGAACGCATCGTTAAAAAAACTTGTGCATTCCTCATATAATCTGTGTTTAAAATGAAGCTTTACCATGTTTTCAAGGTGGCCCAGCTTTTCAACTTCGGCTATTACTATATCTGAGCAGTATGCAAAGATAATATATGACATTTTGAAATAAAAATTAAGTGTTTTTAACTTTTTTAAAAAAACCTTATAACAGGAAGTTTAGTCTTTATTTTCTATCATGTAAATCAAATTATTGCATGATTAGTTCATTTTACAAAATGCTTTTAGTAATGTGAACAAAAGGAAGAGAAAAAATTGAATATGCAAATTTTATTTCCCCCTGGTTTATTTATTTTCTACCAGTTGAGTGGGATTGTTTTTATTTTATAAATAGAATTTCAGCATACATTTCTTGGTATTACCCACCCTAGAGCCATAGCCCATACCACCACAACTGATACACCACATGTTTTGCTACTAATACAGAGCCACAAAGCTGGAGAAAAGTAAAGCAAAGCAAATCAATACTCTATTGATGGCACTTCCACGAAATTGTAACTTTACTGGAACCGTGCCAAATTGTAATACTTGACATCATATCCATTCTGTTGCTATAAACCAGTGCTAGTATAAAGCAACTTTCCACTGCATAATAGCTGCTGTTTTTGCTTAAAATTAATTGCACATGTGTTTAATTATATAGCAGCTCTTGAAAGTGATTATATAAAATGTTACTTCTTCTTGGTCTTGCTCGGATCTCTCAAATTATAGTTCTCTAACTCTGAAACCAACAATGAATTTTAATAAAGGGCAGGGTTTGCAAATTACTGTTGCCTGGTTGCTGCCAGTTACTGAAAAGCCTCTTTTAGAAACTGAATGAAGTTCTATTGTCTTTGTTCACTTCCAAGGGAGAAGGGACTAGAATTACTCCTCCAGGCCACCAGAGGGCACTCAGAGGACCATGTCCTCTGCTTGGTCTAAAGACCTTCGATATTGCCTCTCAATCTGAAAATTTTCTCTCTGGAGTTCCAAAATTAATATTATCAGTCACCTTCAAAGAACAATGAGTATACTTAGTAATTCCTTAAGCCAAAGTTGTCTGGTTTTTCTCAGAACCTGATATGATTCAGGCACACTTCTACATAGACTGATTTAGACCGATAAATCTTTGGTTCAAGCTTGCAAACCTAGGTGTGTTTAATTTAGAAGTAATACGAAGCAGTATAATAATTCAGCAAACTATAGCTGTAGACATTATACTAACATGTAATATAGAGGTTGAACATGTAGCTTCATAATGTAGCTTGAAGAAGAAAGTATACTCAAAATCAGTTTTGGAACCAATATGCTTTTCACCTGAACTGTCCAGGCATTTGGCACTGTTAGAACCAACTTAGTTTTGGAAAATTTATGGAATTACAGAAAGATATACTGCCATTGGTAATCTAATTTACAAAGGAACCTGGATTTGTCAAGTGCATTTTTGAAAATGCTTAACAATGCTCTCAATGCTCTGTAAATTAACACTTTTTACTTATTGATAAGTAATTTTTATCTGATGCATATAATTAAAATATCAAATATCACTGAAGAGATTATAATGAAAATTAGTCCCTAATCTCAAACTTCTCTTCTCATACCTGCTTATCAGTCCTGCTCCCTAGAAACAAAGGCTTTTAACCCTTTTAGGTTTGGGGTTTTTTTAATCCCAATGGTCAATTACAAACTAAATAATGTGTATAAACTGTTCTTGCTTGTTTTATCTATTTTTACACATCTTTAATTAATGTTCTACTATATGAATAATGGTATCACTTTAAATACTTATGCCTTTTCCTTTTCCCCACCTATCATCTTAATAGTTAAATCAATGAGGAAATATTTATCATGGAAATAGTCACTGGAAAAAAAAAAGAAATATTCACTGGAGAATCAATTAGCAAACTATACTTTCTTGAGTAAACATTTACCCCCAGCATATTCATCACTTTGTTTTTTTTTTTTTTTTACTTGCATAATTTTCTGTATCTTCATCCTTTTTTTTCTCCTGTATGCTATATTCTACCACTTCTACCATGGACAGGTAAATATTTTAGATTTATACTTTTTTCTGGAAATCTTTCCAATTTTTAAAATTCTGTCACAAACTCTCCCAGACTATCTTCCAATCCACGAACTCATCAGAGTAAACTATTATTCTAGATAAATAGGTTTCATGGCCCCCTTCGAGAGACTAAGGAAGAATCAGAGAGTTCCATAGTATCTCCTTTCTGACAGAGATCATATATGGCAAATTTAATATATAAGCTAGACTTTCTGACTCTTCAGGCAGGGCACTGTTCATTTTTTAACAAGCAAGGTAGGTATATTTTCCTTTTAAAACCATGGAAATATGTATTTACGAATTTAGCCTCTCCAAGCTTTTCAGAGAATTGCTTTACAAAATTTACACAAAGAAGACATATTAAAAAATGTTCAAGTTCTCAATGAAAAGACAAAAATATAATAGAATGTGCAAACTGAAGGAGACAATGAAATAACCTTACATCTCTAGTGAATTTTAATTTAGTTCATTTAATAGAATTTTAATTAAAAAAGAACATTTGTCAAGTTTTCCTTAACCTACTCCTTCCAAGGCAACGCAACTTCAATGACTATTTTAATTTAGAAAAGTAATGACATAATACTAAAAACATCTGCATTAGAATTGCTATTTACAAATAGCCTTCATTTATATTTGCTCCTCAGCACATGGGTTTGGTATGGACAAGGGATACCGTTTTCTTTTGGTCAATGTAGAGCAGAGATAGGCATACTCCAGCCTTCACACCAAATTTAACCCACTGCCTTTTCTGTACATAGAGTTTTATTGGGCCATGGCTACACTCCTTTGTTTATGTATCATCAATGGCTGCTTTTTCACTACAAGGTGAGTTATAGTTGGTTATGATGGAGGCCATATAGTTTCCAAAGCCTGAAATACTTTTTTTCTGGCTCTTTGCTAAAAATGGTTGCTGACACTTAAGATTTACACATCTCCTCACATACTGCTTTGGATTTCTTTGTAGTTATATAAAGATATTTCATAATGATACATAAATATACATGTGTGTACTTTGAATCTGGTGGCCTCGTCACAGATAATGATTTTACTACCATTACCATTCATTCTATACTTTTTTTCCTATTTATCATTAATTATAAAAAAGGAATAAAATATTTAACAGAGTAACTGAATTCCCTTTAATTTTGCAAGGCTTTTTGAAGGTGTCATTTAAACAAAGGATATTCCCAAGGACTCACCAACAGTTCAATCACTAACATGTAAACATTGTGAAAGATATCCAATATCACATGCTATGATGAGTGTATTTCTACGTATTACTGACAAAATTGGGATGGGAGATAATAAAATGCTTCATCAAGTCTTTAGCACTGGGTTCACTGAAACCTGCAAGCAATAACCACATTTGAATAGTTCTAAAACTTCATTTCTTTTGAAAATGTCATTTAAACAAAAATAATAAAATTAAACTGATGGGCGAAGCTTTTTGGTAAAATTGTGTGCATTTTTATAAATTAAGTCCCTGTTAATGTTCAGGGTTTATGAATCTTTCTCTATTACAGAGTGTAGCATTTTTAGCAATGGAGGTTGGATAGTGGTCAGAAGCCTGAACCAGAAAATCAGACTTCATGAGATTGAATTCAAGCTGAACCAGCAGGGTGGCCTGAGGCTGGTCCCACCATCCCAATGGACTTCAGTTTCCTACTCTATAGAACACAGGAAAAAATATAATATCTACTAATAGAGTTGATGTGCAGATTAAACAAGATAAACCATTTGGAAGTACTTTGTGCAGTGTCTGGTAGATAATAATTGTCAATAAAAGTTGGAACTATTTCCATGACAATAAACATATATTCCTCCAGTATCTATTATTTTGAAGATTTGAGTGAGAGAGAGTGGGAGGAGGGGCAGAGGGAGAGAATCTCAAGCAGACTCCCAGCATGGAGCCCAACAAGGGGCTCAATCTTACTACCCTGAGAGTATGACCTGAGCTGAAATCAAGAATCATACACTTAACCAAGTGAACCATCCAGGCATCCCTATTTTTGATCATTTCATAATATTATGATATATAAAAGATACTATTATTTTGATCCATTACCCCATGTCTTTTTAAAATGTTATCCTAAAGTTTGTCACAAAGTCTATATAGTATATGGTAAAAAAATAGAACTTGAAAGGAAAAAATACAAACATTACAAACATTAAAATAGGACATGAAGAAAAATCTCACTAGTCTGACCTTTCCATAGGTCATAAAAATAAAGGATATATAGCACCCAACTAGATGCCAGCAACAATTTATATATGTACATATATTTTATATGCATTACATATATATACATATATGTAGTCTAAGTATATATATAGTATGCAGATGTATGTGTATATCTGTATTTATATACTTGATTTCTCTCTTTTTAGATAAACTTGGATATTAAAAACATCAATGACAGCAAAATATATTTTTCCTTTTCAAAATTAGAGCACTCCTCTTAAAAAAATCTTTCCAGACAAGATCAATTTTAATTTCTACTCTTTTCTAAATGTTGTAGATCATGCGATAAATGTATACCTTGAAAGAAGTCTTGTATATAGTCTAACAGAAATAGCATTGTTTTAGAGAATTGACAAGTAGTTGTGGTTGATGTTATTAAAAAAAAAAAAGATAGATTTTAGGAAAAAGCAAAGGTTGGGTAGACTCTCCAGAAACTCATAATGTGTGATAGTGTTTAATTCACTCTTCTAAATATGTACACCTACGCAGTAACAGGCAATGTGCTTGTCACTTGTGATACAGTGTGAACATATACCTATGGCCTTTGGCTTCTCAAAGGTTCTAATCTACTGGGGGATATTTACAAGAAAATTAGTAATTATTATTTTAAAGATATGAGTTGCTCCACTGTACTCAAGGTGTAAGACTTTCCAATAATGTATCTGTTATAAGTTCAGTGAAAGTATAAGTGTTGCTATCACCATACTTAACAAAACACCTTCCCCAGATTTGGGAATTCAAGGAAGTCTCACAGTGCTAATGTGATATCTATATTAGAGGTATGAATTGTTCTGAAAGTTGTTTTTACAAAATAAATAGAACACAATTTGTACTAAAGTAACCTTCATCTAATCTGAACTACGGATAAAAAACTGGAGTGAAAAACAAAGGGAGGGATATATTAAATTTCCAATATTTCACATTTATGCCTCCTTGTTGACGAGGCAGAAAATGCAAAGGAATTAAATGCTTGACAAAAGTTGATGTTTTCTAATTTTTAAAAAATTTTCTCTAATTTTTATTCAGTTGTTATACAAGTCAAGTCAATTAATGTTAAGAAAATACCATTTTTTCCCAAAATAATTGTGTGTGTCCAGAATAGTCACAGTTTAGCTAATCAGTATTATATATATTCAGCATTATTTTTCTTTCTTTACTTCCATTGCTTTTATTTTAACATTAAAAATGCTCTTTACTTTCTCTCTGCCACTTACATTTATAAAACAGTTGACCCTGTTTAGGAAAGTAGTCACATTCTTCCTACAACAGTTGTATATGTATGTGTGTGTGTGTGTATATATATACACACACACAGATATACATACGCATATATATATACATATACATGTATATGTGTATATACATGTGCATACACACATATTTATATACAGACATATATACATGTATATATACATATAGTGTTCCATGTTGTTTTCCAAGTTTAACAACATATTTTACACTCTTGGATATTGAAAATTCCAGCCACTAGAAGTATATTTTGCTTTTCAGAATTAATTACCATTTCAAAAATAGAAACTGTACCTCTCGTATCTATAAATACACATCCCAGTTTCACGCCTGAGTTTCTTAACCAGAAATTTCAGCTTGATCTTGAATCCTGCAATGAAATTGCACAGATTCATGGATATGAGTAAAGAATATTATGATTTCTGCTCCACAATTTTAGATAGCTTCAATCAGAAGATTTAGATAATGGAATTGATTCCAATTTTGTTAAAGTAATCCTCTTCATGAATTAAACTTACTATGTATACACACACACAATATATATATACATATATATGTATATATATACACACATGATCTATATATATACAGACATATATACACACAATCTATTTCTCATTTCTAGAAAATTAAATATGGAAAGTATCAAATAATTATTTTAGCTTATAAGCTTATATATATATATCTTTTAAAGATTTTATTTAATTGACAGAGAGAGACACAGCAAGAAAGGGAACACAAGCAGGGGGAGTCAGAGAGGGAGAAGGAGGCTTCCCGCAGAGCAGGGAGCCCGATGTGGGGCTCGATCCCAGGACCCTGGGATCATGACCTGAGCCGAAGGCAGATGCTTAACTACTGAGCCACCCAGGGGCCCCAAGCTTATATATATTTTAATCAAATTATCATCAGAATCACCCAAAATAAAAATATGATTTTTATTATGTAATATATACTTCTCATATATATAGATATATGAAGATATATGAAGAGAGAGTCTCAGAAGTTTGAATAACTTAACCAATTCCACACAAGGGATCAAAAGCAGACCCTAGATTTAAACCCATGTGTCAATGCCTTCCCAGTTCATGTTTTCTCCACCTCATCACCTTTCCAAACTATATTTGGCAATGCTAGCATACTCTAATGATGCACTATGTTAAGTTATAAATAGAATTTTATTAGTTTTTTTAAGATTTCATTTATTTATTTGAGAGAGAGACATGAGCAGGAGGAGGGGCAAAAAGAGAGGTAGAAGCAGACTCCCTGCTGAGCAGAAAGCCTGCCATGGGGCTCAGTTCCAGGATCCCAGGATCATAACCTGAGCCAAAAGCAGACATTTAACTGACTGAACCACTCAGGTGCCCTGAATTTTATTAGTTTTTAAATAGAAGAAATGATTATCATCCTTGGTTGAAAATAGTCTCTTTCTTAATCTAAAATGGTTGAAAACAAGGTAAAAGCCCTTAGACCCTATACTACACTTTTTGCAAACTTATTAAACTGTTCTCTGAATCTTACGCCTCTTCCAGAAGTCCCTAAGAACAACCAAAGGTATTTCAGGTGTCAGGAGTAACAGATTCACAATAAAAAAGGCATAAACTTGTTTATAAATTCTTACTGCAAAATTAATTTATATACAGAATAGAGGATATTTTTTCCCCTTCTAAGAATTTTAGAATCTAGAGTAAGGTTTCCTTTTTTCCCCTCAATTTCTAACTAAACAGTACTTACTTCAATTTCCATTTATACTTTTTAAGTGTCAGGGAGAATTAAGTTTAAATTTGACCTCTGGCAAATAACTAAAACTCACTATTTTATTTGTAAGGATAATACTACTTATATCATGGAGTCTTAAGGAGATATTAAGGGATATAAAGCACCCAACTAGATCCTAGAATTTAATAAATGTTATTTATTTTTGTCCTATATTTCCTTTCCAAGAAGAAATTTTATGTTAAAAATATAAAAAAAGATCATTCAGATTATGGAATATTTAGAATAGTAGGGAATACATAGTTTCAGAATGGTGTATTATATTATTTGATTTTTAGAAATAATTTATTTTCATATGGTCTGATATTTATGCCACTGAAATGTCTTACATGTGCCACTTAATACTTTCACTTGAGGAGCTAAAAAATAAAGAGAACTACAGTGATTTGGAAAGCATATGATATACCTGATATGAAGGTGGGGACTTAAGGGCAAAGTATTCACAAATAACTTGATTCCAGATTTCATATATTAAATGGATTAAGATCTTAAAATATTTTTGGTTACTGCTAGTACTAGAAATTCAAAAGTAAGATTACATTCAAGGTATTTGCAGTCAGGTAGATAAAGGTTATTTAAGACCATTATGTTAAGAAACACAAATCAGTTTTGCCAATTTTTAAAAGACCAATAAGGAATTTAGGCTTTAATGAACTATGTGCATCATAGGATATTAAATTAAGAAAATGCACATTACCCTCTGTTATCTATTTTTTTAGATAAAATTTAAGATGTCTCAAATGGTATCCTTGCAAAAGTGAGATGACCTTCTAGTTATTACAGGTCTTGTTATATATTTTTTAACATATACTCTTTCTGGATATTTTTAACTGATTACTACCAACTTTCCCAAAACTTGAATTTACCATTGCTAACTATGTTCATCTATTCATGGCTCAGGCTTATGCAACTATATCTGCCACTAATGCTACTATATCCATCATTCATATCAATAAAGATGGAAATTAACATAGAAATGATCATATATATGGTCCTTTGCTAAATGTTTTACCTGCATGCTTACTTAACTTTTGCAGCTACCAAAAAGTGAGCCATTATTTTTACATTTGTTTGTATATTAAGGAACTGGGACATTAATATCAAAGCTTATGAAGATCTCAGGTAAGTGAACTTTAGTCACTTGAATCTCAAACTCAGCTCTGAACTTCCATGGTATGCTACAGCAATAGAGATTGGACATGCTACTTCTCCAGGCTCAGTAACAGGAAAAAACTCAAATATTTTAGATTAGATATTAGCCCTTGATGTTAATGGCTTCTGACTGATCAGGGTAGAAGTGGCTGAAGGATGGGGTAGCTGTAGCAATTACTTTTAACATAAAGCAATGAAGCTTACCCCACTGACTAACTCTTCCTTTCACTTAAATACTTTGAGGTCACTACAGGGGTTATTAAGTGATCTAATTTCAATATTTTTGTGTCTCAGAGAATGAGGGAGGCCCAAAGAAAGGAAGAAAGGTGGAGGAATGGCTGGTAGTTGTGACAGTCAATAAACACACACTTAAATTCACTATCTTATACAGGTGTAGTTCTTGATACCCTGAAACAATTACACTAGTAACAAAGATCACTAACCCAGGTCACTATAACAAATACAATAATGAAAAGGTCTAAATATTATAAGAATTACCAAATGTGACATAGAGATAGGAAGTGGGCAAATACTGCTGGAAAAATGGCACCAATATATTTGCTGGACGCAGGGCTGCACAAGCCTTCAGATTGAAACAAAACAACACACCCAGTATCTGCAAAGCACAATAAAACAAAGTGCAAGAACATGAGGGATGCCCATATATTTTCTATTATAAGTCAAGCTTAAAGGAGATAAAACGTTTAAAAGTTTATGGAGCTGCTCGATTATGATGAAGATCCTAAATGCAGAATTTATTCTATTACTGACAAGAGGAGGAAAAGCACATCATAGGAAGACTGGCATGTAGTTAGTTATCAAATACTGATGAAATTTTTAGTGAAATAATAAGAAAATCTGCTGTAATCAAAAGCTGATAAGAAAATCTGTGATAAAGAAAGATATACTCTGACATCTATTCAGCTGGGAAAGAAAACACACTGATAGAAGATATAAAAGAAACATAGTTTCAATTTATTTGTAAATTATGTAACCCTTCCAACCTTCCAAACTCTGTTATTTCTACTGATGTCTAATGGCTCAAATAAATTCTGTGAGTTACTTTACTTTTGCCATAGATGAACCAGTAAGTATACACTGAACTACAGCTTTTCCTTCACAATATATCAACAAACTGATAAAAAAAATATAGACAAACCGGACTTGGATAGGGATTATCAGAATTTCTTACCACATTTGTATACCACAGACTTTAAATAAGACCTACAAATTATTTTATCCATAGACTGCTTTACAAATACTGGTTGAAAAAATTTTACGGAAGTCATAAAATTTTTTTAGATATATAAACGGAATCTAAATTTTTACCTCTGCTTTCTAGAATGTGGGACTGAACATGCATTATCCCTCATAAGACTTCAGAAATTGGGGCACCTGACTGGCTCAGTTGGGTAAGTGTCTGACTCTTGGTTTCTGCACAGGTCATGATCTCAGGGTCATGATTCAAGGTCATGAGATCAAGCCCCATGGTGGGCTCTGTGCTCAGTGCAGAGTTGACTTCAGATTCTTTCTTCCTCTTCCTCTACCCTTCCCCTCTACTCCTGCTCACTTGCTCTCTCTTAAAATAAATAAATGGGGGAGGAGCAAGATGGCGGAGAAGTAGGAGGTTGAGATAGAGTCGGATCCCAGAAGTTCATCTAGATAGTTAATAAATCATTCTAAAAGCCAGCATACTCAACAGGAGAGAGAAAAGTGGAAGAAGAGCAATTCTAGGAGCAGAAAATTGACCACTTTCGGAAAGGCAGGACGTTTGGAAAAGTGATTCCAAAGCGACAGGAAGAGAGACCGCAGGAGGAGGGACTGGCTCCCTGCAGCCACAGAGCTGCGGAGCACAAAATTGGAACTTTTAGGGTCTGCTCAGCTGAGGGACATTGCTCCAGAGGCTAGGCCGGAGGTCTGGCCCTTGCGGGAACAGAGTGGTTTCAGGACCCGCGAGATCATAAAGAGACCGGGGGCGTCTGAGTGCAGCAGAGCTCCCAGATATCGGGGTGGAGAAGCCGGCGGCAGAGAAAGAGCCGTGCAGTGCTTTTTCAACTGGGGCTTACCCTAGACTGTGGCCGCGGCCCTTCGAGCGGGGACCACATAAGGCATTCAGGAGAGAGCCCCTCCTTCCTCCTTGGGGAGGAGCGGCGCCAGAGCGCGCATCAGGAATCTGCTGGGTTTGGAGACTCCAGACAGGGCCGTGCGCCAGAGATAGAGGTGCGCTGCCACAGGTGGCTGAGCTCGGAGCTTGTGCGGACCTGGGAGACTGGAGTGATTGACTGCTTTCCTCTGAGGGCACGCTGAAGAGTGGGGACTCCAGCGCTCAGCTCCTCCGGCAGAGACTGGGAGCCGACATTTGCATTCCCGGCCTCCAGGGCGGTACGGAAAGCGCTAAGGGAACAAAGACTCCCAAGAGCGAACCTAAGTGAACTGCTTGGCCCCTCCCTGGATGAGGGTGGGGCAATTCCACCGCAGGCAAAGACATCTGAGAATCAAATTGTAAAGGCTCCCCCCCAGAAGATCAGTGAGAATATCAACCCAAGACCAAGTTCATCAATCAGTGAGAACTGAAGAACTCCAGAGTACTTTTCTCTCTCACTCATATATTCTTAGCTCGATAAAGTGACAAGGCAGAAAAACCACAAAAAAGAGAACAAGACACAGTACCAACGGCTAGAGACCTAGTTAGTACAGACATCAGTAATATGTTGGAAATACAGTTCAAAATGACAGTTATCAAATTGCTAGCTGGGCTCGAAAAAAGCATGGAAGAAATTAAAGAATCCCTTTCAGGAGAAATAAAAGAAATAAAATCTAACCAAGATGAAATCAAAAAAGCTATTAATGAAGTTCAAACAAAAATGGAGGCTCTAAATGCTAGAATAAATGAGACAGAAGAAAGAATTAGCGACATAGAAGACCAAATGACAAAGAATACAGAAGCTGAGAAAAAGAGAGACAAACAACTATTGGACCACGAGGGAAGACTTCGAGAGAAAAGTGATACCATAAGACACAACAATATTAGAATAATTGGGATTCCAGAAAAAGAAGAAAGAGAGAAAGGGGTGGAAGGTATATTGGAACAAATTTTTGTAGA
>CM052798.1:146362862-146404609 GCA_028533885.1 Nasua narica
GGAAAGACAAAGAGGAAGCTAAATATTAATAAAACATATTTGAGTTATTCCTCAGAACTTAAGAGATTTGTAGATTTAACCTTTCTCAGACTGGTGGACAATTTGTTGTTAATGATGTCAGTGAAATTGCTAATCAGAATGGAAGTGCCTTCAAATTAATTGCAACTGACCTTGGGAAAAATAATTATCTTCTAAATGGACATTCAAATGAAGGTAAAATAATTTCAGTAAGACTTTGGGTCATTAACTCATGACTGCAAATCTTTTCTGAAAGTTGTTTACTCTCAAGTAAATATGTCAATGAATCAATTTCACACTAAAATTACATTTCCAACATTAAATGGAATAATGAAACCATATGTAAAACTAAAAGAAAGCCTTGATAAATCTTATTATGTTCACTTTCCTTTTTAGTCTTACACATTTCTGTGATGTCAGTCACTATTGACTAGTCTATATAACCTTTCAAATGTTCTTATGCATATGTGGGATTATTTATATATGGATTTTAAAAAACAATTTCCCACACTTGGAACAGCATTTTAATCTATCACAGTCAAGTTTAGATTATATAAATACTTTTCAAAAGAAATTTCATAGGAAAAACATATATTCAACTTCTAAATGTATTTTTACAAGAAGATAGGGAAACTAGCATTCCCGGATATTGTTGAATGTTGGAAGAGAATTGCTTATGTTTTCAGAAAGTAATCCAAAAATATCTTTAAAATTTTCCCCTTTGACCCAGCAAACCCACATAAATGAATCTAGCATACAGAGAAAAAGCAACAAGAACAAGATGTTTAATGAACATATTTTGTAGTGACAATAATCTAAAATTTCTATCCCTAAGGAAATAATTATGATTCAGTCACACAATGAAATAGATTTCTAAGTATTACCCAAGAATGATGTACATGATACACTGATTAGTGATAAAAACTACCTGCTAAGTTATATGCACATTAAGTTTGTATACAAAAAGAAGATAAATTCTTATCTAATTTATGTCTATGTCAAAAAAATATGTCTGGGTCCATCTGGTCAAAGAGTTATGTAAGGGAAAGTTTCATACTATGTCATTAACACTGGTGAGCTTGAACAGGGAATGCAACAGGGAGATTCTAGTAAGAGTTCTAATTCTGTTTGATTCTGTCTTTTCAATTGTGACAGTACACATTTCTGGAATTTCAAAGATTGAGCAAATTTCAAAAAACAAAAAAGCACAGGGTGCCTGGGTGGCTCAGTTGGTTGAGCAACTGCCTTTGGCTCAGGTTATCATCCTTGAGTTCCAGGATCGAGTCCCACATCGGGCTCCCAGCTCCATGGGGAGTCTGCTTCTTCCTCTAACCTTCTCTCCTCTCATGTTCTCTCTCACTTTCTCTGTCTCTCAAATAAATAAATAAAATCTTTAAAAAACGAACAAACAAAAAAGCATGAAAGAATAAATGTTTCCAGATTTGTGCTCTCCTACTGAAACAACTATAAAAGTGAACAAATATATAAGACAATGTTTTTAGGAGTTGAATGACAATATTTGAAAGACTACAATTCTTGAAAGAAAAAAAAAATGAAGTGAGACCTACTTTTGCTTGAGCTTTCTTTGCCTCATAAAGTTGGAGCACTAGCAAAGCATCTGACACTTGATAAACTGAGGAGCCAGAGATGAGAATTGGTGTTAGAGGATGTGGCTAAAATTGTGGACAGAGGACTTAAAAGGAGAGAGATGCTGGAAGGGCAATGTAGTTTGAGAAATAGGTCCTAAATTTTGAATGGGAGTTTCTCGGGAAAATTGGTCAAGACTTATGATGCACATGTGCAGGGCAAGAGTCTACAAGGTTTCATAGAGAGTAGTTAACGAAGGACGGAGAAATGAACTAAAATATCAGACACCATGTAATTATTGGAGTTTAAGTTCGACAGTGAAGAGACTTCACCAAGACCTTCAGGAAATTAGTGGAGACCCAAGGAAGGCCAAGACCTAAAAGAACCAAGCCATAATATAAAATGACTCCCTAGAAATAAGGAGAAACAAAAATAAAAACACCCTCGGGGGGGAAAAAAACCCTGAAGAGATTTAAATGGCATATCATAATTTGTTTGGAAGACCAAAATTCAGTACAATTTTTAAAAAACCTAACATAATATAAATCTATTAAAATGTATTATCCATAACCTATCATAACTTTTTTTTAAAGCTGGATATACAAAGAAGCAGAGAAATGTGATTCAATCAAAGGAAATAACATTCAATAGAAATAACCAAAGAATGCATAGTATTGGAATTAGTAAGGGCTTTAAAAACTACAAAACAGAATGAATCTGAAACCTTAGAACTGAAACAGACTTTGATGAATAATTTATTAGTGGGTCTTAAGCGGATTAGAAATTGTAAAAAAAAATTAGTAAAATTAAAAACAAACAATAGAAATTATTTATCTTGAAGAAAAGAGATGAAGTTTTTGGGTTTGGGGGTTTTTGACTTTTTCTTTAAGTAGCAGAACCCTAGTAACATGTAAGCAAAATCAGGAGATCTATGTGTAATTGGAATTCAATAAGAAAAGGAGAGAGAATGAAATGCAAAACAAAACACATTTATCAGAAGTAATAGCCCAAATATAACCAAATTTCTTTAAAATAATCAACCTACTGATCTAAGAAACTCAGTGAAGTCCAAGTATGATGAATTCAAGAAAACCACATCGAAGTTAATCATAGGTAAATTGTAGAAAACCAAAGATGAAAGTGAAAATTTTAAACTTAGCCAGATAAAAAGAAAGATGGAATTATAAAAGAATGAGAATATGAAGGACTGCTAAATTTACACCAGAAACAGTTAAGACGTTTATGCAGTTGAATAACATCTTTAAAGTGTAAAGGAAAAGCTGTCAATTCTGAGTCTCACATACAAAAAAAAAAGGGTGATTTAAGGCATGATCAGGTAAGCTAACAGTGAAAATATTCGTCGACATGAGATGGAAACTGTAAGAAATGCTAAAGGAAGTCCCTCAGGCTTAAGAAAAATTATACTAGATGAAACTCATATATAACTGAAGGAATTAAGGACAATAGAACTAGTAAATACATGAAGACAGCCTTTTTTTAAATTGTATACTTTTCTCTCTGTGCTATTATTGCTATTATTAAAATACATTTTAATTCTAAAAATAGCTTAAACTCCACAATACAGCTTATTATTTTTGCTTTAGTTTTTTATAACCTTTAAAATCATTAAATTATAATAATTTAAAATTATTAAATTAAGTGGTACAATATATAAAAAGAATTATACATTATGATCAAATAAAGTTAATACAGAAATATGAAGTTTTAACATTTTTAAAAGTCAACCCGTAATTCATCACAGTAAAAGAATAGAAAGAGAAAACATGCAATAGATGTAGAAAAACTTTCCTGATCAAAAAAAAAAAAAGCCAATAACTAGGAGTGCAGGAATGGAAGAAAACTTAATCTGGTAAGGGGCATTTACATAAAACCTTACAGCTAACTTAGTATTTATAGATACAATATTGCATATTTGCTCAAGTATGCTTTTAACTCATTTTTTAAATTATTTGTTAACATCAACATTTTTTCCAGTCCTTTTGATCTTTTATTTGGTTGTTTCATGTAGGCATTTCATTCCCTTCTTCTGCATCACACTATTATTAGCAAGTACATCCTCTCTTGACCTTCTAGTCCCCTGAAATCCCAAAGTATAACCCTATATCCCACAAATTAGCACTCAAGAATAAATATATTATTATTTATAAAATTTTTTTGTGGAATATCAACAATATTTTTGCTTCTTAGATTCATTTGCTCTTTTAGCTATTTTAGCAGATCACTCAAAGAAATCACCAAAAATATATATATATGTCTTTTTTTGGAAATAGTGGTAATGCTATTGATATAATTTTGTTTATATCTTGCAATTATTTATTGATACAAAATTTGCATTCAGTTAAATGCAAAGATCTTCAGTATAGTTTTTGTTAAGTTTTGACAAACATGTATCTACATAATCGATATACAATAAAAGATATAGATAGCTCCCATCAGCTCAGGAACTGCCTTCATGCCCAATTCCAATCTTTGTTTTCCATGGGCAAATATTATATGGTCTCTATTACCATAGTTTAGTTTTTCCTGTTCTGTAACTACATATAAGTGTAATCAAGCATGTAGTTTTTTTTTTTTAATGTCTGTCTTCTTTTACTTATTTTTTTAATCCATACATATGTTGCATAAAACAGTCGGAGACTATGAGGAAGAGCAAGATATTTGCATGGTCTGAAAGTGTCTCCCAACAGACCGTTTATTAATTGTAAGGGGATAAGTAACAGTAAATATGCAGTAGAGAATCAGACAGAACCTTGCCTAAGTAATCAAAACTGACATCAGTAGTAAGAGACTCATGTACATGATGGGTCTCTAGATGCAGAACCCTGAAGGACCAAATCTCACCAGTGGCATTCAACCTAAAATTTCCTATCCTCTATCTAACCAGGATAAACCCAATATGGTAAATAATCTATTTATTTAAAGGGCAGAAACTGGGAAGACTATATTCTTAAAACTATCATAAAAGCTAACAAAAGTCTGCGGAAGTTATTTCAGATTAAAAGAAACTAAAGAAGCATGACCACTAAATGCAATATGTGACGGTATGTCTGATTCTGTCCTGGAGACCAAAAAAAAAAAGTCAGTGAAGAATATAATTGTATCAACTAACAAAATCGGAATATAAACAGATTATAGTATTGTATCAATGTTAAATATATAGAAATTGAAAACTGCACTCTGGTTATGAAAGAAATATCCCTCAGGAAATATAAATTGACGAATAGGGACAAAAATCAATGGTGTTTTTAATTTACCTTCAAATAGCTTAGGAGAAAATACACATACACATACACACACACACACACACACACACACACACACACACACACAGAGGCGGGACAAATAAAGCAAATGGTCTTAAATGTTGATAATAGGTTAATCTGAATAAAGATTATGGAGCTCTTCTTTCTACTATTTTTAATTTTGCCACTTTCTCATGAGTTTGAATTTATTTCTAAAAAAGTTTTTTTAATAAAGCAAGGTAGACCCAAAATTATCTTGCAACTGACTTCTAAGTACGTCCTCTATTTTGCTCGTCTTTCTTCTGTCACACAAGTCTCCTTACACAACCCAAGCAAATATATATCTGTGGGGCTTAGAATTTGTTATTCCCTCAACAGAGAATGGTCATCTTTTAGATAAATATGTATTTTGCATCTTTATTTCATTCAGGTATGTATTCAAATGTTATCTTTCAGAGAGACATTTATTAGTCTTTCAAAAGAGCACCCTCCTATATGTCTTCTAAATATGCTTTATTTTCCCTCAAAGCACCTACTACTACATGCTTATTTTTATCTTTACTTAGTAGAATATTAGTCAGTGAGAGCAGGACTTTATTTTATTCATCACAAGAGCCCCCAGATTAAATGGTTGTTGGAGGAACATATACATTCAATAGGTATTTGTTCAAAGAAGCCAGTAAGCAGTAATTATAATGGCTGGACAAGAAGTTCAAATAAGGAATATGAATTTCAAATAAAAATGCAGATGATATAGGGAAGACAACTGTCCCTAAAATTTTTTTAAACATTTTTCCGGGGGCGCCCGGGTGGCTCAGTGGGTTAAGCCTCTGTCTTTGGCTCTGGTCATGATCTCAGGGTCCTGGGATAGAGCCTGCTTCCCCCTCTCCCTCTGCCTGCTTCTCTGCCTACTTGTGATCTTTTTCTCTCTGTCAAATAAATAAATAAAATCTTAAAAAAAAAACATTTTTCTGACTCATAAAGTCTTTGGATATTAGGTAGACAGAGTGCCAAAGTTCTTAAATTCTAATATTTTATATTGAAATCTGTTGTTTTCCAATATTTACTAATATTCAAGTACTTTTTGCCCAAAAATCTAAAAATAATATGTACTATTCAAAAAAAATAATATGTACTATTCAATAAAAACAAGCAAGATCCCTCTTCTAATATTTGCCTTTAGAAACAGCAAAAAAAAAAGAAACTATAATATGTGTCTTTGGAATATTTTGATAAGCTATTCCTTAATATCTACAGGCACTATCATGACATATAACAAATATAGCATTTCAAGGAAATAAGTTCCAAGTGTTATAAAGCATTAGTTTTATAAATACAAACTAAGTAGGATAAAATTTTCAAAGTATAACATATTTATAAATAATTACATGACTCTACAGAATTATAAAGGATAAATAACTATCATTTATCATCACCAGGGATAAAAACTACACGTTATTTTAAAAGCTTGATTTTCATAGAAAATATGCATTACAAAGTAAAATGCTAAATGTACCCTCTATATTAGCACTTCTAAATTAGTGTTGCTTTGATATCATTTTCCCTAATGAAAACATTATAAAGCAACTCATATTGAAATAATTCTTTTGACCTTTTTATTAATCAAGCATATGACTTAGTTGCAAATTTTATTTTCATAACTATTCCCATGGTTTTAAAGACAATGTGACATACTTTTAAAGAAATTGGGAGGTTCGCTCAATGCTATTGCTTTTGTGGCTTTGGATTTTCACATATTCCTATTTATTTTGTTTTCTTATAGGTATGTACAATACTGCTTTAAGATGAGCTTAACTGGGGGTACGTATTACAAAAATAAAGAACTACTTTTGAGATCATCCTCTTCCTGTTTACTACTTCCCGACATACATTTCACTTTGTTTCCTCTTTGAAAGGTATTTTTTAAATTTTCTAATAATTTCCTTTACTATAGAGGTCATTTTAATATTTATTCAAGACTGTGCTAAATGATGAATAAAAAATTTTAAAAAAGCAAAACTGATTTTATTAGTCCTTTATAAAGTTGACCATAACTTAATTTCAGTCTAGCATGATTTTTAAGAACTTGGGCTCTAGAGCCAAATATGTCAACAAATGCAAGCTTTACAACTTTCTATTTTTGTGACCTTGCAAAATTATAAAACTTTCTGTGTCCCAGTTTCTTCATTTGCAAAATGGGAATGGCAGTAGTTATCTACCCAATATAGTTGCAGTGAATCCTTAAAAGGATTAAGGATTATAAAACACTAAGAAAAAGCACATGGCAAAAATAAAGAATATCCTTTATTATCATTTTTTGGCTTTTATAACGTATGTTAGTATGGAGAAGTTTCAAAATATTTCATTTCAATTAGAATCATGAGGTAATTTTAGATACCTATTTTTAAATTATTAAGCTTAATATATTCATTATTTCCTTTTCATTTTATCAAATATATATTAGGCACTTATATGGCAAAACATCACTCATTCTAAGCTGTGTGTGCATAATCATGTTTGCATTTGTGTGTTGGTATAAAATTGAAAATACAAAGGTAAAGAAGATCTGTTTCTACCACTGAGAAGCAATATTATTATGATTACTCATAGTTGGTATTATTACCTGCTGTAATTAATAATGGCAGGTAAGTATACAAGCAATCCCAAGGGAGAAACTTCAGAAAAGACTGAAAATCATAAATGTGGGCTGAAAATAAAAGAATCATCCCTATGTTTTCTAGCAGGTTATTACAGCATTTAATCTTTTACCAAGCCAAATAAGCAGTCACACCATCATGCATTTCCCATCAGAAGAGATGTCCCACAATTTCATGTCTTCAAAGACCTATCTCGAATGTTCATAAGAAATCTGGGTGCTATTGTTTTTGGACAAGAAACATGTTTCCTTTGGATTCTGTGATTTACATTCTTGTAGCTTTTTCTTTTTTTTAAACCACAAAAATTTAATGTAACTTGACTTCTATACTAATTCTGTACTTCTAAAGGTTTATTTTCTTATCCTCTACTAGTCTAATCCTATCTGGTGGTTCTGTCTCTATTTTGTTTCAACAACCCACTCAGTCATCAATCAAGTTCTAGCTAACATTTCCATGAATTGACAACCACAATCAAGGCTTTATATTTCCTGAAAATAGCAATATATTCATAAAATTACTACTAGAATAGTATAATTAATTATTCCCTTACAAGTATCTATTCATATCCATTATCATTCCTTACCCATGTAACCTACATAAATGAATGGCAGTATTTTTATGGCAGTATTTTATGACTGTCAATTCTAATTGTTGGATAAGCCTTTTTTTTTAAAAAAAGATTTTATTTATTTGTTTATTTATAATTTATTATTTGTTTGTTTATTTATTTGACAGAGGGAGAGAGAGAGAGATCACAAGTAGGCAGAGAGGCAGGCAGAGAGAGAGGGGGAAGCAGGCTCCCCACTGAGCAGAGAGCCCGATGCGGGGCTCGATCCCAGGACCCTGAGATCATGACCTGAGCTGAAGGCAGAGGTTTTAACCCACTGAGCCACCCAGGCGCCCCTGGATAAGCCTTTTTAATATATAATTGATCATTTCAACCATCCAGTATACATGTAAAAATTAGTCTTGCATCATCTATGTGCTGGTTTACTTTTGCTAATATTCAAATATCTTTTCTTAGCAAAACTTATTTTAATTTAGAAATTTTATGAACAGCAGCCAGTATATTATTTGTCCAATTGAAGATACATACTAATAATTCATCTAAATCATATTTATACATTGTGCTCTTATATCGAGAACATTATAATTACTACAAAATTTGTGTTGTAACCATCTCTCCCTACTCACATGTACAGACAAGTATTAAATGTGGTTTTTACAATGTACAAATTCCAGCTTTAGTGTAGGGTTGTCCCTTTAAATTCCTGGTATTCTTTATTCTGTTCATTTACTTTTGATTCTCATTTTGATCTATCAGGAATTAGCTGCTCTTTGATATTAAGGTTTATTTGCCTGTTGAAATGGAATCTCAACATCTATGTGCAATTACTTACAGTTCACTCAGCCTCAGAAGTAAAGGGTAATTTTTGTTTTTGTTTTAAATCTCAGCAATAGAGACCTAACTAAATATTTTACTGTTTTTTCCTTTGTATTCTCTTTCTGGATCTAACCAATATGAGAACTATGAGAGTGATAAGTTCAGATGAGCCAGGCCTTCAACATCATGTTCTGTCCCAGCACTGTGTTAAACCTGTACTTATATTAATGCCAAAGAAGGCATGGAAAGGCATTATTGTCACCTATGACACCAGAATTATCTAAATGAATTCCCAAAACCACTAAAAGGGATTGGAGACAACAGAGGGGAAACTATTTCAATGAAGTACTAAACCAGAAACATCTAGGGAGAGCATTCAGAAAAAGCTTCACAGGGCGGGAGGTGGGGGGGAGTCGCGGGGGGGGGGGGGGTCCTTCTCTTGTCCAAAAGCTCTTAATTCATTCATTTTGTTCTGTTTTCCATTGGTCAGATGTCAAATTTCTACTATCATATCTGTGATAATTAATCTAAATATGGTAAGGAGTCAAAGCAATCTGTTTTTCAAGAGGCACATTATGCTCTTGTTTACTTCTGATACCCTGAGTAAGCAAAATGTGCCATATTAGAAAGATACTATTAATTACATAGACAAATTTCTTTAAGAGCGGTCTACCAACACCAGTTGGTAGGGATGTCTGAAAAATAAACATACAATTCAAAAACAGAAACTTAAAGAATGAAAGAAAATTTTGAGTTTATGCCTGGGACTCTCCAAACAAAAATTACTTAGGTTAGCGTTATTATGGTATTATAGCATTTCATTTTTTTAATTAGTTCTTAGCAATAAATACATAGTATTTCCTCAGAGTGAAGCATGAACTTTGTGCAAATAAACCCTTACATTAAAAATATTGCATGACTATCAACTAATGTCTGTCCCCATCAATATTAATATCCACAGGAATTACAAGCCACAATATGATTTAAAGTATAGTTTCTATCATTAGTTTTACATAAAATATATAACCTCACATTGCATGTATACATTGCAACCTTATCCTTGTAATTCAAAAAGCAATTCCACAGATGGTGTTTATCAGGCTGTCTGAAAAAACAGATGTTTGACCTGGAGTCATTTTCATCACACATATGGTCCATCTCTAGGTTAGTTTCTCTGGCCACTGTTAGTTGGCTGGTCCAGACAGTGTTCTACAATCCCTTAGCTAAAATTAACTCATGAACTACTGATTGTTAGAAAGGACAAAGTTTTGTTTCCCTATTTTCAATACATACTCTACTTTTTTAAAATATGAATTCTAGATTCTCAGAAGGTAGAAATGTATGGCAAGAAGATAAGGATCATGGTAGGATTAAGACATCCATAAATTCTATAGAGTAGGCTTCCTTTATGTACTTGAGAAAATAATTTCCCTCCTACAACTTTTTCCCCATCTGTAAAATGGTAAAATAACTTTATTTCATATTCCACAAGGGAAATATCCAGATCAAAGTAGATATATTTAGGGAATACTTTGACAACTATGCCACTGTACATAATATTGTTACTCATTTTATGGGATTGCTTCTGCCTAATTGTATCTAGATTTTTTAAATGAGAAAAGTAGGTATTTTACTAGGATCATTTTAGTTTATAAAAGGGGAAAACATAGTACAGTTGGGGATTTTACAGTAAACATGGGACTAAGGAGTGCACTTGTGATGAGCACAGTGTTGTATGGAACTGCTGAATCAATAAAGTATACACCCAGAACTAATTTAAAATGTATGTTAACTAGCTGGAATTTAAATTAAAAGTCCAAAAAGTAAAATAAGCAAAGTAATTGCACTTAGTCTTTTCCTTTTTGTATACCCTCCCCAAAACTTTAATTTTTCCTTTTCTATATTTCATCCACTTCTAAGAAGAGAGGGAGCATGGAAGAGAAAGAGAACACAAATAAAAATTAGAAAAGAAAATCTTTCAGAAGAGGGGCAGTCACCAGGGAAGGGTTCTACAGTGATTACTCTAATAACACAAAGCCAAGAGAAAATTCTGATATCATCTAGCATACGCTGTCCACTCTAGGACACATACCTTATCTAATCAATGGACCAGAGTGGACTGTATTCTCAGAGAATTAGGGGCACTAATCTACTCACAAGAGACTAAGCATGTCTCTTGCATGAAATTTTACTAATTAAAAAAAAACAAATAATAGAAAAGAAAAAAAATGAAAGGAAGGAAGGGAGGGAGGTAAGTAGGAAGAAAAAAAGGAAAGAAGGGAAAAATATATATATCAAGGATCAGGCATGAGTATCAACCCCACCCTCTCTAGCAACTGTCATAGAGTGCCAGTTTAATAACAATGGCAAAAGAATAAGAATTTAATGCAAATATCTCCAAAATTTGCTATCAAAAGGACTAAATATTGAAGCCATCTAGTCCAAATTATCTTCTACCTGATCTGTGTTGCTATATCATTTTTTAAATTCCACCCCTCTAATATGAATCTGTGTTATTATGTTATCTTTTGCATCTTTTTCTCTTGGTATGTTTTTATACTGGCATTAATATCAACAAAGCTACAGCTACAGTCTTTATGAGGTTTTGGATAAATGAGGCATTCCTGTCTTCTTAAAACACTTCTGGAGTCCTTTGATTATGTCAGGATATTTTTTTTTTAAGATTTTATTTTATTTAACAGAGAGAGAACACAAGCAGGCAGAGAGGCAGGCAGAGAGGCAGGCAGAGGAGCAGGCTCCCTGCCAAGCAAGGAGCCCGATGTGGGACTCGATCCCAGGACGCCAGGATCATGACCTGAGCCAAAGGCAGCTGCTTAACCAACTGAGCCACCCAGGCATCCCTATGTCAGGATATTTTTAATTTGTTAACTCTCCGTATTCAAGGTCTACCTTTCCCTATTCCCATACGCTAATTGTAGAGGTATGGTAAAAATAATAAACCTATAAAAAGAAACCCGAAGTGTGATTACATGGTAATCCCCAAAACAGAAAAGAACTCATACTCAAAGAATGTCATGAAAAGTGATTTGAAATTCGTCTTTTAAATACAATATGTTATTTAGCTTTTTGGATAAAAAAAGGGTGGACAGACATATGACTGGTTCCATATTCATATACATATAACTCCTCCTTCTAGGCCTCCCATATATTCTGTTGGTAAATACAGTGAACTCTGCCTCCTATTCTCCTCAAGCTAAAGGATATGGTAAATTCAAGAAATTCAGCTGAGTATTTAGTACTTCATGATGTGCAAATGTTATTCGGGAAGAACTATAGTCAATCAGTTTTACAGAAGAGTAGTGAAATTATTGGATACTTGCTCTAGTGAAGCTGTAGAAATAACTTAAATAGATATATATGGTTCCGAAGCACTTTCTTCCTACTCCATATATCGAGTACCGATCCATGCAAAAGTATAAGAAGATTCTCCACCACTTAAATATCCAAGCATATAACTCAGCCATTCTAAGACCTTAATCATTCCTACCCCTTTCTTATGTAGCTATATCTACATTATTAATAACACATCTCCTTCTTTTAGTGTTGCATAACGTCTCCTAAATGATGAATAAAGAGCAATAACAGAGTATCTAGAGTTCAACAGATACCCATTTCCTCCTCTGTCTCAATAATGTGCATGAAGTCATATTTGCATTAAAGTTACATTTGGAAAAACCACAGACACTCAGTAATGTATAAATCACATGCTGGGAATCTATCTTCTAGAGGTTTGTATCTCAGAGATTATTTCTAATGCAGGTTTTGTTTAAAGATGTACTGAAGGAATATTTGTTTGCTACTTTCTTAAGGTGCACAGATACTGTGGACTTTTCTGAATGATCTATTATTTTGCCTTAAAATTAGTAAGTTTGAAATTAGTTTTCCTCAGTCAGAGAGGAGAAAGTCATTCTTTCCACTGAGAGTATCAAAACCAAAGTGAATTTTTTAAAAATGAGTGTTGGGGCGCCTGGGTGGCTCAGTGGGCTAAAGCCTCTGCCTTCGGCTCGGGTTATGATCTCAGGGTCCTGGGATCGAGCCCTGCATCGGGCTCTCTGCTCAGCGGGGAGCCTGCTTCCCCCTCTCTATCTCCCTGCCTCTCTGCCTACCCGTGATCTCTCTCCCTCTCTCTCTGTCAAATAAATAAATGAAATCTTTAAAAAAAAAAATGAGTGTTGTTACCTACACCTACAGGTGTACAGGGTTTTGATAACAGATTAGTGATGACCATCTCAAGTTACAAGGTACAATTGAGATATACTTAATATAAGTTATTCTAGATGCAAAAGAAATACCTACCTTTACTTTCTTTCCTCAAACTTACCTATCCCAAACCAGTGTGATAAATTAGTATAGGGGTATATACAGACAAAGAAGCTATCCATGGAATAGGAATAGAAAGATGCCTAAGCCATGGGCTGAATAGAACTGTGACATAATTCTCAGGCAGAGCTACAGAAGAGGTGTTGAGATCCCAGACTGGGAAGGTTGCATACACCATACTGGGAAATGAGACCAAGGAATAAATGCAGGGGTCCAACATAGGATTAAATCAACAGATAGCCATTGGATTGAAAAGGCCCAGTTAATCAGGTAAATGGGTTTTCTATCAGCTGCATGTATATGCAGATGACTCAGTGGTCTAAGTCTAAGGCATACCTTGAAGAATGTGAGGACTGTAATAATGGCTTATGTGAAATAGCCACCATTATAGACACTTGAATAAAAATTAAGTTCAATTAAAGAAAAATTTTTACAGTGAAACTGCAGAAATAGACATATTATGGTTTTGCATACCTCCCTCAGTAAAAAGTCATACGACTCTGTATTTATTCATTTATTAAGAATCCACTCTAGGTCAAACATTATCCTAGGAAGATGGGCATATTTTCAAGGAGCATAGCAGGTATAACTGGAGTTCATACAATTTATAAAGTGGTGAATTAGGGGAAAAAAGGAATCAAAATTTGGCAGTCACAGAAAAATACATTTAAATATATAAGTTTCATGTCAATTTCCTGCACTAAAAATTTTTAAGACTTTATAAGCTTTAAGTATGTCAGAAATGCCATTTGCCCACTCATTGTTGCATCTTTGCTGCGGAGTTTTCTCTCACATAGTCTGCTCCCTCCTCAATTCCACTCCTAGATAGGTTCCTTGCTTTTGCTACATGCAATGTAGTGTCATGTAATTTGACTGGATAATACCTATAGCATTTAGAATTATTCTCTCTACATCTGTATTCCTGGCCATTTGTGTAGACTCCATACCATGCAAAGAAAAGTATTGTGAGTACTGTCACATTTATCATTTTGTCTACCAAGCCCAGAATGGAGCCTACTGCAGAGAGAAAAATCATTGAGTTTGTTGAATTAACTATATTCATATAAGTATGTCTGTGGGTGCTGAGGTAACAGGTTCTGAGTCCTTTGGTTTCTAATGTTTTAAACTACTGCATGGATGGAAGTTAAGGACTAGCAGAATTGCTACTGAACACCTCCATTAAAAATTTGTCTTGATTGCCAGATGTCTTAAAATTTCTGTTAGCATGAGTTGGACAGACAACAATAATATCTGTTGACTTAGAGTAAGTTTAATGTCACTTAAAATATTTGAACCTCAGTTGCATCTCTTATGGAATTAGGGGTTGGTTGAAATCATCTATAAACTTCCATTTGGTTTTAGAATTCTTTGATAAACTTTTTCTTGCCCTACTTCCTGTAGGTCATTAAATCTGGTCATACAATCTGCAAGTCTTGCTATATCCCCAGGGATCTTTTGTCTAAAACTAAGGGGAGATACCAGTAAAATCAGATGATTATAAAAGTTTATGTATTTTGAGCCCAACTTCCAGCAAATGCAAGAATTTGCTCTGAAAACACCTTATACAAGGATAATCCAAAGATAACAAAATACATTTACAGAACACTTAGCACTTTGGTCCATTTTTAAAAGACAGATATTAAAATTTTTTACACTATACTGAGCATTACCCTATTACTAACATCTTAACACTGATTCCCAGCAAGTTTGGTTTTAACTCTGCTCTTTATTCTTCTATTTGTCTAATAAGTCCCTTTTCTCTGTTAGTTTTTCAGTGTTTGAAAAGAATTATCAGGCTATCATATTTTCTATATTATTCTCATTTATTTCCTTTTGATTAATTTTTCTCAGCTAAATTTTTCATATGCACGATTTACAACAATCCGAACTATACCTTTTAGCTTATAAATATGCCCCTTATTTGCTACGTCTATTCATTTTCACCAATATAAAAGTGTCATTAAAGAAAATCAGAAACTAGCACACTTATAGTTCTATTTCAATTTCATATTTCTTTGAATACCCATATATACACATACTTGCCTGCGGATACATTCAGGATCACTGCAATTTTGCATTCCTTTTTTCTTAAAATAATATCATAAACATTACCTACACTTATCATGGTCATTATCTGTCACGCAAATTAATCTTTGTCAATAGGTAAGCTAGAAATTATTTAACCATTTTCCTGTAGTCAGATCTTTGTAACTTTTTATTTTGTTATTCAGAAAAAAATTGTTTTATAAACTGAATTATTCAATACTTGGGACAGTTGAAAAATTGGATCATGAATACATATCTGTCTAAAAACCTAACACTAGTTCATAAGACAACAACATAAGCACAGAATGCACTTTAATAAAGATGTAAGAGCATTCAGGGCTCACTGATTTTATTGGTGGAGAATGGTACCTCAAGTGTGTTTTTGTGGGAATATTTTCAAATAAGACTAAATTAAATTTGACCTTGTTGGTTTTAGGCAATGTCATAATTCACCATGATCAACTTTAATTTTGAGTTTGTTATAAACAAATGATTTGTGGAAGAATTTCCTTCATTCAACTAGTATTCATTGAAAACTTTATGCTATAAAGTTATAGTACTAAATATAAGAGAAACATTTTCCTTTCTCAAGTATACATTCTAATAGAAACAGATTGATAATAACATTTTATGTAGAAAATAGAAGGGGGAAGGCAATTTAAAAGCAGTTTGATAAAAAAAAGGGGGGGGGCTTCCTTTTCCCTAAAAACAGAAGTACTAGTAATAACAGGTTTGGCATGAAAAGTGAGCAACCATTATCCACTAGCTATAAGCACCATTTACTGGCTGAATATCAGCCCTGGCTAGACATAAAATAGAACCCATTTTAAGAGTAATTTCAAGTCATTCTTTTTTCTGAAAAGGTATGCTAAAAATCAAGCATATGGTTTCAATGTCTATAAAGATTTTAAATCCTAAGTAGATGACATGCCTACATTGCAATTAAAATAAATTTATAGTCTTGAAAGTTTATCCCACTTAGCTTAAGATTTCCAAAAATTTCCAAAAACGGCATTATGATTGTATGTAATTAAAATCTTAAATGTATTGCTATGTAATTTCCATGTACTTTTTCCTAGTATTGGTTATTTACTTGTGGAAGGATGTATATTTTACATACTTTCTTTTCTAAAACTTACTGAAAAATATTAAAGGATAAAATCATGACCACCAGATTTCAGATAATAGCAGTAAAGAAAAAATAGGTCTCAAAAACTATTTTTCCATTTGGCCAATGTTCAAAGATATATTACTCTTATATTCTTCTATCTTTTTCACAGTTCTGAGAAGTCTTTATCCAGAGCAGTACTTCTAATATTGTAATGGGAATTAAAAACTCATTTGCAGATATTTAAGTGCATTACCTAATTCAGTATGTCTGAGAGGAAGCCTAGTATTTTATTTCTACTATACTCCCAGGTGATGACACTGCTGATTCTATGGGTTATATTTTGAATATCAAGGATCTAGACAGAGTACTAGTAAGAGTGAAAACTCGAAATTTGTACCTCTCATGTGGTTAAAAAAATACTCGTTATCAAATCCACATCAACTTCTATTGTAGGAGTAATGTCCAGTGTGTTGGAGAATAACTTTTAAGGTAATCAAATACTTTGCTTTCACTGTGGTATTTGATCATCCATAAGTGTCATTTATTGGCTCATTGGCTCTTTTACAAACATCATTCTCATAAAAACTCTACCTAAACTGAAAAAGGAAATAGTCTGTGTAACTCTATTGTAAGTGTTCCTCCCACAAATGTGTTTCCAACTGCGACAGATTTAATGTTTATAACATTATTTTTTTTATATAGGCGGAACATTTAGTTTTTATTCTTTTACTCTCTTCCCTAGCAATATTTTAAAAAGTCAGATTAAAGTTGAGTTTGACTTTGTAGGTACAAAAGTAAAGACATAAATTTTGGCTATTGATATCTACAAGTTCTTAACTCATTTCCACACTTTTTGGAGGCCTAATCATCCTAGTTTCAAAAATGAAATTAGATTAATAACTAAAATCAATAATAAAAGTTATGTCAATAAGTCGTAATAATATTTTAAATCATATTGAATTGAAATTATAACAGCCAATTGATAATTTATATTCAATTAAACTCATGAGCATTTGATAAGTTAGTCAATGAAAATTGTTAATATATCTGGGACTGAGTACCTCTGATTACTAAACAATATCATGGTTGATATGGTGTCCATGCAAGTAGAAATCCTTATATTTCTTTTAGTAAGATTTTGATTATAAATAGAAAAATGGAATCTTATATAAGATAGGAATCTTATATATAATAAATTATATTCAGTACAGAGATATTTTAAGTTATAAACAAAGTATTAATTATAAATGGAATAGCAATATTTATAAGATCAAATAGGAAAAGAATGAGAAAATGAAAAAGTATTTATTGATCCAAAAAAGCAACGATAAAGAAAAAAATGAAAATATTGAATGGGTGGAGCAAATATAATACATATCTTATGACAGTATAAGATGATGGTAGATATTAACCCTACTATATAGACAATTAAGTATAAGTGGAATATAAACTTCAATTAAAAGACAAAGTCAGATTGGGCAAAGAAAATACTACAAGGAGTTTATTATGCAAAGTGAAAGAAGTTAGAGAAGACAAATACTGCAAGGTATCACTTACATGTTACTCTTTAAAAAAAAGTTACACATATAGCAGTTGCCAGGGGCTGGGGAGGGGGGCAATAAGGAGAGGTTGGTAAAAGAGTAAAACATTCAGTTATAAAATTAATAATGTATAAGAATCCAATGAATAACATGAGACTATAATTGTAACACTGTATTACATAACTGAAACATGATGAGAGAATAGAACTTAAATCTTCTCTCACTCACTCACACACACACACACACACACACACACACACACAAAAGGTGATGATATGTGAGGTGATGGATATGAATATGTGAATTAACATAGTGGGCTGAATCTTTTCACAACGTACACATATGTCAAATCATCACATTGCACATTTTAAATATCTTACAATTTTGTTATACTTCAAAAAAACTGAAATATAGATATACATATTCAAAGATGCAGAGAAGTTGAGAAGGATGAAAAAATAGGGGCGCCTGGGTGGCTCAGTGGGTTAAAGCCTCTGCTTTCGGCTCTGGTCATGATCTCAGGGTCCTGGGATCGAGCCCCGCATCGGGCTCTCTGCTCAGCGGGGAGCCTACTTCCCCCTCTCTCTGCCTGCCTCTCTGCCTACTTGTGATCTCTCTGTCAAATAAATAAATAAAATCTTAAAAAAAAAGGGTGAAAAACTACACAACATGAAAACACAAATCAAAAGAAAATGACCATGTATTGACTAATACCAGACAATACAAACTTAAACAAATATAATTTTTAAAAAGGCGGAATGACTAATGATAAAAGGTTAATTCTTCTGGAAGATGTAACAATTCATAATATGCATATGCATAAAAATAGGCACAAATTGTAACAATTCATAATATGCATATGCATAAAAATAGGCACAAATATATAAAGAAAACATTGACAAAAATAAAGAGAGAAAATAGACAAATGAAAACTTACTGACCAGGGCAAGATTCAAGAACTGTGAAAGGGCTAAGATTTTACTCTACTTTTGGTTAATAATATTTGTTTCCAGTGTACATTCTAAAGAAAGTACAGTCCATCTTACTATACATATTTAATAATTCATATTAGATTTCAGCTGAATACAATATATTCTAACAGAAACAGATGCATTCCACATTGGATTTTAGCAAATCCAGACAATTTAAATATTAAATTTACTACTTCTCAAAGGTAGAAACTTTATCTTTAGTAAGAGTGTATTCAGAAAAAAAAGATCTTTAAAATAGAGTCTCAATATATCTTTATTAAATTTTAATTTTTGCATTTTATATTTTCAAGTTAAGTCTATTTTTACAACTATTTTTACAAGAGATATTGGTCTAAGGGTTTCTTTTTTTGTAAAGTCTTTGCCTGGTTTTGGTATCAGGGTATTATTGGCCTCCTAGAATGAGCTGAGAAGCATTCTCCCACTTATTTTCATTTTTTAACTTTAACTGTTGGTGGGAATTGCAGACTGGTGCAGCCACTCTGGAGAAAAGTATGGAGGTTCCTCAAAAAGTTAGAAATAGATCTACCCTACAATCCAGCAATGGAACTACTAGATATTTACCAAAAGAATAAAAAATACTGATTCAAAGGGACACATACACCTTGAAGTTTATAGCAGCTTTATCAACAATACCCCCACTTCTATTTTTTGGAGGAGTTTATAAATGGTTGGTGTTCATTCTTCCTTAAGTATTTGACAGAGTTTACCAGTAAAGATATTTGGTTCTGGGCTTTTCTTTGTGGGAATTTGTCTCTTTAAGGAAAGCATGCAATTACAACTCTAATCCTTCTAATTCATGAGAAGTTAGAGGAAAAGAAGAAATTACCTAGCTACCGTTCTTAGTTGTTTAAATAAGTGATCTTAAAAAGTAGTGTGTGTAATAAAATATGAGGGAACCTTTCCTTCACGTAGGCTATCCATTCATCTATTAATACATCCTTTTATAATTTTAAGTCTTGTGGGTTTTAGATTCCTTAGGTGGTCTAATTTCATCTTCAGTAGAACCCCAGGAGGTTCCATCATTTCCCTTTGACACATGACAGAACTAAGGCTAAGATAAATTACATAATCTTTCCGAGTTCATAGTTAGACATGTAGTAGTAGTGCTTCTGAAAAGAAACTCAGAAGCTACAGTGCCTCCTCAGTCACTTAATAAATTGGCATATTGGGTGAATTACTAACCTCTGGGCCTCAGTTTATCTCTAAAATGAGAGTAATAGCACTGCCTACTTCTTAGAGTTGTATTAATGCATGTAAAGTGCTCATGGCAGTGCCTGGCTTACAGTCTATGTTTAACATTTGCAGGGATTTTTCCTACTAGGTATTGCCCAGTAATACTACTTAAATTTTAATGGTTTTAAAAATCTTGAGACAAATCTTTAAGACAAATAAAAAACTAGAAGTCTTACACTGAAAAATAACAAGTTTAAAGGCATTTGACTGCAGCCACAGATAAACCATTTTACTGCCACATTTTGTACCTTCTGATTTCACTACATGTGCATCAAGTCAAAAAATAAAATCATTCAAAGGGGAAGAAAAGTACATAGAATTCAAAGTGGTCTTTATTGTAAATACTCATCCATTTAAAAACAGATATGCCTGGTTTACAGTTGAGAATTTTGTTTTACATTGACAGGAACATTAGAATCCACTTTTCCATAGCATTTTCTTTTTTCCCCATAAACTAAAGAGGTTTAAGATGTGAATACTCAAAACAGACTGAGGATTCTCTAAATTCCTTAAAAACTTATCCAAATAATTTTCACATGGAAGAATTAAGCTTAATTTAAAAGTACATTTATCACATTACCAGAGCATTCAACTAGCTCTTTCCTGACAGAGTTCTACTGTGTTTTATACATTACAACTTGGTTTTAGGCACTTTTATTATGTCCTAAGAGTTATGAGTTTCAATTCTATTTGCACAGTTCAGTACATTTTTAAAGCTGTTTCACGTTCACTATCTTCTTTATCTCTTCCAATAGCCCCTGAATGATAAGATGTTCAAGAGACTTCTCATTCCCATTTTATTTTATTTTTAGGGATTTCAAACTCCAAATTATATTTTATTTTTAAAATTTTAACTTCATGGGACGCCTGGGTGGCTCAGTTGGTTAAGCAACTGCCTTTGGCTCAGGTCATGATCCCAGCGTCTTGGGATCGAGTCCCACATCGGGCTCCTTGCTCCGCAGGGAGCCTGCTCCTCTCTCTGCCTCTGCCTGCCTCTCTGCCTGCTTGTGTTCTCTCTCTGTTAAATGAATAAATAAAAATCTTTAAAAAAAAATTTAAAATTTTAACTTCATTTTATTTAAGTCCAATTAACATACAGTGTATTATTATTTTCAGAGGTAGAGTTCAGTGATTCATCATATGGATGTAACACTGAGTGCTCATTATATCACATGCCTTCCGTTTTTTGTTTTTTTTTTTAAGATTTTATTTATTTATTTGACAGAGAGAAAGTGATCACAAGTAGGCAGAGAGGCAGGCAGAGAGAGGGGGGGGAAGCAGGCTCCCTGCCGAGTGGAGAGCTCGATGTAGGACTCGATCCCAGGACCCTGAGGTCATGACCCGAGCTGAAGGCATAGGCTTTAACCCACTGAGCCATCCAGGCGCCCCTCACATGCCTTGCTTAATGCCCATCACCCAGTTATACCGTTCACCCCACCCCCGCTCCAGCAACCTTCTGTTTCCTATAGTTAAGAGTCTCTTATGGTTCCCCTCCCTCTCTGATTTTGCCTTATTTTTCCCCTCCATTCCCCTATGATCCTCTGTTTTTTCTTAAATTCCACATGAGTGAAATCACATGATAACTGTCTGATTAACTTATTTTGCTTAGTATAATATCCTCTAGTTCCATCCACATCATTGAAAATGGTAAGATTCATTTTTGATGGCTATGTAAATTCCATTGTGTGTGTTTAGATATATCTATATATAGATATATAGATATCACATCTTTATCCATTCATCTGTTGAAGGACATCTGGGCTCTTTTCATAGTTTGGCTATTGTGGACATTGCTGCCACAAACACTGGGGTGCAGGTGGCCCCTTAGATCATTGTGTTTGCATCCTTCGGGTAAATAATAATGTGATTGGTAAGTTGTGGGGTAGCACTAATTTTAACTTTTTGAGGAACCTTCATATTGTTTTCCAGAGTGGCTGCACCAGCTTGCACTCCCACCACCCGTGGAAGGGCCTTCCCCTTTCTCCTTATCCTCACCCACATTTGTTGTTTCCCAACTTGTTAATTTTAGCCATTCTGACTGGCATGAGGTGGTATGTCATTGTGGTTTTGATTTGTATTTCATTCCCATTTTAAAGATGTGGAAACCAAAGTAGTTCATAAACTAGTTGCCACGCTGGGCCCAGAATTCAAGTCTTTCAAGCCTGCATTTATGCTTATCAATGGTCACTCCATCCTCTTAAACTATCTTGCAGGGCAAAGTAAACTCTATCACTGAAAGGACACCAATAGTGGGATTGACAAAACTGGAATAATGACCTTTCTAGTCCTTGGAAAATAATGTGCTAAACACTCCAGTTAATATAGTAAGGTAGGGAAGCATGCTGACACCCATTTCAGATAGCTTAGAAAATCTGTTTGTTGTGTAACTTCCTTCTAATAATAATTCATTTTAGCCTTCTCCTGATACGTTACCCGGTTTGTTAGCCCACCCTAACTGGTGCAAAAGAACTCCCACACTGTGCTTTATCTCTGCTCTAAATACAACTCTAGCAAAGGTACAACATGACAATGATTCTAGTCATGACTCTCAATGCTGAAAAAAACGGAGAATGTAAGATCAATACAATTATTCTCTTGAAAAACCTCTACTTACTAAGAAATTAAGCATAGGGTTCCATTTCCTAAATCAGAGGTAAAGAGATTTAACTGTGGTTCATTTCTGTCCTCCCAAGCTTTTGTAAGTTCAGTTCAACTTTCCACAACCAGCATCTACTGGTGGTGTCACAGCCAGCAATTAACCCACAAGGTCCAGTTTCTTCCTCGCATTGCCATAAAGATGACTTCAACAACACAAAGATGAGCAAGACAGTGTAGTGGACCACCAGTATTCCAACCATAATAATTTTGCAATTTGTTCAGTAGCTAATATGTATCGAACTCCCCTGTTCTATTTCATACACATCCTAATTTAATTTGAACAATTCCATCAGGCATTATATCCATTATTTGGGGGGAGAACTGGACACAAAGGTTAACTAAATTGCCAAAGAACACAGAGCAGCAAATGGCCAGTGAAAAATTTGAACCAGCCCCCAAATTGCCAAAACCTCAAATGCAGTCCCAATTTACTTATTAAATTGATTGCTTAACCTTGGGGCAGCCATTTCGGAGCTCCGGGTCTCCCATTTCCTCCACTATAAAATGAAGTGCTGTCTGAGCTCCTGGGTGCCTTACAGCTTTTAAAGTCCCATGAATTTCCAACAGGATTACGCCCCACCCCCAGCAGATGTAAATGTTAAGACTAAAGTTTTCAACCACTGCGTGTTCTAGCACATTCTCCTTACTCTTCAGGGTGCTAGGATAAAATGGCTTCAATTCAAGAATTGAACCTCTAACATTAATCTTAAATATTCTTTTCAGTCCCATATCACTTTCCACCACTACAGGGGTGCCAGTTAGGCAGGACGCCACTCCACACCTTTACAAAGCTACTCCAGTCCACCAGGTAGCCAGCAAAGGACTAAGGAAGCCCTACAAGCAAAGCTATATGGAGCAGCTTTCCCCAAGGTCAAGAGAGCCTCTGGGCACCTGCCAAGCCTCCAGACATTGGTGCGTGCCCTAGGCCTGGCTCCCCAACCCAAGTGGCCCAGGTTGGGCCTTTCCCTAAGGGCCCGGCCAGCCTCGGCAGAATCCTAGGCCCTTTTGCCCCTTTACAAAGGCGCCCAGTCCCCACATCCACTCTGGTGCTCCCAGGGGGACCAAGGACGCACTGGAAGCCGCCTGTGTTACCTCCAGCTTCTGCAACCTCCAGCGCCACTCATGCATCTGCACCTCCTCTTGAGACACACAGCTAACTCCGCACTGCCCTGAGGACACCCGCAGAAGTGGCAAGATTCCCTTGCGCACTACCCAGAGACCTCCTAAAACTGCTAGAGCACTCCCACCACACGGGACCCACGGGGCATCCCCTTTTAATAAGACCCAGATGAATGATTGTACTCAAGGACCTATACCTGAGTAACCTCATGTTCATGAAGCCCTGTTTTAAATACCAAAATTGCAGACATCACATCTGAGACTAATCATATAATAATGGAGACCTGTGGAGTCATTAGCAATTGAGCGCATTTTGCGTGTGGGTGCAAAGTAATCGGGACCGGTTGCACATTGAAAGGAGCTTACATAATGACGCTCAGTTATTTGATACTCCTCTTATCAAGAAGTGGACTCCACGTCCCCTATATTTAAATCCGGGCAGATTTGCTACTCAGTTATAAACAACAGAATGAGGCAGGAGTTTCTACGTTGCTGATGAACCCTCTGTGTTTTAAACACCGGTGCTTGTAAGAAATCCGATACCCTGAGACTGCCACGTTGAAGAGATCCTCCCACTGGGATCACCAGAGTGAGAGTTAGGTACTCTCCCAACTGAGGTCACAGCTGACAGCCAGCATCAGCTGACAGCTAGCTAGCATCAACTGTCAGCCACTGTGAATGAGGCATCTTGGATTTAGAAAGTAAAATGATTATTTTAAGCTGTTAAATTTTATAGTAACTTTGTACACTGCAGTGGTAACTGGAACAAGATACAAAGATTAGAAAGGAAGTAATAAAACATTCATTATTCTTAGAAAACCAAATGTGGGAAGTTTAAAATATCTAAAGTCAAGACTTTGTAATTAAAAAATATATTTAAAAAGTAACTGGAAAAAAAGATCCATCAATAAATGCTCGGTCTCTTATAATCAGTGAGAAATAATTTCAAATCATTTTTAAATGATAGTCTTTAACATTTAAGAAGAATCTTCCATGCAGATAGGAACAAATAACAATAAAGATATCTAAGTCTTCTGTTAAAAAAAAATGTAGAGTCAATGGGAGAAATTTTGAAAGAGCTAATTAATGATGGGATACACTAGATTCTTGGATTGGAAAACTCAGTTCAATAAAACAACATTAATTTTCAAAAATGGCTTACCTATTTAATGAAATCTCAATCAAAATTCTACTTGGTGTTTTTATTTTTTTAAGGTTGTATTTATTTGACACAGAGATAGAGAGTACAAGTAGGCAGAGCAGCAGGCAAAGGGAGAGGGAGAAGCAGGCTCCCCGCTGAGCAGGGAGCCCTTGTGGGGCTCAATCCCAGTACCCTGGGATCATGACCCAAGCAGAAGACAGCCGCTTAACGACTGAGCCACCCAGGCACGCCATACTTGGTATTTTTAGAGAGGTAGGGCAGCTGATTCTCTCATCTTTAAAAGAATATAAATAACAAACAGAAATTCCCTTTTTTCACAGAAGAGAAGCAGAAGACTAAATGGCAAGTGTGAAGTGGGTTCGTTGATTTGATAGGAATTTAAGGATATTCCTATCCAAAAATATTTTATTTTATGAGCATGGAAAAGCATTAGACTTGGGAGTCAAATTTTGATGAAATTGGAAACTTTTTGAAAGAGCCAATATTTGCAAGTCCAGTTGAGGATGATAACTAAAATATTTAATATTTAATATAAGCTCAGGTAAAATCTTCCTCTAAATTGCTGTGATTATTAGAATGACATTCAATTCCAATCCCCCCCACTATTCTGATAGCTTAAGCATTCCAATGTGAGTAGAATAAGAAATGGATTTTTGGAGCAAGGCATAATCCAATAAGTATCTCTGAGTACTTTTGGAGGTATAAATTCAATACCAGTTATATGCCAGATAAAACTTCCTTGTTAAAAACAAATGAACAGGGGCACCTGGGTGGCTTAGTGAATTAAAGCCTCTGCCTTCAGCTCAGGTCATGATCTCAGGGTCCTGGGATTGAGCCCCACATTGGGCTCTCTGCTCAGTGGGGAACCTGCTTCCTTCTCTCTCTGCCTGCTTCCTTCTCTGCCAGCCTCTCTGCCTACTTGTGATCTCTCTCTCTGTCATATAAATAAATAAATCTTAAATAAAATCTCAAAAAAAAACAAATTAACAAATGAAGAGTGTACCTGAGTGGCTCAGTTAGTTAAGCATCTGCCTTTGACTCAGGTCATGATCACAGGGTCCTGGGATCGAGCCCCACACCAGGGTCCTTGCTCAGTGGAGAGTCTGATTCTCCCTCTTCCTTTGCCTCTCCCCCTGCTCCTGTTTTTTCTCACCGACATGCTCACTTTCTCTCCTCAAATAAATAATTTTTTTTAATGAACAAACAAAAACAAAAACAAATTCATAAATACAGTGAATAAACTGGAAGTTGCCAGTTGGGAAGAGGACAGGGCATATGCAAAATAGGTGAAAGGGATTAAGAAGACCAACTTCAAGTTATAAAATAAGTAAGTCACAGGGATGAAAAGTACTACATAGGGAATATAGTCAATAATATTGTAATAACAGTGGTGACAGATGGTAACTTCACTTACTGTGAGGATAGCATAATATAAAGAATTGTGCAATAATTATATTGTATATCTGAAACTAAAGGATGAAAAGTAAATCTGGTTGTGTGTGGATTTTCTATGATAACTTCTAAGATTTTTGCATCAGTAATTAATATAGTTTCATACCAAGAGAATAACCATATATTTCCCTTATTCCTTCTAATTAAATGTAAAATTGTATGTCAAGTAAGTGTACTGTTGAATTAAATACTTATATTCAAATACATGTGTCAAATGTAACCTCATTTATTTTTCCATATGTTGAAACATGAACAGATGACCTAATGAGATATATTAGTTTCTTCATTTCAAAAATATTCTTCTAAAGAAAAATATGTGTAAATTATAAAAAAAAAAAAAAATTGAAGCTTAAGCGGTGCCTGGCTGGCTCAGCTGGTGGACCATGCAACTCTTGATCTCAGGGTTGTGTGTTTGAACTTCACACTGGGTGTGGGGATTACTTAAAAATAAAATCTTTTAAAAATGGAAGCTTTGTAGTAAGATCAAATTTGTATCATTTCTTAGCGATTCGTTTTTGCCTCTTTTTTTTTTCTTTTCTTTGTTGGCTTCAAGCAACTTAATCTCAAATTTGTATTTTTTCACCTGGAAATGGGGGGGGGGATTGCTGAGAGGAAAAAAATCAGATAATATGTATAGTGGAATCATAGTTTTTAAAATTACCCATTTTTTTTTTCTCCAGGTATTACCCCTTTTTTCTTTCCTTCATTCAAGTAGGTAGTGTTCTCTTTAAGGCTTCTAGGGAGGGTGACCAAAATAGAAGTAGAAAATATTCTGAATCTCAAATAACAAAAAGAAAAAATTATCAAGACTGTTTTTGTCCTCTGAAAATCTGAGGAAAATGTCAGTACAGGCACTAAATTACATTCTTGTCATATTAGTGGCAACAATGGAAGAACAAAAGTTATGTTACTTTCACACCTGAGATTGTGGAATGAGATCCATACCTAATACACATATAAGACACCTAGCAGTGGGTCTCTGAAGAGATAAGCTTAGATAATAATATTAGGCCTATATTGATCTATTTCATCACAAATATCTTTCCCCATAAAGTGAATTTGTAGAAATTTAAATATTAAGAAAAACATTGTTGTACACTAGATTAGATCTCTAGTAAGTAATTACACTGTGAATACTTTGGATGCTCATTGTAAATACTATGTATTTGGACTCCCAAAGTCTTTGCTGATAAAGAGTATCTCAGATAAAAAAAAAGGTACATTTCAAAATAGAAGTGAAGAAATACAGTTTTTCAGAAAGGAAAGCACTTTAAATTCTCAATAAAAGAGGTTGCTCCTAAGGCATTAAGTATTAGACATTCCAAAGAATGGATGTCACTTCAAAAAGGAAAATAAATTTTGAGTGGGAGGATTCTATCCTGTCCTCTGACACACATCACTGACTTTATCAGAAAAGCATCTATGCCAACACCAGAAAAGTGCTGGGTTTTTTTGTTTGTTTTTGTTTTCTTTTGTTTTGTTATTCTGATAGGTCTTGGTGTGCAATGAATACTGTATTTGGTCATCAAGATAACTGTTTATGTGAAAAATAGCTAAATTTATATATACAACTTTAGATAGGCAAAATATTCATTATACTAAAATATTAATTAATATCAGTATAATTTTAAAAGCAAATAGTTTGAGTTCTTCCTTAAGGTAGAGAAACATTACAAATTATTTTTTCTTTTTTTCAAATAAGGTTTTTTTTAATGATTTGAAACTCAATAAAAGAACAACTATAAAAATGAAATGATTTATGTCAATATGCTAAAAATTTTATAAGCCATTTGTATCGAAAGAAGATTCATATCTTAGAGTTAGCCTTGTTTTTTAGTGGTATGTACTCCTGCATGTACATTTTAATCTGGTGACTAGAATAATATATCAGTATAATAGAGTTTTTTTATTTATTTCTCAAGAAGTCATTAGATATCATGTCAGAGGCTGAGGAGCCATTTAATGTTTTTAATTTATTGCAATCTAACATGTCTACCTCTGTTACTTGCATTATAACATCCAACTACTTAAAATAAATGATGAAAATTTCTGTGGACAAATGCCAGAATGGCTGAAGTTCACCAATCAGAAAGTCATAAATCATGCTAACACCATAGTAAAGACAAGTGATTAGATGATCATGACATTGAGGTCTGCTTCCACTGTATCATTAACAGTACTTCTCTTTTATGAGAACTCATCACTCTAGAACAGAATGGAGTTTGATATCCTCTCCAAATTTTCAAAAGAAATTTATTGACTTTTGAGGCAGATTTGTGATAAGAAAACATTTTATTATGCAGTGTTTAAATATAAAATGTTCACCTGCATACTTCCTTATTCCAAGATGTGAAATTCCCGTATATATGAATTATTTTTTTTCTCTATTGACTGAGAAAGTTCTAGGGGGCATAGATTGCGCCTAGAATGAGGCGAATTCTCAGGATTCTCCATGATCCTTTCTTTTTTCTTTTTTTATTATATTTTATTTATTTATTTGACAGAGAGAGAGATCACAAGTAGGAAGAGAGAGGGGGGAAGCAGGCTCCCTGCTGAGCAGAGAGCCTGATGCAGGACTCGATCCCAGGACCCTGAGATCATGACCTGAGCTGAAGGTAGAGGCTTTAACCCACTGAGCCACCCAGGTGGCCCCTCCATGAGCCTTTCTTAACTAACTGGCTATAATATGATTTTCAAGTGAAACAAGTAAAAGTTTTCTCTCTACACATGCAGGTAAAAAATACTAGGGATTTTTCCAGTCTACTTAAAAAGTTATGATACTCAAGCAAAACTAAATAAAAGACAAATTGGCTAAAGCATACAATAGATCTGCATTAATTTAAAAGGTGATTAAAGTGATTTTAGTTTGTATTTTTAAATTTTATTTCTTGTTTCCAATTTTCTTTTGCATGTTTCTATATGTCCATAAACTCCAGATATAATGTATAATGTCTTCTTAGTACTGCAATTAAAAAAATATTTATTGGTATGAAATTATTTATCCATAACTTTTTAAATAACACCTTCATTGAGGTATAGTTCATATAACGTACATATTGCCCTTTTAACGTGTCAAATTCAATCATTTAATATAATCACTGATTTACGGAAACATTATTCCTGTCTAACTTCAAAAAGAGTTATAGAAACATTATCACTGTCTCTAATTTCAAAATATGTTCATTATCCCAGAAAGAAACCCCAACCCACTAGCAATCACTCCCCTCTTCCCTTACAACCTGGCAACTATTTACCTGCATTGTGGTTCTATAGACTTGTCTATACTGGACTTTTTATAAGAGAAACAATACAGTTTGTCTTTGGGTTTTCAAGGTCAGTGTCTGTTGTAGCAAGAATAAGTGTTTCATTCTTTTTAATTGTTGAATAATATTCTATAGTATGACTACACCATTTTTTCCTAATAGTTTCATAACTTTAGTCTTACATTTAGGTCTCTAACCCAGTTTGCAATAATTTTTGTGTATGGTATGAGGTAGTAATCAAGCTTTATTCTTTGGAATGTTGATATCCAATTATCCCAGTACCATTTTTGAAAAGACTATTCTTTCCTCATTGAATTGTCTTATCACCATTGTTGAAAATCAGTTGGTCAATTGATTACAATATAAGAGTTTATTTCAGAATGGCTTAATCTTGTGTTGTTCAGTTGAGTGTTCTATTCATGTCTATTATGTCTAATTGGTGTAGTGTATTGTTCAAGTTCTCTATTTCCTTGTTTATCTTTTGCCCAATTGTTCTGTCAATTATTGAAAATAGGTTATTAAAGATATCAACTATTGCTAAACTGTCTATTTTTCTTTCATTGTACTCAATTTTTGCTTGCTGTAATTTTGACCCCTGGTGGTTGTTAGATGCATATATATTTATAATTATTATGTATTTTTGAAAATTGGCTCTTTCTTTTTTTTAAGTTTTTATTTATTTATTTGACAGAGAGAGAGCTCACAAGTAAGAAAGAGAGGGGGAAGCAGGCTCCCCACTGAGCAGAAAACCCAATGGAATCTCAGGACCCTGGAATCATGACCTGAGTGGAAGGCAGAGGCTTAACCACTGAGCCACCCAGGTGCCCTGAAAATTGGCTCTTTCATCATTATAAATATTTTTCTGTAGCCACAGTTTTTGTCTTAAAATCTATTTAGCCTGGTATTAGTATAACCATTCTAGCTCTTTTTGTCACTTTGTGTAGTATATATTTTTCTATCCTTCTAATACAGATAAGTGGAGAAGAATATCAGTTTATAGTAACCAGACTTTATGTAGGGAGTTCCAGGCCAACTTAAATATTTTTAGGAATATTGGTGGGAAACTATTAATGCTTTAAACTTTTTGGTGATCCAAACAGATTTACATTTTTAATAGATCACACTGAATGTACAGTGGGATTTGGATTTAAAAAAAGAGAAGGTATACATACATGGGAAAGGGGTGGTAGACATGGAGTCAAACAGACTAACTAGGTGTTTGATAAGATAAATTTAGGAAAAAGATGCAGAGAGCGCATTTTGAGCTCTTTAGGATATAGATGCATACTATGTAGTGGATGTGGCAGATGAAGAACGCCAAAATGTCAAAACAGAACTATCAAATATCACAGAGTTTAATGGACTCCTTCACCGAGATAAAAACCACTAGAAGAGTAACCATTGCTCACATGATCAAAGAAAATTAAAGAGATCTGCTTCTAATCAACAGGGAAATGACCATATTTAAGGAGGTCACATTAAAAAAACAAGTAAGGGACGCCTGGGTGGCTCAGTTGGTTAAGCAGCTGCCTTTGGCTCAGGTCATGATCCCAGGGTCCTGGGATCGAGTCCCGCATCGGGCTCCTTGCTCAGCGGGGAGCCTGCTTCTCCCTCTGCCTCTGCCTGCCACTCTGCCTGCTTGTGCTCTCTCTCTCTCTCTGACAAATAAATAAATAAAAATATTTTTAAAAAGACAAGTAATACAGAAATTACAGAACTTTAGGAAGGTGTAAAAATTATAACCCAAGTAGAATGGTTACCAGCAGGAATTAAGCTAACAGGATTAAAAAAATCTGTGTACAGAATATTATATGAAAAGTAAATGCAAAATCTGAATGAGAAAAAACAAGTTAGGCATTTCTCCTACCTTACAGTACTTGCAGAATTTATAAATATATGTATGAATAGTTCATTATTTCCTTAATAACCAGAGTTACTATTTTTGTGATTATCAATGTCATACTTATAATAGTAAGGAGACAAAGAAAAGCAGTAGAAAACACAAAGTATTCCATAGGTAAAAGTAAATTTGAGAATGCATTCACACCGAATTAGGTGAATTGTTACAGACCTCTACTCTAGACTGTAACCTAAACCTCAAACTGACTACACAAATGGAATTCTTGAGTCAGAAGAAGAGTGGTATAAGAAATGAAGCTTTCTCTCCTTAACTTTTACTTACTCTTTGTTAAGGAAAGCACAGAATTAAAATAATACATAATAAAAATAATACATATAATACACATCTAATAGCATTTTCTTCATTAGAAGGGGAAAAAAAAGTCTCCTATTGTACTGTTTAAAAGTAAGAGAAATACCTAAGTCTGTACTTACTTTGGGATTTTCATTTTTTAGCAATGTTAAATGAACTATTATCTAAATACTGACTTAAATAATTTAAATAGGGGCACCTTGGTGGTTCAATTAGTTGAGCATCCAACTCTTGCTTTCAGCTCAGGTCATGATCTCAGGGTTGTAAGATTAAGCCTCCCATCAGGCTCCCTGTTGAATGTGGTGGAGTCTGGTTGACATTCTCTCTCCCTCTGTATCTGCCCCTCCTCCTGCTTGTGCTTTCTTTCTTTCTCTCTCTCTCTCTCTGTCCCACCCTCTCTAAAATAATTTTAAAATAAAAAATAAGGTACAATAAAAAAACTTAAAAAATCCAGTATTCAAAAATACTTCCTTTATGGAAACTGGCAAGGTATATTGATAGCATTTATTTAGGTAAGTTAATAAGACATCAATGGTTGACCCCTGTGTTAGAAATTTGTCAAGAAATTAAGAGATAAAAATGCATTAACTTAAGAGATCTCATTTCCCCCACAATCTGACTATTGCCCTGATTCATTTGACAGAGCTTTTAAGTCTTCACATAAAAATTGAGAAATAAACATTATATTTCTCCTCAGAACTTACATGGATTTCATAAGTATACACATAATGCAATTAAGGCATTGTCTAGTCAAATACTTCTTTAGAGAAACTTGGTATCTAATCAGCCCTCATTATATGATACACAAATATTATAGTTAAATCTTTCACAAATGCCAAAGTGCAATTTATGCTTTTTATCTTCTTTTGTAATCCTGCTTACATATTTGAAAAAAAATTCTTATGAATCTAATCAACTTTCTGAAGAATATTCATGATTTGTCAGCAACTGTTCTAATTTCTACAAATCCCCTTTTAGTGATCTTTCTTTCTCTGACTCTGTGCACATCTCAAAATCAATAATCTCCAATTTCTCCCTGATTGAATCAATAGTCATAAACTATAAGCCAATGTCTGGAACATCGATTTCCATATCGAGCGTCATTCCTTAAGGAACACTGGCAATGCTATAAATCACCAATAACAAAGGATGATTCACAAAGCTTATATTTCTTTTTCTATTTTTTTTCTTAAGTGCCTATGAAGTTATAATTCTGTGGAAAAAAGACCAAATGTCAATTTAGTCCTCTTTAATCCTAATTATTTTTTAAAGGTTTTATTTACTTGCTAGAGAGAAAGACAGAGAGAGAGTACAAGCAGGGGAGCAGCAGGCAGAAGGAGAAGCAGGCTCCCCACTGAGCAGGAAGCCCTATGCTGGACTCGATCCCCAGACCCTGAGATCATGACCTGGGCCCAAAGCAGATGCTTAACTGGCTGAGCTACCCAGGCATCCCATCCTTTCTAATTATTTTTAAAATCTTATATTTCCCTTCTTTTTCATTTTCTTCAATATCTACATTCAGAAACTTGAAAATTTGTTTCTTTCATAGATGAGATGTTCTACCACTAACTGAAATTTAATAGGGAAAAAAAATACCATTTTCATCTTTCCAAGTTTTCCCCACTCTCTATGATCTTCTCTACTATGACTAATTTCATTTTTTATATCAAGCTTAAAATTGGGGGGAAGTCTTTAGTAGAATAATATTATATTTCAATGTCCAAATGTCCATCTTTTAGTAAAATTTTTAAAGTTATTTTCCTCAAACCACAAACATCGCAGGGAGATATACTGCAGGTAGATGTAAGAATTTCAACAGTGGTGGACAGACAAAACAGGAAGGGATGGTACCTGAACTTGACACTAGCTCCCTATATCATATCGACAGATTACAAAAGCTCCAATAGTAGAAAGTCAGGATAAATAAAGAATAAGGATAAATAAAGAACAAAAGGCACTCTGTAAAATTGAGGGCATAAGGAAATAAGTGTTCAGTTTGAGGAGAATGAAACGAGATGGTTTAGAGCAGGACTCCCTGACCCAATACAACAGGAACTTTGTTCTTGTTACTAGAACACAGATCAATAATGTGGATATTAAACTAAAAGGAAAGCCAAAAATACATTCAAATATAAACCAAAGAAATGCATGCACTAAAGTTATCACATCATAGTTTCCAAACTATGACTCAGATTGCTTCCGGGGAGATACACCTGATAGTTCTGTGGTCCTCACCACAAGGAATGCTAAAACATCAATACAAATCAGGTGACAAAACCAACTAATGCTTTTTCTTATCAGTTCTATGTCAAATTTTCTTTCTGCTCTTTAATTTCTCTATTGTAATGATAGACCTTTAGATAGTGCTATAATTTCTCTTTAGCCAAGTACAATTGGCATTCTTTTCATATTTTTCTGCCTGAAGATCATTTAAGGTTAGTTTTTTTCTTGAACTTCACTACTCTGTAATTCTTCATTTTCCCCTACTTCACTTTCTAACTATAAAATCATCTCTAATGATGATATTTAATCGTTCCAACTACTCCACATATTTCTTCTCCTGCTGACACTGATCCATTTGCTCATCACCCTTCAGGACTACCTTTTCTCCCACTTCATTTCTTCCTCTTTGTGAGAAGTTTTCATGGGTTATGATCCTTGCAATATGTAGTGAAGATGTTATATTTCCACTGAAGCAAACCAGGCATTTCAAAACTTATCTTCATACACAAAGAATGCTAGAAAACACACTTAACTCCTGCTTGTAAACTGAAACTTATGTCCCCACTGTGTCAGTTTATGGGCATTACCTGTCTCTGATCTTAGGATCTAAATATATGACTTTTCTTTCAGATATGATTCTTACAATTTTGTCAATTATATCTCAATAAAAATAAAATTAAAAAAAAAACTACAAGTCTTTCCTTATGCCTGACATGATGTTACTCTGCAATTAGGTATCATGATTTTCCATATACTTCACATACTTTAGACCTAATAAAACTGGGGAAAAAATCTACAACTCTTTCCCTTCCTATTAAATTAAAGTTCATAGTATTAATACATGGAGAATATTTTTGAAACCATTTAGTCAGGCCTCCTTATTTTACATCTGAAGGTTAGGAATATATTAAACTTTTTAAAGATCATGAAACTTATCTTAAATACCCCAGAAATTGATCTGAAGACTGGCAGAACAAACTTCACAAGTAAAGGTAAAGAAGAAGCCACTTTGAAGAAGATTGGAAGTGTCGAAAAATGGCTTGGAGAGAAATAGATCAAGGTCACTCTGGTGGAGAGGTAGCCACAGTGGTGAAGAGCTAGACACAGACGAGCACACAGGGGAGTACACCAGGAAAACAAATCCCCAAAGATATTGGCTTGGAAAGTGAGGGGGAAAGCAGCTGGGCTTAAAGCCTAGAGTTTTAAAAATTAGCATGCTTGTCTTTGAGAGAGTGTGGAGGACACTGAGGCTACTCTTGGGAAAAAAGGAAGGCAGACAGCCCACAATCATACAGTGTGGAAACAGCATCTGAAGAACGCCTGGGGCATACAATGGGGGGGGTCAACTGCTCATCTCAGAGCCTATCTCAGAGAGGCAGGATTCATGGAGAGACCCCCCCCCCCCAGGAAAAAAGGAACTGGCAGGCACCATTAATCCCCCCTACCCCTCAGCATAAGAACAGAGCCACCTGTGGGAACCAGTACAATGCTGACACTCATTATCTAACTTGCTTACTCTAAGCCATGTCCCCTAAGCTCCAGTGGATCTGCCCCTCCCAGTCATACCTGCTTCAATTCCATTGTGCTGGGCCCCTCCCCCGGAAGACTGGCCCAAATATCTGCCCATACCATATCTCCTGACGAGAGAGTTTTGCAAAGTCTCAGTTCTAGTGTCAGCGGTAATAAATCTCATTTCACAAGCATATCAGAACACATCTAGTTAAATGTACCATATTCATGCCAGGGCCCCAAAATTGCTCGCAATAGGCAAAGAGAGTATGAAGCACACATTGGAGACACTGCCAGAAGCACCAAGTCCTGAGGAAGAGTACACACTATACTGCAGGGCACTACAGGACCTCTTTTTCATAAGGCCATTACCCTCAATAACAAAAGACATTGCTGAGGTTTCTAACACAGAGGAACAGGCAAAGAGACTTGGACAAAATGAGAAAACAGAGAAATTTTCCCCCAGATGAAAGAACAGAACAAGGCCATGGCCAGAGATCTAAGCATAACAGATATAAGTAGCATGCGTGATAGAGGGTTTAAAGCAATGATCATAAGGATACTCATTGGACTTAAGCAAAGGGTGAAGGACAACAATGAGACCATTAACACAGAGAAAAGGAATAATATAGCAGAGATAAAGAGCTCAATATATGAAATGAAACATGCTTGATGGAATGAACAGCAAGCTGGAAGAAGCAGAGGAATGAATTAACGGCCTAGAATACTTTGACTCCATCAAATGTAATAACATTCATCTTATTGGAGTCCCAGAAGAAGAAGAGAAAGGGGGGCAGAGAATTATTTGAAGAAATAATAGCTGAATATTTTCCTAATCTGGGGAAAGAAACAGATATCCAGATCCAGCAGGCAAACAGAATCGCCAATAAAATCAACAAAAGGAGATCCACACTAAGACATATTATAGTTAAAATGGTAAACTATAGGGATAAAGAAAAAAATGTTAACAGCAACAAGACAATAAAAAAAGGTATTTACATACAGAGGAAACCACATAAGACAATCAGATTTTGGAGCAGAAACTTTCCAAGTCACAAAGTAGTGCCATGATATATTCATGCTGAATGGGAAAAACCTTCAGCCAAGAATGCTCTATCTAGCAAGGCTATTGTTCAAAATAGAAAGAGAGAAAAAGAGTTTCCCAGAAAAACAAAAACTAAGACTTCATGACCACTAACCCAGCCCTGTAAGAACTGTTAAAGTGCTCTCTTTGAGTGGAAAAGAAAAACAAAAAAGACAGTATGAAGGTAGGAAGGACAAAAACAGTAAAAATGATTACTTCTGCAAAACATCAGTCAAGGAACTCACAAAATAAAAGGATGTAAAATATCACACAATATACCTAAATTGTGGCGAGGGCAGGCATAAAGAATGAGTTCGAACTTAAATGACTATAAACTTAATATAGATGGCTATCTGCAGAAGATTTATATACAAGCTGAATGGTAAACACAAAACAAAAACCACTAATCAATATGCAAAGAATAAAGAGAAAGAGAAAGGAATCCAAATATATTATTAAAGAAAACCAACAAATGATGAAAGAAAAACAAAAGATCAGAGAAAATCTCTAAAAACAACCACAAGAAAAATAATAAAATGACAATAAATACATATCTATCAAAAATTACTTTGTAAATGGACTAAACCCATGAATCAAAAGACATAGGGAGACAGAATGAATAAAATAACAAGACTGATCTATATGTTACCTACAAGAGACTCATTTTAGACCTAAAGTCACCTGCAGATTGAAAGTGAAAGGATGAAGAAACATCTATCATGCAAATGGATGTCAACAGAAAGCAGGAGTCACAATACTTATATTGGACAAAACATACTTTAAAACAAGAGACAAAGAAGGATACTATATAGTAAAAAGGGGGACCATACAACAAGAAGATATAACAATCATAAATATTTATGACCCCAATTTGGGAGCACCAAAATACACAAAACAATTAATAACAAATATAAAGGAACTCACTGATTATAATGCGATAATAGCAGGGGACTTTAAAACCCCACTTGCGTCAATGGACAGATCATCTAAACAGAAAATCAACAAGGTAGGAAATAATATCTTTGAATGACACACTGGAACAGATGCACTTAACAGATATAGTCAGACTACTTTGTCCTAAAACAACAGAATACACATTCTTTTCAAGTGCACATGGAACATTCTCCCAAATATATAACATATTAGGCCACAAAACAAAACTCAACAAATTGAAAAATATTTAAATCATACCATGCATATTTTCTGTCCACAACACTACGAAACTAGAAATCAACCACAAGAAAAAATCTAGAAAGAACACAAATAGATAGAAGCTAAATAACACGCTACTAAGCAATGAATGGGTTAACTAGGAAATCAAAGAAGAAATAAAAAAGTACATGGCAATAAATGAAAATAAAAACACAGTACTTCAAAAGCTTTATGATACAGAAAAAGCAGTTCTAAGAGGGAAGTTTATAGCAATACAGGCCAACCTAAAGAAGCAAGAAAATATCAAATAAACAACCTATACTTACACCAAAAGAGGCTAGAAAAAGAACAACAAACATAGCCTAAAGACAACAGAAGGAAGGAAAAAAATATAAAGATTGGAGAAGAAGTAACTGAAATATAAAACAACAACAAAAACAAATAAACAAATAATAGAACCAATCAATGAAACCAAGAAATCATTCTTTGGGAAAAAAAAACAAACAAACAAACAGTAGAATTGATAAACCTCTAGCTAGACTTACTAAGAAAAAAAAGGACCTAAATATATAAGATCACAAATGAGAGAGAAGAGATAACATCCAATAACACAGAAATACAATTATAAGAGAGTATTATAAAAGTTGTATACCAAGAAATTGCACAACCTAGAAGAAATGGATAAATTCTTAGAAACAAACAAACAAAAACAAACAAACAAACAAAAAACAAAAAAAGAAACAAAAAAAAAACAAAAACAAAAATAAAAACAAAACAAAACAAAAAATTCTTAGAAACATATAACCTACCAAAACTGAAAGAGGAAGAAAGAAAATTTGAACAGACTGACTGCCAGCAAAGAGATTGAATCAATAATTAAAAACAAAACAAAACAAAGAAACAACCAAAAACTCCCAACAGACAAAAGGCCAAGACCAGACCACTTCACAGGCAAATTTCACTAAACATCTGAAGAAGAAATAATACCTATTTTTCTCAAACTATTCCAAAAAATAGAAAGGGAAGGAAAACTTCATTCCATGAGGCCAGCATTTCCCTGATACCAAAACCAGATAAAGATACCACAAAAAAAGAGAACTACATGATGATACCCTTAATTAACATGAATGCAAAAATTTTCAATAAAATACTAGCAAACTGAATCCAACAATGCATTAAAAAAAATCACTCGATATTGATCTATTCAGGTCGTCAATTTCTTCCTCTTTCAGTCTTGGAAGTTTATAGGTTTCTGGGAATGCAAGTTGGTGCAGCCACTTTGGAAAACAGTGCGGAGATTCCTGAAGAAATTAAAAATAGAGCTACCCTATGATCTTGCAATTGCACTACTGGGTATTTACCCCAAAGATACAGATAGTGAAAAGAAGGGGTGGATGTACCCCAATGTTCCTAGCAGCAATGGCCACAATTGCCAAACTGTGGAAAGAGCCAACATGGCCTTCAGCAGATGAATGGATAAAGAAGATACAGTCTATATATGCAATGGTATATTATGCCTCCATAAGAAAGGATGAATACCCAACTTTTGTATCAACATGGACGGGACTGGAAGAGATTATGCTGAGTGAAATAAGTCAAGCAAAGAGAGCCAATTATTATATGGTTTCACTTACATGTGGAGCATAAGGAAAAATATGGAGGACATTGGGAGAAGGAAAGGAAGGGTGAACTGGGAGAAATCCAAGGGGGAGAAGAAACATGAGAGACTGTGGACTCTGAGAAACAAATTGAGGGTTAGAGGGAGAAGGTGGGGGGTTGGGTGATCCTGGTGGTGGGTGTTGAGGAGGGCATGTATTGCATGGAGCACTGGGTGTGGTGCATGAACAATGAATCTTGTAACACTGAAAAAATAAAATAAAATTTAAATTAATAAGTAGATAGATAAAATGGCCCCAAATCTTCTAAATATCAACCAGTATCATATAAACAAGTTAATGAAACAAACAAACAAACAAAAAAATCACTCATCACAATCAAGTGGGATTCATTCCCATGTTCCAGTATGGTTCAGTATTCACAAATGAATGAGTATGATACACCACATTAATAAAAAAAAGGACGAGAACCATATGATCTTTTCCCCTAAGGTCAGGGAAAATAAGAAAAAAAAAAAAAAAAGGTTGTCCACTCACCATTTTTATTCAACATAGTACTGGAAGTCCTACCCACAGCAATCAGACAACAAGAAGAAATAAAAGGCATCCAAATAGGTAAGGAAGAAGTAAAACTTTCACTATTTGCAGATGAGATGATATTATGTACAAAATACCCAAAAACTCTACCAAAAAACTTCCAGAATTGATAAATGAATTCTGTAAAGTTGCAGGATATGAATAAACCTACAGAAATCTGCTGCATTTCTATACCAAAAATGAAGCAGCAGAAAGAGAAATTAAGAAAACAATTCCACTTTTAATTGCACCAAAAATAATAAGATACCTATCGATAAACTCAACCAAAGAGGTGAAAGACCTGTACTCTGAAAACTATAAAACACTGATGAAAGAAGTTGAAGAGGACACAAAGAAATGGAAAAAGTACTCCATGCTCATGGATTAGAAGAACAAACAATCCTAAAATGTCCATAGTACCCAAAACAATATACACATTTAATGAAACCTTATCAAAATACCAACAGCATTTTTTACAGAACTAGAACAAATGATCTTAAAATTTGTGTAGACCCACAAAAACTAAGAAAAAGAAAATAGAATAACCAAAGTGATATTGAAAAAGAAAAGCAAAGCTGGAGGCATCACAATTCCAGACTTCAAGTTATATTACAAAGCTGTAGTAATCAAAACAGTATGGTATTGACACAAAAATAGGCACACAGATTAATAGAACAGGGTAAAAAACTCAGAAATAAACCCCCAACTATATGGTCAATAATCATCCAGAAAGCAGGAAAGAATATCCAGTGGGAAAAAAAACAGTCTCTTCAACAAATGGTGTTGAGAAAACTGGACAGCAACATGCAAAAGAATGAAACTGGACCACTTTCTTATACCATAAGCAAAAATAAATTCAAAATGGATTATAGACCCAAATCTGAGACCTAAGACCTAAAAATTCTAGAAGAGAGCACAGGCGGAAATTTCTCTGACAGAGGCTATAGCAACTTTTTTCTAGATAGGACCCCTGAGGCAAGGGAAACAAAAGCAAAAATAAACATTGGTACTTCATCGAAATAAAAATTTTCTGCATGGCAAAGGAAAGAATCAACAAAACTAGAAGTTAACTTATGGAAATAGAGAAAATATCTGCAGATGACACATATGATAAAGGGTAGTATCCTAAATATATATAGAACTTATAAAACTCAACACCCAAAAAACTTATAACCCAATTAAAAAATGGGTAGAAGGCATGAACAGACATTTCTCCAGAGAAGACATCCAGATGACAAACAAACACATAGAAAAGATGCTTATTATCACTTATGATCAGGAAAATGCTAATTAAAACTATAATACAATATCAACTCATTCCCATCAGCATGACTGAAATCAACAACACAAGAGACAACAGGTGTTTCTTACAGGTGTTGGTAAGGATGTGTAGAAAAAGGAACCCTCTTGCACTGTTGGTGGGAATGAAAACTGTTGGCAACCACTCTGGAAAAAAGTTTGGAGGTAACTCAGAGTTGAAAATAGAACTACCCTACCATTCAGCAATTGCACTACTGGGTATTTACCCAAAGAATATGAAAACACTAG